>QLOH01000170.1:600000-1200000 GCA_026901365.1 Sesbania bispinosa
ATTCTCCCCAATGTCGAAGTAGAAAACCTGAAAAATAAAAGAATAGAATTAGAGAATAATAACCATGGTGGTTTGAGGATGGGGTTAGTGGTGCGTTTACCTTGGTGTCGAGCTGCAATTCCTTGCTGAAGAGGTCTTGATCGTCGGAGTTGACGTAGTAATTGAAGAGATCGAGGAACCAGGAAATGCCGGAGAAGGGAACGATGATGGTGGACCTTGTAGCAGAAGTCTTCTCTGAAATCTTGAGGTAACGACCCCGAGGGTTCTCCTTCAGATCGAAGTAAAACAGCTTGTGCTCCACCTGCAATGTTTTGCAAAGAAGCTCCACGTCAGCACCGCCACCGCCACCACCGCCGCTACCTCCCCCACCCGAGTTCCCCTCCATCTACGGCAATCACTGGTATTAATAATTGGTACGGAACAGATCTGAAGTACTAATAATTGAAACGATGGAGTGGCATCCGAGAAATCCTAGGGTTCCCAAGTTCCAAACAACAACAGCGACTTCTAGATTCGTCGTCTCAGTTACTAATTATGAAAGAAGGAACTCATAGCAGTGGCGGTAATCTAACCTAAATCGGAATCGCGGTGAGATGGAGAGTGGAGTGGAGTAGCTTTTGTGTTTGTGTGTTGGTTGAAGGTACAAGGACGTATTCCCCTATGTGTGCACATTAGACAAGCCTCTTCTTTGCAGATCCATCTGATGTGATCTTTTCACCTCTCCAAGTCAATTAGTGGGAATTACTGAATTTGTAAGTTTGAACACAACACACTACTCAACTGCTGAATTTTATATTATTTCATCATGATGGTTTTACTTGAGACAAAGTAACCTTAAGCTTTTAAGGCTTAAATATATTTTTAGTCTCTATATTTCATTTTGTTTTTAGTCCCTGTAAAATTTTTTTTTGGTTATTCATTCCTAAAAAATTTCCCGTTAGCCTTTTTAGTCCCTGCCGTTAACTTTTGGCTGATGTGGCTAACGGAGTGTCACATCAGCATGCCACATGTGTTATTTCTGCCCAACTTAAATTTGTTTTTAGTCCCTATAAATATGATCTTTTTGGTTTTAGTCCCTGTAACTTATTTTTTGGTTTTTTACCTCAATTTCATCCACATCCAACATATCACAGTGTCCTTTTGCTTCCATTGCATTGTTACACTTGAAATTTTAAAATTGTTCGTGGGTTTAAAAAAATAAATTCTTTATATATTTAATTATTTGAAATTTCATAACACTTGGATTCACCGCATATAGGAAAAAAAACCTGAAACAACCTTTTTTACTCTGCAATTCTTTTTTTTGTTTATTGACAAACAAAATTTTCATTTGATTTATATCTCTTAACCTGTAACTTAATGAGATTTGTGTTAACTAACAAAAAGGCTTGTAATTGAATGAAATCCACGGAAAAAATTATCTTTGTAGCAAAATTTTTAAAAAAAACACCAATTTTTTACGTAAAAATATTATTGTGAAATTTTTCTACTTTATTGTAAAAAAATACACAAAAACTTTCACACAAATTTAGAATTTGGATGAAATCCACGAAAAAAACTTGCAGAGAAAAAAGTCGTTACAGGTTTTTTTTCCTATAACCCAAAAAAGCTAGAGCTAGACTGGCAAAAACAACCCATGTTAGTGACCTTTTTTCTCTATTAATTCTTTTTTTTTCTGTCTATTAACCAACAAAATTTTCATTTGATTTATGTCTATTAACCTGTAATTTAATGAGATTTGTTAACTAACAAAAAGGCTTGTAATTGTCAATCAAATGAAATTTTTGTTAGTAAATAAACAAAAAAAAAGAATTGTAGACAAAAAAGGTTGTTTCAGGTTTTTTTCCCTATATGCGGTGAATCCATGTGTTATAAAATTTCAAATAATTGAATATATAAAGAATTTATATTTTTAAACCCACGAAAAAGTTTTAAAATTTCAAGTGTAACAATGCAATGGAAGCAAAAGGACACTGTGATGTTGGATGGGGATGAAATTGAGGTAAAAAACAAAAAAAAGTTACAGGGACTAAAACCAAAAAGATCATATTTATAGGGACTAAAAACAAATTTAACTTGGGCAGAAATAGCACATGTGGCATGCTGATGTAGCACTCTGTTTGCCACATCAGTCAAAAGTTAACGGCAGGGACCAAAAAGGCTAACAGAAAATTTTGTAGGGATGAAAAACCAAAAAAAAAAAAATTACAGGGACTAAAAACAAAATGACCTATATTTATAGGGACTAAAAACATATTTAAGCCAAATCCATTTATTAAAAGCTTGTTTGAGTTTAGTGTGTCATCAGTTTGGTGCTAAAATTGATTAAACTTAAGTTTGAATTTTTTAATATAATTTTTTTTAACATCAGAGAGTTTATTATATTTTAATGTTAAATTAAACATGCTTTTAGAAATACACATATAAATTATTATAATTTTATCTTATAAAATATATATTATTTTATTTTAATTAATTTTTTCTTTAATTTACTTTTTAAATTTATATTCTTTTATTATTTAATATATTATAGGTTTTTAAAAATATTTTTATTTGTTATTTATTCAATCATAGTTGGATTAATAAATTGCCAACTAGTGATTTTAATCATTAACTTGATTTTTAAACCATTAATTAATAATTATAAAACAAGTTAAATAAGGTAAACTAAGAGGATTGTAAATTAAAAAAAATATAGTGAGACTCCCGAAAGAGTAATTCACTCATCTCCTTCCTTTCTTTCTCCTTTCCCCACGAAAATGTGATATACTTAAGGGGGGCTCAATAACATTCGAGTCCTTCCTTTTCTTCCAAATCAATCAACATTACCGAACTAATTAAGCCTACGACATATATAATTAAGGAGCTAATGGAAATAGCCAAGTATTCAAAGTTTAGAGATGGGCAGCATTAATGAGCAAAGATGTTCACAGTTATCGAATCTACATAAAATTATAATTATAATTATTTAATGTACAAACTATTTGTAGTATAATAATACAAACTGGGTAGAATCCTAAAAATTCACTCAAATTAATCTTTCTTTGGGGGGTTTTGATTGATTGGAATCAACTGAAGAAAATAAAGATCAAGTTAAAAGTAAAGGTTGAATCAATTTAAGACAATATCAATCCAAGGAATTTAGAGGTTATTTTCATGGTTAATTATTAGTTATTAATAACATGCATTCAAAAGATTAAATCTATCAACTTAATATCATATGGAACCCCTACAATGATCCCCAGATTCACTATTGAAATAATTTACAGAATTCAATTCATTAAGATTAACAAGATCAAATAACCACCAAATCTTATGTTAGATCCAAATCAATTTTATAATTGGAGCCTAATTGAAGTAAATAATTAAATGAACACATTCAATTCAATTACTTACACTATGATTTTTAAGGGTAAAATTAGTTAGTGATATTAAATAAGGGTAAAATTAGAAAATTAAACTATTTTTTAAAACTCCAAATAAAATTAACTAACTTTAACCACTTTTATCGGTATGTATAATTCGGTTAAGTGTGAGTTATAAACATGACCGAATGGAGTAATATTTAAAAAATATTATATTTATTTAATGATGTGATAATCCATCGTGAAAAGCTTTCAGAGTTATAGTATATAATTTGATCCCTGAAAGTGACACTCTGTTTATCTTTTGTTCCTCGAAAACATTGATGTACAATTTGGTCCCTAATATGTGTTAACTTAATCACATTTTGGTCGTTCCACCGTAAAAGTATGTGTAAAATGTGTGTAAATTGTAATAAAAAATAATATTTCTAGGGATCAAATTGTATGCAATGATACTTTTAGAGGTTATTAACCTTAGAAATGACTAAATATTAATTAATCAAGCCAACACTTTCTAGTAAAAAATAAACTGTGTGTCACTTTCAATGACCAAACTATATATTAACTCAAAGCTTTCATATTCATCAAACTCATGAAATAAACACTTCAATGAAAGTTAATAAATATTTTTTATTTTAATTGTATTTTGCGATGAATAAATTCAAGGATATTAGAAAGGACTAAATAAAATTTATAAATTAATAGTTGCCATGTTACAAGGTTAATAGCTTTAATGATGACTTAATAATAATAGTATATGATCTATTATTATTTCATTACTTATCTTGAATCCAAAATTCTTTTAGTCACGAGTTATATGAGATAATATATAAACACAAATACTATAGCATGTTTAGATTACATAAAAATCATATTACAAATGTGAATTTAGCCCGACACTATAGTATATGTTTGTATCATCATTACAAATGGACTTTTGAATCATCCCGATATAAATTCAATACTATATTGGATTCAACTGAATGTACGTTTGGGCTTTGTGAACATTATTCCAAACATGACGATAGAATGTAACGATTATATCCAAGTTTATAATGTGATTTTGAGTAAAATCAAATATGATATAAATGAGAAGATAAAAATTAATGGAAAATGAAACCAACATGGCACTGTCAATCTTGCACACATAAGTTGGCTTTAACTCAGGAGAACTCTTGGAGAAGACCTTTAATTGATGGTGTCCATTTTAAAAATGTTTCTGATTTGGATGCCAACATGCGTATATCGCCTTTTTCAGAAGAAGAAGTGAAGTCAGCTGTGTGGGATTGTGAAGAGTCAAAAAGTCTTGGCCTGATGGGTTTAACTTTAACTTTGTTAAATATTTTTGGGATATCTTGAAATCTGATTTTTTGGAATTTATACATGAATTTCATACAAAATGGCAGGTTGGTTAAAGGGTCAAATAGCTCTTTCATTGTGTTGGTGCCAAAAACAGATAGTCCGCAAAGAGTGAAAGAGTATAGGCCAATTTCTTTAATTGGTTGCATGTATAAAGTGGTTGCAAAGGTGTTGGCCAATAGATTGTGGAGGGTGATTTCTAGTGTAATATCAGAGTGTTAGACGACATTTATCAAAGGCAGGTATATTTTTTATGGTGTTGTGATAGCCAATGAAGCTGTTGAGGAAATCAAGAGGGAAAAAAGGAGTTGTTTATTGTTTAAAGTTGATTTTGAGAAGGCGTATGATTCATTTAATTGGGAGTTCTTACAGTATGTGATGGGAAGGATGGGTTTCCCGAGTAAATGGAGACAGTGGATAGTTGAATGCTTGTGTTCTACAAGAATCTCTGTTCTTGTGAATGGTAGTCCTTCTTCTGAATTTGGTATTGCCAGGGAACTACGTCAAGGGGATCCTTTAGCTCCCTTTTTATTCCTTATTTTTGCGGAGGGGCTCAATGCATTAATGTCTAAAGCTGTGGAGTCACATATGTTTACTGCATATAAGGTTGGTTGTGAGTCAGTATCAGTGTCACATCTCCAGTATGTTGACGATACAATCATTCTTGATGAAGCTTCTATGCATAATGCTTGGGCTATAAAGGCTATCCTACAAATTTTTGAATTGGTGGCAGGCCTTAAAGTCAATTTCTTTAAGAGTAAGCTTTATGGTATCAATGTTGATACCAATGTGTTGGAGTTGATGGCGCAATTCTTGAACTGCAAGGTGGGCTCTTTACCATTTTGCTATTTGGGACTCCCTATTGGTGATAATCCAACAAGCTTGAAGACATGGGAACCAGTGGTGTCTAAGGTGAAGAAAATACTCTCTACATGGAAATGTAAAACTTTGTCATTTGGTGGTCGCATTGTCCTCTTGCAGTTTGCTCTCCATTCTATTCCGATCTACTACCTTTCCTTCTTCAAGGCTCCGAGAGGTATCATTTCTAAACTTGAATCCTTATTTCGTAATTTTCTTTGGGGAGGGGATGATACTCATACTAAGATAGCGTGGGTGGCTTGGGAGGAAGTGTGTAGTGAAAAAAAGTATGGTGGGTTGGGCATTCGAGAATTAAGATCTTTTAATTTGGCTCTTTTGGGAAAGTGGAGACGGAGATTGTTAGTGGAAAAGGATAGGTTTTGGAATAGGGTGTTAGAATCTATATATGGAAATACTATGACAAATGTGAGTTGTAGGGGAGGCAAGGGGTCTAAATGGTGGAAGGATTTGTGGGGTATTGATACTGCTGACAATGTTACATTTGGTTGCTTTACTAATAGGTGTGTGAAGGTGGTAGGGGATGGGCAACATACTTCTTTTTGGATGGAGAATTGGTGTGGTTCTAATGCTTTTTGTGAGAAGTATAGTAGATTATACTCTGTGGCAGCAAACATACATGCCTCAGTTGTTGCGATGGTGAGAAGGACGGATGGTGCTTTGGAGTGGAATTGGTGTTGGCGAAGGAGTCTTTTCTTTGGGAGCAGGAGCAATTAACAAGTTTAACAACTGAATTAAATTCAGCAAACATACAGGCTGACAAACATGATAGTTGGTGGTGGACTGGGAATCCTGATGGACAATATATTGTTAAATTAGCTTATAAAGTCATTGTTAATGATGGTATATTTGTAGAAATGCCACTACATCAGTATATTTGGTCTAAATTGGTACCGTCTAAGATTTGTGCTTTTGTATGGAAAGCTATATTAAATAGAATACCAACAAAACAAAATCTAATAAGAAGGAATGTTTTGCAAGCTACTGATGGAAACTGTGTGTGGTGTGGTCAAGTTATGGAGACTACTTCCCATCTTCTTTTTGAATGTTATTATGCTTTTAAAGTTTGGATGTTAGTATTGGACTGGTTTGGAATTTCTGTTAATCATAATGTATGTTGTGCTCATTTTTCACAATTTATTGGATTACCAAACTGCACTGGTAAAGATCGGTCAAGATGGGCTGTTATTTGGCAAGCTACTGTTTGGACTCTTTGGCTTGCTCGGAATGGGATTATTTTTAATGCTCAGGAGATTTTACCCGATGCTCTATTAGATATTATAAAGATTCGGGCATGGAATTGGATTAAATCCAAGGACAACTCTTTCTTTTATTCTTTTTCTTCTTGGGAATCATCTCCTGCAGCCTGCCTTAGTTTTTACATATAATGTTTAGGAGTTGACTGCGACTTTGCGGATTATTGAAGCTGATACTTCACTACAAGTTTGAGTATTGTCAATGTTTGCTCACAGAATTTGTTGTTTTCAATTATGCTGGTGTTGTTGGATCATTCTTGTTTTTTTCTGCTGTAAATTTTGCTGGCTAATGGGCGGACATTGTTACTGTCATTCCTCACTCCATAGTCATATGTAGGCCGCTTTATTTGGTTCATTTTCTGGTCCGTAGGTGATGGGGTACCAATGAGGTTTTTATTTAAAGCTTGTTGTTCCATCACTTGGATTTGTTATGACTATATTCTTTTTAGTTGGTATAGGGGTACCAATGTGGGGCTAGGTGATTGTTCACCGGGATTTGTTTGTTGGTATGGTGGTTTGGTAGATTGTAGGAGACAAAGTGTATTGGGTTAGAGTACCCCTTGTATGTTGAGTCTCAAAAATATCATAAAGAGGTTTATGATGTTTTAAAGACTGAAATTTCTCTAAGTTTTAATGATCAACAAATTCAACTTAAGTTGTTTCTCATAAGATACGATTGTCTAAATTGTTTATCTATGATTTTCAGCAAGAAGCCTACTATATAAGACTAAGTGTTGGATCCGTCTGAAGAAGCTGATGCTGTCTGAAGATGATCAACCCGTCTGAAGCATCAAAGCCGTCTGAAAGCTTTTGATGACGTGGCATCTCTTGTCTGAAGCTGTGACAATCCATGTACCTCTGCACGTTTTTCACGCATGTTCTCTGCTACAAACAGCTGACACCTGTGCAATGCAATTCAAGCACGTTCTCTGTCACAACGTGTCCTCTGCTACGCAGCAATTGCAGCAGCAACAAAGAGCACCTTTTTGGCAGGAGCAAACCTTGTAAAAATGTCAGAAATTGTCAGGGAATATCAGAATATGTCAGAGAATATTCTGTACTGCAGCAGCTGTCTCACAACGGCTAGCATTGATTTCACAAACCTAAGAGTCTTAAATGATTCAAATCATTTGGTTATAAATACCCCCTCATTTGAAGACCAACATAGAGAGAGCAACATAGCAAAAGAACAGAAACTCTGCAAGTTTTTCGCTGAAACACTCTGATAAATTTTTTATTATCTTTGTACACACATATTGTATTATCCTGAGCATACCTCAGTCATCTTTGTACATCTGTAACTGTTTAAGTCTCAAAACTGATATAGTTTGTGAGCTTAAGCATTTCTCTCATTTGTATTTCCTTTTGAGCCTGGAGAGGCCTGTCTGAAAAAGAATACTTGTGTTGTTGAGCCTGAAGAGGCTTGTCTGAAAAAGAATACTTGGTTGTAGAGCCTGAAGAGGCTTGATAGAAAAGAATACTTGTAATCTTGCAAGATTAAGAGAAAATCCAAGTGCTAGTTGGCATTGGGACTGGACGTAGCTCACAAGTGGTAGTGAGTGAACCAGGATAAATTTTGTGGCTAAGTTTCTCTTCCCTTATCTTTGTCATTTCAGTTTTAAACTAATTAAGGGGACTGAATATTTTATTTAATATTTTAAAAAGAAGAAACTTCGTTTAGAACCATTTTAAAGCAGTCTGAAACCAACTTCAGACAGCTAACTAAAAACTTCAGACAGCCTTCTAGTAACCTGTCTGAAAATCTGTTTTTGAAAATCTGTTTTCGAAAAGCTTCTTAAAATATTTAGAAACACTATTCAACCCCCCCTTCTAGTGTTTCCCTGTGTTCCTACAGTTGGTACCAGAGCTCTACTCAGGGTTGATACACCTAACAAGTGTTTGAGGACTGAAAGATCCACATGGAAGCTTCAAACAGTAACAGGCAATACATCACAGAAGGAGCCTCTATCACAAGACCTCCAGCTTTCAATGGAGAAGATTATCACTACTGGAGAGATAGAATGAAGTTGTTCATTGAAAGCACAAACATTGATGTTTGGGATGTGGTCATTGATGGAGACTATGTGCCTATGCTAAATGATGTGCCTATACCTAAGACTGAATGGAATGTGGAGCAAAAGGCTAGAGTCCAGATGAATGCTAAGGCCAAACTCTATCTGATATGTTCTTTGAACAAATCAGAATATGAGAAGGTTCATGGATGCACCTCTGCCAAGGAGATTTGGGATACTCTTGCAGCAGCCCATGAAGGTACTGAGACTGTCAAGCAATCGAAGATAAGTATGCTCATACATCAGTATGAGATGTTCAAGATGGAAGAATCTGAAACCATTGATCAAATGTTTGGAAGGTTTCAGACCATAACTAATGGACTCAGGTCCTTAGGCAGAACATACAACTCTGGAGATAATAACAGAAAAATCCTAAGGAGCTTGCCTAAGTCCTGGAGACCCAAAGTTACTGCCATTCAAGAGGCAAGAGATTTGAATTCTCTTAGAGTGGAAGAACTGTTGGGATCTCTTAAGGTCCATGAGCTTGAGCTTGGAGAAGATGACAACAAGAGAAAATCTCTAGCTCTAAACTCCAAGACCAAACAGTCTAGGCATGGCAACATCAAGGCTATGCAAGCTGAGGCAGCTTCAGAGGGAGATGAAGACTCTGAAGATAGCTCAGAAGATGATGATGATCTTGCTCTTCTAAGCAGGAAGATCAAGAGAATGCTACAAAATAGAGGAAGATTCAGAAAGAATCAACCTTCAACCTCAAAAGGAGGTAAGTCAGGTAAAAACATACAAACTGACAAGATTATTTGTTTTGAGTGTAAGCAACCAGGGCACATGAAGGCTGAATGTCCAAAACTAAAGAAAAACATCTTCAAGAAAAAGAAGTTTTTCAAGAAAAAGAAAGGTCTCATGGCAACATGGGAGGATCTGGATGAATCAACTTCAGAAGAGGAGGAAGACACCTCAGAAGAGGCAAATATGTGTCTCATGGCAAGCCTACCATCTTCAGACAGTTCTGAAGCTGAGGTATTCACTCTTACCTTGCAAGAAATGTATGATGATCTGGTGGAAAGTTCCAAGGAACTGTTCCTAGAGTATAAGAATCTATCCAAGGCTCACACAGAAATGTGTAACAAATATGAGTCTCTGGAAATAGAACATACTATACTCAAGGAAAAGGTCCTTGAGAATAAAAACCACAGTTCACAAACTGTGTCTGAAGAAAATAAAAAACTTCAGAAACAGATTGTAGAACTGACAAATGATCTGGCCAAGTTTGTCAAAGGAACAAAAAATTTAAACATAATGCTTGGAAATCAAAGACATTCCTCTGACAAAAGTGGACTAGGTTTTTTTGATCATAACTTGTCTGAACCTCCTACTGTCTTAAATTTTTCTAAAAGTAAAAAGAAGGTCACTGGGTGTTCTCACTGTGGTAAGCTTGGACACAATGTGATTCAGTGCAAGCACAAGAGAAAAGCAAGACCCAAAGCTAACAAAACAGGACCCAAAAGAACTTGGGTACCTAAAAACTTGATCATTCCTGTTGCAGATGTGTTTAACAGGACAAAGGAGACCCCACAAATGGTACCTGGACAGTGGGTGCTCGCGACACATGACAGGAGAAAGGTCTTTGTTCCAAAACCTTAGACCTAAGGAAGGAGGAGTGGTCACCTTTGGTGGAAATCAGCAAGGGAAGATCACTGGCATAGGGACTATAGGTATAATTCCTTCATCCCTCATTAAAAATGTTCTTCTTGTGGAAGGACTACAACATAATTTACTGAGCATAAGCCAATTATGTGACAGTGGTTATGTAGTATCCTTTACCAAGGAAGGATGCATAGTCAAAGACTCCTCTGATCAAACACTTTTTACTGCTAAGAGACACAACAATGTGTATAAAATTGATCTAGAGGATCTAGCAAGTCAAAATGTAAAATGCTTCATTTCTGTTGAAGATGAAAAACAGATTTGGCATCAAAGACTTGGGCATGCCAGCTTGAGATTAATCTCAAGATTAGCAAAACACAACCTTGTTAAAGGATTGCCCAAGCTCTCATACAAATCTGACATTTTATGTGATAGTTGTCTGAAAGGGAAACAAACAAGACACTCCTTCAAGAGTAAAGATGTTGTTTCAACTAGCAGACCACTAGAACTTTTACACATTGACTTGTTTGGTCCTATTAGAACAGAAAGTCTTAGTGGAAAGAAATATGGTTTGGTCATCGTTGATGACTATTCTAGATTCACATGGGTGATATTCCTTAGAAACAAGGATGAGACTTTTAAGAATTTCACAATATTTTGTAAAAAGGTACAGAATGAAAAGGGATTCTGTATTTCTGTCATAAGAAGTGATCATGGTGAGGAGTTTGAGAATGCAAATTTCAAATTGTTCTGTGATGAGAATGGGATCTCACACAATTTCTCTGTGGCAAGAACACCTCAACAGAATGGGGTTGTTGAGAGAAAGAACAGAAGTTTGCAAGAGATGGCAAGGACCATGCTCAACTCAAGCAACTTACCTAGAACCTTCTGGGCAGAAGCTGTTAACACAGCTTGTTACCTTCAAAACAGAATATTGGTAAGACCAATTCTGAAAAAGACTCCATATGAATTATGGAAAGGAAGAAAACCCAACATATCATATTTCCACATCTTTGGATGTGAATGTTTTATACTGAACACCAAAGATGATCTTGGAAAATTTGATGCAAAGTCTGATAATGGATTTTTCATTGGATATTCTGAAACATCTAAAGCATATAGAGTGTATAACTCTAGAACTTTAACTGTTGAAGAAACCATTCATGTAAAATTCAATGATAACAAAGAGACTGATAGGGAACTATCAGATCTAGAAGATGATTTTGCAGGAATGGAGCTGAATGATCACAACGATTTGAAGGATGAGCACCTGTCTGAAGCTCCTGCTGTTTCTGAACCTCTTCAGACAAATGTTGAGTCTCAGACAGATGTGATGTCTCCTCATAAAACTGATTGGAGATACAAGTCACATCATCCAAAAGAGAAAATCATTGGCAGCACTTCAGAAGGAGTTAAGACAAGATCAAAATTCAGACATTTGAATTCTCTTGCTCTCCTGTCTGAAATTGAGCCAAAGAGCATTGATGAAGCTCTGCATGATGAAGGGTGGATCCTAGCCAAGCAAGAGGAGCTAAATCAATTTGCTAGGAGTGATGTCTGGACCCTTGTTCCTAAACCCCATGGGAAAACAATTATTGGAACCAAATGGGTGTTCAGAAACAAGTTGTCTGAAGAAGGCAAAGTTATCAGAAATAAGGCAAGGCTAGTAGCTCAAGGTTATAACCAGCAAGAAGGTATTGACTTCACTGAAACCTTTGCCCCAGTGGCCAGGTTAGAAGCAATTAGAATTCTTTTATCTTATGTTGTAAATAATGGCATCAAACTATATCAAATGGATGTCAAAAGTGCCTTCCTCAATGGTTTCATTGAAGAAGAGGTTTTTGTTAGACAACCCCCTGGTTTTGAAGACGTAACTTTTCCTGAACATGTGTTTAAACTCAAGAAAGCTCTCTATGGTCTGAAACAAGCCTCAAGAGCTTGGTATGAAAGACTGAGCAGTTTTCTTGCAACTAATGGTTTTGAAAGAGGAAAAGTTGACACAACTCTTTTTAGAAAACAGTCTAACAAGGATCTTATACTTGTCCAAATATATGTTGATGACATTATTTTTGGTTCAACTAATTCTTCATTGTGCAAAGAATTTTCTGAGTTAATGCAATCTGAATTTGAAATGAGCCTAATGGGTGAACTAAAGTTTTTCCTTGGACTTCAGATTAAGCAAGATTCTGATTGTATATGGATCCATCAAGAGAAATATACAAATGAAATGCTTAAAAAGTTCAACCTAAGTGATTGCAAACCCATGTCAACTCCAATGCATCCTTCTGCATCTTTAAATAAAGATGATAATGAAGAACCAGTAAATCAAACTTTGTATAGAGGAATGATTGGTTCATTATTGTATCTAACAGCAAGCAGGCCTGACATCATGTTCAGTGTGTGCCTGTGTGCTAGATTTCAATCTGATCCAAGAATCACTCACTACAAAGCTGTAAAAAGAATTTTCAGATATCTTAAAGGTACTACTAATCTTGGTCTGTGCTATAAGAAAAGTAAGGATTGCAGGTTAGTAGGATATTGTGATGCTGATTTTGCTGGAGACAGAGTTGAAAGAAAAAGCACCAGTGGTGGATGTCACTTCTTTGGAGAAAATATGATCAGCTGGTCAAGCAAAAGGCAAAGCACAATTGCATTATCAACAGCTGAAGCAGAATACATCTCAGCAGCCAGTTGTTGCTCACAACTATTATGGGTGAAGTATCAACTCGAAGATTTCAATATTGCAATATCTGTTATACCTGTGTTATGTGATAATACCAGTGCCATTAATTTATGTAAAAATCCCATTCAACATTCTAGGGCTAAACATATAGAAATCAAACATCATTTCATTAGAGACTATGTTCAGAAAGGTGTTTTTGATATTCAGTTTATTGATACAGAGCATCAATGGGCTGATATATTCACAAAACCTCTAACTGAAGATAGGTTTAAGTTCATCAGAGATAAACTGAACATTCATGCATTGTGAAGTATGTATGAAAAATAATGTGTCTGAAACTTCAGCCTGTCTGAAACATGTGACCTGTCTGAAGTTTTGGTCGTCTGAAATTAACTAGGATGTCTGAAATCTTGCACTTGTCTGAAATGAACAAATGACGTGGCAATAAAGGGGCGGTTTAAATCCACTTTGCACGTTACCCTATGTCTGTGCGGCCAGTCTCTGCCATCATTGCCTCAGAGGTCTATAAGTACTGGAAGGCAGTGAGTCCTTGGTACGTTACAGCTCACTACCCTCTCAAAACCTTTGCTATTCTTCATCTTCAAGAAAGCACTTTCTCTCTCAAGTTCTTTCCATCCTTCAACAATGGCACCAAAGAAGTCTGGAGCTGATAATATTGTGAAGACCAAGGGTGTCTTTCTTGAAGAACTTGAAGCACTAGGAATGGATCTTCATGCAGAATTTCAAGCTGCTGGGTGGCTTGAATACTTCAACAAAAATCGTTCACATTGGCATGAGCAGAGTATACTTGATTTCTGGGCCACAGCCAGAGGAATCCCTAACCCTCAAGGCATCTACACTACCCTCAAGGCTAATGTGCTCGGCACATCTATCTTTATTGATGAAGACATCTTGGCCATTGTCTGTGGTGTCAAGACTGAAGGTGCTGTCTTCTCTCCTGGCTGGGAATCAAGAAATGGAGGTCAGAAGCATTTTACTGAGTTTTTATATGGAACTTCCTCTCCTGCTAGTCTGGATGCAAAGAATATGTCAGATAAGGCTAGGGTTTTGCATGCTATCTTGGGGAACTCTGTAATCCCTAAAAGTGGCAGCAGAAACCATGTGTCTGAACTGGAAAGATTCTGCCTTATTCATCTTCTGAAGAAGCAGAAGATAAATCTTCCAAATATCATCATGTACCACCTTCAGAAGAGGCTGAGAGACTCTGCTGGAAGTTTTCCTCACAACACCATCATCACCAAGGTGTTGTTGCATTTTAAAGTTCCAGTTCACCAGCTCTTTGATCACCACTCAATTCCTATGTTTGGTGAATCAAATCTAAAGAGCATGAAGATCAAGCTGACTCCAAGGCCTCCATCGCCAACCATGAAAGAAAGTTTGCTAATGGAGAAAGCTCAGAGGAGAAGTTCCACTGTGCAGATTCTGGAAAATGAACTAAAAGGAGATATCAGAAGACATGAGTTCAAGCCCTCAAAGGCGTCACCTCAACCTAAGCTGAAGAAGCTACCTGTAAGAAGCTCAGCCAAGATAGCTTCTGCATCTGTACAGATTCAAGCATCTGAACCTGTTCAGAAACCTTCTCAACGGTTGTCTGAAATTGTGGGTCAGGTGTCTGAACCTGCACAATCCTCAAAGCCTACTTCTATAATGGAAGGACAGGCTGTGGATATTGATGCAGTTGCGGCTCAACCTCTTGCTGCATGCTCCTCTGATCCTGAACTGATTCAGGTTGCTGCTTTGGCTACTGCCATTGAACAAGAAGAGTTAGAACTGAAAGAAGAGCAAGAGAGAACTGACAGAGCTCTTGCAATTGCCTCACAGCTTGCTTATGCTGAGGATGACAAGCAAGCAGTCATTGCTGAAGCCTCAAAGAAAAGAAAGAGGTCAAGTGCACCTCAGAGGAAGAAGAAGAAGGGTAAACTACTTCAGACAGTGTCTGAAGTTAGAATTACCAGAAGTACTGCTTCTCATCTAGAAGAAGCAGACATGGTTGGAAGGTATCAAAATTTTGTAAAGGCTAATCAATACTTCAAGAGAAGAAGGGCTCTTTCCTCTGAAGAAAGAGAAAGGGAGGATAAGGAAGCCAAGGAAAGGGAAGAAAAAGAAAGAGCTGCTAAAGCTCAAGATGCTGTTGCTCCCAAGCCTTACAAAAGGATCAAGGTGAGATTTGATAATGTAACTCCCTCACCTCCTTCATCACCTGAAAAGCAACCTTCTCCACCTATCTCCCAACCTCTACCAACCTTACAGCAACTTTCATTACCCTCTGAACCTTTCATACCATTTGAACCCTCATCACCTACACTCATCATACCATCAGACAACCTGTTGTCTGAACCCCCTGCACCTCAAGAAAACCAAGTTCTTGAACCCACATCTTCACCATCCAAACCCCTCTCACCTCTGTACATACAGCTATCTGATAGCTCATTATCTTCACCTTCATCACCTTCCTCACCATCATCATCTCCACCTCACACACCTTTACCTCCTTCACCACCCTCATCTGTTCATCAATTCAACCTTTCAGCTGAGATTGCAGCCTTATGCAAGAGACTGACAAGAACCTCCTTTGGCTCTTGTCCTTTGCCAAAATTCCAGCATCTGTCTGAAGAGCTGCATCACTTTAGAACAGCCCCTGCTGTCTCACTTCATCAGGGTCTCTCTAAGAAAACTGTGTCTGATGAAAGGGCTTTATATTCCAACAATGCTGATGGTTTGGAGAAGATAAGGAAGGGTGTTGTCCCTCCTAAACATACTTGGGATCTTATCAATCCATTCTCTGAAGACTCCTGGAAGCTGAATAATGAAGAATGGCTATTGGTAAGAATGCTGAACACAGAAGCTGAATTGTTCCAAAGGGACTTGGCTAGAGGAGTTGGAATGATAGGCTACAGGCCACCTAGAACCAGTTCAATCAGGCCTTCAACCAAAATCTTGGTGAAGCCTGATAGAATTGTTCCTAGGTATCCCCTCAAAGAAGGTCAAGATGAAAAATTGAAGGGTACTAAGGTATATTCTGTATCAGCACCCCTGTCTGAAGTCATGACTGCTTCAGAATGGGAAGGTCTTCCTGAGTTTGTTATGTCAGAAGGAGGCGGCTTGAATCACCTGCTGGAAAACTGGATGTGGGAATCTTACTGGAAGATCAGAGAAGCTGCTGGGTCTTCTTCTGGGTGTAGTGATCCTGATGCTGAATCTGCAATGGGTGTTGGACACTTCACAAATGTTCAGTACCATTTCTTAAGAGATCACTTTCCCCCACAGGCAGATTCATTCAACCAAGCTTGGGTGCTTCTGAAGTATGTTGGGACCTTTTTCTGTCCAGTCTACAATCCTTCAGAATATGGCTTACAGCCTAGATTTGGAGTTTTGAGATTTGTTTGTCCCTACCTTCAGCTCATCCTAGTTGAGTCTGAACCTGACCTGTTTGAAGAAAACCAGAAGCTGAAATCAAAGGTCAAGGCCCTTGAGAAGAGATGTGAAGAATCTGAGAGGAGATGTGAAGTCTCAGAAAAGAAAGCACAAAAGGTTATTCAGAATCAGCAAGAAATTCTTCATGAGCAACAGCTAATAAGAAGTGGTCAACAAGAGTTGAAGTCTTCTATTGAAGCTGCAATAGACAAGGCCAAGGAAGAACTGATCTCCTTTCTGTCTGAAGCCCTGCTGAAGAAGAAGGACTAATTTATTGCCATTGTTTTATGTTCATATTTCTGTTTCAAGTGCTGATTGTCTGTTTAATCCTTACATCATTTTAATACAATCAATGTTTTTTTATTCCATCTCATGTGTTCATGATCCTTGCTCTGATACTTGTTTTTACTCTATCTGTAGTTCATACTCCTGCTTGTTTTATTGATCTGTTACTGTTTTTGCTCTATAATTCCCTTTTGATTGATGACAAAAGGGGGAGTATTAAATCTAACAAAATCTGGAGTGATTACAGGATTCAAGGGGAGTACATGAAATAGTCCAAAGTTGTGCTGTCTGAACTTCTGAGAAAATCATATATAAAAAGCATCAAAAAGGATATATTTGTCCCAGGGGGAGCTAAACCTTAATCTCTCAATTTTGCATAATTTAAGTTAAATTTGTCATCATTAAAAAGGGGGAGAATGTTGAGTCTCAAAAATATCATAAAGAGGTTTATGATGTTTTAAAGACTGAAATTTCTCTAAGTTTTAATGATCAACAAATTCAACTTAAGTTGTTTCTCATAAGATACGATTGTCTAAATTGTTTATCTATGATTTTCAGCAAGAAGCCTACTATATAAGACTAAGTGTTGGATCTGTCTGAAGAAGCTGATGCTGTCTGAAGATGATCAACCCGTCTGAAGCATCAAAGCCGTCTGAAAGCTTTTGATGACGTGGCATCTCTTGTCTGAAGCTGTGACAATCCATGTACCTCTGCACGTTTTTCACGCATGTTCTCTGCTACAAACAGCTGACACCTGTGCAATGCAATTCAAGCACGTTCTCTGTCACAACGTGTCCTCTGCTACGCAGCAATTGCAGCAGCAACAAAGAGCACCTTTTTGGCAGGAGCAAACCTTGTAAAAATGTCAGAAATTGTCAGGGAATATCAGAATATGTCAGAGAATATTCTGTACTGCAGTAGCTGTCTCACAACGGCTAGCATTGATTTCACAAACCTAAGAGTCTTAAATGATTCAAATCATTTGGTTATAAATACCCCCTCATTTGAAGACCAACATAGAGAGAGCAACATAGCAAAAGAACAGAAACTCTGCAAGTTTTTCGCTGAAACACTCTGATAGATTTTTTATTATCTTTGTACACACATATTGTATTATCCTGAGCATACCTCAGTCATCTTTGTACATCTGTAACTGTTTAAGTCTCAAAACTGATATAGTTTGTGAGCTTAAGCATTTCTCTCATTTGTATTTCCTTTTGAGCCTGGAGAGGCCTGTCTGAAAAAGAATACTTGTGTTGTTGAGCCTGAAGAGGCTTGTCTGAAAAAGAATACTTGGTTGTAGAGCCTGAAGAGGCTTGATAGAAAAGAATACTTGTAATCTTGCAAGATTAAGAGAAAATCCAAGTGCTAGTTGGCATTGGGACTGGACGTAGCTCACAAGTGGTAGTGAGTGAACCAGGATAAATTCTGTGGCTAAGTTTCTCTTCCCTTATCTTTGTCATTTCAGTTTTAAACTAATTAAGGGGACTGAATATTTTATTTAATATTTTAAAAAGAAGAAACTTCGTTTAGAACCATTTTAAAGCAGTCTGAAACCAACTTCAGACAGCTAACTAAAAACTTCAGACAGCCTTCTAGTAACCTGTCTGAAAATCTGTTTTTGAAAATCTGTTTTCGAAAAGCTTCTTAAAATATTTAGAAACACTATTCAACCCCCCCTTCTAGTGTTTCCCTGTGTTCCTACGTTGTACTCCCTTTAAATTAAATTTCTTTGGCTTATAAAAAAAAAAGGTGGCTTTACCTCATTCATATGGTGCTAACATCTTTTAAATTGGTACGAAAAAGCCTTATAATTAATTATATTGATGGTTGATTCTAATTTCAGTTAGAAATTTTAATTTCTAATAATTAATTTTGTGGGCTACATATTAAATATTAAAACATTTATATTAGCTATTTACATCAATTGGGCTGATCGTTAGTGATCTGCATTAAGTGAGCCCGTTTAAACTACCGTAGGCATTGATGAGGGCCTATATGAGTGGACACTGGACTTGGCCTATTTCGTCATAGTGGGAACCCTTATAGGTTGGTATAAATAAGCCCCTTTAGAGGTGTTGGTCCCCAAGACACCAAATCAACCACCGCCTCCATATTCCTTCCCATCAGGATTCTGGCACTAAGGTCCCGGTTTTGGGAACTCAAGAGATTTGGTTGAGGAAGACCATAACACCATCTTTACTCTAACCTGTCATTCTGTTTTGGTGTTTAATCTCCAAGAGGAGGTTCGTGACGTTCGTTATCTACCCAAAGATTTCCGCTGCACTGTGATAAAGCGTCATGGATCCAGTATTCCTTGAAACTCATAGTTCTCAATAATCTGG
Source organism: Sesbania bispinosa (assembly GCA_026901365.1). Lineage (NCBI taxonomy): Eukaryota > Viridiplantae > Streptophyta > Magnoliopsida > Fabales > Fabaceae > Sesbania > Sesbania bispinosa. The sequence continues at coordinate 619,282 of QLOH01000170.1, forward strand.
CATAATGATTTTATATTGGGTGTTTAAAATTTCCAACAATTGGTATCAGAGCCAACATTATTGTTAGATTATTGGGATAGATTTGTGTTTGTGAATGATATCAATTATTTTTTCTTTTGTGCATCCCGTGTCAATTAATTTATTTCTATAAGGATGATGGGTTCAAAATCTTGTTTTTTTTCCTGTGCGATGAACTCAGTACACGTTTTTCAAACGGCTGGAACGTTTGCGATTTATTTGTTTAAAATATTAAACGCTTCATATAGTTCGTATAGATAAAATTAATCGCACAAAAGTTTCAAGAATTGGATCATGGCATGATGATTTGTTTGACGGTCCACTATTGAAAGGAGCTCGGTTCAAACCTTGCATCTAGCGTAGGGGTGTTCACGGGTCGGTTTGGTTCGGTTTCAGAGGAAAAATGAATCCGAACCAAACAAAAGTGTTCGGTTCGGATTCCGTTATTTTTTCTACATTGACCCGAACCAAACCGAACCAATTAAATACGGGTTGGTTTGGTTCGGTTTAGTCGGATCAAAAATTCAGAAAATGCCATTTTTTTACCACTTCGGGAAAAAAGAAAAAACGCATGATTTTCCCTAAGATAATACATATAACCTGATACAAAAAAGGCACAAGACTGTTTTGTTGCTTCAAATTTACACCAACCATTCAAGTTTCAACCAAGTATCAGTGGTAACATAACCAAATTACTAATAACATTCAAACATGAAAATTACAAACCAGCAAAAGTGCATAACACATTAACATATTGACCAAATTACTAATTAAAGATCATAGGAAAATTAGTCCTCAAATTTCTTGATATCATGAAAATCATAAACACTAACCCTAAAAAAATACGCGTTTTTATATATATATGGGTTTGGTTTGGTTTGGTTCGGGTAACGGGTTTGGATTTCCCAACCCGTTACCCGAACCAATAGTCCTCGGTTCTAATTGGTTCGGTTCGGTCCGGACCCGAATAAGAAAAAAATTCGAACCAATTTGAATGGTTCGGTTCGGTTCGTCGGGTTCATCGGATCGATCCGAACCAATAAACACCCCTAATCTAGCGTTTCTTCTTGTTTTTCGTTTTCCTTTTGTGTTTTATAAATAAAAGTTGAATTTCAAAAAAAAATTTGAGAGAAGGGAATCGAACCCTGGTCATGGAGATAAAGAGCGAGCAACAGAACCATCAAGCAAAATCTATTTCAGATGCAGAAATTGAGTTTTAAAATTAGATATGATTCTGCTATGAAGTTTGCAAAACTTAATTTTCCGTCATGCAATTAGAATTTTAGTAAACATATGTATATATATTTATTTATTTTGATTGTTATCATAATTGAGTATAAATTTGGCAGATTATAGACTCTTTTATTTATATTTGTCCAGTAATTTTTTTAATTGAATTAGTTGATACAATATATTGCCAAAGCAGTCTCTGTTGTAGAAATTGATTTAATTAAAATTACTTGGATGTTAGTGTGGGGTTATTCATGTGGGTTGTGCTCCCACCCAAAGGTGTGACACAACTTGACCGAATAATCTTATACCTGTGACGGTAAATGTGTGATAGTTGTAAAGCTAATTGTTCATGTGGGTGATCTTCTATCCAAAGATGGATTTTCACCTTACAGAATTAACTATCAATGTTTGATCGTTGCGTGAGAGTACCGTTTACAAACCAACTTGCATGCCCAAAGGCATTGGGGTTGGTGGAGTGCTTGGTATCTTGTTGGATCTATAATTGCCTGCACATATCTTAATATGTATTTTATACTTATTCCTTGTTTATTGTATGTAACTGTGTAATTAAATGTATCTATGTTCTATTATAGTCGTTGCTGCTAGTGCTATTAACTTATCTGCTCAAATTAATTGTATCCCTATGCTTAATGGGACAAATTTTAAGGTCTGGAAGGAAGCAGTCGAGATAATTCTCGGCTGCATGGATCTTGATCTGGCACTTCGGGTTGAGAAACCCACTCCAACTCCGGAAAATCCGGAGGATGATAAGGTTGAAAAGTGGGAACGCTCAAACCGAATGTGCCTGATGATCATGAAGCGATCTGTTCCAGAAGCTTTTCGGGGTTCTATTTATGAGAGTCGGAGCGCTAAAGGTTTCCATAGAAATGCTATCCCACTTCCATTCAGGTATGCTTAAAGGTTGAAGCAGTCCTAAAGGTTTTTGGTGTTCTACCTTAGCCTTTTGACAAACCAAGCAAGCACTCACAAAATCCTCTATATCCCTCTTCATCCTAGGCCACCAAAACACCTTTTCCAAATCTTGATACATCTTAGTTGAACCAGGATGGAAACTAAGCTTACCCTTATGCCCCTCTTCAAGTACTAAACGCTTAATGGTAGGTTCACTAGGTACACAAACTTGGTCTCCAAATCTCACTACTCCATCTACACCCAAGACAAATTCTCCACCACTACCCTTTTCTATGGCCTCACGCCTAATCACCAAAAATAGGTCCTCTAATTGAGCATCTCTAATGTCCCTCAACAAGTCATTACTTACTCGAATCATTCCTAGTTTCACACTATCAGGGGTTACCTCACCAGCTAAGCTTAAATCTCTAAACTGAGTCAGGAGATCCATTTCTCTAATCATCAGAGAACTAACATGACGAGATTTTCTACTTAGAGCATCTGCTACTACATTAGCCTTACCAAGGTGATAACTCAATTCAAAATCATAATCCTTTAGAAATTCCAGCCACCTCCTTTCTCTCATGTTCAACTCTTTTTTATCAAACAAATACCTAAGGCTCTTATGGTCACTAAAAATCTCAAATTTGGAACCATACAAATAATGCCTCCACATCTTTAGCACAAACACAACCGTTGCTAACTCAAGATCATGGGTAGGGTAGTTTCTCTCATGGATCTTCAATTGCCTAGAAGCATAAGCTACTACTTTACCTTCTTGCATTAACACTCCACCTAAACCCATTTTAGAAGCATCACAATACACTACAAAAGGTTTACTAAGATCAGGAAAGACTAAAATCGGTGCACTAGTCAACTTTTCCTTAAGGGTTTGGAAACTAAGCTCACACTTACTGTTCCATACAAAAGAGACCCCTTTCCTAGTCAACTCGGTCAAAGGTAAAGCTATCTTAGAAAATCCTTCTATACATCTCCTATAATACCCAGCAAACCCAAGAAAACTTCTAATCTCACTCACTGACTTAGGAGTCTCCCACTTAAGTACAACCTCTACTTTAGAAGGATCAACACCTATACCCCCCTTAGAGATCACATAACCTAAGAAGCTCACTTCTTCTAACCAGAAATCACACTCGGATAACTTAGCATACAATTGTTTATCCCTAAGAATCTGCAGTACTACCTTTAAGTGTTCCTCATGCTCCTCCTTAGTTTTGGAGTAAATTAATATGTCATCTATAAGGACAACTACAAATTTATCCAAGTAGGGATGAAAACTTTTGTTCATATAATCCATAAAAATAGCAGGAGCATTAGTCACACCAAAAGGCATTACAAGATACTCATAATGTCCATATCTAGTCCTAAAGGCAGTGTTAGGTATGTCCTCTTCTCTAACTCTAATCTAGTGATAACCCGACCTAAGATCAATCTTGCTAAACTCACAAGCCGCCCACTAACTGGTCCATTAGATCATCTATTCTAGGCAAAAGGGTACTTATTCTTAATAGTTACCTTGTGCAACTGACAATAATCTGTGCACAACCTCATACTACCATCCTTCCTCTTCACTAGCAAAACAGGTGCTCCCCAAGGTGATACACTAGGTCTCACAAACTTCTCCTCTAGCAAATCTTCTAATTGTTTCTTAAGCTCAGCTAACTCCATGGGTGACATCCTATAAGGTGCAACTGAAATAGGTCTCGTCCCCGGTACTAGATCTATGGAAAATTCTATCTCTCTCTCAGGTGGTAGACTAGACATATTTTCAGAGAACACATCAGGATAATCACACACTACAGGTAACTCATTGATAATAGCACTACTCTCAGAACTCAAAGAAGCTAGCAACATGTATACCTGGGTATCTTCCCTTAGAGACGCCTTCACCTGGTTGGCAATCAAAAAGTCCTTACTCTTCCTCTCAACAGGTTGACCAAAGACAACAGTTTTATCAGCACAATTCAATAGGACATGGTTGGAAGATAACCAGTCCATACCAAGAATAATGTCTAGCTGACTCAGAGGCAAACAAATTAAGTCAACTAAGAAATCTTTACCACTAATATGAACAGAACAATTCAAGCATACATCGGAGGTAGGAACTTCAGCAACAACGCGACCGTTTCTACCTCCTCCAGACATCACTTTTCTGATTCACAGAAAAGTAGAATAACCAAAACAAAATAGTTAGATCAAAACAATGTATTTCACTCAATCAACATCACAGGTTAGCACCACGGAAACACAACAAACACATAACTCAAGGCCGGTGAACCGACCTGCTCTGATACCACTAAATGTGACACCCTTCTACCCCAAATACTAATAATATCATCAAATTGAATTATAAAGGAAATTAAAGTCAACACCGAGGTAAAAAGGTTCACAAATCCTCTTTTAAACAAGTAATTAATCCAAATCCAAAGTTATCTCCATAAAGAGTAAAATCAATGTTTTCAAAAGCTAAATTATCAACAGAGTAAAAACATAACTTGGCCATGTAAGACCATTAGAAATAATCTTTGTAAATCTCTACATATCAAAATAAAGAAATAAAGCTCCTAGACACTAAGCCCCGATGTCACACATATCAGAGATTCAGCATATTGAGTGCCCTCTTCATCACCTAAGAAAACCACAGAAAGAGTACGGTGAGGAAAGGAATACAAACATATACATGCAATACAGAAGGCTACCCTTATTCCCACCCATCACCATACATATCATCATTCATCTCAACTCATATACTATTCATCATATACTATTCATTTCACACATCAGGTTCTTACAAATATAAATTCACACTTTCATACAATCTCAATTAAAGCATATGCTCACACCATGCACATGTACAACATCTATCCTAAGAGTCACGATTTGGAACTCCGCGCAATGGGCGCACCTCATCAATCCCCTTAGTTGTTACCAATGATGGCCCTACTGTTAACACCACACGGTAGGTTGCACCCCCTCGATGGGCCCGTGCAAAGACATCCGCCCCCTCAATGATGGCCCTACCGTTAACACCACACGGTAGGTTGCACCCCCTCTATGGGCTCGTGCATCGAATGTCCCTCATCATGGTCACCACCCTTTGTAGGGCTCATGCTCAATGCATCAACATCATTTATATATTTCTCATACAACATCATCTGTTCAATTCATTCCTCGTCACATCATGGATAAAATTACACATAGAACAGCAACAGAAGATAGTCACACAACAATACTTCGTGCCACAGTCAATACAGCTTGTACATCCAATTTAATCTCATCAATTCCACAAAATAATTCTTATAATAGACAAACATCCATCATATAAGTAAAGGATTACCTCATTACATCAAAACAACACTCACATCTCAAGTTAGGACCTGGTAATCGATTACCAGAAGTCTGTAATCGATTACCAGAAGCAAATACCTCATTTTTGGGCCTGGTATTCGATTACAGGGTGTCTGTAATCGATTACCAGAGGACTCGTAGCCTGGTAACCGATTACAACATCCCTGTAATAGATTACCAGGGGCTCAGTTTCCTGGTTTTGCCCAGAAACACCTGGTAATCGATTACAGACTGGTGTGATCGATTACCAGCAACCCGAGAACGACTGCACCTGCGTTTTTACCCCTTTTAACCCTCTCCTTCAATCCCTACTCCAATCTTTAAGTTTCTAACTTGTTTAGACTCGTTTTTACCGATTAAAATCAATGAATTCATCAATTATATCAACTGATTACTATAAAATTAACAATCGATCCATTATGAACTCTCACTCCCAAATCCTAATTTAACCTCTTTTCGACAATCTCGCTCTCCACTCTCAAGTTTAGCAAGAACATGACAACAGGAATTAAACACACGAATTTCAACATAATACATACAATTCATCGTTCATATTTCGAATTTTAGAATCCTAGAGGGACTTATGGTTGCCCTCACTACCCAAGCACTCCAGCATACACATATAGTAGCACCCCTTCCCCCCGTACCTTAGAGATGACGATCGAAAACGAATGGCAGAACTTCCTTGATGATCTACTCTGCGGCACCTTCTCCTTGTGGAGTCGCTTCTCCCTTCCCTAAGGTTTGATTATATGACGTTTGAAGAAGGGATAGGGTGAAATAGATAACTATTCTCTTATTTAAATATTTAATTGGGTTTGGCCTACTCCAACCCACCCATCCCCTTTTTAACTAAATAATATGATTTCTAACTAATAATAATAATAATAAAAATAAAGATAATATTAATACTATTACTTCTTCATTCTATTCTATTTTATTTTATTTTAAAAATATTAGGATGTTACACTCCACTTGCCTTTCCCCGAATAAAAATTCACAAAAATTTCTTACGATTTTTTCTATAAAAATTGTATGTAGTAAATTTCCAAAAACCCATCATTCTTTAACGTAAAAATATTACTGTGAATTTTTTTTGTTTTATTGTTAAAAAATTCATAAGAAAAGTCCATTAAACTTTAGAATCTAATCAAAATTTCCTAAAAATTTTGAAACTCAAATAAAAATTTAAATAAATTTTTTTTTTAAAAAATCTACACAACATTACTATGTTGTCACTCAATGAAACATAACTAACAAAAACTAAAATCATATGATTTTAATAAATAGATGACCAAAACAATGAAATAAATAAATAAATGACCAAAATTAAACTTCACTATATTTTCAGAGATAAAAAACACATTTAACCCGTTTTCATTTTTTAAATGTTAATAGTTTACACAATTTTTAATAATTATAATCATACACAATATAATCCCATGTAACACACGAATACCCATGCTAGTATATACAACAAATCAAATTTGATCATATATTTATTGGAAATAAAAACTAGACAAAATTCATCTAATTTCATAAAACTGAACCAAATAAAAGCCAAATTAATCACTTTCTTATTGTGGTTGGGTTGAGTCAAAGAAGCACTCTCATTTTAAGTCTAACATTATAAATGATTATGCAATTTCAAATGTTAATATTTTCAGTAATGTTAGGTTTTTAAAGTACATAGATTTGATTCCTGAATTTAGGGGTGAGCACGTGTAATAGGTGTTTAAGAGAACTATAGGTGTTGACATTTTACAGTATTCATTTGCTGGTCCTTGAAAGATGCAAACAATAAATGTCTCTCAACTTGATCTGTCGTAGAGTTGTAAAATTCAAAAATCATTTTCCAGTTTCACCTTTTATTAAGGCCAGATACCTATTCACTGAATTGACTAAACAAAAGATAGATGTCCCAGTAGATGGGTCTGCATTATACGTACAGCCATCTAACTCAACAGGAGAATTTATTCAAGAAAATTGGAATGACTGAGATGGGTGCAATAAGAGAAGGTCCAAAACTGGTACACTAATTCACACAGAAACCCCTAACTCGGAGATCTTCAGTATCCGTTTGTCCAGCACAGATCTCTGCCGCTTCAAACTTGAAGCCAAAGAGGCAACCTAATCACGTATGTGGTGGAGATAAAGCAGTTAGTAATGTAACATGACTGGACTTTTGGGAAACACAGAAAGAAAAAGTCATAGCCTTGCCTCAGCTCGAAGTGCCAAAGCTTCACGACTGGGGATATCTCGCAGCCTGTCTATCAAATCTACAACATGATATAAAAGGGTAAATCCCAAGAGCGAGCAACAGTAGATATCATCATCACACATGCCCAAAGCAAATATCCCAAAAGCTTAAACAGTTGAGTAAAGGATACATCAATGATTTTATATAACATGTTTTTAACATGCCCCTCACGCAACAACCTTTTGGACTTGAAGTATGGACAACACACAGACTCACTTACCCTCTGCTGAAATTAATTTTTTTTATTGGAATAATAGGACAAGGATCAAACTATTGACCACTTGGTGATAGAAGCTCTGATACTATGTCATGAACCAACTATCACAAAAGCTTAAGTTGTTGGGTAGAGGATACATGAATGGTTTTATATAGGCTTAAATACATTTTTGGTCCCTATACTTTTGTAAATGGGTGATTTTTGTCCCCTAGTTTTAATTGCTCAATTTTGGTCCCTCTTCTTTAAAAATTGAATAAATCTAATCCTACCGTTAGCCGCTCATTAAATATTTGGCAGAGTTAGCTGACATGGATTTAATTTTTTGACATATAAACTATCACATGGCAAAGATTATTATTTAATTTTATCTTTTAATTTTTTAAAATGAAAAATCAGAAAATAAAATCAGATTTTGCATAATTTAATACAATGAGAAAACAAAATAAAAAAACAAAATCCCACTGCTACACTCCAATTTCCTAAAAAACAATAAGGCAAATACAAGTTCTAAAACTAAAATAATTGCAGGTCTGTTTCAAGTCATCAACCATGCGAACTGGAATCTCATTCGAGCATGAAATAAAATTTAAAATGAAATCGAAAGCAAACTAAAATTTGCAAGCTTTGATTTTTCATTTAAAAAAATTAAGAGATAAAATTAAATAACAATATTTGTCGTGTGATAGTTTACACGTCACAAAATTAAATCCATGTCAACATACTTTGCTAAATATTTAATGGGAGGCTAACGATAAAATTAAATTTGTTCAATTTTTAAAGAAGAGGGACCAAAATTGAGGAATTAAAACTAGGGGGACCAAAATCACCCATTTACAAAAGTATGGGGACCAAAATTGAGCAATTAAAACCAGGGGGACCAAAATCACCTATTTACAAAAGTATGAGGACAAAAATTGAGCAATTAAAATTAGGGGGACCAAAATCACCCATTTACAAAAGTATAGGGACCAAAAATGTATTTAAGCCTTTTATATAATATATTTTTAACAGAAATGAGAGGAAGAATTACAAAAAGAACTATTTTTTTTAACAAGCCAACAATAATAAAAAAAGGACATGAAATGAACAAAATGTGTTGCGCATACATGTGATTTAAACATGACTATTTTATGTACCAAAAAATATGAATATTTTTCTATGATGGTAATGCTTTATCAGTAGTTTCTTTTTGGTGATTCTCTCAAAAATATAAAGATAGCATACCAGCAGCTCGGGCTTCAACCTTGTATGATGATTTTGCCAGCCGTTGCAATTGGGTTCCAGTGCTCCTACACATCATTGGAATTAAACATTCCCGCATACTTACAGCTGAAAAAATAACTCAAAACACTCTTTCCTTGACTAAATATACATACATTAGTTCACTATGCCCATACTTCATTTCCTTCTCAGCAAGAGCAGTCCTTTGAAGTAATTTTATGCTCTCCTTCTTCAGTAAATCTACCGAAAGGTTCAGGTCCTTCACATTCTTCTCAGCACTTGCATAACGTGCCTTCACAAGTATTCATGTAAAAAGGTGAAAGAAACAACAGAATATGCACTAGAGAAATATTACCACTTTTAAGACAGAACTGTATGAGGTCTTAAGATGGATTGTCCTAGATATAAAGTTACATAATAAGGAAAGAGCAGGTTATGCATCACAAATAGAGAGGAGCAGTATGTGTTTAAGAACATAGGTTAGTGATGCATCTAGATTGTTCAATTGAAAAATACCTCCTCACTCTGAAATCGACCCAATGTCTGACGAAAAAGAAACCTTCTTGGAGCTGCAAAAAATGAAGTACTTTAAAACAATAATAAAATAATATTCCAGACAATTTACAAAATCAGTTGAGACACACATAAAACAGAATTAGAAAAAACCGGTTTGAATCATAAGCAATATATAGTACAAAATAGTTATAAACTTATAATGATCACACTTTCCAAGATAGATATGCACCAACAACAATCAAGTTATACCTCACTAAATGGGGTCAGCTGCATGGATCAATCAATGCCATAGGACTATGTCAAAAGCCGATTTGAGCAAGGTCTTTCTGAAGGTTAATTCTAAAGTTTTTAAGGTCTTTCATTACTCGTGTAATATATCCCCATTATCTTACATCAGTTCCCCTTCACTTGAAAATAAACTTGTCCTTGAGTTCCAGCTCAATCTTGAAGTCTCCCATCCCACATACAGAGATATTTTGAAATTTTGAATATTTGAAAACCTTGAAGTTGTTTCCTGACTTGTTTTCTAAATTTTGAGCAATTAGGATCCCTTCCACATGCATCATTAGATACTATCTTGATCAATCAATTGTTGAATGGTATCCAAATTGAGCATATCTGACTCAATAAATCAATATTGTCTAATTCTGAATATTCTAAAAGGTCACAGATCTAAAAATTTGTATTTTCCTATTGAAATTTTCAAAGAGGAAAATTGTCTGGAATATATTATGAATAATTTTTTTATCTTCAAATCTTTGATTCAGCACATCATCTTCCACTTGTTGAGTGATTTCTTGATTGAATCAACGAAAAAACCCATTTATTGGTTGAACTCTTCATGATGTAAATCAGGTGCCTTTTGAGGATCCGTGATTCATCAGGATTTCATAGATTGGTGAATTCCAATCTATAGTGATGTCATACTCCAGAATACCTTGCAGATTCACTAAGAGGTCTAGGCTGCCTTCTAGATTTTCGATGCAGGCTCCCACATGATGCTTGTTGCTTCATAGCATGTATTACTCATGACAAATCTTCAAGCTGAGAATAGATGGAACTTGTACAATTTGGCTTAGATTTGGTAATATACCGTTAACCTGGTATAAATGGCTCTCAGGACTTTGTATTCAGCTTTCATGTGATATATTGTCCCCGCTTTCAGTCAATAAAAGGTCAAATGCTAGTCATATGACTACTTAGTACAACAGAAACCACATTAAACACAAAACAGAAAGGAAAGCAAGGTGCGGAAAATATGATGTATATTTTCTGATTTGGGAAAAATACAAAAGAAGTATAAATAGAATACAAGGGAATAAACCTGTACACTAATCTATCCCTGAAACTCAGGGGAATAATTCTCCCTATAAATGTTGTACCTAAATAAGGAAATAAAACTGATCTTATTAACATTAAATCCTATTATGGGCTGTACAAATCAGAATTGGATGATTCTGATTGATATGTGCTGATCTCCAACAGATTCTGATTGATATGCGCTGATCTCCAACACTCCCCCTCAATCTGGGTGGTAGATGTCTATCATACCCAGATTGGATCTAAGGTTTTCATATGTGTTCCTTGGAAGAGCCTTTGTCAGGATGTCTGTTGTTTGTCTGCATGATGGAACATGGTCAACACTTATAATACCATGGTCAATTTTTTCTTTAATGAAGTGTCGGTCAATCTCCACATGCTTTGTCCTATCATGGTGGACTGGGTTCTTTGCAATGCTTATAGCAGCTTTGTTGTCACATAATATCCTCATAGTGTAATTGATAGGAATTCTGATTTCATCTAGCATCCTCTTAAGCCAGATTCCTTCACAGATACCTTGAGCCATAGCTCTAAATTCAGCTTCTGCACTACTCCTTGCCACCACAGGCTGCTTCTTGCTTCTCCAAGTCACCAAGTTTTCCCACACAAAGGAGCAGTAGCCTGTAGTTGATTTCTTGTCAGAGGGGCATCTTGCCCAATCCGAGTTAGTAGAGACTTCAATGCCTCTGTTTGAGTTCTTCTTGAAGTAGAGCCCTTGGCCTGGTGTACCTTTGAGGTATTGGAGGATTCTGTTCGCCATTTTCATGTGGGCCTCAGTTGGATTAGATGTATAGCGACTAGCCAAGCTCACAACAAAACCAATGTCGGGCCTAGTGTGAGTTAGGTAGATTAGCTTCCCAACTAGGCTTTGGTATCTATCTTTATCAGCTGGTGGACTTTCTTCTTCACCTCTCTTTTTCGGTTCTATGGGAGTATTGGCTGCCTTGCACCCAAGCATGCCGGTTTCTTGAAGTAAGTCCAGTGTGTATTTCCTTTGTGATACATAAATACCATTCTTTGTCCGAGCAACTTCCATCCCTAGAAAATATTTGAGCTGACCCAAGTCCTTGACTTCAAATTGGCCAAAAGTCCCTTCAGGTGCTTGATTTGATCATAATCGTTTCCTGTGATAACGATATCATCAACATAAACAATGAACAAGGCTACCTTCCCTTCCACGGAGTGTTTGACAAACATAGTGTGATCTGATTGGCATTGGTTGAACCCGTCTTCCTTGACAACTCGAGTCAATCTATCAAACCACGCTCTCGGAGATTGCTTAAGACCATATAGAGATTTTCGGAGCCTGCACACCATGCTTGAGGTTCTGGATGATTCAAGTCCCGGGGGAATTTGCATATAGACTTCTTCTTCTAGTTCACCGTTTAGGAAGGCATTCTTGATGTCTAGTTGATAGAGTGGCCAATCTAAATTTGCAGCTAAAGAGAGTATGACTCGGATTGAATTGAGTTTGGCCACCGGTGCAAAAGTCTCTTCGTAGTCCACTCCATACGATTGGGTAAACCCTTTTGCCACCAGTCGGGCTTTGTACCGGTTTATACTACCATCAGCATTGTATTTGATGGAGAATATCCACTTGCATCCAATCGATTTCTTCCCTTCCGGTAGAGTGGTGATTTCCCATGTGCCATTATTAACCAAGGCCTGGACTTCTTCTGCTACAACTGCTGCCCATTCAGGTTGTTGGAGTGCCTCTTGAACATTCCTTGGGATATGTGTGCTGTCAAGAGCTGCCACAAAAGACCTATACCCCTGTGACAATTTTCCATAGGACACATATTTCTCAATGGGGTGTTGAGTGCAAGATCTCACCCCTTTTCTTAAGGCAATAGGAATGTCAATGTCATCAATAGGTTCAAGATTAGAAACGATATTACCTAGGGAAAACTCATTTTCTGGAGCCTGGTTAGATTCATGGCTTTGCCTTGGAGCTGTGCTGGACTCTACTCCCTTCCTTCTCTTCCTGAAGTATGTCGTACAATTGTCTCCTTGTGTAGCAGGGCCTTGATTTTGCTGAGATGTAGTCCTCTCTCTAGCTTCAGTTGGTGCAGTTTCTACTACATCTTCTGCAGTTTCCTCTGCTGCAGGTGCAGTCTCGGCTGGCTCTACATTTGGGGCAGATTCGGCTAGCTCAAATCCCAAAAGTTGGGATTCTACCACTTCAATTGGATAAGTCTGCTCCCCCTGAATGCCAACTTTGGGGTAATAAGGCTGATTCTCAAAAAAAGTGACATCCATGGTGTGGTAAAATTTCCTAGTTTGAGGTGAATAGCATTTGTAACCCTTTTGGTGGGGGGAGTAGCCGAGGAAAATGCATTTGAGGGATTTCGGGTCAAGTTTGTTGCGACTAGGATTGAGGTTGTGGATAAAGGCTGAACATCCGAATACTTTCAAGGACATGGATGTAAGGATACGACTGGTAGGGTATGAGGTTTGGAGATTAGAGTAAGGGGTGTTAAAGTTGAGGATTCGGGAGGGCATTCTGTTTATGAGGTAGGTTGCAGAGAGGACAGCTTCTCCCCAAAATTGGTTGGGTACATTTGTAGCTAACATGAGAGATCTGGTCACTTCTAGGAGATGTCTATTCTTTCTCTCGGCGACCCCGTTCTGCTGAGGGGTATCTACACATGAACTCTGATGTATGATTCCATGTTTCTGAAGGTAGGAATTTAGTGCAGAGTGATAGTACTCTCGGCCATTGTCACTCCTAAGCACCTTAATTCTGCTTTGAAATTGTGTTTCCACCATAGTATGAAACAGTTCAAATATTCTGCCAACTTCTGATTTCTCCTTCATGAGGAAAACCCAAGTGACCCGTGTGTGATCGTCAATGAAGGTGACAAACCATCTTGATCCAGTGACATTGTTTACCCGTGATGGTCCCCATACATCGCTGTGAATTAGGGAAAAAGGTTGGGAGGGTTTATAGGGTTGAGGCGGGTAGGAGCTGCGGGTATGTTTGGACAATTGGCATATTTCACATTGAAACAACTGCTGATTTTTATTGAATAATGTGGGAAACATTCTTTTCAAGTACATAAAATTTGGGTGGCCTAGCCGATAGTGCCACAACATTACAGAATTTTTACTATTTGGAGGTACCGTTGCACAAGAGTTGGCCTTGGGTTGCACTTCTGACGCTTCAGCTTGGAGGAGGTAGAGTCCAGCACATTCTTCTGCATTGCCAATCGTCTTCCCCGACTCCAAAATCTGAAATTCACACAGGTTAGGGAAGAATTTAGTGACACACTTCAAATCTCTTGTCAGTTTGCTAATAGACAACAAATTACAGTCAAGTTTAGGCACATAAAGGACTGAATTCAGGGTAATATTTTGTGAGATAATAACTGAACCTTTACCCATGACCTTAGAAAGAGTCCCATCAGCTATCCGAACTGTGTAATTATTTAGGCATGGAGAATAGCTTTTAAACACAGTTAAGTCTCCAGTCATGTGATCTGAGGCTCCTGAATCAATGATCCATGACTTTGGTTTTCCTTTGCTAGTATTTAGAGCATGCAAGAAATTACCTTTTTGTGCTACTGCAACTGTACTAATTGTTTGCTGGAGAATTTTCTGTAGTGCTTCCATTTGCTCCTTGCTGAATGGAGATGGGTTAGAATTTACCTCAGCTGTGTTGCCTCCGCTGTCCGGGTTTTTGGTCTGTTTCGCCTCTGAAGGCCTGCCATGAATGATCCGGCAGGTGTCCTTAGTGTGACCCAGTTTCTTGCAGTGATCGCACCAGGGCCGATTTTTCTTTTGAGATGGACGAGGCTGGTTCCCCCTTGCAGCCATTGCTGAGCCTTCAATGGATGGGGCTGCACTGAACTTTCCAAGCATCACTTTCCTCCTGCTCTCCTCCCTTCTCACTTCCGAAAAATACTTCCCGGATTGTTTTAAGAGGTTTGGTTCCAAGGATTCTCCCCCGGACTTCGTCAAGTTCTGTGTTCAGCCCCAATAGAAACTTGTAGATCCTATCTTTCTCCACCAATTCTTTATACTTCTTCTTATCCTCTGTACAGCTCCATTGAATGTCTTCATATATGTCCAGTTGCTGCCAATGTCGACTGAGTGTATTAAAATACTCAGTGACTAAGAAATCACCTTGTCACAGGTCATGGAGTATGCTCTTGATCTCAAATACTGCAGACGTATTGTCCACATTTGAGTAGGTTTCCTTCACTGCATCCCACATCTCCTTGGCAGTGTCATAGTACATGAAATTTTCCCCAATTTCATTAGTCATGGTGTTGAGCAACCATGACATGACTAAACTGTTTTCCAGTTGCCATTTGTTGAGGTTAGGGGCACCCTTTTCTGGACTCTTGGAGTCTCCTGTGATGTAACCTTCCTTCCCTTTTCCTTGAAGAAAGATCTTAACCGATCGCACCCACTGAGGGTAGTTCTGGCCATTCAATTTGTGACCAGTGATAGGAAGAGCAGGCCCTTCGACCAAACTGGTGGCCGAACCTTCTGCCTTGTTCTCTCCCATGGTTGGCGGCGCTAGGTTAGGGATGGTTCAGATCGAGCTCTGATACCATGCGGAAAATATGATGTATATTTTCTGATTTGGGAAAAATACAAAAGAAGTATAAATAGAATACAAGGGAATAAACCTGTACACTAATATATCCCTGAAAATCAGGGGAATAATTCTCCCTATAAATGTTGTACCTAAATAAGGAAATAAAACTGATCTTATTAACATTAAATCCTATTATGGGCTGTACAAATCAGAATTGGATGATTCGGATTGATATGTGCTGATCTCCAACAGATTCTGATTGATATGCGCTGATCTCCAACACAAGGAAATAACTCACAAAACAAAAAGAAAAGAGCATTGATCCTGCATTCGTTTCCCCAATTTGGCCATGATATAATCACTTGTGTTATGATAATATAAAGTAAAAGATGCAAAAATCTTTAATTAAACCCTATGAGAAAAGCTTTGAGTAGTATCAAATGGGAAAATTTGTTACTTGTATCTGCAAATGATTGGAAAAAAATACCTCGCATGACAAGAAAGGCAGCAGAAACAGCAAAACCAACACCTAAAGCCGGATGCTCCCTTGCAACCATCAGTCCATCTGCAAACAGGTTAAGATCATATATTGATGCCACATATATAAAAGTTTACCACAAAGCAGAGACGGTTATGCTGTTTCAATGGCCATCAACTTGTTTGAGGATTGATACCATTGTGTGTTAATTCATCTAAGAAAAAGAGTTTTAACAATAAGATCGATAATATTAGGCCATGTTTGGGGTGGTTGCAAGTTTTGGTGTTTTTGGTTTTTAAAAAATTTCAATCAATATTTTACAACCCAAAACTGAAATCTAAAAACCATTTTGTGGTTTTCAAAACGTCCATTAGTTTTTTATGGAAAAAAATAAAATGTATTAGTGATATCCTCCAAATGCTAGAGTCCTTCACAACTACAATGAGAAAAATATCCTATATCTTGATACAACAAAACCATGTGAAGATTCGAAATTTAGCAAGGCTGCCTGGTCTTTCAGCCTATGAAGGAAAACCCTTAGGGTGTGTTTGTGAGTTTGAAAGAAGGGGAAAGGAAGGGAAAGGGAAGGATTAGGAGGGGAAGGGAGGAGGGGAGAAAGCTTTGTAATTTAGCTATACTCACAAACACAAGGGACGGAACGATTTCCTATAAACCTTTCCCTTTACTCCATTTCCCTCCATTTCCTAACTCGCAAACACCCTTAAAGAAACCACTATCATTCAAACACCAAATAGAGGCCATAAACATAATCCTATGCCATAACAAGTGAAGGGGAAAGAGAAATACTTAGAAATGCAAGCATTTTGCAACAGCCAAATTCAAAATATCTGCATAAATTACACATTGCCACAAAAGCTTAACCTTATTTTTGTCAAAACCTCTATATTGAACCATCAAATGTGCTTCAAAGTTGAAGGACACATACAACACTTATAAGATCGATACTGTCCAATTTTAATCACCTTTAACTTTATTGAAGAAAGCATCTTCATAAGTTCTATACTGTGACACTGCTTCTGGTAAAAAATTCTGCAAAAGAGCCACACATAACCTGGATGAGTTTTGGAGCCATTCATATTAATTGAGATAAAGAAGGGATTGCACATGGTCAGGAATTCCCCAAATTCATACAAGACAGAATATGGAAAGAAAAAAAACATTAAGAGAACATGAAAAGAAGCTATGGCATTAGAAGAATGGAGATTTGCTATAAAAGAGGTAGGGAAGCAAATGCAAGGACCCACCAACGACTTACAAAAAATTTTAAAAAGAAAATGCAAAAACACTACCTTCCATTTATGTACAATATTTCAAAAATATAATGAAAATAGCAGCTTTAATTTTTAAAATGATTTGCCTTTGTTTACTATTTTCTTAAATAGCAATACTATTGGTGTAGTAATTATATGATCTCAAAGCAAAACAAACCATAACTAATCATGCTTCTTAATTTTAGCTATGTTTAGCAGGTTAAACCATGTGACAGCATGTAATTAGATTTACTGGATTTAATCTGATCAAATATGCATTAGGATTTGTTTGGATAACAAAAGTGAAATTAATGTTTAGAATTATAATTTCAATTCTAATTCTCTCACAATTATAATTAGTTCAGATCTTAAAATTTTATGTATGAAGATACAAAGAATCGGGAAATAAATATAAAATTATAATTCTAGTTTTATTGTTTGGACCAAGGTAGTCAAAATCGAGATCATTCCCAAGATCGAGAGAGAAGTGGAAAATCGTAAAACGTAAGATCCTACGAAAAATATAAAATATTACAATATAATCAACCCATAAGTACAAAATTCAAGTGATTTTAAATATTTATTTTGTAGTTATTACATTATTAATATCCCTATGTTTATATTATAATTGATAGTAATTATAAAACAGAAAAATTACCAGGAAAAGAATAAAATAAAACAGAAAAACCAATCACCCAGTAAAAAGGTTATTGCATATATATATTTCAAAGCCCACAAAGAGCCCAACTCGAGTTTCAGAAAACAGAAAAAAAAGACAAAAAAATTAGACAAAAGTGAATGTGGGTTTTAGCCAAAGAATATCATAGAAGTGTGAACAAAAAAGGGGAGGCAGAAAAGTGGTCAGAGGATGATTGAACCAGTGTGGGGGACTTTGAATCAGAGAAGGAAGATCACCGAAGGAAATGCGACACGCTGGCACAAAAGAAGACGACGGAGGCAAAGTTTCGATATGGTGGGAAAGGTGAAAGGATACAGTATGGGTAATTTTAATGGAAATACTAAGACACCACAAAGAACAAAGTCTGAGATTGATCCATACAGACTCAAAAGAGTCAATAAACAAGTTTCAAACATAGATTCTGAGCATTGTACATCAAAGATCAATAGGTCATATCATGGACCAATTGTATTTTGTCACTAAAAGTTTGGCTAAGGTAATTAATTCCTTTTCTGCATCAACTTCATGGAACACTTTGCAACAATCATATGTTTAACAAAAAAGGCAAAATTAATACATGTGTGCATTAAATTTAATGAAACAGAGATATGAAAAAGTTATTGGTATCACATGAATCACGACTTAATTCATGTGATACCAGCTTACAGCGATGAGACATTGAGAATCACGTGTGAAATCGTTTTCAATGTTGAATCACACCTTGAATCACGATGAATCATTCTAAATCGTCCCAAATAGTGAGCCATCCTGTATCGAGCAATTCTTGTTGCCAGGTCGTGCACAAAAAATGGGTTTGGGTCATGCGCAACCCGGTTAAAGAAACTTCTTTTTAAAAAATGTGCAAAACAGGGAGGGATAGGGTCAATAACTTCCCTCCAAAGTGGACCACTGTTCTATTCAATATGTTAGAGTCCCACATTGCCTAGAGATAAGGCCAAATTGTGGTGGATAAGCCTTGGGCAATCCTCACTCTATAAGCTAGCTTTTGGGGTTGAGTTAGGCCCAAATCCAAATCTAATACAATAAAAAAAGCCGCAACCCTCTTGTTTTCTCTCTTCCTCCCCCGAAAACAAGTGTGACCATCTTCTCTTCTCTGTGTTCTGACTTCCTCCCAATAGTGGTCCCCTCCCCTATTTTTCTGTTTCTTATCTCTACCTGCCGATCCAAGTGGTCCCCTCCCCCTATTTTGGTGCTCTTTCTTGCTAGCCCTATTCAGTTTACAAGTGTCGTTGCTCTATTATGTTTTTGTGCAGCCTAGTTGAAGAATGAGTCAAGCAAAATAGGAGGAAGATATCACGTGGCAATATTGTGAAAGTATCCCACTATCCCTCCACATAGACTTCAAGTGAAATGCAAGTTTTGCTCTAATGTTTGTTGGGGTGGGATAGTAAGAATGAAGCATCATCTTGTTGGAACAAGAGAAATTGAGAAAATGTAGGTGCTTGTATAAGTGTTCTAGATGAGGTTAGTGAATGGAAATATTTATCAAACTATTAGAAAACAGAGAAAAGAAGAAAGATCACAACAACCTAGAGTGATTTGAAGCAATAAGAAATGAAGATGATGGTGCAAAGAAGGGAACAATGGACTCATTTGACAGTAAAGGAAAGGGACACTGAAGTTTTCAAACAAAAAACAATGAATGCAATGTAGAAAGATAGGGACGTTGTTATTCAAGAAATTTGCAACTGCATATATGGTAATGCATTACCATTCAATTTGGTAAGGAGTCCACTTTTTATCCAAATGTTGGAAGTTGTTGGAGAATATGGTAGGGTTTGAAGCCTCCTACTTATCATGATGTGAGGGTTTCTTTTTTTGAAAAAGCGGTTGATAACATCCAAAAAAGCCTAGAGAGATGCACTTTGAAGTGTGATGGTTGGACTGATAGAAGGGAGGTCACACACTAATTTTCTTGTTAACAATCCAAGTGGGACTTTTTTTTTCGAAATATGTTGATACAAGTGATGTAATCAAAGTTGTCAAGCAAATGTTTGTAATATTGGACAACATAGTGGAAGAAATTGGGGAGGACAATGTGGTGCAAGTTTTGACGGATGGTGCCTCTAACCTTATGGCAAAAGGAGAAGTTTTAGAAGACAAGAGAACTAAATTATTTTGGTGCCCTTGTGCAACTCACTGCCTTGATCTAATCCTTGAGAACATTGGAGACCTTCCGGTGTTCAATACTACCATTACAATTACAAATGCAAAGAAAATCACAACTTACATTTATATGCATACTTGGGTTCTTAATTTTTATAGAAAGCATTCCATGGGAAGGGAATTAGCAAGACCAGCTATAACAACATTTGCAACTTCTTATCTTACATTAAATTGTTTTGTGCAACTGAAAAATAATATTAAATCTATGTTTGCTTCAAAGGAATGTGCTTCTAGGTCATAGGCTAGTAAAAGTGAGGCTAAGGTCAATCAAATATTGCCTAAGACTTGTGATTCCACTTGAAAAAGTACTACGACTTGTAAGCCATGTAAGAAAATGGAATCAAAAACTTATATTTCTCCCATCGGTCCAACCATCACACATCAAAGTGCAACCCCTTTTCTCCCATTCACTCTTATATTTCTCTGATTTTCATATCGAACAGCAATTCATGCGATACTGATAACACTGATATTAAAGTGCGTGATTCCACCTTCTCATGAATCTTACAAGTCTTAGTACTTTTACAAGTGGAATCACACACTTTAGGCAATATTTGATCAATCTCCAAAATCTAATATCATTAGGTTCAACACTACCTTAGCCTCACTTTTACTAGCATATGAACTAGAAGCTCATTCCTCTGAAGCAAACATAGATCTAATAACATTCTTTTGTTGCATAATCCAATTTGATGTAAGATAAGAAGTTGCAAACCTCGTTACAACTGGTCTTGCTAATTCCGTTCCCTTGGAGTGTTTTCTGTACAAATTACGAACCCAAGTATGCCTATAAATGTAAGTTGTTATTTTCTTTGCATTTGTAATGGTATAGAACTACAGAAGCTCTCCAATGTCCTCAAGGATTAGGATCAAGGCAGTGAGCTGCACAAGGGGACCAAAATAATTTAGTCCCCTTGTCTTCTAACATTTTTCCTTTTGCCACAAGGTTAGAGGTATCATCCGTCAAAACTTGCACCACATTGTCCTCCCCTATTTCCTCCACTATGTTGTCCAATAATTCAAACATTTGCATGGCATCTTTGATTACATCACTAGTATTTATCAACGGATTTAAAAAAAAAAAAAGAATCCCACCTGGATTGTTAACAAGAAAATTAGTGAGTGACCTCCCTCCCATCAGTCCAACCATCACACATCAAAGTGTAGCCCCATTTCTCCCATTCACTATATTTCTCTAGGCTTTTTCGGATGTTATCAACCGTTTTCTTCAAAAACGAAACCCTCACCTCATGATAAGTAGGAGCTTCAAACCCCCAACACATTTCAACATTTGGACAAAAAGTGGTCTTCTTAGCAAATTGAATGGTAATGCATTACCATATATGCAGTTGCAAATTTCTTGAATGACAACGTCCCTATCTTTCAACATTGCATTCATTGTCTTTTGTTTGAAAACTTTAGAGTCCCTTTCCTTTCTATTGGAGAGTCCCATATTGACTAGAGATAAGCCAAATAATAATTTATAAGTCTTCGGCAATCCTCACCCTACAAGCTAGCTTTTGGGGTTGAGTTAGGCTTGGTCCAAAATTTAAGATGGTATCAAAGCCGATCCTCGATCCGTTATTAGGGCCTCAACCGTAGATGTCCACGCTCCAGATGTCCAGCCTTGGGCGAGAGGGGGTGTGTTGAAGAGTCCCACATTGACTAGAGATAAGCCAAATAATAGTTTATAAGTCTTGGGCAATCCTCACCCTACAAGCTTGTTTTTGGGATTGAGTTAGGCCCAGTCCAAAATCTAAGACTTTCATTTACCAACAAGATTGTGTGATCTTTCCTCTTTTCTCTTCTTTCTAATAGTTTGATAAATATTTCTCCAACCTCATCTGGAACACTTGTACAAACACTTACATTTTCTCTTGTTCCAGGATTCCAGCAAGATGATGCTTCATTCTTGCTACCCCACCCTTACAAACATGGCAACAAAACTTACATTTCACTTGAAGTCTATGTGGGGGGATGCTTTTACAACACACGTTATATTAGCCTGCTTTTTTGTCTGACTCATTCTTCAACCAGACAGCACAAAACACAATAGAGCAGCAACACTTATAAAAGAAATGGAGCCAACATGAAAGAGCACCAAAACAAGGGAGGGGACCACTAGGACCGGCAAGAAGAGATAAAAGAATAGGGGAAGGGACCACTAGTAGGAGAAAGTCAGAATGTAGAGAAGGGGAAAGAGAAGATGGTTGCACATGTTATCGGGGGAGGGAGAGAGAAAACAAGAGGGTTGCACCTTTTTATTGAATGGAACAGTGGGTCACTTAGGAGGGAAGTTATCGACCCTTTCCTTCCATGCCTTTAAAAAAAAGAAGTTTTTTCAGGGTTTTTCAAAATCGGGTGACGCATGACTCGAACCCATTTTCACGCATGACTCGGCAACAAGAATCGCGATGGTTCGCGATTTAGGACGATTCATCGCGATTCAAGATGTGATTTAACACCAAAAACGATTTCACCCACAATTCACATTGCTGGAAGCTAGTATCGTTTTGAATCACATGAATTGAATCGTGATTCATGCAATACTGATAACATTGCTTCTATTTGTAATTTTGTATCATCCACACTTTGAGGGTGTTTCTTTCTTTCGTTCATTTTCAATTTCTTGTAAAGAAGATGAGAAATCCCTCAAAGGTTGTAAGGGTGAGGCATCCCTTGAGCTTTGAGGCCCAAACACTAAAGGTGGGGTATCCTAAGAGTGTGAAGAGTGCTCAATGTAGTAAAGGTATCAAGCACTAAATTATAGCTAGAAGACTTGGTGAAAATCTCAAGTGAATGGCTTGGTGACTAGACGTAGGTCACAAAGGAGTAGTCAAACCATTATAAAAGATTTGAGTTTATTCTCTTGTCCCTCAACTTATTTACCTTTCTGCATTATTTCATATCTCTCAGACATCTTGCATACTTTACCTCCATTTGTGTCTTAAAAACTTGAGTATGGGATACTTTCTTCCTAGTTTATTCACCTTTTGGAATTAATAGTTTCATCCAAGGAAATATCTTTCAAAACTTTCGTGAAGATTGTGTACTTCTTTTTAAACTCAATTAACTCCCCCTCTGGAGTTTGAAGCCACATGATAAGACTGAAAGCTGTAGGAACAAGTGAGGATGCCAAACATGGGAGAACTAGTATGAAGCTAGTCAAACAGGGGCAGGCTAGTGTCAAATCTTTTTTTCTTTTTGCAAAAAGAGGCTGCAACTCCCTCAATCAGTGCAATTTGGTGCAAAAGGCAGCTGCTACAAACCTTAAAATTCATTTATATGTGTGATGGATCATGGGGGACCAAAAACTCCCTAAACCAATGGAAGCTAGTGATTTAAGTGAGGGGAAAACAGAGTTTCTTAAAAATTTGGTTTGTATGTGTGATTAATTACTTCACATGAACTGTTCTTTGATCTTGCACCAAAAACTAAAGAAAGTGGCAGTGCATATGGTCAGAATATGCATGTTATGATGTACTATACATTACTGCAGATGTACCAGATGAAGAATATTTTCTTATGGTTGTGGAAGAGCTAGAGGGAATATGAGTCATGGAATGGTGCCATACAATATTTGACACTCACTCATCCAGAAAGAAATCAAACATGAGCTTGAAGCATCAGGAGAACAACTTGCAGATGTTCCCTTCTCTTCCATCATGAAGTATTGTTGAATTGCAAACAATCTATACACATTTTACTTGAGTCTGGACCATTGTTTGAAAAAGGGTGTTAAAGATAGAATTAATATCATATAAAGAGGCAGGGGTAGAACTACATATATAAGTCAAGGGTGCCTTGCAGCCCCAAACTTCTAAGAATCTTATAAAGATCCATGAAATTTCGATAATTTTTTTGTAAACTATAACTTGATCCCTTCAAAAACCCAAACCACACACACACCAAAAAAAAATTGCTTGGCTCCCAGTCTCCCACCCCTCAAGGGGAGTACACTTGACATCAGCAGTATTTAATTCTGCTGTATTCTATGGTCCAGGTTAGCCATTGCACATAGGACTTGAGCGAATGGATTCCTTTTGTTTCTCTCCGTCCCCTTCTTCTCTTTGATTTCGGTTAATAAAGAAGAGGGTAACGGAAACCCTCTATTCAGTATTCCACTTTCTAACCGATTTAAAATGAAAATCAGCAAATAGGGAAAATGAAGCTATCTTATCTACATTGCCTATAGCTCAAAGAATATACAGAATCCAGACAAACGGTGATGCATAGAGATAGGGGGAAAAGTGAGAAGAGGATGAGGAAACCTGAAAGGTACGGAAATGGGTGGAGGAGTTTTGTTGCATAGTACGAGCAGATTGAATAGCAGAACGCTGAAGATCCTCTGCAATCGATGCCAACGATGCTGCGGTTTCCGATGTTGGCGGAGAGGAAGGATCTCCATCTGAAGACGATGAATCCGTTGGTGCCATTTTCTGACGAGGAGTGGGTTGGCAGTGGCACACCCGGTTTATTTACGGTTTCTAAAAACTGTTTTTTTTTTAAAGCAGAAAATTGAAAACCTTATTTGATTGTCTATTTTTAAAAATAATTTTTAAAAGTATGATTTTTTTAATTTTTAAAAATTAAAATTCTAAAACTATTTTTAGGCTTTTTTTATTAAAAATCCTATAAACAAATCATTTCATTTATAAAAAAATAATTTTATAAAATAATTTCTAAAAATTAAAAAATAAAACCGAATGAAACAGCGTCTATAACATCTATTAAAATATAATATAACAATGGAAAGGATGAAATGAAATATATTAGGAATTTAGGAATAAGTGTGAAAAACCATCGGAGTTTCATAAGAGAAGAGAAAAGAGAGTAAAGCAAGGTTTGGGAATGTGAATTCTCTTAAGTACTCGTCGAGACTTAAATATAATCATATTATATTATATTATTTATATTTTTTAAATATCTTATACACTATATTTTTTGTCAAATTATAACGTTTAAAAATATAATCACATATAAGAATCTTAAGTACTCGTCGAGACTTCACCCTAGATATAACAACATATAATTGACTATGAGAGAAAACGGTTTTTGGTAAATAAACACCAACGTTTGACAATGCCTAGCTTTGACTCTTATTAATGGTCACACTAAAACAAAGAAAAATGAAAATTGTCTTCGTTGAAACTTTAATGGAGTGAAACGATCAAATAAAATTAAAAATGCAATCGAGGTGTCCCCAAATGTGTTCAGCATTTCTTATTTATTTTTTTTTTGGAAAAAATGAAAACCTAGTTTTTTTTTCAATGTACAAAACCTAGTTTATATACGTTTAAATGTAAACAAATATAATATACTCTCTCCGTTCCTTTCTATAAGACACACTATATTGAATCACAAAGACCAATAAAAGTAATTATAGCTAGTTAATTATTTTATTTGAATTTTAAAAAATAGTTTAACTTTCTAATTTTGCCCTTATTCCTATTATTTTTGTATATGTTCGATTGCAACATGTAATGTATATATGTATTTAATAGTTTAATTTTTAAATATATAATATTTTTTCATGCCTAATTTTTATTTTTATCTCTCTTTTTTTCCTATCACATCAATTGTCATTTATTTCACACACTCTCTTGATTTGTTTCTTTTTTCCACTTTCAACACACAAAAGTTAACTATCAAAGTTTTAATAAAAAAGAATAATATTTTTTTACATTTTTTTGTTTTACACTTCCTTTAACACCTTAATTTTCTTTTCATTTTTCTCTTAATTTCATATCAATTTTTTCACATTCTTTCTCTTTATTATTTTTTCTTTCTATTTTTCTCCTCCCTAAACTTTCCATATTTATCTACCTATTATCTATGTATCTTATAGTTTAGGCTAGATTTAGAACTCTTAACTTTACTACTTATAGGAATTAAAAAAATTAACCCCCAATGAATAGTGACAAAAAATCTAGTCAATTGTAATAGTATAAATGTGACATATGTACTGAGCAAAAAAAATTTAATATAGAGTAGATAGAATAAATAAGAGAGATAATAAATGAAAACATTAATGAATAAAATAGAGAGATAATTAATTTAATATCCTAAAAAAAAGAAAAATAAAAAGTGATAAAAAATTAAAAAGAAAAATGGAAGAAAACGACTGAAGAATGATTGCCTCACATAGAAGATAGTTTTATGGTTCGTAAAAATATATATTTACTGTATTGAAAATAAAAAAATTAAATAAACGCAAGTGAGAAAACATGACACGTGTTATGGATGAGCAATTTTAATATAGAATAAATAGATAAATAGAATAGATAAGTGTGATAATAAATGAAAATATTAATGAATAAAATAAAGACATAAATGATATACTAAAATATCATGTTAAATTTAATGTAAATAAATACATTTATTGTATTGCTTAATGTGAGTTTTCATGTAACGAAATAGATAAATAGGAATAAATAATGAGAGAAATTATTTTAAGATGATGATAATAATAATAATAAAGAAAATTAAAGTGTTATAAAAAAAGGAAAAATTGTTTCACATGGAGGATAGTGGATACTAATGGTTTATCAAAATATCACTTTTATAATGAAATAAATCAATATGAACGGATAATGAGAGGAAATGTTTTAATATAATAACAATAAAAAATTGTACCCGATAAATCTTTGATAAACCATGAGTATTATAAACTTTTCACACGACCCATAAGAAACAGTGAAAGGCCTAAACTAAAACAAAAAAAATTAAGAGATTGAATGAATAGTGAATAAAAATCTTCCAAATTGTAGTAGTATAGATAAGAGAGATAATAAGTGAAATATTAATAAATAAAATAGAGAGATAAATAATATATTGAAAAAATACATTAAAATTGATGTAAATAAACTTATATCGTATTTCTTTATGTGGGTTTTTATGTAATGAAATAGATAAACATAAATGGATAATGAGAAAACTTATTTCAATATAATAATTATAAAAAATTAAAATTAAAATGTGATTAAAAAAGAAAAAGAAAAAAGACAGGAATTGGACTGCTTCCTGTGGTTTATAAAAAAAATTACTTTACTGAAATGAGAATAGATATGAATAAATAATGAGAGAAACTATTTTAATATAATAACAAAAAAATTAAAGTACAATAAAAAAGAAAAAAAAGAAAATAGTATGAGCAGGAAGGTCTCCCGTGAACGATACCCGTGATTTATAAAAAAATCACATTTGTAATGAAAAATATTAATGAGATCAAATAATAAGAGAAAATATATTAATATAATAACAAAAAATAGAAAATTAAAATTGAGATAAATTGGAATTTTAATATAGATTAAATAGATAAATATAATAGATGAGTGATATAATAAATGAAAACATTAATGAATAAATAAAAAGATAAATGATATAGTATAGATAATTAAAACAAATGGGCCCAAAATGAAAAACCAATGGCCCACATCTTGACCAAAAATATTGAGAGGTTGAATGAATAGTAAATAAAAATCTTCCAAATTGTAATAGTATAGATAGTTACATTCCACAAGAAAAAATTAGAAAGCTAAGACTAACTAATTTGCTAAACAAAACAGAAAAGCTAACTGAAAAGTAAAACAGAAAACTGACTAAGCTATCTAAACTAAGTTAATACTGAATAATTAATAACTTCAACCCCCCTCAAGCTGGAATGTGGATGCCAAGCATTCCAAGCTTGGAAAACCATGAGCTGAAAGGGACCAGCAGACAAAGGTTTTGTTAGTACATCAGGCACTTGAGAAGCGGAAGAAAGAGGCATGAGATGAAGAAAGCCAGAATTAACTTTGTCGCGCACTACATGACAATCCAATTCAATATGTTTCGTTCGCTCATGAAATACAGGATTAGCAGCAATATGAATGGCAGAATGATTGTCATAGTAAAGAACTATGGGAGTCGAAATAAGAAACTGTAAATCATGGAGAAGATAAGACAACCATTGAGCCTCACAAGTTGCTTGTGCAAGAGCTCTATATTCAGCTTTTGAGGAAGATCTTGCCACCACCTGTTGCTTTTTGCTTTTCCAAGAAATGAGGGCTTTTCCTAAAAAGAAACATAAACTACTCACTGATCTTCTAGTATCCGGGCATGTACCCCAATCAGAGTCACTGAAACCACTTAGTTTGAGACTGGAAACTGCAGGGAAAAACAAGCCTTTAGCAGGAGAAGACTTGATGTATTTGAGGACACGAGTTGCAGCTTGATAATGAACATCAGTGGAACAAGCAAGAAACTGACTAAGCTGACTCACTGCAAAGGAAATGTCAGGCATTGTGCTTGTAAAATACAAAAGTTTCCCAACTAATTTGCGATAAGAAGTAATATCAGAGAGAGCAACACCAAGATTTTTGTGCAATTTGAGTGAAGATTCCATGGGTGTGTTGACAGGCTTTGAGGCAAGCAAGCCTGTATCACACAAGAGATCTAGTGCATATTTTCTGTGATGGAGAACTATCCCTTCATTTGATTTGGCAATTTCTAAACCCATAAAGAACTTCAAATTACCAAGGTCCTTAATACTGAATTTCTGATGAAGGATCTGTTTGATATCAGAAATTTCATCCAAATTGTTCCCTGCAATTACTAAATCATCAACATAAACCAATATTGCAGTGAAAGAAGAAGAGTGTGACTTAACAAACAAAGAGTAATCTGCTTTGGACTGAATGTAACCAGAACCAAGTAATGTCTCAATGCGCTTCTCGTTCCACTGCCTACTTGCTTGTTTCAGCCCATAGAGGAATTTCTTCAACTTACAAACAAGATTAGGGTTGGAAACATTGAGTCCAGGTGGAGCAGCCATGTACACTTATTCTTTTAAATCACCATGCAAGAATGTTGTGTTCACATCAAGTTGATGGAGGTGCCATTTGTTTGCAGCTGCAAGAGCAGGAAGGACCCGAATTGTAGTGAGTTTGACTACTGGACTAAAAGTCTCCATATAATCAATTCCAGCAGTTTGAGTGTAGCCCTTGGCTACTAATCTGGCTTTGTATCTCTCTATTGACCCATCTGCATGATGCTTGACTTTAAACACCCATTTACAACCAACTATCTTCTTTCCAGCAGGAAGAAGAGTAAGATCCCAGGTTTTGTTTTTCTCCAATGCATCCAACTCAGACTGAATTGCAATTTTCCAATTAGGATCAAGAACAGCCTGATCATAAGTAGAGGGTTCAGTTATGGAAGAAATAGCCAAGGAATAATTTGTATAGTTTTTGGAGAGTTTATCATAAGATAAAACTGAAGCTAATGGATATTTGGTGGATGATAAAGATGGTGAAATAGATTTGTGTAGAAGGGAACAGTGGTAGTCCTTGAGATAGGATGGGGCTTTTCTGGTTCTATTTGATTGTCTTAAAGGTTGTGGTAAGACTATTTCTGGGGTTTGAGAAACTTTTGTGGTTAGAATAGGTTTTGTTTGATGTAGTTCTGGTTTAGGTGGTGTGGCTGAGTCTAATATAGGTGTGAAATTAGTGGATACATGAAATCTGAAATGGATGGGGGTGGTTGGTTATGAGAAGGTTGGGAAAAAGGAAAAATGTGCTCATAGAAAAGAGTATTTCTGGAAATGAACACTTCTCTGGTTTTGATATCATACAGAAGAGAGCCCTTTGTGTTGGCCTTGTATCCAAGAAACACACAAGATCTGGACCTAGAATCTAGTTTCTTCCTACCTGCAACCAAAGTGGAAGCATAGCACAAGCATCCAAAAACTTTCAAATCAGAAATATCAGTTGCATCATCATACAATATTTGATAAGGAGAATGATTAGATAGAAATCTAGTAGGTTGTCTATTTATCAAATGAACAGCATGAGCAACACCATAGGTTCAGAAATGCTTTGGCATAGAAGACTGAATCATGAGAGCTCTAGTCACCTCCAAAATGTGTTGATGCTTCCTCTCAACTATACCATTCTGCTGAGGAGATTCAACACAGGTTGTCTGATGTATTATTCCTTTGGACTCATAGAAAGAAGCGAGTTTGAATTTAGGGCCATTATCACTTCTAACACACTTCACCTTTGCTCCAAATTGAGTTGCAGCAAACTCTACAAAGGACTGAACAAGAAGGGAAGCTTGTGATTTCTGTTTCATAAAATATATCCAAGTAAATCTAGACTTGTCATCTACTATGGTCAAAAAATATCTATGACCAAATAGAGAAGTAGTAGAGATTGGTCCCCAAATGTCAATGTGAATAAGATAAAAAATATGAGATGATCTAGAAAAATTGAATGGAAAAGGAAGTTTCTTTTGCTTTGCCAAATGGCAAGCATTGCAAGGATCTCTTGTCCTTTTACAACTGATGAAAGGAAACCGGGCCTGCATTGTTACAATCTTGGCATGAGAGGGGTGACCAAGTCTCATGTGCCACAGGTTATCATCATATCTACAAAAATTATTGACAGAAACAAATTCAAATCTGAACACAATTGAGAAGCCGATCTTGGCTGTATTGAATCATTCAGAACATATAAACCTCCTCGAATTTCAGCTGCACCAATCATCCTCAAGGTATTGAGGTCCTGGATATGACATGCAGAACCAGTAAAATCCAATTTACATGATAAATCTGTTGTTAATCTTGAAACAGAAATCAAGTTGAAACTGAAAGATGGAATGTAAAGCACATTAGTGAGATATAAATCATTAGAGAAGAAAATCGATCCACAGAGTGAGGTTCTAACTTGGCTGCCATTAGGAAGATTAATAGTGATTGGATTTATTCTTCTGAAAGACTGAAAACAACTTGATGAGGAACATACATGATCTGTTGCACCCGTTTCTAGAATCCAAGAAAAGAGTGCTGAAACTGTTTTATTCATACCTTGAGTTTTGAAGTAGGCAGGTTGCTTTGAGATAGAAGCAACTTGATTAACTGAGTGATGGCTTTGTTGAAGAATGACAAGAATTGCTTTATGTTGCTCTGTTGTGAATGATAAACTTGAGTCTGAACCATCACTCTTCTCATTTTGGTTTTAAGAGGTCATGCTAGCATTCGCCATTGTAAGCAACCAAGAATTAATGGTTGAAGAGAAGAAACAAAAATTATGAAAGATGAATCAGAGAACACGCAGCAACAGCAATGGCAAAGCTCCTAAGAAAGGAGCTCCGATACCATGTGAAAAACCATCAGAGTTTCATAAGAGAAGAGAAAAGAGAGTAAAGCAAGGGTTGGGAATGTGAATTCTCTGATTGAAAAAATTGAAGAATGAATACAAAGAGTTTGTTTATATACAAATACATTCCACAAGAAAAAACTAGAAAGCTAAGACTAACTAACTTGCTAAACAAAATAGAAAAGCTAACTGAAAAGTAAAACAGAAAACTGACTAAGCTGTCTAAACTAAGTTAATAATAAATAATTAATAACTTCAACAATAAGAGAGTTTTGGTTTTCTTCTTTATAAAATTTTTAACTACATTTTATTAGTGATGTGATAAATTAAAAAAGTGTGTAATAAAGATTAATGCTTACGTGACAAGTTCTTAGTTTGTCATGTTTCTAGTAAAGATGTTTTTTCAAAATTTTAGAGGTTAGAAGTATGCTAGTGCAAAAATTCATATTGAATTTATTTTAATTTTAACTTTAGATTTGACTATTCTAAAGTGAAGTGAGACTGAGAGATTCATTTGAGAAGGTAAAATAAAAATAAAGAATAACAATAGTTAATTAAAAATGAGCATTTGATATATAAATTTTAATTATATCATAGGGGGGATTGAATAAAATCTCCCCGAAATTATACCCTCAAATAAGTATCATGAATTTTCAATTTATTTTAATTATTTCTTAAAATCTTATAATTATTGTAATAAGTCATTTAATCAATAAGAAGTTAAATAATTAACATAAGGATTAATTAAATATATTTTTAGTCCCAAAAATATAGTTAAGATTTGGTTTTAATCCCTATAATTTAAAACCAGTGGTTTTTGGTCCTTCAAAAATTAAAAATACATCAATTCCGTTCTTATTGTTAGAACCACAGGCAACACTAGAAGGGGGGGTTGAATAGTGTTTTAGACATTTTAAGACAATTTTGGAAATCTTTAAAATAAACAATCACGCTAAGTGATCATTGTACAAAGCCAATCTTAAGATCAGAGTTATTTTAAATACATGCGGAATATATGAAAGATTTAGATTAAAAACTTTCTCTTACACTTAAGATTGTTTTGATTTTAAACAAACTTCTCTTAGTGTCTTCTGAAGAATATTACTAAGAGTACCTTCAGAACTGTTTCTGAAATACTTTAGATGATCAGAGACCATCTATATCATGTGTCTGAACTGAGTTCCTGTTGGGCTCACTTCAGACAGGTATTTCAGACATCCCTCTGAATATATTCTTCTATAATACTTCAACCTACACTAGAGACGTTTTAACGTTATGTTTGTATGAAAACTTGTTTTATTGAAATCGTTGTGTTAAGATTATTATGAAAAGTACTTTTCAATCCCCAACGTAAATATGAAAACAGTAAGTAAAAGAGATTAAGGGAAAGAAGACTTAGGCACAGAATTTATCCTGGTTCACCCACAAACCCTGTGAGCTACATCCAGTCCTAGTGGCAAACCACCACTAGCTTTTAATAACAACAACACATATGTGTCACTCCGAATCCCCTAGACCCTTGCAGCCACATATATGTCACACTATCTGAAACCACAGATACACATGTTAACCTCTCCAGGCCAACACAACAAGTATTCTTTTCTATCAAGCCTCTCCAAGCTCTACCACGAGTATTCTTTCTTCCACCAAGCCTCTCCAGGATCTCAGACACTTAACTAAGTGTTGAGTATTACTACTCAATCTAAGCTAGATGTTCGCTAGAACCTCTCAACTCAGATTCTTCTTGTACATAGAGATTACTGAGTACATACTCAGGATACAGTCATTACAAACTAAATACAAGGATAGACAGTGATACAAGTGTTTGAATTTAAGTACAATCCCTGTCTTTTCTATGAGGAATATATCCTCTGAGAGTAGGCTAACTAAGATATGAAATTAAGCTCCAGCCTTATTCTCCAACCATTGGTTTCCATGGGCTACATTCTCACCCGTATCATTGGAATACCAAGGTATCATCCAAGCTTCAAACCGTACCTGGTTTGATAGTCATTTGTACAACATGATTGCCTTCCCGACAACCAACTCACTTGATCAACAGACCAACTGTACAATCTAACTAATTGACCAGCTGATCAGTAGCCCGATTGAGAATTAACTCTCTGATCAATTGTTGTTGACTTTTCATGATGTATTTGAGCTCGAGTCAACTCTTGTTAACTGTAAGACACTCGGCCTAGTTAACAATTTTCATCCTGATTGATTTCAAGAACCTTCTTGAAAAACAATCCCAATTGATCTATCTTGGTTGATCATTCTGACCAACTTGGTTGTACACCACAACAACATCTTCAACTTCTTTCTTGAGGCTATTTATATGTTCTTCTTGAATATAGTCGTTGAGGATAATTCATAATACCGTTGAGCTTCTGATGATGTGGCTCATATAGCCGTTGTGTAATAGCTTCTCAAACGGTTGCTTCTCCTTAAGCATATTGAGTGTTCAGAATACTCCCGTTCTGACACTTCTGTTGACGAGCTCTGTTTTGAGAGATGTGATGATTATGTGTATTCTCTCTCTTGAATTCTTCTGCTTTCTTGCATCTGTTTTATCCAGCTTGCATCTGCTTGCTTGCATTATCTTGCATCTGCTTGCATCTGCTTTATCTGCTTTATCCAGCTTGCATTATCTTGCATCTGCTTGCTTTCGGATTTCCTCTGATTCTCTTGAGAGTATGTATCCGTTGAATTTGTCCTTTTTGCTTATTCTTCATATACTCCTTTTTCATTTGCTCCTGACACCATTACTTCTTTGAATGAGATGTCTTGATCAATAGTCGTTGTTTGCAGATTCCTCTTTTGATATTTAGATAAAGATGTTGAATTGAATATATTTTATTCAAACATCTTCCTTGTTGCTTCTGCTTAGTCTCCTGAGCTTTTCTTCTGCTTTGTTCCAGTTTGCACAAATGAAGAAATGTCTCGTTGAAATACTATCGTTTAGAGACAACAAATAGTCTTCTTTTAATCCGTTGTGAGACACGCTTCTTGAAAGTTCTGACATATTACAATGTTGGTGCTGCAGTAAAGCTGCTACTGTTGTTGCTGCGAATGCTGCGTTGCAGAGATTTCCTCAGTGGTGTATGAACTTTAAATGCACCAGGAAAGGTCTCTGTGTTTGTTGCCACAAATGTGTTTCAAAACGTACGAGCAGCAGAGACTTAGAAAACTCTTCACGCAAGGTTTCAGCAAAGATGCCACGTTATTACTAAAGCTTCAGACAGCTTCCAACCTTCAGACGGGTTCCAGTCTTCAGACAGGTTCCAGTCTTCAGACGGGTTCGAGTCTTCAGACGGGCTTGGCTCTTCAGACGGCTTCAACACTTAAGACAGGTTGATGACTTCAGACAGCTCAAGTCTTTCAGACGGGTTGCGTCCTTCAGACAACTTCAATTCTTCATACTGGTTGAAACTTCAGACGCCTTCTTCCTTATGATAATAGAATTGTAGCTTCATTCTTCTTTGTATCTTCTTCTTCTTCTTCTTCTTCTTCTTCTTCTTCTTTTCTTCTTCTTCTTCTTCTTCTTCTTCTTCTTCTTCTTTTCTTTTTCTTCTTGTATTCATTTCTTCAATTCATTGTTGTTCTTCAGACAGATGTATATTTGAATCTGTACTTCTTCATATCTTTTGCCTTCAGTTCTCCAGATAGTCTTCTAAGTCTTCAATTTTTTAGATAGTCTTCTAGTCTTCAATTTTTCAGATAGTCTTCTAATCTTCACTTTTATTCTTCAGTTGCTTCAACTCTGTTAAGGATTAATCTTCTTCTGATTCTGCACTCTTGTTCTTCTGATTCTGATCTTCTGATTCTGATTCTGTTCACAAAATCTTCTTCTTCTTCTAAAGAGTATTTCATCCTGAAACATAATTAACAAACAAATACCTTTCTCAGTAGAACTTGTTTATATAATTTCATTGGTTCTTTATATAATCTTATTTGTTCTTTATATAATCTTATTTGTTAATCATTAAAACTAACGGATGTTAAGTCTTATAATCATGTTTAATTACTTAAACAGATTTATAGACTTCACAATCTTCCCATTTTTAATGATGACAAATAAATTATATATTACTGACAAAATGGGTATAAAAAGAAATGAGAGATAATAAAATAAGATAATAGATTTTATTACTCCCCCTATCTATATTACTCCCCCTGAGACAGACATTGATTCTTTTAGATATCTTCTGAAACAATTAAGTCTTTAATTAATCAATTTCAATTGTTAAATCTTTTATTAACCAACTGTTACAAGTTTATTGTTAATATTTCAGATATTTTAGATAACCGATTGTTAAAATTTTTCTTGTTAAGATTTCAGATACCTATTGTTATTTTTCTTGTTAAGATTTCAGACACTTATTGTTATTAGAACCCTTCAGATACCTATTGTTATATAATACTTCAGAAATTTTAGATAGACGATTGTTAAAATTTTCTTGTTAAGATTTCAGATACCTATTGTTATGACTTATTGTTATTCTTACTTATTATTAGAACTCTTAGTTTGTTATCTTCTCTCTTACTGTATTTTATATTTCTTTGCTATTTATTTCTACTTCCTATAATCTCCCTATATATTTCCCTCTTTGTTACACTCTTTTTAGTATTTTGTTAGTTTATATTTCTCCCCCTTTTGTCATTAATTAAAAAGGTTTATATTATAAGTTAATGTAATCCTATACCAAATGTTAAATAATGTATCGTTTTGACAGATATATTTCTCCTGTTGAGTTGGTTACACTTAAAGATCTACTTCTTAATACTGAGGTTTCTCCCCCTAAGTTGATTAGTTTTCTACAATCTTTTAAGAGTTTCTCGTTACAGTTAAGATTTTGTTAAGCAATTATCAAGAAGTTATGAAGCATAAATGAAATTAAACAAAGAAGATTTTTATTAAATCTTTACAGTTACTCAGATACAGGTTTGAAAAGAAAGCTCAAAAGAGAAACTTAAACAAAACATTTGATATTTACAAAAGCAGGTTTTCACAAAGAAAGAAAAGAGGTTACATTCCAAAAATAGAATGCATCCATCCATTGCTTCCTCCGGAGATTCCTTCGAAGGCTGAGGCATAGCCTTATAGACCTCATCTCTTTCAAAGCTATCCCCACTCCTTTCGCTGCAAGAGCTTCAGGAGTTGCCTCAGAGCCCCAGACTTCATCCCAGCCGTGCTTTGCTGCACGCATTCTCCTTGTGACATCTGAGACAGTGGAGGTGCATCGTTTAAGACTGTATTTCGACCAACAGTCAGCACCTTAATTTCAAGAACCACTATGTCAGTAGTTCTCTTCATAAGATTGACTATTCTGGGATCTCCCAGTGGTCTTCCAGTCCACCTGTGATGCAACAAGATCACCATGGTCCAAGTATAGAGAAACGGGTTTTCAGATGAACCCTTTCCCTTACTCTTCATTCCATACATCATCCAAGATGACTTGATCTTTGCCTCAACATGTTCCAAGATACTTTCTGCTATTTTCCTTTGCTTCTTTATCATCCTATTGAGAGCCACTAACTCAGAACCTTAGACAAAGCTATGGAAGAGCTTTGAAGATGTGAGTGTGTGAAGAGCTCTTGTGAATTTATAGGACTTTAAAGCAGGGGTAAAACAGAGAAGTAAGGAGAACGAATCCATTGGATTGCTGTTCACGCGATGTATGTGGGCTCAGGTAGCTTTTAATGATGACAGTTTCAGACCTTGAGGGTATCGAAACGTACATCAGTGTTTGGTCATAGATGAAGCACCATAGGAAACTCAGTCATTAGCATGGTTAAAGTAAGTTTTGGAAAACGTTTTTGAAAGACAATTAAAAAGAAACATAAAAACATATTTGAAAATATTTTTGAAAATACGTTTTCAGAAAAAAAAAATAGAAGAGAAAGTGTGAGAAAACATTCAAAAGGAAAACTTTTAGAAACAGACTTATATGGTATCAGAGCAGAGGATATTATGATTATTATTACTATCTGAAAAGCTTTTAAAATTTTTGAGTTAAAAAAAATTAAGTGCCAAACACATTTTTGAAAACATAGATTTTAAAAGACAAAATATGTTTAAAGACAAAGAGAGAGGAAGGTTTTATAAATTTATGTTTGAAAAAAAAAACTTTTCGAAAATATTTTGAGAGAGAGAAATTTTTTTTTGTAAAGGCATGTATCTAAGAACTTTTTATAAGTCTTTTAAGTTTGTACTTATTAAAGGTTTCTTAAAGGCTTTTAAAGGTTTTTATGGAGACAGGTATTTCAAAGCGATAAAAGTTTTAAGATGAAGTGATGTTACCAGGAATTTGGTTATTGTCCATTGGGTAAAGAAGTCCCTTCTGACATTACTTCTTGCTTGAAAGACTTTTCTTCATCTGAGGTTGCTTGATGTCTGCACGTTTCAGTATGCTTTTGTCTTTTGTGCTCCCAGAGAATCTTTGAACAGTCATCTTAACCTATCCCTTTACAATTGAGTTGGATTCTAATGACTTGAGTAACTATCCCTTAACATTTTAGACCCACGATTTCAGACAGTCCATAAGGAGCCTTCTGAACGGGCTAGATGAATAGAGATATTACTAAGTTAGTATAATCCATTCAGAGATTGAGTTAGGTTTGGTGCATAGAGTGTTAACCATCTTAACATTGTTGACCCATAGTTTCAGTGAGTTTATTTTGAACTTTCTGAACAGGTTCAGACAATGGAGATGTTATCACACTACCCATCCTTTTAGATGATGTCATATTGATTTATCCGTTCAGACAGTATTTCATTCTGAAGGTTTTCTTGAGATTATCTTCAAAAACCTGTTTCCTGAAATATTCAAACTGGAAGTACCTTTCAGTAGCACCTGATTGTAATTTGTCTAATTATTTAAATTAAGCATTTTAGAATTACGGATAACATTTCATCAAATTTAAAAATTATCTTATTAGGTTAATTAAATTTTTCCTTTAGAAATACAATTTGTTAATCAATTAAGGATAGAGTTATGTTATTGATAGACTTAAATGTGCACAAAAGGAAACACATATAAACAAATAGAACACATAGAATGTTAATATTAAGAGAAAGATATAAACAGAGATAGAAAGAGAAATGGACTCAAAACAGAAAGACATAGATACACAGAAAAAAAATTTCAGAACACAAGTGTATCATTGATCTTCAACAGGTTTGTTCTCATTGGCACTGACTTTCTCCTTTTGTGTTTTCAGCATCTGCAGTTCACGTTGATAGAATCTGAGTGTTTCTTCCAGCCGTCCGATGCGTTCATTCAACTTCCTTATATTACATCTTCTGAAAATTTCTCTTAAATCTCCATGGTTTCTTAGAGAATCAGATGACTCCATATGATTCTGAGTTGATGACGGAGAATTGTGTTCTTCTTTTATCTTTGCTGGTATCCCCTTAGAATGTTCATATTTCTTTATAGTGAACAAGGGTGATGGCTCCTGGTCAAAGAATCTTTCAATAGGAAATCCTTTATATTGAAGGATTTTCATAATCAGTGTAGTATGGGGAAAGACTTTGACTTCTTCTAATTTTCTTCTCATCATATGGTAGAGGATGATTCTGGGAAGATTTAATCTTTTCCTTTGAAGGAGATGTATCAGCACGAATCTTTCCATATCAGAGATGATGATTGTATCCTTCCTTTTGGGTAGAATACAACAATTAATGATTGTCAGCAGAATTCTGGGAATTTCCAGTAAGTTTGAGCAAACTGGTGTTTCAAGAGTTCTGTGACCAAATAACATTTGATCATGCATCTCTTTCTCTCTATCATTGATTTCCCAATCTGAAGAGAATTGTTTTCCGGTTTCTTCAACCCCAATGATTTCCTTCAGAACCTTGAAGTCCACTCTGATAGGCATTCCTATTACTGAAGTGTTTATACCACTTGTCTCTTCAAGAAACACTTCTGAGTTGTTCCAGAAATCTAGAACACTCTGCTCATGCCAGGGGAACGATGCCTCTTCAAGAAAGGAAATCCAGCCAGCATCCTTGAAATACTCAGAGATTTTTAGTCCTTCTTTGTCAAAGTCGCTTAAATTTACTCCCCTTGTGGGAATAATTCTTTCATCATACTTGCGTAGACTTTGAGCACATGAGATTGCTGATCTTGATGCCATTGAGATAGATTAAGATGAATTGGAAGGAAATAAACTGTGAGGTTCTTCTGATGATCTTCCAATCTTTTAAATAGGCAATCAAGCGTCGCTTCATTTTATGAAAGGAGCGGTTCCATCCACTAAACAGTTGTGGAGAGATATGCATCGTGTCCTTTGAGAGAAACCGGTTGATGATTCAATGATTCACATCGTGTCGTTTCATATATTCAAAAACAGTTATGACTGACACACACGACTCTTCATTTACTTAATTTAAAAACGCAGTCATTACTTTACTAAACATGTGTGACTCTTCAACACATATATTTAAATGAGTAAAGCATACATAAAATGAATCATACATTTCACACAGTAAACATAGTAAAACACATAGCATGCAGTGATTTATTTTAACACAATTTAGAATATACATTCATGAAGCAAGTATAGCATGCAAGCATATATTTACATAATTTCAATAAAACAAATCATACATCAGATTAATGACTATATTTAAAATTTTAACTTAAATATAGATAGGAAAGGTGTTACCAGTTTGTGATCTAGAGATAGATTCATTTTTCTTTTCTGTTGCGTCCTGTGCTTTAGCCTTATGAATAATGAGTATTGAAAAAATGATTTTCCTATTCTCATTATCATTCTTCAGAGTTGCTTCAGCCTGGTGTGATTTCCATCTTCTGAGGATCTACTCCTTCTGCATTTGTTAGATGCTCAACCCGAAGGTGAGCTTTGATACCAATTGTTAGAACCACAGGCAACACTAGAAGGGGGGTTGAATAGTGTTTTAGACATTTTAAGACAATTTTGGAAATCTTTAAAATAAACAATCACGCTAAGTGATCATTGTACAAAGCCAATCTTAAGATCAGAGTTATTTTAAATACATGCGGAATATATGAAAGATTTAGATTAAAAACTTTCTCTTACACTTAAGATTGTTTTGATTTTAAACAAACTTCTCTTAGTGTCTTCTGAAGAATATTACTAAGAGTACCTTCAGAACTGTTTCTGAAATACTTTAGATGATCAGAGACCATCTATATCATGTGTCTGAACTGAGTTCCTGTTGGGCTCACTTCAGACAGGTATTTCAGACATCCCTCTGAATATATTCTTCTATAATACTTCAACCTACACTAGAGACGTTTTAACGTTATGTTTGTATGAAAACTTGTTTTATTGAAATCGTTGTGTTAAGATTATTATGAAAAGTACTTTTCAATCCCCAACGTAAATATGAAAACTGTAAGTAAAAGAGATTAAGGGAAAGAAGACTTGGGCACAGAATTTATCCTGGTTCACCCACAAACCCTGTGAGCTACATCCAGTCCTAGTGGCAAACCACCACTAGCTTTTAATAACAACAACACATATGTGCCACTCCGAATCCCCCAGACCCTTGCAGCCACATATATGTCACACTATCTGAAACCACAGATACACATGTTAACCTCTCCAGGCCAACACAACAAGTATTCTTTTCTATCAAGCCTCTCCAGGCTCTACCACGAGTATTCTTTCTTCCACCAAGCCTCTCCAGGCTCTCAGACACTTAACTAAGTGTTGAGTATTACTACTCAATCTAAGCTAGATGTTCGCTAGAACCTCTCAACTCAGATTCTTCTTGTACATAGAGATTACTGAGTACATACTCAGGATACAATCATTACAAACTAAATACAAGGATAGACAGTGATACAAGTGTTTGAATTTAAGTACAATCCCTATCTTTTCTATGAGGAATACATCCTCTGAGAGTAGGCTAACTAAGATATGAAATTTAGCTCCAGCCTTATTCTCCAACCATTGGTTTCCATGGGCTACATTCTCACCCGTATCATTGGAATACCAAGGTATCATCCAAGCTTCAAACCGTACCTGGTTTGATAGTCATTTGTACAACATGATTGCCTTCCCGACAACCAACTCACTTGATCAACAGACCAACTGTAGAATCTAACTAACTGACCAGCTGATCAGTAGCCCGATTGAGAATTAACTCTCTGATCAATTGTTGTTGACTTTTTCATGATGTATTTGAGCTCGAGTCAACTCTTGTTAACTGTAAGACACTCAGCCTAGTTAACAATTTTCATCCTGATTGATTTCAAGAACCTTCTTGAAATACAATCCCAATTGATCTATCTTGGTTGATCATTCTGACCAACTTGGTTGTACACCACAACAACATCTTCAACTTCTTTCTTGAGGCTATTTATATGTTCTTCTTGAGTATAGCCGTTGAAGATAATTCATAATACCGTTGAGCTTCTGATGATGTGGCTCATATAGCCGTTGTGTAATAGCTTCTCAAACGGTTGCTTCTCCTTAAGCATATTGAGTGTTCAGAATACTCCCATTCTGACACTTCTGTTGACGAGCTCTGTTTTGAGAGATGTGATGATTATGTGTATTCTCTCTCTTGAATTCTTCTGCTTTCTTGCATCTGTTTTATCCAGCTTGCATCTGCTTGCTTGCATTATCTTGCATCTGCTTGCATCTGCTTTA
Organism: Sesbania bispinosa; assembly: GCA_026901365.1. Taxonomy (NCBI): domain Eukaryota; kingdom Viridiplantae; phylum Streptophyta; class Magnoliopsida; order Fabales; family Fabaceae; genus Sesbania; species Sesbania bispinosa. The sequence continues at coordinate 661,297 of QLOH01000170.1, forward strand.
TCTGCTTTATCCAGCTTGCATTATCTTGCATCTGCTTGCTTTCGGATTTCCTCTGATTCTCTTGAGAGTATGTATCCGTTGAATTTGCCCTTTTTGCTTATTCTGCATATACTCCTTTTTCATTTGCTCCTGACACCATTACTTCTTTGAATGAGATGTCTTGATCAATAGTCGTTGTTTGTAGATTCCTCTTTTGATATTTAGATAAAGATGTTGAATTGAATATATTTTATTCAAACATCTTCCTTGTTGCTTCTGCTTAGTCTCCTGAGCTTTTCTTCTGCTTTGTTCCAGTTTGCACAAATGAAGAAATGTCTCGTTGAAATACTATCGTTTAGAGACAGCAAATAGTCTTCTTTTAATCCGTTGTGAGACACGCTTCTTGAAAGTTCTGACATAGTACAACGTTGGTGCTGCAGTAAAGCTGCTACTATTGTTGCTGCGAATGCTGCGTTGCAAAGATTTCCTCAGTGGTGTATGAACTTTAAATGCACCAGGAAAGGTCTCTGTGTTTGTTGCCACAAATGTGTTTCAAAACGTACGAGCAGCAGAGACTTAGAAAAGTCTTCACGCAAGGTTTCAGCAAAGATGCAACGTCATTACTAAAGCTTCAGACAGCTTCCAACCTTCAGACGGGTTCCAGTCTTCAGACAGGTTCCGGTCTTCAGACGGGTTCGGGTCTTCAGACGGGCTTGACTCTTCAGACGGCTTCAACACTTAAGACAGGTTGATGACTTCAGACAGCTCAAGTCTTTCAGACGGTTTGCGTCCTTCAGACAACTTCAATTCTTCATACTGGTTGAAACTTCAGACGCCTTCTTCCTTATGATAATAGAATTGTAGCTTCATTCTTCTTTGTATCTTCTTCTTCTTGTATCTTCTTCTTCTTCTTTTTCTTCTTGTATTCATTTCTTCAATTCATTGTTGTTCTTCAGACAGATGTATATTTGAATCTGTACTTCTTCATATCTTTTGCCTTCAGTTCTCCAGATAGTCTTCTAAGTCTTCAATTCTTTAGATACTCTTCTAGTCTTCAATTTTTCAGATAGTCTTCTAGTCTTCACTTTTATTCTTCAGTTGCTTCAACTCTGTTAAGGATTAATCTTCTTCTGATTCTGCACTCTTGTTCTTCTGATTCTGATCTTCTGATTCTGATTCTGTTCACAAAATCTTCTTCTTCTTCTAAAAAGTATTTCTTCCTGAAACATAATTAACAAACAAATATCTTTCTCAGTAGAACCTGTTTATATAATTTCATTGGTTCTTTATATAATCTTATTTGTTCTTTATATAATCTTATTTGTTAATCATTAAAACTAACGGATGTTAAGTCTTATAATCATGTTTAATTACTTAAACAGATTTATAGACTTCACACTTATTACACACTTTTGCTATAGATAGTGGCGGAACTAGAACAAAAATATTAGGGGAGCTAAAATAATAGTATAATGCATATATAAATTAAATTATTATTTCAAATTTAATAGTTATGTAGTGTAAAATTTTATATTGTCATTCAATAATGTATTGTCTTACTCCCTTCATTCGAAGACTCTTATACTACCTCAAGTCCTATTTATAAGAACCTTTTGTAGAGTTGCTCTTGGTCCTTATTATAAGAATCTTTTCATAATGTCCCTTACATTAATTATTTTAACAAAAATACTCCATTAGTGGAGATAGGTGAACAATTAATAAATAGAGAGAAAATGACACAATAAAGTAATAAATGGAGAGAGAAAGTTATGTAAAAATGATACATATTCATGACAAATTTATTGTGATCAACTAAATTAACCAACTTCCTTAATCGTTGTGAAGTGGTTAAAAAGTTCTTATAATTAGGACCGGATGTAGTATTATTTAAGATTATGCACACACATTAAGAAAATTTTAAATGTGTCTAAATTTATCCATTTTTTATTAAAATACCTCATTTATACTTCATCTATTTTATTGAAGAGCATTAGAAACATAAAGAGAGACGATGTATAATAAAGACTGAATGCACTACCTATGTTCCTATTTAACTATAAGTAAAATGTTATAATAATAACAAGAATTTTAGAATGGGGAGTGTTATTACCGAGTTTAATAACACATGAGGTGACATACTCATTAAATAATATGATAACATATCTTTAAATTATAGTACAGAGTTTTTAAATATTATGAAAAATCCAATTAGTAGTAAGGAAAATATAGACAATTTTTAATAATTATATATATATATGTGTGTGTGTGTGGTTTTGAAAAAGCCATGGCTCCCACCGGTCACTAAGAAGGTATGCGTCTCGATACAAATTTTGCTACAAACTGTTATCGATAAGGACTAACAAGGGGGTATTTGCTAGGAATTTTAAACCTAATTATAAATTCATTATGTCTGATTATTAAGAACTATGAATTTCAAGGAATACCTGGATCCATTAGGCTTTGTAAAAAAATGCAGCAGAAACCTTTGGGTAGGTAACGAATGTCGTCACGACCATCCTATTGTGAATTGAATGTTGAACGGAAGAGCACAAAACAAAACAAAAGGTTAGAGAAAATATGGTGTTGTGGCCTTCCTCAACCAAATCTCTTGAATTCCCGAAATTGGGACTAAAGTGCCAAGAATCCCTATGGGAAGGAGTATGAAGGCGGTGGATGATTGGTGTCTTGGGAACCAACACCTCTAGATTGGATTATTTGTTTTTTTGTCAAATATGATTAGATTAAAGCCCTAGGACAGCCTAACGGCACTTACATCATATAAATGGGATCATAAACCCATGAGAGCGACTCTACAATTCATCAATAAATAAATTGTACAAAACATAACATGCTCACTCAAGATACATACAATAAAACATGCAAACTAGAAAAAAAAACTCCCCTTCAATGTGAACAGACTTGTTGTCCAAACCACTCTTCTCCCTTGCAACTTTCCTCTGCTTTTTTTTCTCTGGCCAGCTGACTCTACTCTAAAGGGGCTTATTTTAACCAACCTATTAGGCTTCCCACTATTCCAAAATAGGTCAAGCCCGATATCAACTCATATGGACCCACATCAATGCCTACAGTAGTCTAAATGGGATCACCTAATGTAGGTCACTAGCAACCAGCCCAATTGACGTAAATAGATAATATAACTATTTTAATATTTAACATGTAGCACACAAAAATAATTATTAGAAATTAAAAATTTCTAATAATCTCCCACTTGGGCTTCATATTAACCGTAAGCATTTATATCATAGAAAAAAACTTTAGGGGCACAATTGTACGATATTTACTTTTAGACTACCCCTTAACAAGTCCATCTCATACATTAACTAAAAACCACAACTACTTTTGCCACTTTGTAGTGTGACTAAACCCTGATGGTCATCGTAACTAATATACTTAACGACATAGATCAAATGTGAATGAATGGTATGGAAATTGCATGTTGTGTGATCTAATACATGCTTATTTTCAATTGATCCAAAATTTAATCTTTATAGAGATCAAATAAAGCAATATAAATATATTTCACTAAATGAGTTTAGAATAATAAAAAACAATAGACGTTGATATCATTATGCATAAAATCCAAAAAGTGCATAAAATTAATACAAATAGGTCTCCCACTAAACTAAGGTACTATCAGGAATTACACTCATATGAACAACATGCTTATGAAATACTTTAGGTACCAAACCTTTAGGGTCAACCTAGGTCATATCTCAAGGAACCCAATAAATTAATTAGGTACTAAAACAATCACAAACACATAGGGGAGTTTTGTTGAGTATTTGAATTGAAATTAACAAAAATTGAAATTGAAAAGAAATCAATATTCAGAAAAGTGGGTTAATCCTCTAGCTAGTTCAAAACTGAATTTATCATTGGTATCTAAATATAATTCTAATTTATGTATTAATCCTAGTTCGATCTTCAATTAGGGAAAACGAAATTAAGCAAACAAAACCAAATTAATTAAAGCAATTATTTCGGTATAGATTTCAAATGATATACATCGATATTGTGAGGGGTTGATCATTACAAAGTGAGATGTAATGGAAGATAAATACAAAGAAATGGAGTGGGATTCGTATGCTTGGGAGGTGTAAGATGATGGAAGGTTGATGGGAGACTTTGGTTCTTGAGGCTTGATCCTTAATGGAAGGGCACCATTGTTCTTTATAAAGGATTATGGGATTTACAGAGTATGTCTTGCGTTCTCAGTTAATCGTATTTTGCCTTATGATGGTGTATGGTGGTTTTCTATTTTCCATGGTCTCTGGATGCTTGAATCTCGTCTTTTGAAATGATACCAGATGGGATTATTTATAAGCACTCAAGTAGGACAAAGAAACTGATAAGTGATAGTGACATGATGGCGCAGGCGCGCAAAGCGACATCTTTGTAGAGAGACAGGTGCACAGGGCGATGTTAGGTATATGCACTAGAGACTTATATGTTTTTTTGAACATCCATCACTTGTATCATGTTATTTTATAAAGGCAATTCATTCTTTTAGAATATAATAAATGTCCTTAGAATAGTAAGCTCAAACTTCATAAGAAATCAAGTAGATGACTTGATCGTGAGATCTTATGCAGAACTATTCTTAAAATAGTCCCTAGTCAAGTATCATCTTAGGACAAAGATGCATTTAGACTAGTATGTGAGTTCATTGATGATCACATCTCACGGATCATGGATATGAGATATCTGAAGTTTATTGTAGAATCACAAGAAGGGGGGTTGAATTGTGATCCTTTTAAAATTTCTGCACTTTTATCTTCTAATAATATTATGCTCAAGTTAATGGCTTGGCTGTTTTATTAGAAGATAAGTATTCACAAATAAATTGTTAGTGTTAATGCTTATAATGCTTTAAAATAGGATTCCTTTGTAGGAATCAATTTAGTGTCACTTACTTAGGTATTATTAGTTTAAAAAACTTTTATGCATATGCAGTAATTTAAACGAGTAAGGGAAAGAGAAAGGCACAAGGATTTTTATACTGGTTCACCTCTTCCAACCTGAGGCTACGTCCAGTCCCTACCTCCAGTAGGATTTTCCACTAACCAAAATAGTTACAAACTTTGGGTATCCACTACCACTAGTATTCTTTTACCCCAGCCTCTTCAGGCTTTTACCAGAATTACTAAACACACAGAAACAGACCTTGTCTTACTGCAGGACTTTCTGCAGAAGCACAGGTTCAGAAATCTGCAGAGTTTGCTTCTGTAGACTCCAACCTCTCACAGGCTCACACCAGAGCCTTTACAACCTTTGGGTACACACTACCACTAGTACTCTTTTTCCACAGCCTCTTCAGGCTTCTTCCAGAATCACTAAACTTCACAGAAACAGATCGTGACTTACTGCAGGACTTTCTGCAGAAGCACAGGTCCAGAAATCTGCAGAACTTCCTTCTGCAGATTCCAACCACACACAGGCTCAACCCAGAGCCTTTACAACCTCTCAAAACTTTACCCAATATGCCACAAGAGATTTTACAACAGACCAATCTCTCTGGCCTTACAGAAGCACAGAAACAGGTAGGTAAAGAACAAAAAGCTCACTAAAATACAATCAGAGCAGCAACAGTAGTTTCTAGTGAGCAAAGCTCCCCCTCAACAACTTGTATAAACTGATTAAAAAGAATTTGAGGAGAGAGAAAATGTTCCAGAAGCTGGCAGTGAACGAGCAGAGATTTTTCTGTGCTTCTAGAATGAGAGGTGTGTCTCAATGTGAAGAGAGCACCTCCTTTTATAGGTGAGGAGCCTTGTAGCTGTTGGAGATCAGTTCAAATGGTCCAGCTGTGATGTATTGATCAATCCCTTTCAGGTACAGCTGCAAAAGCTAACAGGTACAGCTGTCCAGTTGACTGCCTTTTGTGCTTCTGCAGAGCTTGCTTCTGCAGACAGCAAAACTGGCTCATTTCTTCACTAATGCTTCTGTGAATATGCTGAGGATGATTTCTGGATTATTTTAAGTGTATTTCACCTTGTGTAACTCAGCTAATTCAGCAGGAAATCCAATTTTGAATATCTGGTTCAATTGATGCTTCTGCAGAATCTGAAACTGCTCATTTCTTCTGCAAAGCTACTTCTGATCAACTGCTGATGTCTCTAATGCTTCTGTAACTTCATTTAAGTGTTGCAGTTGATGTTGAACCTATGTTTCTGGATTTCCTCTTGTATTTTCCTTCAAAATAAATCTTCCTTCTAAAATGACTTTATTTTGAGGTCTTGAGATGCTTCTTCATGCTTCTGGAAACTGTGAGAAGTGCTTGACAGCTTCTGAAAGATTCAATTGAGTTGTTTTCAGTTTACTCATCTTTATTTCAAGCTATCCTTCACAGGTTTTTCATTCTTTCAATGTACTGCATCTGTTATGCTTTGAAATGAAGCTTCTCCTTCTGTAACTTTAAACCTGTTGCTTCTGGACACATTCTCAAATGAAATCATTAGATCCTTTTGACTCAGAATTATGATAAGTTGCATTTGACTGTTGTCATAATTAAAACCACTCTTAGAGGATTCTTGGACCTTACAATCTCCCCTTTTTTTATGATGACAACCCAATCAATTTTAACTTAGATCATTATGATTTTAATACCAAACTCCCCCTGCATTTTAGCTTTTGTTTGGGAGATAATGAATGCTGCAGATTAAATGATTTCTCATTTCCATTATTAAGTTACAGCAGCAAGATCAAGAATTCATTTGATGTCATTTTTGTTTATTAATTTTTGGCAGTCTAGTAGCATCTCAAATCATTAGAATATGCACATACACAAGTTCATCAAGAAGTATGAATCCATAATATCAGAGTAATTGTGCAGCAGAAGGATTTATGCAAAAATGTCCATCACCATTAATCTAATCATCGATCACAAAAAGAGTTAATCAACATTATCATTAAGGACAAGTCATAAAAAATAATCATAATCAGAATTCAGAATTTCAGTCACAATCCACCTAAATGAGCAACCTACTCTAGTCCACCTAAATGAGCAACCTACTCTAACTACTTCTCCCCCTTTGTCATCAATCAAAATCTCAAAAGGTAATGTATAGGGAGAAGCAGAATCATCATCAGTCATTTTGAAGGAGAAGAGTGATCTGAAGATAAAGAGGTACTAGGCTGTAATTAGTTTTGTGGTGGCTGAAACTGAGTGAAGGGCATAGCTGGAGCTTGAGGAGCAATGACAGGAAGCACAAAGGTGTTAAACCAGAACTGGTGCTGAGTGAATCTCTCTATCATCTCATTTACTGTATTCAGGAGAGTATTCACGTTAGTGAAAAGCTTCTTCATGTCTGACTTCAACTTCTGTATATTCCTTTCCATTGACTTGGAAGGAGAAGCTGGCTTTTCTGGTTCCTTGGAAGCTTCAGCAGCAGGTTCTGGTACAAGGCTCCTTAGCATCTTGCTCTTTACTGAGTTGTTGCAAGAATGTATTCATTGAAGACAAATTTGAAGAGATTGTGGGTATACTGTCCCTGATAGGTGCAGCAGCAGGTAAAATTGAATCAATCATAGGAGAAGCAAGGAACTGATTTACCATATTAGTTCCAAATGTATCTGCTGAAGGAGTTGATATTATAGCATCCTTCTGCAGCTTATCTGCTTCTTGTTCTACTGCTTCTGGTGCAGCAGCAATGGGAGCTGAAGGTGTTGGAAATTGAACTGGAGCAGGTGAATCTATATTTGGAAATTTAGGAGTATCTGAACAGCTTGGGACAATTGAGCCAAGGTGTCAGCTGCTAATCCCTCTGCAGAAGCACAAATAGTTACTTGGGAGGTTTCTGGCACTGGTGCTTCTGCAGGAGGAGATCTTGACTGTGAGACAGCTTCTTCACCTGGTATGGAGTCAACAGGCATGGAGGAGGTAGAGATAGGCTTATCAGACTCAGGAAGCTCCATAGAAGGAGAGAAGGCTCTCAGATTCTTGCTGGATGGTTCTCTTGAAGCACCAGCAGGCTGACTTTTCCTCTTTCTGGAAAATGTCAGGAACTCCTTTTCCTTCTTCTTTTTGGTTCTTTGTGCCTTATTTTCCTCTTCTTCCTTACTGGGGCTTGAGTAATCATCTGTTGACTCAGGCTTCCCAATCAAAATTCTTTGTACATTTAGTTTACCAAAAGTGTTGTATTTATCACTAAATGGTTCTTCCTCCAAAGGAACATTGTTCATTCTAAAAATCCTTATTAGAAGCATCCCATAAGGAAGACTAGCATTAGCTCTTTGGGGATTGGCAGAGGAAATCATGCTTCTGAGGATCAAGTAAGAAAAGGGAGAAGGTTTTACCTATGAGTAGGTGATAAATGACCATGAGGTCAATGTCAGAAACCCTTTCAAGGGTGCCATCACTTGGAAGTATGGAGAAGATGCAGAGCTTGTGAAAGAGTCTGCAGATGGGGTTAAGTTTGCTGGACAGAAGCTGATGGGATGAATGGTGAAGAACCTTTTTGATCACTTTTTCCTTGGTTACTCCAGCAGCTGAGAACCAATCATCATAAAGCTGATTATCTACAGAATCACACCCAAGTACAACATCTATGGTCTCAGCTGTGACCACTATTGTTGATCCTTTGATGTCTACCACCAGTGAATTTCCATCACTTCTGTAATGACTAGGTCTTCATTTGTATCCTGTGATCCCTCTGAAGGGTCACTATCCTCAGTGCTTCTGCTTGGACTCTTCTCCATTTGTCCAGCAGGTTCAGCTTCCTCATGAGAAGATGAGATAGTGTGAGAAGAAGAAGGAGAGTCAACTCCTATTGGCTGACTTGGGTCACCCCCAATGGTTTTGAAAGCAGAGTCAGCTTTAATTCTTCCAGACCTTCTTCTGTACACAGCAGCTGCAGTATGAGTCTTTGACAGCGTTTCTGTTGAAGGAACAGAGGAGGTAGGAGGTTGAGTGAATTGTGGTTGGTCTGTGCAGGTGCAGTGGATGCATTCTCATGATCTGTTTTCTCCTTAATAACGGGGGGTTCTGTGGTTAAGGGTTGTGCACGAGTGGGCTCAACATAAGGCACTATTTCATTCCCTTGAACAATGAAGTCCTCTAAGTCAGTAGAGGATGTAGATTGTTTCTTCACTGCTACATGTTTGATTCTTATTTTCAATAGGAAATGTGAAGCTAAGAGAAGAAAATAGAGAGGGGTTTTTTTGCAGGGAAAGAACTCAGAGTACGAGAGTTTGAGGCTTGGAGAAGGTAATGATGAGTTCATCCATCTGAGAAGCAAGGCTATATATAAGAGCTCAACTAGCCGTTGCATTGAAGGAGAAGGAGAGAGGGAAGCAAAGAGAAAGAGGCACGCGCGCACAGTTTTTTTATGGAGTTGGTTATTGTCCAAATGTTCAATTATTCAATTTCCTAATTAGTAAATTAACTCCCTAACCCTCTTTTAGCTAGAAACAAAAGGAAGCTTTCTTCATTCCTTTTGTGGCCTTCAAAGCATGAAAAGCTTGTTGTAAAAAATGTAGTCTTGACTTTGCTGTCATTGGCTAGGGTATTTTGACAAATGTGAATGACATTTCCTGGTATTTGTGATGTGACTAATCTGTAAATGATAGTCAACATTCACTGTTTCCATGTTTCACCTGATAATCAGGTTCATAGAAACATTTGAGACGCTTCTTGTTCAAGAAGCATGTCTGCAGAAGGAAAATAAGTCTAGTATAAGCTTAATTATGCAGAAGGTGTATTTTCATGCACCTTCTTAGAACTGATTCTGCATAATGATCAATATATCTAAGAAACATTTAGAGGATTATATCTGCAGAGGATGACAATCAAGTTTTATTGTCCAGAAGCATATCTGTAACTCTTACAGTTTTGTGCTTCTGTAGAGACATATGCTTTTCTGCAAGCTTCTGAGGAACTTTCAAGTTCTAATAACACACAAACATTATTCATACATCAAGAATTCAGACATTTCATATTAATTTTATCCCTGAGTAACACAAACCTCTCTTCAGCAAGAGGTTTTGTGAAAATATCAGCAATTTGCAAGTTGGTTTCAATAAATTTAAGTTCTATATCATGCTTCTGAACATGATCTCTAATGAAATGATGTTTAATATCAATGTTCTTAGATCTAGAATGCTGGATTGGATTCTTAGACAAGTTAATTGCACTAGTATTATCACAGAAGATAAGAATATTGGTGTACCTTAGGCAGTAGTCTTCCATTTGATGCTTAATCCAAAGCATTTGAGAATAGCAGCTTGCTGCAGAGATATATTCTGCTTCTGTGGTGGACAAAGCTATTGTGGGCTGCTTCTTGCAAGACCAAGAGATTAAAGAATCTCCAAGGAACTGGAAGCTTCCACTTGTGCTTTTTCTGTCCAGCTTATCCCCAGCATAATTAGCATCACAGAATCCTGTGAGCTTAAAATTTGTGCTTCTTTTGTACCATAGTCCAAGACTTGTGGTTCCAGCAAAATATCTGAGAATTCTCTTCATAGCTGCAACATGAGATTCTTTGGGAGAAGATTGGAATCTTGCACAAAGACTTACAGAGTATAAAATGTCAGGTCTATTAGCAGTTAAATACAATAAAGAACCTATCATCCCTCTATATTCCTTTTCAGAAACATGTTTTCCATTTTCATCCAGATTTAAAACTGCAGAAGGATGCATAGGTGTCCTCATGAGCTTTGAACCTTCGGTTTTATACTTCTTTAAAGGTTCTTTTGTGTATTTTTCTTGATTTATAAAGATTCCATGTTTCTCTTGCTTAATTTGAAGTCCTAAGAAGAACTTCAACTCTCCCATAAGACTTATTTCAAATTCTCCTTTCATAAGTTCAGAGAATTCTTCACACATTTGCACATTAGTAGATCCAAATATGATGTCATCAACATAAATTTGAACAATAAGAAGATCATTTTTGAAATCCTTTCTAAAAGGTGTGGTGTCAATTTGTCCTCTTGAAAATTGATTTTGTAGAAGAAAAGTGCTTAACCTTTCATACCAAGCTCTAGGAGCTTGTTTCAAACCATATAAAGCTTTAGTTAGTTTGAAAACATGATTTTGAAAAGTTTTGTTTTCAGAACCAGGAGGTTGTTGTACATAAACCTCTTCATTTATGAAGCCATTTAAGAAAACACTTTTCACATCCATTTGGTATAATTTAAAATTCTTAAATGTAGCAAATGCAAGAAGAATCCTAATAGCTTCTAATCTAGCTACAGGTGCAAAGGTTTCATCATAGACAATACCTTCTTGTTGGTTGTAGCCTTGAGCTACTAACCTAGCCTTACCTTCCTCATCCATTTTGTCTCTAAACACCAACTTTGTTCCAATGATTTTGTGGTAGTTTGGATGAGGTACAAGGGTCCATACCTTTTTTTTCTCAAATTGATCAAGCTCTTCTTTCATGGCTTCAATCCATGATTCTTCCTCAAGTGCTTCTTGCACATTTTTTGAGAAAGAAGAACTGTATCATAATTTAGCTGTCTTCTGGTTCTTACTAGGGGTGTTCAGATCCAATCCAATCCATTCAAAACCGCAGCAACCGATCCAAAAAAACCGCAATCCAAATAAACCGAAAACCGAATTAACCGTAAACCGCAAAAAACCGAACTTTTTGACTGGATTGGATTGGATTTCGGTTCTGCTGTGAGATCCAATCCAATCCAAACTGATCCAATCTTTTAATACATTTTAGATTGTATTTGATTATTTGTTGAGTTATTCAGATGTTGCGTTAATGTGTTTGGAGTTTGTATCATGTTTATGACTTAGTAGTATTTTGTTCACCTTTGGGGATTGTCCCGATTGGTATTTTGGATGTAACATGTAGTTCTATTAGGCTATTTTATAGCTTTGGTAATTGCTGGATATTTGGAAAGCATATAAATTTCATTTAGATAATTTGTATCCATGTATTTGCTTTGTAAGGTTGACATGGGTACTAGTTTTTTTTGTTTTGGAGCAACAGGGTGTTTTTTTATTTTACTATAAATTAACTTAAATAATATTTTTTTTGTTTCTATGAAAACCAAAATCCAATCCAATCCAAACCGATTAAAATTGGATTGGATTGGATTGGATTTGATGAAAAATCAAAACTGATTGGATGACTAAGTAGCAAAACCGAAATGATCGGATTGGATGATTTTTCCTTCAAAACCAATCCAATCCAATCCGCGAACACCCCTAGTTCTTACACCCTCCTCAACATTTCCAATTACTTGGTCATGAGGGTGATAAGTCACAGATTTCCAGCTTCTGGGGAGATTCTTTTTCTGACAGACAAAATTTTCTCCAGAAGCACCTGCAGTTTCTGCAGGTTCTGCATGTTTTGCAGCTTCTGCAGGTTCTGCAGCTTTTGCAGGTTTTCCAGCTTCTGCAGAACTGTGATTTTTGCCAGAGACCTTCCCTGATTGTCCTTCATCATCTAATTCTTGCTTGTCATGTACTTGAGAAGGAGAGTTAGCATTATTGAAAATAACATGCATACTTTCTTCTATAAATTGATTTTTAAGATTGTAGATTTTGTATGCTTTGGAAGTGATTGAATAACCAAGAAATATTCCTTTTTCAGATTTTGCATCAAATTTCTCAAGGTTATCCTTATTATTTAAAATGAAACATTCACTTCCAAATTTCTAGAGAAGCTAAAAATAAAACCAATGTGAAAGTATGCAATGTTGGGAAAGATATTGAAAGATTCAAAAGATTCATCTTTAGAAGCTAAAAATAAAACCCATGTGAATCTAGAGAAATCATCTACTATAACAAGGCCATATTTCTTTCCTCCCAAACTAATTGTTTTAGTAGGACCAAAAAGATAAATGTGAAGCAATTCTAAATTTCTTTTTGTGGATATTACATTTTTTAGATGAAAACTTGATTTAGTATGTTTTCCTACAAGCTTCACAAATTTTGTCTTTGTTAAAATTCAGTTTTGGTAAACCTCTAACCAATTCTAGTTTGGAAAGTTTAGAAATAGTTTTCATATTCAAATGGCCAACTTTTCTATGCCAAATCCATTTATCATTTTCAAAAGAAGCAAGACAGGTTTGATGTGGAAGTTCTTCTAAACAAATGCAATATAAGTTCTTGCTTCTGGAGCCTGAAAATAGTACCTTTTTAGTAGATGATTCCCTAATTTCACAGAATGTAGGTTCAAACATAACTTCATAGCCACTGTCACATAATTGACTAATGCTAAGAAGATTATGTTTTAACCCTTTCACTAATATACATTATTAATTTGGATAGAACCATGCATACCTATCTTTCCCATACCTTCGATTTGTGCTTTGTTGTTGTCTCCAAAGGTGACTGTTCCACCTTCCATTATGTGTAGTTGGGTGAACTTGCTTTTGTCCCCAGTCATATGTCTTGAGCATCCACTGTCCAAGAACCATTGCTCTTTCCTTTTGGTTCTTCTTGTTTGTACCTACAGCAGAAGACAACAAAGTTTTGGGTACCCAAATTTTCTTGGGTCCTTTTGGTTAGATACCTTCCTTCTGGTACTTCCCTTTCTTTTTGTAACAAGTTTTGGTCATTGTGTCCAAACTTGTTACACCAAGAGCAATAAGGAGGTTTCCTTTTGGCTGGAACAAAACTGTTTTATGCATTTTTGAAAATTTGTCTTGATTAAATCCTAATCCTCTTTTATCAGAGGTATCCCTACTGCTTCTAATCAGTTTGTTCAAATTTTGAGTGCTGCTTACAAATTTAGATAAATCAGTTTGAAGTTCAGTAATTTTCTGCTGCAGAAGCATGTTATCTTTCTGCAGAGTTGCAGTCTTTCCTGCTTCTGCAGAGCAGTCCCTCACTGTTTTTACTTGTTCTGATAGTTTAAAGTGTGATTGCTGAAGACAGTGATTGGTTTTTATTAATCTGTTATTATCTTCTCTTAGTTGATCATTTCTTCCTTGGATTTAACCAATTGTTCTTTAAGAAAAGCACATTTTTGTGCAAGTGTGTGAGAATCTGATAATAAATTTTCAAATGCATCTTCAAGTTCTTTATATGCAGAAGGGGTGTAAGTAATTACCTCATCATCTTCATTCTCTCCAGCCATGAGACACAAATGTGCTGCTTTCTTCTTTTTCTTCTGTAGAACTTTCAGAATCATCCCAAGTGGCCATCATGGCCTTCTTCTTTTGGAAAGGTCTTGATTCTTTGAGTTGAGGGCACTCAGCTTTAATGTGTCCTGGTTTGTTGCACTCATAGCAAACAATAGGACTTTGTTGTTCTCTCCTTTAGTCCCTTCCTTCTTGAAGTTGAAGAATTTCTTCCCCTTGCCTTTTCTTCTAATTAGCCTTTGTATCCTTTTTGATATAAAGGCTAATTCATCATCATTTTCAGAAGAGGATGATTCACCCTCTGAATGCTTGTCTTCTGCAGAAGCACCTCTTTTTGGATGTGCTTGCTTTTAGAGTTATTGACCTTTCTTTTTTGGGAAGCTCATCCATGAGTTCTTGTTCATGGACTTTCAAGGATCCAAGAAGCTCATCTAGCTTGAGTATGGCTAGATCTTTGGCTTCTTGAATTGCTGTCACCTTAGGTCTCCAAATTTTTGGGAGACTTCTAAGGATTTTCCTTACTTGTTCTTGGTTTGTGTAACTTTTACCAAGTGACTTTAGGTCATTTATAATTATAGTGAATCTACTAAAAACATTTCATTTATTGTTTCATGTTCTATTCATTTTAAACATTTCATATTGATGAATTAAAATATTAATTTTAGATTCTTTGACTTGATCTGTACCTTCATGAGCTATTTTTAATGTATCCCTGATTTCTTTTGCTGTGTTACAGCCAGCAACTTTATCATATTCACTTCTACTTAAAGCACACAGAAGAAAGAATTTAGCTTTAGAGTTTAGAAGATACCTTTGCTTATCCTCTTGTGTCCATTCTTCCCTTGGTTTAGGTTTAGGTGCTTCTTCAATTACCTCAGATTCTCCTTCTGTAGAAGGAGCAAGCACTCTGGTCCTTCTTGTAGAAGGAATGTAGTTACCACTTTCTATGATATCCCAAAGATTAATATCTTGGGATTCCAAGAACAGTTTCATCCTATCCTTCCAATAGTAATAGTCTTTACCATTGAAGGCAGGTGGCCTGTTGGTGGATGATCCTTCTGGAATGAACATGCAGCTCCATGGTTTGCCATCCCTTGAATCTTTTCCTCTCTCACTGTTAAGTGAGTTCAACCCAAGAGGTAAGCTCTGGTACCAATTGAATTTTATTGTAGAATCACAAGAAGGGGGGTTGAATTGTGATCCTTTTAAAATTTCTTCTGCACTTTTATCTTCTAATAATATTATGCTCAAGTTAATGGCTTGGCTGTTTTATTAGAAGATAAGTATTCACAAATAAATTGTTAGTGTTAATGCTTATAATGCTTAAAATAGGATTCCTTTGTAGGAATCAATTTAGTGCCACGTACTTAGGTATTATTAGTTTAAAAAACTTTATGCATATGCAGTAATTTAAAGGAGTAAGGGAAAGAGAAAGGCACAAGGATTTTTATACTGGTTCACCTCTTCCAACCTGAGGCTACGTCCAGTCCCTACCTCCAGTAGGATTTTCCACTAACCAAAACAGTTACAAACTTGGGTATCCACTACCACTAGTATCTTTTACCCCAGCCTCTTCAGGCTTTTACCAGAATTACTAAACACACAGAAACAGACCTTGTCTTACTGCAGGACTTTCTGCAGAAGCACAGGGTCAGAAATCTGCAGAGCTTGCTTCTGCAGACTCCAACCTCTCACAGGCTCACACCAGAGCCTTTACAACCTTTGGGTACACACTACCACTAGTACTCTTTTTCCACAGCCTCTTCAGGCTTCTTCCAGAATCACTAAACTTCACAGAAACAGATCGTGACTTACTGCAGGACTTTCTGCAGAAGCACAGGTCCAGAAATCTGCAAAACTTCCTTCTGCAGATTCCAACCACACACAGGCTCAACCCAGAGCCTTTACACCTCTCAAAACTCCTTAAACTTTACCCAATATGCCCACAAGAGATTTTACAACAGACCAATCTCTCTGGCCTTACAGAAGCACAGAAACAGCTAGGTAAAGAACAAAAAGCTCACTAAAATACAATCAGAGCAGCAGCGGTAGTTTCTAGTGAGCAAAGATCCCCCACAACAACTTGTATAAACTGATTAAAAAGAATTTGAGGAGAGAGAAAATGTTCCAGAAGCTGGCAGTGAACGAGCAGAGATTTTTCTATGCTTCTAGAATGAGAGGTGTGTCTCAATGTGAAGAGAGCACCTCCTTTTATAGGTAAGGAGCCTTGTAGCCGTTGGAGATCAGTTCAAATGGCCCAGCTGTGATGTATTGATCAATCCCTTTCAGGTACAGCTGCAAAAGCTGACAGGTACAGCTGTCCAGTTGATTGCCTTTTGTGCTTCTGTAGAGCTTGCTTCTGCAGACAGCAAAACTGGCTCATTTCTTCACCAATGCTTCTTTGAATATGCTGAGGATGATTTCTGGATTATTTTAAGTGTATTTCACCTTGTGTAACTCAGCTAATTCAGCAGGAAATCCAATTTTGAATATCTGGTTAAATTGATGCTTCTGCAGAATCTGAAACTTCTCATTTCTTCTGCAAAGCTGCTTCTGATCAACTACTAATGTCTCTAATGCTTCTGTAACTTCATTTAAGTGTTGCAGTTGATGTTGAACCTATGTTTCTGGATTTCCTCTTGTATTTTCCTTCAAAATAAATCTTCCTTCTAAAATGACTTTATTTTGAGGTCTTGAGATGCTTCTTCATGCTTCTGGAAACTGTGAGAAGTGCTTGACAGCTTCTGAAAGATTCAATTGAGTTGTTTTCAGTTTACTCATCTTTATTTCAAGCTATCCTTCGCAGATTTGACATTCTTTCAATGTACTGCATCTGTTATGCTTTGAAATGAAGCTTCTCCTTTTGTAACTTTAAACCTGTTGCTTCTGGACACATTCTCAAATGAAGTCATTAGATCCTTTTGACTCAGAATTATGAATAAGTTGCATTTGACTTGGTTGTCATAATTAAAACCACTCTTAGAGGATTCTTGGACCTTACAGGATCTTCATCTTCCACCTTTTCCAACTTCTCTTCTCTTCCCTTTGAGTTCCATTGAGGTGAGTACAACCCACACACCCTCACTTTCTCTGGTTGAGTATCTTATATATGAACCCAATCCTTTAATTCCCTTTCTTCTTGGTGATGAATGTTGATTGTTAGAGATCATGCGTAATTGGTGAGTTATGGAGATTCATGCATGATTATGTAAAACCCTAGGTTGTGAAACTTAGGGAAATATGGTTTTATTTACATGATTGGATTTTATTCACATGATTCTTGATGTCTAATAATTTATTGAGATTGTGTTGATTTATTTTATTGACGTGATTCTTATTATTGTTAATTCATTTAAAGTATTTGATAATTGAGTTCTCATGGAGCATATTTAGCATTGTAACATTTTAAGTCGGTTTCGACCGTGAGCATTCAAGCCGGCTTTGCGCTATGAGTAAAACTAATAACTTAAATATAAACACGACCTCGTCCAGTATGGGTGGGATTCGTCCCCGGGAAAGCCGGTTCTCGTAGTCTGAGCTCACTGTCTCTAACTCCAGAAAGTGATAAGATCATTGCTGCTGGGCGACAATACGTGAGTGCATCTATGAGCATCATAATTTGCATCATTCAACAGTTCATATTAATTAAGTTACATATTGCTTTTAGTATGCTGTTAACTATTGGTAAATATGCCTTTATGTATTTAGTTTGTGAATATGTCACGGTGATGTTGATAAATGTTGTTTGACTTCCCACCACTTTATATGCTGTTGTACCTTGCTGAGACTGTATTCTCACCCCCACGTTTTCGGAGATCTTCTCTAGTTCCGCAGGGGAACCCCTAATATTGATAGGCAGGGAGATGATGTATGAGTCGAGTTCTCTTCTTCAGATGGAGTTTAATTCATTAGAAGTAGATCCCGATGTATTAAGTTTTAGTGGATAATTAAGGTATTTTATATATGTATATTTGTATCCGAAATGACCACTAGGCTTAATTATGATGTTATGGTATTTATGTTATTGAACTGTATTGGTTTTTACTGAGTTTTCAAGTTTATCTTGAGATTTGGTGATGTCCAGTTTTTAAGGGAGACTCTCTGCCGGATTTCCGATATGAGTTCATTGAATCACACTCCTCCAAGTGTGGATTCTTCCCTAAGTTTAAGTAAGATTTATACTTATTTAGGGATTTTGATGTTTGTATTGTAATTGCTTAAGCTAATCATTGGGGAGTTTAAGCGAATGTATGACGATATCGAAAATTTAACGAAATGATTTCAAGGAATTCAGGGATAGTGTCTCCAACGGGCATTATTTCTGAGTTTAGAAATTAGGGCGTTACAGTAATGAAGCAAAACTCTCATGTTTGTGTAATTTTTCTTTAATCCACTTCATTTTTTTTTTCAAAAAGCACAATAACTAGATATACGTGGAGAAATAGATTATGTTTTTCTCCCTTCATTACATTTATATCATCTAACCACAATATTATTAAAATCTAATGGATATATATTATCGATTTAAAATATTTTATATTATCATTTATTAATGAATTTTTTTATTATTTATTAAATGTATATCATAAATGATGTGACATATTCATTAAATGATTGACGTAATATCATTTAATGATAGTGTATTAATATTTTTGTACATATTAAAATCATATTATTAAAGAAACTTGGAAATAGATTATACTACATAGATCCTATTTATTATAAAAACTAGCTAAAAAGTTAGTTAATTTAATTTAATTGAAAGTGTTTTGTAAACTAGCTGAAACGTTAAAATGACATATAAAAACATCATTAATTATTAAATAATGATAAGAGAGATGTTGTTACAGAATAAAATTGTAATAAGTTATAAGTATTCAGTTAGCTGAAAAGTTAGATTTTTTTTTAAAAAATCTACCTCAAGTAGCTTCTCAAGAAAAACTAATAGGTATGTTACCAAACAATGATGAAATGGTTTCAGCTATTAATTTAAGGTTTCATCTAACTGAAATATCTAACCCAACACACTCATAATACCATTTTGAATTATACTCTCTCCAGTCCTATTCATAAGACCATCACTACAAGAAATTTGGTATTAGCGATGATCTTTTATCATCGCTACAAGGGGAAAACCGTCACTAGAATGCAATTAGCGATGGCCACAAGGACGTTGCTAAAATGCTTGTCTTAATACCGTAGCGACGAGCAAGAACGGTTGTCGCTACGTAGCGTTTACTTGCCCGGTGCTAAAGTCGTCGCTATGTTGAAGTCCATCGCAAAGTGAAGATCAAAGGTCGTCGCTAAGCCGTCACATCGTAATTTATAACTAGTGACGGCCATGTCTGTCACAATGATTATATTAATTTTTTTAAATTGAATTTAGGGTTTTATATTTAATTTTATTTTAATTTACGAATTTACGGTTGAATTATTATAGAAATTCAATTTTTTTATTTATTTTATAAATTTATATCATACTTGTTAACGATCTAAAGTATAAGAAAACAATAAATATGATATAAAACACTCATTTAGAATATATATATATATATATATAAACATATATATGTTAAGACAAACTCACTCCTAAGAGTTTTAATGAAATCAAACCATCAAAGTAAATATACAATGAATGAATATCTGAGATGCCTTGTTATTACTGACTGTATGCCTCAAGTGTTTGCAGAATTTTAGATTCTAAGTTTGCAGGATAATTTTATCATGATAAGACAAGCTGAGATGCTAAGGAAACGGACAATCCAAAATCAACACTTGAAGTATACAATGTTGAAGTGCTTAAGGCAATAAAAAATAAAACTTTGTCACATTCAGAAACAAGATCAAGAGTTACTAAGAGCTAAGAAGATGAGACACAGACTCAAACTCAGATCCATAAGTCATGATGCAACTTAGATGAAGAACACGTGATTGAGTTGAACGTATAAGACTGAGACGCAGACATAAGCCTAAGACAGAGACATATACTCAGATGCAAGATAAGCTTGGGATGAAATACAAAGACTCAAACTCAGCTTGAGACACATGCTCAATAGAAGCAACAAAAGTCAAGGCAAGTACACTGCAAACGCTGCAAAGTAGACCTGAGCACAGTAGTAGAGCAGGCCTGAACAATGTCAGCAAAAAGACGTTCTCTCTCTTACAACGGTTAGAACGGCTAGTTTGGTTTGAAATAAAAGTCAGGACTCAATCAAGGCACTGTGAGAGACTACACTGAATATTTCCTGATCTCTGCGTCTCAACTGAATCTCAAGTCAATCTCAACTCAGTCTCAGTTACACTTGAGAACATCTTAAGTCTGTCTCACATATTCTCTTTCACATTATTGTTATCACTTGCTTGTAACTCTTAGAAAGAGAAATCACCTAGCTGATCTCACTGTATATTCGTACCTTGTACGTTGTCTAAGCTAGTCCATCATCACTTTCATTCCATCCCTGTAAAGAATCTCAACTGAGTTAGGAGTAAGCCTAGACTCAGTGTGAGCTGTGTACAAGCCTGAAGAGGCAAGGTGAAGAATACTTGGATCTCAGCTAGGTTATGAGGCCCTTGCTTGGTGTGAGGGTGAGCTTGAAGTGGCAGGAAGAATAATTGTATTTGACAAGGTTGTCGTAGTGGAAATCTCACAAGTTTGTGAGGACTGGACGTAGCCCAAGGAGTGGGTGAACCATGATAAATCTGTGTGCATTTCTTCCCTTAATCTTGCTTACTTTACGTTCCTTCTAAAAGCACGTAACATCAAATCTATATACTTGAGATGCTGAATTGCGTACTAACTATATCTCAACTATAAGACTCAGAGTTATATTCATTCTCTATCTGAATATCACTAACCTTTTATTATCTAAGTCAAATTGAGATTCTAAGCTGTTGGGCTTGAAATTAAGCTCAACTTGAACTTAAAGTGTTTCAGGAAAAAGTTTTTAAAGTCTCTATTTCAACCCCCCCTTCTAGAGACATCCAACCAACTTCAATATATTCTAAGTGTATAAAAACATAATACAATAAAAAACTGTCATCGCGATCGAATTGCATCTCACTTTGGGATGAAGTCAGAGGCAAAATGATTTAATTTCATATATAGAGGCTTCTGCTTCTTGTTATGGGTTCATGTGTTCCATGTTCCACCGATTTGAAATCGTTTCATAGAGGTTTCTACTTCTCGTTCTGGTGTTCATGTGTTCCATGTTCCATCCATTCTACTGATAACTAATTTATTGTGGGAATAATAAATGCAAACAAGGGTGAATGTGTTAAAAGGAAATACTATCAGTGAAGTAATAATTACCTTTTCTTTTATTAATTGACACATAAGTAAAGTAATTGAGCGAAACTCTTTTGTTTGTCTAATTTTCCTTAATCCACTCTAATTTTTAAAAAAGCACAACAGATATACATGGAGAATAGATTGTGTTTTTCTCCCCTCATTACATATATATCATCTAACCACAATATTATTAAATCTAATAGATATATATTCCCAATTTAAAACATTTTATATTATCATTTATTAATGAATTTTTTATTATTATTAAATGTACATCATAAATGATGTGACGTATTCATTAAATGATCAATGTAATATCATTTAATGATAATGTATTAATATTTTTACAGTCAAAGTGCATACATATTAAATCATATTATTAAAGAAACTTGGAAATAGATTATATTACATAGATCCTATTTATTTAAAAAAACAAAAAGGTATTTTTAAATTTCTGGTTCTAAATATAAGTAATATAGAGTTGTCTAAGAAAACTAGCTAAAAAGTTTAGCTATGTAAAAACTAGCTGAAACGTTAAAATGACATTTAAAGACATCATTAATTATTAAATAATAATAAGTGAGAGCTGTTAAGGGATAAAATTGTAATAAATATCTGTAACGCCTTAAATTTCTAAGTCAGAATTTAGTCCGTTGGAACCAAATTCTTAACTTAGCTTGAATATCAACATGTTCGCTAAATTATCAAAATCTCAACAAATTTGACAATTTAAAGAACAATACAAATATAACACCTATCTATATAACCAACCAGTAAACAATCAGTCATAAATTTATCCTGTACAATACCACATAAAGGTTCATGCAACTCTCTAAACCCAAAATCACACTACTATCATAGATGAATATATACATAATCACTTAAAGGTCCATCATTTCAAAATATCCAAATAAAACTTAAACTCCATCCATCCTGCACTTCACTTCCCGGACTGGGGGTCTGGTAATTGAGGTACCTGCCCAGCTAAATAATCCACACAACACGTGGTGAGATAAAATCTCAGTGAATACAAATAATATGCATGAATGCAGGGAACGGATATATATGTCAGATTATAGTCCATAACAATTTATCACATGAGTAATATGCAACATGATGCACTCACTGCTGTGCCCAGCAGACATGATCTTATCACTTTCTAGAGTTAGACTTGAGCTCAGACTACGGGAACCGACTTTCCCGGGGACATATCCCACCCAAACTGGACCGAAGTCGTGTTTTCAATACCATTTATAATTTATTTTTACTCACAGCTCAATGGTCGGCTTGAATTTACTTCAATTATTCATAACCATGATAACATAACATTACAAGGCTTCATAAATGACAAATACAACATTTACGCTAATTTCGACTATTTCGAAAGTTTCGACATTTCGAATATTAAATCCCAAACTCAACTCCAACCAACACAACCCAATAATTACAAATTAGACAAGAACTATAACTAATTCGAATATTAATATGAGTTACAATCGAGGGGTTTCGATAGTTTCGAGAGTTTCGATAATTTCGATAGTTTCGAAAACTTCGAAACTAAGTATTCCGACGCTCGATTCTACACCCATATGTTCAATCCCACAATTATGATTACAAACAGCTAGAATACACCAATTCAATCGATAATTTTATGAAATTAAGAAAGGGGAAGAAGGGGTTGGGTTCATACAATAGAAACTAGCAAAATTACTACCAAAGAGTGAGTTGTACTCACAATTCTTGCAAATTCAAGGAGGAAAAGATGATTAAAGATGATCCTCTTGATGATTTCTAGCCCCATATCCCTTCTCAAGCCTTAATTTGAAGTTCCTCTCTCTAGGGTTCTCTCTCTCTCTAAGTCGAAAAGGGAGAAGAAAGAAAATGAATTTTCTGATTTTTTTCGCACCAGCCTTATATACATAAGTGATGGTAATCGATTACAAACTTACTGTAATCGATTACCAACGGCTAAAAAGACACTAGGAAGTCTCTTCTGGTAATCTGGTAATCGATTACCACCCCTGGTAATCGATTACTAAAAACCCAGATTTCTGGTAATCGATTACCATGCCTGGTAATCGATTACCAAAATTTCAGCTCTCAGGTAATCGATTAGAACATCTTTACAGGCGATTACCCAAATGCAGCTCTCTGGTAATCGATTACTAATTCCTGGTAATCGATTACCAAAAATGTAGCCCTCAGGTAATCGATTACAACATCTTTACAGGCGGTTACCCAAAACGCACCTCTCTGGTAATCGATTACAAGATGCTAGTAATCGATTACCTGAATTTCCTAACTCCCTAATATTCTTAAGTGAAAACCTAAAACTTGGTTTTTAAATCTAAATGTTGGTTTTTCCTAATTCTTCTACTTTCTCTTCCTTAATTATTCACTTATACTCTCTATTTAAACCCTATGAATTATTAAAGCCTAATATGTGGGATGTTACATATTCAATTAGCTAGTAGCTGAAAAGTGAGTTTTTATAAAAAAATCTACCTCAAGTAGTTTCTCAAGAAAAGCTAATAGGTACCTTACCAAACACTGATGAAATGGTTTCAGCTATTAATTTCAACTTTCATCTAGCTGAAATATCTTAACAAACACACTCATAGTCTATTTTGATTTATACTCCTTCCAGTCCTATTCATAAGATGTTTTTTTATTTAAACACGCATATTAAGAAAACATGTTTCAATGCGTTAATTTTTAAAATCTTTTTCAACTACCAAATTTACCCCTATTTAATATCATACTTTATTCCATTTACCACATTAACCAATTATTTAAAACCACAAAGTCCGTTAATAGTGAAGGATAAAGATGAAAAAAACTAATAAATACTTCTAAAACTTTGTAAATGGTTGTATAAAAAGAACTAAAATAAAATTTTAAGAGTGTCTTATAAAAATGGATCAGAGGGAGTATTAATTATGAAGTTCCTTTTATACACCCTTAATTTATTGTCCACTACTCATCTATTTCTCATAATAGTGGATAAAGTATGTTATTTTCAATGACCAATTTAATATAGGAGCATAAGTTACAACTCACTACAAGAAATATAGAATTTAATGTCGGTTAAATTTAACCATTGTTAATTTTTTTGTTTCCCAGTGGTTATATAACCAATGTTAGTTAACGATAGTTCATTTTCCTTGCATGCGATTTGAACCACTCTTATGTAAAAAAGTTCTTGTATTATCATATTTTGTAAAAAATTATAATTTAATGAATAATAGCGTTGTTTAGAACCGACCTAGAGTCTGTACTTTCCCTTTGTCATCTTTGCGCAAAAACTCTTTTGTTGCCTTTTCATTTCCCACAAAGTTTTCCTAAGTCTTTGAGTTCCATTGCATATCTTCCTTCTTCATCTCTCTTCATACACATAATCGTACTCACTTCCATCGTGACCACCTTTGCCTTTGTCCATCGTTCCACTGTAGCCATTTTGTTAGGATTTTGCTACTTTGCTTCACACCTATTTTCTGCCTTTTCTCTTCACACCCACTTTGCACTCAAACGAAGAATGTGAACAATGAGTTTTCATCCATTATCAGGTTTGTTAGATTTTGGTTGTCTCATCTCTCTGGTAGATTTCATTAAGCAACTTTGTTGGTTCATCTTCATTTTTTATTTGGTCGGGCAAACAAATATCGAGAGGAAGATTTTCACGAAGGAAGGGTAGATGTTCAATGGCATTCAAAGTAGCAATTGAAAAGAAAATA
The DNA here is from genome assembly GCA_026901365.1 of Sesbania bispinosa. Lineage (NCBI taxonomy): Eukaryota > Viridiplantae > Streptophyta > Magnoliopsida > Fabales > Fabaceae > Sesbania > Sesbania bispinosa. The sequence goes on from QLOH01000170.1 coordinate 686,356, forward strand.
AAGACATTAACTCACCCATCACCTCACTACAGACCAATGAAGGTACATCCTATCATATTGAGTCTTTTATTTTTTATACTAACCCTTCACCTTCCAATGCTATCTACACTGTTACTCTCTCAAGTGAAACAAAACCTAAATCTTACTTTGAGGCTAGTAAATTTGCTTGCTAGAATTAATCCATGGAAGATGAAATCTCAACTCTTGAGCTTAATGGAACTTGGGTTCTTGTTGATTTACCGCCTGAGGTGGTTCCTATTGGAAGCAAGTGGGTCTAAAAAATTAAGAGAAAAACATATGACACTATAGAAAGGTATAGGAGCGACTGGTTGCTTAATGTTACAATCAAGTTGAAGGTTTAGATTACTTGGATACCTTCTCTCCAGTGGCCAAAATCACCACCGTCAGAGTTGTTTTAGCTCTGGCATATCGAGAATTAGCATCTCCATTAGCTTTATGTGAACAATGCCTTTCTACATGGGGATTTAAAGGAATATATATACATGACTATTCCACAAGAAATGATAGTTCCCGGATCTAACAAGGTGTGAAAGCTTGTAAAGTCCCTCTATGGATTGAAACAAGCTAGTCGACAATGGTTTGAAAAGTTATCCAACTTTCTTCTTGGAGTTGGCTATACTCAGGCAGCTGCAGATCACACTTTATTCCTCAAATTTTCATCCTCATCCTTTACTGGGCTATTGATCTATGTTGATGATGTACTATTGTTTGGTGATTCCTTATATGAGTTTGCTTTTGTTAAGACTCAATTGAAGTCTTCTTTCGGCATCAAAGATCTTGGAATTCTCAAATACTTTATGGGTTTCAAAATCAATCACTACTCAAATGGTATCTCAGTCTCACAAAGGAAATATTGCATGGATCTTCTTACTGACACAGATATGTTGGATTGCAAGCCAGCCTCTACACCACTTGACCTTGGATTTCATTTGTATCAAGCTCAAGGACACCTTTATGAGGATGCGCCCTCCTTCAAATGTTTGGTGCTAGGCTTCTCTATCTCACTGCCACTCGTTCTGACATCACTTTTGCTACTAAGTAAATTAGCCAGTTGACGAGTGTTCCTACTCAATCCCATTTTAAGGTTGCTACTTGTATCCTCAGGTACTTCAAAAAGGCTTCAGGACTTGGTTTGGTTTCTCCCAGACATTATCGTTACCAAATCCAGGGATTCTCTGATGTGATTGGGGAGGATGCTTGGACACTCACAGGTCCATATCTGGATATTGCTTCTTTATTAGTGATGCCATAGTCAATCGGAAATCCAAGAAACAACCCACTATTGCTCGTTCTTTAGCTGAGGCCATGTATAAGGCCCTAACTGTTGCTATATGTGAGCTTCAGTGGATTGGTTTTCTACTCCAAGAACTTTATGTTCTTCCCCTAAGTCCCACATCTTGTTCTATGGCAATCAAAGTGCCATTCACATAGCATAGAACCATGTGTTTTGTGAGCGTACTAAACACCTGGAAATTGACTGTCATTTAGTTCATCACAAGCTCCAATCTGGTCTCATGCATTTACTTCCACTCCCATCTCGTGATCAATTAGCCAACTTATTCACGAAGGCCCTCCTTCCTAAAGACTTCTCCTTATTCCTTCTCAAGCTTGGTGTGCTCAATTTTTTTAGCCCCTCCAACTTGGGGTGGGGGGTATTAGAAGAGAGTCCCACATCAAAGACTCAAGTCAAATAATTTATGCCAACTCAACAATTGTTTTGTTATCTTTTTGGTTCATTTCGTGTACAGATTCAATTATTAGCTTTTCTTTTCCCGCTTTTCTTTCTTTACTCAGCTCACAGTATAAAAGCAACAATTTGTAGTTTCACAATTCAATTCAATGAAATTAGAATTCTGAGATTTTTCTTTTCTCTCCACTTGCAAATTTTTCGTATCAATAACTCAACTTCTTCCCATGTTCTCCCATTTAACTTTTCTATAAACAACTAATTTTAACTTCTTCACACGTTCTCCCATTTCTCCCAGTTTCTCTCTTTCTAGAGAGAAGCTAGAGAGAAGGGGGAGATCGAAGAGAAGAGCTTGGTTTGAAGCCACCCACACCGTTCAAAGAGATTGGATCTTCATCCCCTTCCTTCTGTTCTTCCTATTTCCTCCATTAGAGGTGAGTGTGGTTCACCCACTCACTCCATTCTTGTGTGCATTTCCTTATGTATGATCCCTTCCCTCTTTTCCCTTTCTCTATTGCTTGTTCTTGCTTGGAATGAACTATATATATATATATCTATAGAATGGTTGAATGATTGGATTGATTGGTGATTTGCCCTTCTGGCTCAAACCCTGGGTTAGGAGATTTGGGGATTTTGGTGAAATACTTGTATATTGATGGTGGGAACCTGAAAATATATGTAATTGAAGTTATTCTTACAATATGATTGAAGGGACATTTAGGGATTTGAGGTAGCTAGGGTTTGAGGGAAGAAATAAATGTTGTAAATCCTTTTCTATTTCATTTCCCTATATGTTAAAGGCTAGAGTAATATGTTGACTGTGGTTACTCCTATTTTATGAACTGAACATACGCAAATGTATGATTGCATAATGGAAACCAAAAGGGACTTCGATCCAAAGAGGAAAAAGGGGGATCTTATACCCGTGAAATGTGACTGTGAATATTAATTAAAATAGAAGGTTAAATGGCCACTAGGGAGACGTTCCTTGAATGGTATTGAGCTCAATCCAGGTCAGAGGATTAAGTGTTGAGACCCCACCGGTGTTGGGTAATACACCAAGAGGTTGAATGTAACATTTTATGTTTAAATTATTATGAGTTGAATTTATGAACTACTTCTATGCATATATTGCTTGTACACCTACACTTCTTGCTTGATCACACTCATTGGTACTTTAGTCTCACCACACGTTTTGTGGATTATTTAGATGTGCAGGGTTCTCAGCTTGGGACTTGACAGAAGAATGGCAAGATTGCTGATGGTTTTTGCTTACATATTTAGACCCTTCTTTTGTATAGTCATTTCTGTGTATTCTTTTGATGGGATATCCTAGTATATGCGATGCCCTTGGGGATGTTTTAGCTATTCCAGGAGGCATGTATAAGGGTATCCTCTGATGCCTATAGAAACTGATTAAGTTGTATCGAGCCATTATTGGCATACTTAATGACCAGATTAATGTATTGATATTAAGCTTAAGTATTGGTGGACTACCTAAGCTATGTTATATGGTTTATTGATATTCATAATGCACGAAATAATTTCTGAAGTCCGAGAATGTGAATTCCAATAGGCATTATTCTTGGAATTAGGAATTAGGACGTTACATTGCACATGTGGGGGGGGGGGAGGCCACATCGACCTCCTTTCTTCTTCCTCTCTCTTTTGCTCTTTCTATTTTCCTTTTCTTCTCATTGTTTCTCTGTTTCTTTTTCCCCTCATCTCAAAAACTCATTTTAATTTTAACTTCTTTTTGTTTAGGGGATTTGGTTCAAATTTGAAGGGAGTGAGAGTTACTAGTGGAAAGGGAAGTAGGTTTGGTGGAGCAGGGTAGAGAACATGTTAACAAACTTAATTACGTGAAGCGGGTCATTGGAAAAAAGGATGCCTTGTTGCAGGGTTAAGAAGCTAGTATTGGCTGTATCAGAGGCTCTTCAGCAGCTATCTGTTTCATGCAGAGAAACCTTCAAAGGCTTTGGCACAGTTCCTTCACACAAATTGATAGTCTTTATTAATTTTAATTTTTAAACCCCTTAAAGGGAAGGAAAGATTGTCTATATACTACATGTCACCTTGTACGAGGTATACCTTTCTATGGTTATCGTATACCAGATCCTAAATGATCACTTTCCCCTTTTTACTTTCGATGTACTATTTTCCTCTCATGCTTCCATGAAAGAAAACCGCCACCCCCCAAAAAAAGGACAATAGTACTCATCGGAGTTCCTCGCCGGCCTGGAAATTGGTCTTGCCGTCGACCCAAAAAACCCTCTTATCACCTTGTCATATGCACGTATAAATGAAAACCAAAGTCATTCCAGTCAGTTTCCCCAAACACACTTTGTACATTGCACCACCGCCTCCACCGTGGTGGTTGTTCAGGGTCTGGCTCCTCAAGAAATTCAACACACTCCTCAATCAATAATGGCATTTCCTTTTTATTTTGTAGCATTCTCTAATAATTTGGAGATGTTTAATGTTGACCTGTTGGGACTCATGCAGACATTTCTTTCGGAATATAACTCTTTGATCCACAACATTATTTCTAGTGGGCCCCCATATTATGATTCTCCTCATAAACCCTACTGGACTCCTATAGGTTGGGAATTGCCTATCAAGATCATGCATAATGGCACGTTGGAAGTATCTTTTATTAATTATAGCATTTATTGTTTGATTTAATCTTGATTGGAAACAAGATGGCGGCACAATAATGACATGTCCTTTTTATTTGGAAACATTCTCCAATAATTTAGAGAGGTCTAACATTGACCATACGTAAACATTTATTTAAGAATAACTCCTTGATCCAAAACATTGTTTCTGGTGGGACTTTTATGTTACGATTTTCCACATAATTATCATCAACCTTTTTTCTGGTGCAATTGTGTCAAGTCTGTTCCATTGGGATTGAGAGATTTTGGTATTTTCTAATGCCCTTCCCATTTTTAAATCATTATTTCTCTTATGCTTTCGTGTAACTAAAAGCCAATCATTATACATGTTTTCCGTTCATGGTTGTCTCCATCCCCGGATGACCTATGTTACTTTTTAATATAATCTCTAGTTATGTGTTTGTAACATCCTCGAGAATGACATATCACATAGAGACTTCTGTAGGTCACCTTGTACCAATGGTTTCTTGTTCTAACTTTTCGAACCATAAGCTTATCAAGCTTTATCTCAACACATACTCTTGTTAATCTACCTTTTTCTACCTTAAGTGTATTATAGTCCATGCGAACAAGTTTCACACCACTGAGGTCATGGCCAATAAGAAACTCTCAACATATTATGCCAAATTTAAACCTAGAAATTGTATCCATACCATTACCTTGTCCACCTTTATAGCGTATGAGACGAAATTCGTTGTTCCAAGAATAGATTGTCAGGTAATGATCAAAAAGCACCAAAAGTTCTCCTTATGTGACCAAATCCCTATTACTATCGTGATTAAACTTTACATGAAGTAGTCATTATCAACATCCATTATCTCAAGGCCCCTAACTACTTTCCAAAGGCTTTTGAGTTTGAACATCATAGTCAAGTACCCCACTGACTTCACTAAAAGCTTCATTTTGAGTCTAACTTTCCATGGTAAGCAAAGCTCCTTAAACACCTTGTCGTCTCGTAGCATAGCGAGAAGACGATTTCCACCTTCGAACGCCACATGAATAATATATTAGCTCACAATGAGATTCAGATTTCTCTATTGGCGACAATGGATACTTAAATCCTAGAACCATATCTCTAAAAGAGATTGAACCTCCACCACCCAAGGGCTTCTTTAGTGGAGTTCCCTAGCCATTCGACATGAAAACAAGTATATACTCATAAAACCTTAGCAAAACGCTAAAAACTATACTCATAGAAATGTATAGTAAAATTAGTTATTTGATATGTGATGGGATTTTGGCAAGCGAACCAAAACTCCAGCACTATAATAGTAAGAAAGAGTATCGTATCCACAGGGAATGGTTAATTTATACAGACTGTGATCTACTTATCAAGATAAAGCACGGTTTAGAGAATGTGATTGCGGAATTGTAAAAAGAATAAATAATCAATTGGAATTAGAAAGGTAGAGTTAGAGACACTTTACCTGGATTAGGATTGGACTTCATCTCATCTCTCCTTGTGCATGTAAAGACTATCTATTATTTTAGGTTTATTCTATAATACTGTAGACAAACTTTATTGCTAAGACCCCGAGTTACCAGCGATCTCACACACTCAAAGATAATCCATGCGGGCTCTCCCAAACGACAGACTTACCCTCGGCTAATTTTGCTCTTTTTTAGTCAGTTTGTAAAGGAACTTAGTTGATAAACGAGGCCAACGCTGTAGACGCACCTTCACTCAAGTACTGTCACTACCCTTACTCATTAGGACACGCCTATGTTCGAATCCTGGAATTACAATCAACTACCCCTTGCTATCGATACACAGGCCTAATCCTGTGAACGCCCTTCGGTAGATTACTCACACTACCCATCGCTCATTAGAAACGCTCATGTGTCGGTTTTCTGATATCGAGTACTCTTATTCAATTAGAGAGTGAGTTTCTATGGAAGCTACTTCTCAACTCTCAGTCCCAATCAAAACTAACCTAGTTAGTTGAGACTAGCCTATAACTCCAGAGGCAAGCGTGGGAATTAGGGATTAAGTACAGAATAAGAAATACCAATATTATAGAAAGGGAGCTCAGAAATAATAATATAAAATTTACATACACTCAGGGATAGAATCGATTACATCCAATCCTACTGGAGAGTTAACTACATGAAGTAGCCATACAAACCACCGAAGATGCTGTCACCATCTTCAATCCTCGTGAAGCGCTCCTCCTCTCCTACTCTAAACTTAGCTTTGGTACATAATAACTGAACTATGGACTAGATTACAATGATTGATGACCTACAAAGGGTGCAAGAGGTTCCTATTTATAGACTAAGGAAAGACAACGCAAATTGGGAAGAGATCCATCAAAAAACGGCAACAAGGACAAAATCAGCGTAACCTACGCTCCAGGCTGCGCTATAGCACAGGAATGAGCGCAACTTCCAGAGAGTCTGCGCTTCACCCTGCGCTATAGCGCAGGTGAAACCCAGCTAGCGTCCTGCTGCTCCAACTTTCCCTTTTAAATCTTGATCTCTCCTCGAGATTGATTTTCGCAAATTTGTCTTCCCTTGTTTCCCTTTATTTGATGATATCCTTGCATTTATTGAGCAATCCTTGATTTATTTCGGAAGCTTGTCTGCAGAATCCTTGATTGATTGGCAATAATCTCCTCATTAATGATTTCAAATCTTCTTTAAATCTTCATTAAATATCTTCAATCAATCTCAAATCTTGCAGATATCTTCCTCATTTGATTCTATCTATCCTTCAAATTAAATCTTTGCAATATCCTGCAAAAATCAACAATATTTCTATCAAAATAGCATCAAATTCAAATCTAGGATTAATAAATACAATTTATCTAATATTAAATAAAAAAGGATTAAATTGGGGCAAAATTATCAATTTATCCTTGATAAATGAACTGAAAAGTTCTCTAATTTATCAACTAATTTTCACTTATCAAATTCCCCCCAACTTAACTTCTTGCTTGTCCTCAAGCAAGAGATCTCCTTGCAAACATGAATCAAATCTTTTCCAGTGTATTCCTAATAACTGAAAACAAATTCAAGGAATTATTCCTCAAACTCTTTCCTAAGTAGAAGTCACTTTCCAATCATAAGAAAAACTAAGGATCAAGGGATGTTACCATACATCAATCAGAATAGGAATACAATTATCAATTAAACTTTCTCAATAATAGCAATTAAAGTAGTAAGTGATAAACCAAGGAAATCTCTCATTCTCACGGGTTAGTGTTTCCCTCAATCATTTTCACCACTGTTGAACAACTAGAATTGATAGTCGTTTCCAAGATCTGAACCTGCAAGCAGTTAATATGGATCAAAAGGTCTTTGTTAGGTTGTAATGAGGCAGGGCTATCAAGAAATCATGGTTTTTCTGGATATTCAAGGAACACTTTGAATAGAGAGCATCTTGTGATTGTGCTTGGGACCTCTCTCAATTCACCTGGTCATTCTTGAATGGTCACCCATTTTCAGCTTGGCCTCATTGTTTTGAAGAAATTCTCCCCCCAACTTATTCAATTCCAAACTTTTGTGCAGATTTTTTTAGTACAGAAACATAACATAGAAATATTTTTGTGGGGGAGGATCATTCTTTTGTGATTTCTTGTGCCTTCGCTTGAGTCTCTTGTGACCAACTTCTTGTCCCATTTTGTTGCGGTGCACCTTGCTCTCTATTTGAAAATTCATCCCAAAGCCCTAAACCTTCGTCCTGAAACAACCACTTCTTCTTTATAAGTAAATATAGCGATTTACTATTGGGATCTAGCCAGCATGAGATAGAAAAAGCGGGGACGTCCACCAAGGTATTAAACAAGGAAGAGAAAAAGAAATGAATCCATAGTAATCGAAATAGGCATGTATATTTATTTATTGTATTCACTATAACTCTCTTTCTTAATTAATAATTATTTTATTTTTTTATTAGTTGAATTTATTATCAATTGAAATAAAAATATTTAAAAATCATTACCCGAATTTATTAAGTAATATTACTTCCTTAAAATATTGAAAGATAAAATTTAAATAAGTTATAATAATTTTAACAAATTAATTTACTTATCTTATTTATGTCATTATAATTGAATTTTTTTATTATTTACAGAGGCCATTTAATGTGGGGGAGAAGAGGAAGTGGGGGGTGAAAGGGATGGATGGGGTGGGGAATTTCCTGGCCGTTTAAGACTACCATATATATATATATTTATTGACACATAAGAGAGAGAGAAAACATGCCACATTCGCACCAGGTAGGGATGTCAACATGGTGGGTGGTAAGTGTAAATTATGTAATATTTTTCCTATGTTTTTATTACACTTATCAAGGCCAAAATAGTAATTTATGCCCCAAAATAATCCCTATTTGTAAATAATTGTAATAATTGTAATTATTTAGTTTGAATTTGAATTTGATGCTATTTTAATTAGAAATCTGTTAATTTGTTCAGATTTATGATAGATTTGAATTTGGAAAGAAGATAGCATTAAATGGGGAGATTATTTGAAGATTTGAAGTTTAAATGAGGACAAAATACAGATAAGATCAGCAGCCATTTTAACAAAGGATCCTGTGGATAACTTTCCCAATTTGAATTCAAGTTCAAATAAACACAAGATCAAGTCAGAAAAGGGAAAAACGGAAAGCCAATCAAGGAAAGACAAGTTACGCACTAGCTTTTTAAAATCAAATATAGATCGATCTCTTCCAGATTTAGATTAGGTTTTTCTTAGTCTATAAATAGGACCTTTTGTACAGAGTTTAGAGAGGGGGGAGAGAGGCATAGAATAGAAGATAGATGCATAAGGATTGAAGAAGGTGATAGATACTTCAGTGGTTTGTAATGGCTACCATGAGTAGCTAAGCTCTCCAGTAGGATTGGATGTAGTGGATTCAATCCCCAAGTGTATGTGAGTTCTCTTATTTTAATTATAAATCTCTGTTTTTATATTTATCGGTAATTTTATGCTGTTCTTAATGCATTACTTCCACGCGTGCGCCAGAGTCGTAGGCTAGTGATCATGATACAACGAGAATGAGATTTCCGGCTAGTATTAGAGTTTGGGGGAACCTCGACCCAAGGAAACCTAACCTCCGATTGCTAAAGGTACTCGTTAGTTATATGGAAATATAGGTGGAGTCTGATGATTAAAATGTTTTTGTGAGTGACAGCCCGTTCATAGGAGCATCTATAGGAACATATAATTAATTGATAGTTTTAACAATGGACTAATAGAACGATCAAGCCGTGGTAGTTTATCGCCTGGGAGAACGCGCATGGGCTACCGTCGAGTGTTTTACTACTGAGACCCCGGGGTAAAACAATAGAGTTGGCTAAGGTATTATAAAAGTATATTTATAATTAAAGAAGGAATTTACATACATGAAGGGTGCGATGAAGCGAAGTCCAATCCTAATCCAAGTAAATCTATCTTCCCTTATTTTATTGCTTATTTTTCTTCTTGCCATTTAAATTCTGCACATCAATCATTCACAAAAGTTTCTCACTTGACAATTTGATCACTGAAAATTTACGAAGTGAACCGCTCCCTGTGGATACGATACTTTATACTTACTATTATACTGCTGAACTTTTGGTACGCTTGCCAGAATTTCATCAAGTATTTTTGGCGTCGTTGCTGGGGAGCGGTGTTTCAATTCGTATAACCTTAGGAGGTCGAATTATCAAGTTTTTCTTGAATTTTCTGTAATTTGATTTTTTTTTTCGAATATAAAAAAATTCAAATTTATTTTATCTTATCTGTTACACTTATCCTTTTCAAGTTCTTTTTGTTTATGCTTTTAAGAGGCCAGGTGTCCCCAAGCCAATTAAATTTTGATCCATAGATCGAGAGGACAACCAGGAAGAATAGAAGTAAAAACAAAAGAAGGAGAAGAAGGATATTATCTGAGGAACCTAAGGACATGGCAGAGGCAGAACCCAGAAGAAGGACACTAGGAGAATATGTTATGCACCAAAGCCCTCGCCATCATTCTAGCATTGTATTACCTGCAACTGCAAAGACCTGTAGAAACACAGGGAAACACTAGAAGGGGGGTTGAATAGTGTTTCTTAATATTTTTGAAAGCTTTTTCAAAACAACAAGTATAAAACTGTTTCAAACAAGTTTTTTAGGGCTGTCTGAAGTTTTTAAGACAGCTTCTGAAAATATATTTTAAAAGGTTTCTTAGCTTTTAAAATATTTAGAATTGCTTTTCAACTCCCTTAGATTAGTATAAACGAATTGACAAGAGTTAAGGGATAGAAAACTTAGCCAAGGAATTTATCCTGGTTCACTCACTACCACTGTGAGCTACGTCCAGTCCCAATGCCAACAAGCACTTGGATTTTCTCTTAATATTTCACAAAGATTACAAGTATTCTTTTACAGTCAAGCCTCTTCAGGCTCTACAACCAAGTATTCTTTATAGCCAAGCCTCTCCAGGCTCTACAACCAAGTATTCTTTACAGCCAAGCCTCTCCAGGCTCTACAACCAAGTATTCTTTACAGCCAAGCCTCTCCAGGCTCTACAACCAAGTATTCTTTACAGCCAAGCCTCTCCAGGCTCTAGAACAGTTTTACAAAGAAAGATAAGTTTAAGCTTTTAAACTAAACCAGTTTTAAGCTCAAACAAATACAATATACATAGATAACTGAGGTATGCTCAGGATATACAAATGTGTGTACAAAGAATATTATCAGGGAGTTTTTACAGAGTAAAAACTAGCAGCGTTTTGTTTCTCTTTGAATATGAAAAATCCTTCTCTCTGTTTTTTTGTGATGGTCTTCATGAGGGGTATTTATACCCAGACTTCAGTCCGTTGAAAAACCACCGTTTAGAGATAGCATTAAATGCTATTTAATCCGTTGTGAGACATGCGTCTGAGTGTCCTGACCTTTCTGACACAGAACAAGGTTGCATCTTCCAAAAAGCTGCTTCAAATGCTGTTGTAGAGGCTGCGTTGCAGGAATTTCCTCAGTGGTGTATGAATTTCAAAAACACCAGGAAAGACCTCTGTGTTCCTTGCCATAAATATTCTTGAAAGGGTACGTGCAGCAGAGACTCAGAAAACATCTTCACAAAGCTTCAGCAAAGGTGCCACGTCATTATTGAGACTTCAGACAGCTTCAACACTTCAAATGGGTTGGGCACTTCAGACGGCTTCAACACTTCAGACAGGTTGAACCTTCAGAAGGCTTTTATCCCTCAGATAGGTTGAAATACTTCAAAGTCTTTTTGTAGGATCTTGGTTGCTTGCTGAAATCATAGATAAATCATTAAATACATATGTGTATCTATGATAAATTATTTTAACCCAAATTTGTTAGTCATTAAAACTTGGGAATTATATTGTCTTGTACTTATGATATTTTTGAGACTCAACAAGACCTTGGAATTAAAGGCTACTCATCTCAACCTCATAAATGCTCATCAATTTGCAGAATTGGATCACGAGGATCCACACACTCATCTTTCTAATTTTTATGAATTGATAGGCACTATGGGATTTGAAGAAGGAGATTTAGAATCTGTCTACTTACGACTTTTTCCTTTCTCTTTGATAGGTAAAGCAAAGGAATGGTTGCAGTCCCATCCAAATCAAAGTCTAAATGCTTAGGGAGTTGCTGAAGACAAGTTTCTAAATAGATTTTTCCCAGCAGGGAAACATATCCAAACAAAAACAGAAATATCCCCAAAACTGCTTTTAGGACTAGATATGGGCATTATGAGTATTTGGTGATGCCATTTGGTTTGACCAATGCTCCAACGGTGTTCATGGACTACATGAATCAAATCTTTAGGCCCTACTTGGATAAGTTTGTGGTTGTGTTCATCGATGACATTCTTATCTATTCTAAAACTTTAGAAGATCATGAGCAACATCTTAGGGTGGTTTTGGAAGTGTTGAGAGAGAAGAAACTGTTTGCTAACCCTGAGAAATGTGAGTTTTGGCTGGATAAAGTTCACTTCCTAGGACATGTTATATCTAGTGAAGGTGTGTCAGTGGACCCTAGTAAGATAGAGGCGGTGATTAGTTGGGAGAGGCCCAAGTCAGTCACTGAGGTTAGGAGTTTCTTAGGATTAGCTGGGTACTATCGCAGATTCATTAGAGGTTTTTCCCAGTTGGCCTTACCTCTCTCTCGGCTGACCCGTAAGGGTCATGCTTTTGCTTGGGATGAGAAGTGTGAGAAGAGTTTCAAGGAACTCAAGGAGAGGTTAACCATCACCCTGGTGTTGGTATTGCCGGATTTGTCCAAATCCTTTGAAGTGTATAGTGACGCTTCAGGAAAGGGGTTAGGTTGTGTTTTGATGCAGGATAAAAAGGTAGTGATTTATGCCTCTAGACAGCTCGGACCCCATGAGGAAAACTACCCAACCCATCACTTAGAATTAGTTGCAGTAGTATTTGCTCTTAAGGTGTGGAGGCACTACCTTTATGGGGTGCAGTTTGAGGTTTTTAGTGATCACAAGAGCCTAAAGTACCTTTTTGACCAGAAAGAACTTAATATGAGGCAGAGAAGGTGGATGGAATTTCTAAAGGATTATGACTTTGAGCTTAAGTACCACCCAGGCAAGGCCAATGTAATGGCCGACGCCTTAAGTTGAAAATCCCTGCATGCGTCATCTATGATGGTGCATGAGCTGGAATTGTTAGAGAAGTTTAGGGATTTGAAACTTGAGGGGAACTATGAGGGAGATAGTATGAGACTCTACAGGCTAGATGTGATTAATGATTTGAGGACTAGAATTAGAGAGGCTCAGGACTTAGACTTAGAACTCCAGTCCCGGAAGGGACAAACAGGGTTTTCCGAATCAGGAGATGGGATGATTCTCTTCCAAGGGAGAGTCTGTATCCCTAAGGGGGTAGCATCAGAGAGGAGATTTTAGAGGAGGCTCATAAAAGCAAGTTCACGGTGCATCCGGGTATTACCAAGATGTACCAAGACTTGAGGAGCATGTTTTGGTGGGATGGAATGAAGAGAGAGATAACTGAGTTTGTTTCTAGGTGTCGTATGCCAACAGGTTAAGATAGAACACCAAAAGCCCTCAGGCATGCTCAAACCATTAGAAATTCCCAAGTGGAAATGGGAAGCCATATCCATGGACTTTGTGATGGGACTACCTAGAGTCCCAGCAGGCTTTGATGCCATTTGGGTGATAGTGGATCGGCTGACCAAGTCAGCCCATTTCTTACCAATCAAAGCAACCTACCCTTTGACCAAATTAGCAGACTTTTACATCAAGGATATTGTGAAGCTCCATGGTGTACCTTCCAGCATAGTGTCAGATAGAGATCCCAGATTTACTTCTAGGTTTTGGAATGCCTTACACCAAGCCTTCGGTACTAAACTAAAGTTTAGCACCGCTTACCACCCTCAGACTGATGGGCAGTCTGAGAGGATAATCCAGACCCTAGAGGACATGCTTAGATCCTGTGTTTTGGAAGAGAAGGGTAGTTGGGATAAGTACCTACCTCTCATAGAGTTTGCCTACAACAACAGTTTTCATAGCAGTATAGGTATGGCACCCTATGAGGCTTTGTATGGTAGGAAGTGTAACTCACCTTTATGTTGGTGTGAGGTGGGAGAGAAAAGCTTTTTAGGACCGGAGTTGGTGCAAGTAACTACAAAAAAGATTAAGAGAATTAGGTAAAAGTTGGTAACTGCCCATAACCGGCAGAAGTGTTATGCTGATAGGAGACGGAAGGACTTAGAGTTTGAGGAAGGTGACCATGTGTTTTTGAAAGTTACTCCCATCACTGGCATTGGAAGATCCATTAAAACTAAGAAGTTGAATCCCCGCTTTGTCGGTCCTTTTCAAATATTGCGAAGGATTGGTCCCCTTGCATACGGAATATCCATTCCACCCCATTTACCCAACATCCATGATGTATTCCATGTCTCTCAGCTCAGAAAATACTTTCATGATCCTTCTCACATCATAAGTTCAGAATCAGTACAATTGAGGGAGGACCTGATTATTTCCACGAGACCTGCACAGATTATTGACCGAAGTGTCAAAACCTTGAGGAATAAGACCATTCCGTTAGTTAAGGTGTTTTGGGAGAGTCAGACTCTAGAGGACCCAACTTGGGAGAAAGAGGAAGATCTCCGTTCTCAGTTTCCAGAGTTATTCTTTTAAGGTAAGGAAGTTCATTTTTTCCCCATTCTCTTCTTTACTCAATGTTCTTTAACCAATTTTGGGGACAAAATTATTTTAAGGGGGGTAGAATTGTAACATCCCGCTAATTAAGACCTTAATATATAGGAAAGTTATAATTTAAAATAGAATTAAGTAATTAATAGGCACAGGAAAGCTTAAAGGGTAAAAAACTAAGATTTCAGTTATCATGAAATTCGCTAAAGCGAATGAAATTCGCTCAAGCGAATTATGCAGCAAAAACTGCACAGTTTTATTCTGCAATTTTCGCTCAAGTGAATTAAATTCTCTTAAGCGAAAAAGACGGGTTTTAGAGTGCTCAATGGACGAAATTCGCTCAAGCTAAAATATTTTCGCTCAAGCTAATTCCTTAAATTCCCTCAAGCGAATTAAATTCGCTCAAGCTAATTTGACAGTTACTGCACGTTTAAATTTCAAAATCAGTCAGTTTTCACTCGTTTTCTCATCCGTTTCCTCGCACTTTTAGAGAGAGAGGGGGGTTCTAGTGAGAGGAAATCCTTGTGACGATCAAGGACGATTCCTACGCTCCAAGAACGAATCTTTCATCAATATTTCCTCCGTCAAGGCCCTCTACTCTTTATTCTTCCTTCGTTTTCTCGACTCTCAGGTGGGCGTGACTCTCACTTGTTTGTCTTGATTGTTCTCACAACATGTTCCCCATTCATTTTTCCCCTTTTCTTTCATGGAATGATGATATATATATGGTATGAGTATAGGAATTATGAATGCAGTGATAATTGTTTGTATTGAATTGCCCAAAACCATAGGATAGATGACTTGGATGATTATGTATGATGAACTTTGATTATGTTATTCTGAAATCATGGGCCTTTGGCCATCACAGCCATGGAATTATGAATTTAAGAAATCACAGAGCCTTTGGGGTATCACAAGGTCATTGACCGTCACAGGCCTTCGGGCAATTTAATTAAGAAAGATGGGGTAACCACATCAAACTCATGGCCAAGAGGGAGATGAGGTCCCCAAGCACAGAAGGAAATACAAATGTTAAATTAAAACTTAATCATAGGTAGCCCTGGATGACGGTCCTTGGTTACACGGCCGAGCGCTCATCACAGTCACGTTACAGAGAAAAGACCCCGGGTGTTGGGTAACAACACCTCACAGTCATGCATTGCATCATAATTGTTGATTTCTAATATGTTCAATTATGTTTAATTGTCTCCATTATGTTTCTTGAATTAATATGTATACTATGGTGGTTCTTGGTTGTTTTCCCCCACACTGCACACACTTGTTACGCTCACTGGGACGTTGGTCTCACCCCATTCCATGGGAACAATATTTCAGTGGTGTAGGATACTGATCAGGATTATGACGAGCAGTAGATGACATGTGGAGGATAGTAGTTTAGTGTTTACTTACTTTGATGTATTTCATGTTGCTTAGGACCCCTAGTGTTATTTGTTAGGACGACCTTAGGAATTATTATGTTAGTTTAATACTCTGTATTGGAGCCTTGATGGAAACCTTATATTGGTATTTTCTTTGAGTTATGTATGTATTGTTTGGAGGTTTAGTAATTGTTGGGTTACTCAAGCGATTGTGTTGTATGCCGATACACAAAATTATCGAATGAATTTCACGAGTTTGGAAATAGTGCTTCCAACAGGAATTATTTCTGAATTTAGAAATTAGGACGTTACAGGGTGCAAGGGAGTTTCTCCAATAAAAACAACCATCATTCTCAAGGATGAAGGAATAACCAAACCAACTCTGGTTGGGGACAAATGGTGGAAATAGGCAGACTCCTTACCAACAGCAGCAACCAACAACACGTGACAAACTCACTAGGTTGGAAGAAAAGCTTGACGCCTTCATATCTGGATTTGAAGGATTTAAAAAGAATAATGATGCATCGATCAAGGCGCTGGAAAATCAAGTGGGCCAGTTAGCACAAGAAATGGGGGAATTCAAGAAGGGCCACTTTTCAGCGAATATGCATACCAACCCCAAGGAACATTGCAACTTGATTGCTACTGATGGCAACAAGTTAGAGGAAAGTGAAGTAGAGGAGAACCTTATATTTGGAAAGCAATCACCCCAAGAAGAAAGAGTCCAGGAAATTTGTGAAGAAGAGGAAGAGGAACCCAAGGAGGTCGGTATTACAGGAAAGTCTCTTGACCCAGGTAAGTTTATGGTACCCTTGTCTATTGGAAATTTACCTACCACTCATGCTTTAATAGATCTTGTAGCGAGCATCAATTTGATGCCGCTATCGTAGTTTAGTAAGTTGGGTGTTTTGAAGGTCAAGCCTGCTAATATAAAGTTGTTGCTTGCAAATAAGTGTACTCAAAACCTTTATGAGATAATTGAGGATCTACCAGTGAGAGTGGATAAGTTTGTATATGCAGTGGACTTTTATATTGCAAAGACAGAAGAGGAGGATACTGATGTCCCCCTCATATTAGGAAGACCATTTATGAAAGCCGCCAAGATGATTGTTGATGTTGATAAAGGGGAGTACCAAGTGAGCTCAAATGATGAAAGTATTATCTTTCATATTGATAGAGGAAGCCCCAAAATCTTGACAACTCCAGAAAAGATTGAGATAGATCCTACTGATGGGATCTATCAATTTCAAGCAAAGATGCAGAAAGAGAAAAAGAAGGGGGTTCTTATCAATGATAATGAACCAAAGAAGAAAAAGGTTTTCGGATTTCTGAGGAAACCAAGAGTGAGAGTGAAGCATCCACAATCTATTTGGGAGTTCAAGTATAAAAAGACAAAAAGATCAACATCAGACACTAAAGAAGGAGAAAGTAGTGGAGAAAGTAAAGGAAGATTGAACAAGTGGCATGGAGGATGGAAGCTTAAAGGAAGATCAGAAGTAGAGTCAACCATCATCCTCCAATTGAGGCCACCATAAAAGAGGATAATTACCAGGCGTCGAGCTAGAAGACGTTAAACAAGCGCTTTCTGGGAGGCAACCCAACAATTTTTAATTTGCTTTCATTTTTCTTTTTGTTTTTGTTTTTGATTGTGTTGTTTTTTGTTGAGTCTATACCTGCATAGATTAGGAAAAGGTTAAGTAAAGGATAAAATTTTTAAGAGGAATGCATGAAAAACAGTGAAAGGTAGGAAGAGAACTTAAAATTATGAGTCCTGCGCTTTAATTGCGCTTAGCGCAGCTAAAGCGCAGAGTTTATTGTGCTCTCTGACTTTCATGCTTCACTTGCGCTGCAGCACAATGTGAAGCGTGAGCGCAACGCTTCATCATCTGAAGACACGCGCTGCACCTGCGCTAAACGAGGGTGCAGCGCAGGTGCGCGCGTCCAGAATTTCTTTAAATTCTGGACGTGGAAATGGTTTTCAAAACCTTTCCTCTTCAGTTTCTCTCCATTTCTCCGTGTTTCCTAACTTCCTTTTCGCTCTTTTTACTTCCATATCCTTACTTTTTCCAGTTCCAAGGCTATATCAGGTATGTTTTTATAGTTTTGGTCAGTTTGCACCGATCAGAATTTTCATTTTTGTTATTATTTGAGCAGAAACCTGAGGGTAGAAAACTTAGGCTTTTAGGACCTTTTAGGATAGAAAAATTTGTTTATAAAGCCTTAAGTTTAATATGCATGTTGTTAGGAACTTATTGATAACATATTTTGCATGCTCAGTTGGTATTTTTATAGTGCTCAAGGTTTTATTGCAAATTATTTATTTTTGGTGCATGATTGCTCAATAAAATGTTGTGATATTTTTGCATGACCAAAATAAAAATAATTGTGCTTTGATGAATGTTTCTGATAACATGATTTTTGAGCTAATATTTGTTACCAACTTTTGTATGTTTAAATGGTTGATTAAGACTTGCTTTAACTGATCACTTTAGCATGTTCTTAATAAATTAATTAACTGACAAGTGGGTAATTTTAAAATAAAATTTTGTGCAAGTGCTTGATTTGATGATTGTTCTAAATGTTGATTTAAACTGGCCATTTATTTCAATAATTTTGAATAATCTACTATTTTGCATAAATAATTTTGGTAACAAATTTTTGCAGATGGCTCGCACTAAAACCGTTAATGCAGTAGGATCTTCCAGGAGAGGCGCCAAGGGCGCCAAGAGATCCAGATAGGCACCTCAGGAGGAGCCTGAGTTTGATGTTCATCATTTCAAGGACACCAAGTCCTTTGAGGCTTATAGTTCACCGATGAACTGTAATTTCATCAGGGAGAGACCAGTGGCTTTGGAGCCTAATGAGTTTGAGGACTTTAGAGCAGAGATTGTAAAAAGAAACTGGGTCCGCCTCAGTCGCTCAGATGATCATTTTGACCCTGACATTGTCAGGGAATTTTATGTGAATGCTATTGAGGCCAATGGCCTTCATGCGAGGCGGGAGTCCTACGTCCGAGGGCAGGTGATTTCATATGGTCGCAATGCGATCAATGCTCTTTTACAATTTCCATCTCCTGCTGATGGAGGACTCATGGTGTGGCAACATAGAGAGAGGATGAGAGCAGTGGGGGTCTATGGCAATGATCCCTTGGATATTCAGACCGCAGAATACCTATGTCTGCGGGGGCGTTCCTTTGAGAGGAATGCATACGGTGAGGTTGCTCGCATTCTCAGGCGTGACATGACAGCCATCACTAGGATGTGGACAGTTTTGGTACTAGACAACATCATCCTTACAGGACATGTATTCAATGTCATCATGCCAGTTGCCCACCTCCTTTACAGCATCATCATTGGCGCATACATTGATATTACTAGTGTCATTTCACAAAAGATAGTAGACTTCATATCTTCTGTAGAGCAGCGCAACGCCACCTCCAGGATCAGTTTAGGCTTCCCATCACTTATCACTTCCCTCTGAGTCTAGGGGAATTGAGGGCTGATGGAATCCTAGCAAGTGTACCAAAAGTCCAGCAGTTATAGAGTAAGTAAGATATCGTATCCACAGGAAGCGGTTTTTATTTGTAAAGTGATAGCGATTGTATTTCCAATGAAAACGGTTTATAAAATGGTTTGGTTGTATTCAAAATAATAAATAATAAAAATAAAGCAGATAAACGCGAGGAGAGAATAATATTTTGGATTAGGATTTGACTTCGCTTCATCTCCCCATTGTGTATGTGAATCCCTTCCTTTAATTATGACTATACTCGTAGTTACCTTAGTATTGTCTAACTACAATAATTATAAGGCATGCCTGGTAATTATCGTATCCACAAATTCTCCTATAACACCATAATTAAACGTCAGAGACTATTCTCTACAGGCATTCAAAGTGGCTTGGCGACCCCGGACATTCCCCGTATTTTGTAACTGACACTATCATTTTAATCATATTTTCATATAAAGAACCTATGAAGGGGTGTGTCACTCACTAAACCTTCAATCGTTAGAATACAATCTTTACACTATCATATGACTAAAACGCGTACCTTTAGCAATCGGAGATTAAGCTTCATAGACATCTCTATGCTCACCTAACTCTAATACTAGCCGGAGTTCCACTTTTTATATCCAGAGCACTAGCCTACCACCTCGGCGCACGCGCGGAGGCGATGCATTACAAACAACATAAAGATATCGATAAATTACAAATAGAGAATCATAATTAAAAAGAAGAGAATTCTTTATACACAAGGGATTGAATCCACTATATCAAATCCTACTGGAGAGCTTAGCTACTCATGGTAGCCATTACAAACCACTGAGAAATTTGTCACCTTTCTCAATCCTAGAACTACTCTCTCTCTCTGTATCTGTGTCGGGTCCCAAGGACCTACCTTTTGATTTGTGCAAAAGGCTCTATTTATAGAGTTGGAAAACCCTAATTCTGCTCCAAGAAGTCAATCTAGATCTAGGTTTAAAGGCTGTTGCGCATCCTGCGCTTTATGTGCGCTTAGCGCGCATGAAGCGCAACCAATCTGTTGTTGCGCTCCACTTGCGATTAGTGCAGGTGGAGCCTGATCAATCTAAAGTTGCGCTCCACATGCGCTTAGCGCAGGTGGAGCGTGTTACGCGTTGCAGCTTTCCTTCTAATCTTGATCTAACTTCTCGATCTCTTTCTCGTCTTATCTGGTTTTCCTTTATCCCTTTATCTTAGTTGTTTTTGTATTTATTTGGCTTGGATTTGATTTGAAGAGGTTATCCACAAGATCCTCTGATTAACTAACTGTTAATCTCCTCTTTATTTGGTCTTTATTTAAATTCTGAATCTGCAACAACCTCCTTTCTAATGCAATTTTCTCTCTCATTCAAAATCTTCTGTAAATCTGCATAAAATAACAGATTTCTATTTAAAATGGCATCATATTAAAATTTAAATCAAATAATTACAATTATTGTAAATATTAATAAAAATGGATAATTTGGGGCATAAATTACTATTTTAACCTTGATAAGTGTAATAAAAACTATAGGAAAATAACGCTAAATTTACACTTATCAAATACCCCCCAACTTAATTTCTTGCTTGTCCTCAAGCAAGATACCTTTTGCAATCAAATTTCAAATCACCCCTGAATACAATTCTCAAAATAACTACAAGGAAAAAATTTCATTATCTCTTTATTAGGCAGAAGTCACTTTCCAAACCTAGAAAAAGAAAAAAAAAATAAATTCAAGAGATATTACCATGACTCAACCAAAACTAGAATACAATCAACAAGTTGAATTTTTTCAAGAGTAGCAATTAAAGCAATAAACAAAATACCAAGGAATTTCACTCATGCTCACGGGTACTGTATCCCTCAATATTTTCACCATAGCTGAACAACTAAGATTGATAGTCGTTTCTAGTTCCTAAGCATGTTCATGGTTAATATGGATCAAAAGGTCTTTTCAATGTTGTAATGAGGCTGGGCTATCAAGAATTTATGGTTTTTCTGGATAAACAATGAACACCTAGAATAGAGAGCATCTTTGGATGTTGCTTTTCTTGAATTTCTCTCCTTCCACCATCTCTTTCTTGATTTATTTCACTTCTTTGCAGGCCTCTTTCCTTGTTTGAAGACGCACTCCCCCCAACTTATTCAATTCATTCACTTTTTCTTTTTGATTTTAGAGGGAGTGATCTTCTTTTTCTTTTTGTCTTCATGTACCTGCTCTTTTTCAAATTTTTCAACCTTTTCTTCCCATTATTTTTGCTTGCCACCTTGCTCTCTATCCCAAATGTGTAAGGGACAAGATATAGATATTCATTTTGACTTAGGTGAACAAGAATATTTAATAAAGGCTCAAATGGGTTATCAAAGAATTGGAAAAATTATATCAAAGGTTGGCTTTTTGGCACTGAGCAAATATATTAAAAAACAAAAAATTGCCTTTGTAATTTCCATATTTTCCACAAATTGAATAAGATCCAAAAACTCAAGCAATAAAAGTTGACAAACAGCTGTGAAAAACTCTCAATTCAGTGTTTGGGCTCTCAAATCACCGGTTACTTCGGTAAATTCCTTGATAAAACATTTATTGATTTTAATTAACTACCCTATAGATTCTCATGTGAAGTATCCTAATCCTAATTGATTATGGGATTAATCACAAGCCTTTTTTTTAATAATCTGGTTAGTTAAACTGCCTAATTTCAGAAATTTTGAAAAATTTTCCTTTTATTTCCTAAATCCTAAATCCTAAAAATTTTAAAAATACTAAAAATTAACATGAAAAATAAACAAAAAACCTAATTAACTAAAAATAAAAAAATATTAATCCTATAAAATAAAAGAAAATAGAAAATAAAAGAACGAAAAGAAAGAAAAACACCAGTGTCAATCTTCATCCTCTTTATCCTATAAGTCCTTGTCATATTCTCCAGCTGCTGCTGCTTCACCTCTCCCTGGAAGAATAGGCCTGTCCCCAGGCCACTATTAGAATATCCGGAACTCTTCAAACAGCATGCCTGGTTATGGGTCTTGCAGCAGCCTGCGCATCTTGAATCTCATGGGATCATATTCTCTGATCCTTCTCCTCGTGAGCTAAAGCCAAGGGAAAGACTATCAATGTATTCATAGGCATCTGAAAAGTCAAATAACAAATATTAGTTGCTAAAACACATTTATTTTAGTGATGCCTTATTGCAAATACAAATTCATGAAGAACATGGAAGCCTATCATTAACCAATTGCATGCATAAAGAATTACTCTCAATAAAAATTTCACAGCACTTGGTAATGCCTTCCTAAAAATAGAATATATTCATTTGTTTTGCAAGCATTCAATCAATCCATGGAAAGTGAAAGTTAATTTTTTTTAAAGAAATAGAGCATAACACTTTCAAATTTAATAACTCACAAAACAAAGAATATTTCAATCAAGCAATTTGTTCTTCATGTTTCACACAGCCAAAAACACATTAAAGATAGTAGATAATAAATAATATTCATAATCTTAAAGTTGCTATCCTAAAGTGCAAACATGAAAACAGAATAGATGAAGATTTCAATTGGCAAAAATAAAAGAAAAATATGCATGAAATTTGAAAGTTTCAAAATTGATTGAAGTTTGTTAGTGGAAAAAGTGAAAAGAAAGCTTAGGAAGTAGAGAAACAGTACATGAGAAAATAAAAGATTTTTAAAATTTTGTACTGCTACGCTTCACCTGTGCTCAGCGCAGGTGAAGCGCAAAAAACAGTGACTAAAATTGCAATTGTGCGCTTCTCCTGCGCTCAGCGCATGTGAAGCGCAGAAAACAGAATGAGAATTTGCAATTTTCAGTCACGTTTTCTGCTACTTCCTATTGTTTTTAAAAAATTATTTTCCACAAACTTATTTCAATCAATTTTGAAAATTTCCGAAATCCTAAAAAAATGAAAAATCCTAATTAATAATCAATAAAACAAAATTAAAAACTTAAAAATCTCTGGGTTGCCTCCCAGAAAGCGCTTGTTTAACGTCTGATAGCTCGACGCCTGCTCTGTTAAGGTGGCTGATACTAAAATCTTTTGGTGAGCTTGTGAGCTACACCCTTCCTTTCTTTGGCCCATAAGCCTCCCCATAATATTGCCTTGGAGCAACCTGTAGTGTGAAATGACTTTAAGTATTTGGGCTTCTTTCTGGAATTAGACCATGCCTCTGACTCCCTTGGCTTGACTCTTCTTTTCTTTATTTTCTTGTTCTATGTGCATGAGTCTTCTTCTCTTGAAGCTTTGATGATTCACAATTGATTTCTCTCAATTTCTTTGCCTTACAGGGGTCTTTGATATGAAACACTCCTGACCTCTTGATCTTCTATCTGGCTCTAGGCTCTGAGTTTGATTCTAACATGACTTTCCTTCTCTTTGCCTTGTTCTGGTCAGTGTGATTGCAGGCCTTTCTTTTGTGAGGTCTGGAAGGATCATCACTTGTACCATGTCTTTCTTGATCTTCCTTTGCAGGACTGGTTGGATAAGGCATGGTCTTTGGTCTTGATACCACTTCCCTTCTTTCTTTGGGCTTTGATTCACTATCTCTCTGTTCACTTTTTTTCTCTTTTTCTTGATCTTTTTCATCAGGTACACCCTCATATGTGTTGTTCTCTTTCTCTTCTTGAAGCACCATCTTTTCTATTTCATCCTCTCCTTTTTCTTCTTCTACTTCTTCATCAGTCAGGTTGTTATTGATTTCCTCCCCTTTTAGCTGAACAATGTCATCGCACTGCTCTTTAGGTTTGGGAAGTGCATTTGCTGAAATTTGTTCTGACTGATGGTTGGTTCTTGCTTCTATTATCTGTTCAACTGTTGCATCAGGAAACTCTCTCTTCTTGTTGAGCATTTTCAACATGAACTCGGCAAGCCTTTGCTCGATAGCCTCCAACATTGGGCTGGTAATTTGCACACAGTTGATACTATTCATGAAGCTTGCAAATAGCATGTGTAGATCTTTCATGGAGGGATGCTTTGGATATGGAAAATCTCTAACTTGCAGTGCATGTGTGAACTCTTCCTTTTCTTCTTCTTCCTCTTCTTCATCCACTTCTTCTGATTCTCTTTCTTCAGCTTCTCTTTCTTGTGCTTCTTCAATTTCCTTCTGAAGTCTTAACTTTCTTTGCTCTGCTAGCTACTCTATTAAAGCATCATTTTTCTTCTTGCTTCTTCTCTTTCCTTCTGACTGTCATTCATATCTTGTATGAGTCTATCAAGCTTCTCCTCAATTCTTGAACATGTGTTATGTATTGCGGTATCTGCCCTGAGTTCAGCTTCAATAGTTTGCTTATAGGATGAATCAACAACTTGTTGCCACCCAATATTTTGATTCTTGTAACTTCTTCAATCCTGTGAAAAATTGTTAGAATAATTATTGTAATTGGAAAAGTTACCTTGATTTGATGTGTGGGAGAAATATTTTGGCTCTTGCTGTCTAACATAACCTCCAAGGGTTCTTCTTGGTGGATTTTGATAATCTCCAAGTGTTCTTCTTGGTGAATTTTGCCATCCAGAAGCCATTCAACTTTTACTTCACTTGGGGATGGTTGAACAAAGAGTGTTGAAATTGTCTTTTTGCCCTTTTCCTCTTCTCTCCCTTTTTTTCTTCTAGATGTCCCTTCTATCAATTGATTTTGAGATACCTGTCTTCACAACTATTCAAGAATCTCAAACAAATGTTAGCTCAGGAAGGTGGAATCTAAAACTATACAATTGTGAAATACGAAAATTTAAAATTTAAAATACAATTTTGAAAATTTGAAAAACTTTGAAAATTCAACCTTCTAAAACTATACAAATTGAGACACCGCTCCCCGGCAACGGCACCAAAAACTTGATAGAATCCTAGTAAGTGTACCAAAAGTCCAGCAGTTATAGAGTAAGTAAGATATCGTATCCACAGGAAGCGGTTTTAATTTGTAAAGTGATAGCGATTGTATTTCCAATGAAAACAGTTTATAAAATGGTTTAGTTTTATTCAAAATAATAAATAATAAAAATAAAGCAGATAAACGCGAGGAGAGAATAATATTTTGGATTAGGATTTGACTTCGCTTCATCTCCCTCCTTGTGTATGCGAATCCCTTCCTTTAATTATGACTGTACTCGTAGTTACCTTAGTATTGTCTAACTACAATAATTATAAGGCATGCCTGGTAATTATCGAACCCGTAAATTCCCCTATAACACCATAATTAAACGTCAGAAACTATTCTCTACAGGCATTCAAAGTGGCTTGGCGACCCCGAACATTCCCCGTATTTTGTAACTGACACTATCATTTTAATCATATTTTCATATAAAGCACCTATGAAGGGGTGTATCACTCACTGAACCTTCAATCGTTAGAATACAATCTTTACACTACGATATGACTAAAACGAGTACCTTTAGCAATCGGAGATTAAGCTTCATAGACATCTCTATGCTCACCTAACTCTAATACTAGCCGGAGTTCCACTTTTTGTATCCAGAGCACTGGACTACCACCCCGGCGCACGCGCGGAGGCGATGCATTACAAACAACATAAAGATACCGATAAATTACAAATAGAGAATCATAATTAAAAAGAAGAGAATTCTTTATACACAAGGGGATTGAATCCACTACATCAAATGTAACGTCCTAATTTCTAAATCCAAGAATAATGTCCGGTTGAAACACTATTCCCGAATTTCTAAAATTATTTCGTGCCATTTTCGATATCGGTACACATAATACAAAGATGTCTAAGCAATCCAACGTTTGCTTAGACTACCACATAATTCATACATCACATTTTAAACACAAAATTTTAAACTGAAGCATGGGGCAACCAACACCCTCAATTGTGAGAGTTCATAAACTCCTACCGGAAATCCGGCAGAGTTTCCCCTGAAAACTGGACATTTCCAAATTTCCGGAATCACCTGAAAACCAGCAAAATACCAGTGCAGTTCATAATAGCGTATCACTAATCCAATTCATAAACAATAGGCCTCCATGGCCAATCTAAAAACTACTACATCATACATCAATTAACTAGCCACCACAATCAATTTTCCAATAACATCTCTAGATAATTACAAATAATTCACCACTGAAGACTTCCCCTTGGTTACTGGGAGTGTGTGACCCACCCCAAACGCTTCCTCTCCATTGAGCATAACCTGGAATAACCTGCATAACTAAAATATATCCTCGTAACGTGGGGTGAGACTACGGTCCCAGTGAGCAAAGTATGCAGCAAGCAGTGTAGGGAATACAATCAAATGCAATGCACAAACATAGCACATAAATCATTAATCCTAAACTCTAAATACATGTTAGATCTAAAACACATAGTAACTCTGAAATATATTATGACTCTAACATACATAATAACTCTGATAATATGCATGAACTACATTTCCCGGCAGTACGGGTCTTATCACTATCTCTGGGCTAGACTTGAGCTCAAACTACAAGGAACGTCTTCCTTGGGGACGTATCCCGCCATTACTCTGGACCGAAGTCAAGTTTTAATGCATGAATCTCTGGGCCGAAGCCAAATCTCTGGGCTCTAGAGGGCCTCAATGTGGTTAATACTCAAATCCCGACTACGACCCCCTTCACTTTGGGCCCATGCCAGAATTGGAGTATTAACAACTTGAACTTTTCCACCCCCCTAAGGTGAATTATTCTCCGAAGAGAACCCTCTGTGCCTGACCCAAAGGCCTAGGGACTCGACCCTTGGATTCTCTGATAATCTGTTGATCTTAAGAGGCGTCAGCGGAGTCAATACTCAAATCCCGACCGTGACTACTACTTCTTAGCCCATGTCTGGATAGGAGTATTAACAACCTGAACTTCTCCACCCCCTAAGGTGAATTCTTCTCCAAGGAGAACCTCCCTTAACTGGATCCAAGACTTGGGACTCAGCCCTTGACCCACGTGGAATTAACTGTGTCTTTTAGATCGTGCAAATGCATGGAAGGTACTTCTAACGAAACATAGCACATGGCATTAATAACATAGAACTCATGTTGGAACCAAACAATTTCTTTGAATACATGTATACATCCATAGTTTACAAAATCATCATGGAATTTCAAGGATCATCAGTAAATTCACCTAATAATATTCATTCCCACTTAATCCCAAAATTCCCAAATTGTTCTAACCTGGGGTTTCACATACAAACCATAATCATCTTAAGGCATGCATATCATATACTTCTAACCACAAATCAACATCCAAACTAAAAGAAAGGGAATAGAAGAGTGGGGATCATGATAGGAACACACACAAAATGTGGTGAGGGTGTGTGAGATTCGCTCACCTGAGCAGATCCGCGACAGCCTCCGCCGCGTGAAAGCCTTCTTCTCCGACGAACAGAGCGCCGCACACAGCCATCGTCTTCCACCTCCGTCGCACCAAGGATCCAACCACCACATGCAGGTTCACCGCCGCCCCTCGTCGAACAACACCACCGCTGTGAATGGCAAACTCGCGACTGTTTCATTTCCAACGGCCGTCGTGCGGTCACGAGCTCGTCGCCTCAGCCACCTCCCCGCCGTGAGGACCATTGTCTTCCCCCTGTTTCCGGCGCGGTTGCGCCGTCTGCTGCCCAAATCTACCACCGCACGTGCACTCCGCCGGAACCATCTCCTAGCCGCGAGAATCGCGGCGGCCACCATGTCCGCGGCCAGATCAGCCGCTGTCACGCTACCGTTGGTGAACGGCGTGATTGTAACGCCCTAATTTCTAGATTCAAAAATAGTGCCCGTTGGAGACACTATTCCTGAGTTCCTTGAAATTAGATTGTTAAATTTTAAATATCGTCCAACAAATTACTTAAACTCTCCAACGATTAGTTTAAGTCACACATAAAATGCATCTTAAGAAAACTTTAGGGAAGAAACCTATACTTAGAGTAATAGGATTCAAGAGGTTCATACCGGAATTCCGGTAGAAGCTCCCCTAAAACTGGAGAATTACCAGTTTCTAGCTTCACCTAAAATTCGGTAAAGCCAAACAAATCTATCCTTGAAGTAAAATCAAACTTATACATGATCAAGCCTCCATGGCTAATGAATACATACATGTACATTTACAATATCTAACGTGAATTAATTACACATCTGGATCAATTCTATTACAAGAAGTTCCTATTCTAATAATAACCAGCTCCATAACTTTCCCTTATCCTCATCAGCTATCTGAAACATCCTGCACACTAAAGGAAATCCCCGAAACGTGGGGTGAGACTATTGTCTCAGCAAGTATAACTCTATGCATGAATGCAGGGGACATACATGTATGAAGGACTAGCCTATATTCACCTCATCATATTCAATTAAGTAGGGTATTCATTCACATAACAATTATGTCAATTCACACATAATCAAATTCACTTCATATACTAGAGCTTAACATTCAAACTAATCATATGCTTTATGATGCACTAAATGCTTTGTCGTTGGCTATGTACACATCACATAAAGAGTTAGACCCGAGCTCGGACTACAGGGGATATCTCCCCAGGGGACGAATCCCACTCCACATAATTGACCGAAGTCCTTTAGGTGACCGAAGTCCTTTGTCTTTCGACACTTGATTGAATAACTAATTAAACATACGAATTGATAAGTAGTTCGTTCCCGATAGTTCGATCCTCTCGAACTAAACGGAATCAGCGCTCTATGTGAACCCATATCTACTACCCATCAATTCCTATATCATAATCAGTCACCAATCCTTAATTTCCATTCCGGATCAAGTATAATTGGAGAGAATAGAGCGTTTCGACGTTACGATAGTTTCGAAACTTTCGATAGCTTTGAAAGTTTCGAAACTAAAGAATATCAAGAACCGCTCCGTTCTAACCAATTAGAATTATCCCATATCTTTCAAACATCAATCACAATACAATCTAACAATCATAACCATATACATGTTAGGCTTACTTGAATCGGTGGTAATGACTAGGATTTCGAATGCCTCTAGTGTTTCGATACTTTCACAAGTCTCGTAACTTTCGTAACTTCGAAATTCCTTTGTTTCACCTTCGATCCAAGCATCCTCTTATCAATCTCATTACGAATATCACAAATACATTCAATTCGATCAATTAGAAAGGGATTCGAGAGTTAGGGGTCATACAAGGGACATATCGACTCTACCGCTAATTACGACTTTACGATCCTACGTCTCGATTCTCATTTCAAACCATAATGTAACCATAATTGACAAAAACAAGAAGTATGAACTTAATGGAATGCTTAAATGAATCGAAATCGAAGGAAATACGATAGTTTCGTAAGTTTCGTACATTTCGTAAGTTTCGACATTTTCGTTAACTTCGAAACTAAGGATTTCGACTCTCGATTTCAATTCGTAAGCTCAATCAAACAATCAACATCCCAAACAATCAAACAATCAACTTTCATTCATGTATCCAGCCAAGAAAGGGAGGGGAAGAAGAGGGGACATGCATAGGAGACCAATCCTAACCTAAGGGTGAGTTATACTCACCAAAGAGTGAAATCAATGGAGGAATTGAGAGTTTGTAGAGATCCCAAGGGTTGATTCTAGCTCTAATCTACTTCCAAGGCTCCAAAATAGCTTCCTCTCTCTAGAACTCTCACTTTCTCTCTCTAGGGTTCGAAGAAGGGGGAAGGGGAAATGAAATTCTGATGAATTTTCGCACCAGCATATATATATATATATACTGATGGTAATCGATTACCAAACCCTGGTAATCGATTACCAGAGGCAAAAATGCATTCCTGGAGGTCTGGTAATCGATTACCACTTCTGGTAATCGATTACAATGAACCCAGAAACCTGGTAATCGATTACCAAACCCTGGTAATCGATTACCACCAACAGAACTCTCTGGTAATCGATTACCAACTTCTGGTAATCGATTACCTGGGACCAAAAACTCCTAAATTGGTTTTATTAAGGTTCCAAACTCATAACTTACCCCTTTCCTACCTATTACTCATAACCCTTAGTGAACATACAAGGTTTTGACCTACTAAACTCACATGTTAGCTTAGCCAAAGGTTGGGATGTTATACAAGTCCTAGGATTGGTTTAACAATTAAGGTTTAACCTATAAGTTCTTGCCTTACCTCCTTCTAAAACTCTAACACATGGTTAATTATCTAATCCCTATTGGATAAACAAGCTCCTGGAATGCGGGATGTTACAGTGATGGCCGTCCCTCCCGTGTGCTGCCTCTCGCGCGCGTCTCCTCCCTGTAGCGGCAGCGTCGCCGCAGTTGTAACCGTGGCTACCTCCATGGTCGGCGCCCCTCTGAAGTTCTCCCCCATTTCTCAATCACAAACCCTAATAGGGAGAGGAAGAAGAGTCCGAGAAATCCTCCCCCTTTTTTTCTTTTTCCTTTCCTTCTTATCCTTTCTCTTCCTCTCTCTCGCACAGCCGCCCCCCTTCTCCTCTTTCGTTTTTTTTGTGTTTCTTTAAAACCCTAATTTCTACTAACCACACACTCCCTAATTTCATTAACTAACTAATTTTCCATCCTAAACTAATATCACAAACTCCAATCCCTCAGACTGTTCCCTATCCTCTAATCATGGACTAAAACCATAACCTAGGCTTCTATTAAATTTCCTACACCCTAGATTTGGGATGTTACATCAAATCCTACTGGAGAGCTTAACTACTCATGGTAGCCATTACAAACCACTGAGAAATTTTTCACCTTTCTCAATCCTAGAACTACTCTCTCTCTCTGTATCTGTGTCGGGTCCCGAGGACCTACCTTTTGATCTGTGCAAAAGGCTCTATTTATAGAGTGGGAAAACCCTAATTCTGCTCCAAGAAGTCAATCGGGATCTAGGTTTAAAGGCTGTTGCGCATCCTACGCTTTATGTGCGCTTAGCGCGCATGAAGCGCAACCAATCTGTTGTTGCGCTCCACTTGCGCTTAGCGCAGGTGGAGCCTGATCAATCTAAAGTTGCGCTCCACATGCGCTTAGCGCCGGTGGAGCGTGTTACGCGTTGCAGCTTTCCTTCCAATCTTGATCTAACTTCTAGATCTCTTTTTGATCTTATCTGGTTTTCCTTTATCCCTTTATCTGAGTTGTTTTTGTATTTATTTGGCTTGGATTTGATTTGAAGAGGTTATCCACAAGATTCTCTGATTAACTAACTGTTAATCTCCTCTTTATTTGGTCTTTATTTAAATTCTGAATCTGCAACAACCTCTTTTCTGATGCTATTTTCTCTCTCATTCCAAATCTTCTGTAAATCTGCATAAAATAACATATTCCTATTTAAAATAGCATCATATTCAAATTTAAACCAAATAATTACAATTATTGTAAATATTAATAAAAAGGGATAAGTTGGGGGTATATATTACTATTTTAACCTTGATAAGTGTAATAAAAACTATAGGAAAATAATGCTAAATTTACACTTATCAGGGCGTACGTTCGATACGCATCTTGAGACCCATGACTAGAGGATATATTGAAGCCTACTGTATCCCATATGAGGAGCAGGATGATCAGCAGCAGCAGGCACCACCACCACCACCAGTAGCAGACACGCAGCCTCCAGTCTGAGGACAACAGCTTCTTGCCTAGAACACTGATATGCAGGCTCAGTTATCCAGTCTTCACCGAGAAATAGTCCATTTCAGGATCTACACTATCAGACTCGCTCGGACCCGTACCCAGGCATGCACCCTGATCAATTTGGAGCTTATTTGCAGTGGCCTGAGGACAGGCCTATTCTCCCAGGGGAGGGTGGAGCAACTGGAGATGGAGCAGCTGACTTTATTTTGATTTGGTGTTTTTCTTTCTTTTTCTTTTTCTTTTTCTTTTTCTTTTTCTTTTTCATTTATTTTCTTTCTTATTTTCTTTTCTCTATTTTTCTTTTATTTTTATTCTGGATATGTACTGCATATATTCTCCACTAATACATCATTTTGCTATGCAGTGCATTTTTCAGCATTTTTTTTTATTTTTAGGTTTTTTTAATTTTTAGGATTTAGGAATTAGGAAAATAAAAGGAAAATTTTTCAAATTTTCTGAAATTAGGCAGTTTAACTAACCAGATTAGGAAAGAAGAAAGGGTTTTGTGATTAATTCCATAATCAGTTAGGATTAGGATGCTTCACAGGAGAACCTATCAGGGTAGTTAATTAAAACCAGTAAGTGCTTTATCAAGGAATTTAGCCAATAAGCTGGTGAGTTTGAGAGCCCAAACACTTGAATTGAGAGTTTTTCACCGTTGCTTGTTGATGTGGACATCAATCAGGCAGTCAACAGATTGGGTGGGCCCATGACAAGGGCACAAGCTAGGAAGGCTAAGGAGGCACTCCAAGTCAGCAATAAAGAAGTCCAGACTCAAACTGAGCAAAATGTTAATGGAAGTCCTAAGTTCATTAATTGCACTCAAGTTGAAGAGGATAGCTTAATTGATGAAGAATCAGTTGCATTTAATGCAACTGTTAATTGAAGCACTTCCAAGCCAATGATGTGGCATTGTGGGCGGCCACATGGGTGCATGGTGGGCGGCCATGTGCTCTTTATTTTGCTGAATTATTATTGCTTTCAATAAGGTTTTGTAGTTACAAAACATTGAGTAATAACTTGGTGGTTACAAAGACAAAGGAGTGATGATGTTTAAAGGCATTGAAAGCCTTGTCTTATAGCCGTTGGGGAAGGCTTGTGTGCGCATGAATCTAGCCTCATTTTTTAGCTACGTGATGCGACCAACATGTGCTAACTGTGGCTGAATTCTAAGTCATAAAAAGGGTGCCAACAAGGTTGTAAATGAGAGAGTGAAGAGCCATTAAAGTGGCGGCCAAGTCATGAAGAAGGGAGTTACAAAATGCAAGGAATCTTGAAGAATGGTGGCTGAATGTTGCGGCTACATTATGGCTGAATGAATAGCCTCTTTACATCATGTTTGATGGTTATTTTGCAAGGTTTAATGTAGCTAACATGTGCCAAAATTCTGGTTAGGAAATGCGGCCATACAAGCTTACTTAGGTTGAGTTTTATTAGCTAATTTGTCTTTTAATTTATTTAATTCCTAGAATATGTTTAGGGTTGCATGGGAAGTGTGTAAAGGGGCATTTTGGGGATGAGTTGGGCGTGTAACTTGGCTGATTACACAACCCTAGTTTCACCTTGTAAATCCTATAAATACATGCTTCATGCATGCACAAAGCACGATTGAAGTTTTATGCAAAATTGCTGCAAATTTAGAAAGTGATGTTCTTACTTGAGAGAGTGATTTTCTCTAACTTTCTTGCTAGTCAAGAGTGAAGGTTATCAAAGGTTCATATACCTTTGTGTGATCATCTTCATGGACTTATCTTTCAATTCATGAAAGTGTGACGTCCATTTATCTGTTTTCTTCTATCTTTTCTATTAGCTGTTTTTAATCAATTGCATACTTTCCTCTACGTTCTTGAATTTTATGTGATTTAATTTTCAAGCTTCTTAAGGATTCCATTGTTATTGATTATATCCTTGTTATATTTCCTTTACAGTTTCTATTTTATGGTATACGTACATCAAAAGAAAAGAAAAGAAAAGAAAAGAAAAGAAAAACAGTTACGTACGTGCGTAAAGAAAAAGAATAAAAAAAATTAATTATTTTCCTTGTGAGACAAGTGCTTGTTAACAAAAGTTCTCTATTTATCAGAAAATTTCTAAGGTCCATAAAAATAGAACCTCAAGGTTCATATCATTTGGTAATCAGAGCTCAGGTTACTAGATTTTTCTGATTTTCTTTCCTAACTTTTTCTTGTTTTATTTTCTTGTTAGCTTTTCTTGTTTTATTTTTCTTATTAGCTTTTCTTGTGTTATTTTTTCTTGGCTAACATACAGGTTGTGAATTATTTGATTTTCTCCTCATTGGCGTGGTAAGAAAGTCAAGAGAAAATAGAGTGGAAAAAGGCAAGAGTGTTATATTATAGAAAAAGCCAATATCGTGTGTAAACACGAGAGTGGTGAGTTTCTAAACAGTTAATCATTTTCTTGTTCTTTTTATTTGTTACTTTGTTTCTTTCTTGTGTTACTATGGCAGAAAGACAAGTGGATAACAAAGACCTTCAGCGACAACTTGCTGATATTTATCAGAAATTAGAGATGACGATGAAGCAACAGTATGATGAGTTGCATGCTAGGTTGGGAAAATTGGAGGTCAAATCAACACCTGAAGCAGAAGAGGAAAGACCACCAAGAGAAGAAGGAAAAATACAAGGTGTCAAGCTGACCATTCCTTCTTTCAAAGGCCGAAGTGACCCAGAGGCATACTTGGAGTGGGAACTCAAAATTGAGCACCTTTTTGCGTGTAACATCTATACAGAAGCACAAAAGGTAAAGCTTGCTGCTACTGAATTTTCTGATTATGCACTTGTTTGGTGGAATAAGTTACAAAAAGAGAGAGTCAGAAATGAAGAGCCTATAGTGGAGACTTGGGTTGAGATGAAGAGGATTATGAGGAAACGGTATGTTCCCTCTAGTTTTCAACGTGACTTGAAGCTGAGATTACAACAATTGACTCAAGGCAGTAAAGGAGTGGAGGAGTACTATAAGGAGATGGAGATGCTGCAAATTCAAGCCAACATAGAAGAGGACCCTGAAATTACTATGGTACGTTTTCTTAATGGTTTGAGCAGTGACATTAGGGACATTGTTGAGTTGCAGGAGTATGTTGAAATGGAGGACTTGTTACATAAGGCTCTACAAGTGGAGCAACAAGTAAAAAGAAAAGGAGCTTCCAGGAGGAGTCCTACTAATTTGCCTGCAAATTGGAAGGATAAAATTAAAAAGGAGGTGGCTGAATCTTCAAGCCAAGCAGCACCTATTACACAAGGTAAATCCTCTAACGTTGAGCAGGTTGTTAAGAAAGGAAGGGATGTGATTTGTTTCAGGTGCCAAGGAAGGGGGCACTATGCCTATGAGTGTCCTGCTAAGAAGACCATTCTTCTTAAGGATAATGGTGAGTACACAAGCGAATCAAATGATGAAAGGGAAGAGCCCAGTGATGATGATACTGGCGCAAAAATTGGAGAAGTCTATATGATTCGAAGACTTCTTGGTAGCCAACCCGTGGACAAAGAGGAAAGCCAAAGGGAGGACATTTTTCACACTAAATGTTTTTTCAATGGTAAGATTTGTTTGGTGATTATTGATGGTGGAAGTTGCACCAATGTTGCTAGTGCCAGGATGGTGAACAAAATGGGTTTGCACACAAAGCTTCACCCTAAGCCATATAAGCTTCAATGGCTTAATGAAGGAGAAGAGGTTCAC
Organism: Sesbania bispinosa; assembly: GCA_026901365.1. Classification (NCBI taxonomy): domain Eukaryota; kingdom Viridiplantae; phylum Streptophyta; class Magnoliopsida; order Fabales; family Fabaceae; genus Sesbania; species Sesbania bispinosa. The sequence goes on from QLOH01000170.1 coordinate 722,034, forward strand.
GTGGAAAGACAAGTTAAGATTCCATTTTCCATTGGCAAATATCAGGATACAGTGCTATGTGACGTAATACCAATGGAAGCCAACCATATTCTCTTGGGAAGGCCGTGGCAGTATGAGACAAAAGCCATCCATGATGGATTTTCTAACAAAATTTCTTTTAATTTTCAGGATAAGAAGGTGGTCCTTAAGCCTTTGTCCCCAAAGGAAGTGAGAGAAGATCAAAAGAAATTGAAAGAAAAGATAAAAAAAGAGAAAGAGAGTGAAAAATTTGAGAGTGAGGAAAATAAAAAAAGAAGAGAAATATTTGAAGGCAAAAAAATATGTGTATCAAGAGAGAGGGAAGTGAAAAGAGTGCTTTGCACAAGAAAAACTTTTTACGTCTTGAATTGCGAAAATCAAGTGATTCATGCTAACCATTTTTGCCAAAAATTGCCTTTGCCTATTACTTTTATTTTGCAGGTCTTTAAAGAAGAGTTTCCAAATTTTGATCCTAATGAAATACCATATTTCAAGGGGATTAAAGACCTTGCTCCAAGATTCATGGAGGATGAAAGAAATAATGAAGTGATGAAAGGAATTTTGGAAGCCTTGTTTAGAATTATTTTAAATAAATTTTGGGAGGAGTGTTTTCCTCATGATGCATTTGTTTATGATAATGCAATCCATAGTGCTGCAAACTATTTTCCATTTGAGATAGCTCATGGATGTAATCAATTAATTCCTCTTGAATTTTTTTCTTTTCCTAACAACTTTATGTTTGTGCACAATGAACAGCAGGCTAAGGTAGAAAGTGTCAAGAAGAAGCAAGGAAGTTTTACCCATCAAACCAGCAAGGAAAAAGAGATAGTTATCTTCCATCCTGGTGAATGGTTATGGGTACATATGCGCAAAAAATGGCCCCTTGAACCATGGAAGTCCAATTTTCTATCTAGGAAAGATGGTCCCTTTCAAGTCCTAGAAAGGAACAATATCAATGGCTGCAAGATTGAATTTTTTGGTGAGTATCAGAATAGTACCTTCTTCAAAGTTTCTAACTTATCTCTTTTTGATGTAGGTAAGAAAACTTCAGATTTGAGGACAAAACATTTTCAAGAAGGGGGGCGTGATGTGGACATCAATCAGGCAGTCAACAGATTGGGTGGGCCCATGACAAGGGCACAAGCTAGGAAGGCTAAGGAGGCACTCCAAGTCATCAATAAAGAAGTCCAGACTCAAACTGAGCAAAATGTTAATGGAAGTCCTAAGTTCATTAATTGCACTCAAGTTGAAGAGGATAGCTTAATTGATGAAGAATCAGTTGCATTTAATGCAACTGTTAATTGAAGCACTTCCAAGCCAATGATGTGGCATTGTGGGCGGCCACATGGGTGCATGGTGGGCGGCCATGTGCTCTTTATTTTGCTGAATTATTATTGCTTTCAATAAGGTTTTGTAGTTACAAAACATTGAGTAATAACTTGGTGGTTACAAAGACAAAGGAGTGATGATGTTTAAAGGCATTGAAAGCCTTGTCTTATAGCCGTTGGGGAAGGCTTGTGTGCGCATGAATCTAGCCTCATTTTTTAGCTATGTGATGCGGCCAACATGTGCTAACTGTGGCTGAATTCTAAGTCATAAAAAGGGTGCCAACAAGGTTGTAAATGAGAGAGTGAAGAGCCATTAAAGTGGCGGCCAAGTCATGAAGAAGGGAGTTACAAAATGCAAGGAATCTTGAAGAATGGTGGCTGAATGTTACGGCTGCATTATGGCTGAATGAATAGCCTCTTTACATCATGTTTGGTGGTTATTTTGCAAGGTTTAATGTAGCTAACATGTGCCAAAATTCTGGTTAGGAAATGCGGCCATACAAGCTTACTTAGGTTGAGTTTTATTAGCTAATTTGTCTTTTAATTTATTTAATTCCTAGAATATGTTTAGGGTTGCATGAGAAGTGTGTAAAGGGGCATTTTGGGGATGAGTTGGGCGTGTAACTTGGCTGATTACACAACCCTAGTTTCACCTTGTAAATCCTATAAATACATGCTTCATGCATGCACAAAGCACGATTGAAGTTTTATGCAAAATTGCTGCAAATTTAGAAAGTGATTTTCTTACTTGAGAGAGTGATTTTCTCTAACTTTCTTGCTAGTCAAGAGTGAAGGTTATCAAAGGTTCATATACCTTTGTGTGATCATCTTCATGGACTTATCTTTCAATTCATGAAAGTGTGACGTCCATTTATCTGTTTTCTTCTATCTTTTCTATTAGCTGTTTTTAATCAATTGCATACTTTCCTCTACGTTCTTGAATTTTATGTGATTTAATTTTCAAGCTTCTTAAGGATTCCATTGTTATTGATTATATCCTTGTTATATTTCCTTTACAGTTTCTATTTTATGGTATACATACATCAAAAGAAAAGAAAAGAAAAGAAAATAAAATAAAAACAGTTACGTACGTGCGTAAAGAAAAAGAATAAAAAAAATTGATTATTTTCCTTGTGAGACAAGTGCTTGTTAACAAAAGTTCTCTATTTATCAGAAAATTTCTAAGGTCCATAAAAATAGAACCTCAAGGTTCATATCACTTGTCAATTTTTATTGATTGAGTTTTTGGATCTTATTCTGCTTGTGGAAAATATGGAAGTGACAAAGGCAAATTTTTGTTTTCAATTTATTTGCTCAGTGCCAAAAAGCGAACCCTAGATATAATTTTTTCCAATTTTTTTGATAACCCATTTGAGCCTTTAATGATTATTCTTGTGCACCCAAGCCATAATTGATATCTATATCCTGTCCCCTACACATTTGGGATAGAGAGCAAGGTGCAAGTTGAAATAATGGGAAGAAAAGGTTGGAAAATTGAAATTCAAGAAATTCAAAGAACAGGTACATGAAAGCAAAGAGAAGATCACTCCCCCTAAAATAAAAAGAAAAAGTGATTGAATTGAATAAGTTGGGGGGTGCATTTTTAAAACAAAGAAAGAGGCCTGCAAGAATTGAAATAAATCAAGAAGGAGATGGTGGAAGGAGAGAAATTCAAGTCAAGTAACATAAAAAGATGCTCTTTGTTCCAAATGTTCATTGTTTATCCAGAAAACCATGATTTCTTGATAGCCCAGCCTCATTTCAACCATGAAAAGACCTTTTGATCCATATTGACCATGAGCATGTTTAGGAACTAGAAATGACTATCAATCTTAGTTGTTCAGCTGCGGTGAAAACATTGAGGGAAACAGTTACCCGTGAGCATGAGTGAAATTCCTTGGTTTATCATTTATTGCTTTAATTGCTACTTTTGAGAAAGTTTGACTGTTGATTGTGTTCTGTTCTGATTGAGGATTGGTAATATCTCTTGATTCTAATTTTTTCTGATATTTGGAAAGTAACTTCTGCCTAACTAAGAGATGATGAAAATTTTTCCTCATAGTTGTTTATGAGAATTGTACATGAGGGTTAATTGATTTTTTATTGCAAAAGGAATCTTGCTTGAGGACAAGCAAGAAGTCAAGTTTTTTATAAGGGCAAATTATGTGATATTTTCCTATGTTTTTATTACACTTATCAAGGCTAAAATAGTAATTTATGCCCCAACATAATCCTTTTTGTAAATAATTGTAATAATTGTAATTATTTGGTTTGAATTTGAATTTGATGCTATTTTAATTAGAAATTTGTTAATTTGTGCAGATTTATGATAGATTTGAATTTTGAAAGAAGATAGCATTAAATGGGGAGATTATTTGCAGATTTGAAGTTTAAATAAGGACAAAATAAAGATAAGATCAACAGCCATTTAAACAAAGGATCTTGTGGATAACTTTCCCAATTTGAATTTAAGTTCAAATAAACACAAGATCAAGTCAGAAAAGGGAAACAAGGAAAGCCAATCAAGGAAAGACAAGATCAGAAAGAGATCAAGTTGATAAATGAAGAATTAAAGAAAGTCTGCAGCGTGTTTCACGCTCCACCTGCGCTTAGCGCAGGTGGAGCGCAGCTTCCAGAGAGGACACGCTTAGCACAGGTGAAGCGCAAGTTACGCACTAGCTTTTTAAAATCAAATACAGATCGATCTCTTCCAGATTTAGATTAGGTTTTCCTTAGTCTATAAATAGGACCTTTTGTACAAAGTTTAAAGAGAGGGGGAGAGAGGCATATAATAGAAGATAGACGCATAAGGATTGAAGAAGGTGACAAATACTTTTGTGGTTTGTAATGGCTACCATGAGTATCTAAGCTCTCCAGTAGGATTGGATGTAGTGGAATCAATCCCCAAGTGTATGTGAATTCTCTTATTTTCATTATAAATCTCTGTAGGTGGAGTCTGATGATTGAAATGTTTTGGTGAGTGACAGCCCGTTCATAGGAGCATCTATAGGAACATATAATTAATTGATAGTTTTAACAATGGACTAATAGAACGATCAAGCCGTGGTAGTTTGTCACCTGGGAGAACCCGCATGGGCTACCGTCGAGTGTTTTACTACTGAAACCCCGGGGTAAAACAATAGAGTTGGTTAAGGTATTATAAAAATATATTTATAATTAAAGAAGGAATTCACATACATGAAGGGTGCGATGAAGCGAAGTCTGTAACGTCCTAATTTCTAAATTCAGAAATAATGCCTGTTGGAAGCACTATTTCCAAATTCGTGAAATTATTTCATTCATTTCGCGTATCGACATACAATACCATCGCTTGAGTAACCCAACAATTACTAAATCTCCAACAATACATATATAACTCAAGGAAATAATAACATACTGTTGCCATCAAGGCTCCAATACAAAAATATTAAACTAACATAATGATTCCTAAAGCAGCTTTAACAAATAACACTAGTGGTTCTAAACAACATGAAAAACATCAAAGTAAAATAAACAATAAGACTACTGGTCTTCACATGCCATCTACTACTCGTCATAGCTCTGATCAGTATCCTGCACCACTAAAAATATTGTTCCCATGGAATGGGGTGAGACCAACGTCCCAGTGAGTGTAACAGTGTGTGCAGTGTGGGGGAAAGCAACCAAGAACCATCATGTCATACATATAAATTTAAGAGGCATAATAGAGATAATGATACAGAATTCAACATAAAGAAAATCAATCATCAAGATGCAATGCATGGCTGTGAGGTGTTGTTCCCGACACTCGGGGTCTTTTCTCTGTAACGTGACTGTGATGAGTGCTCGGCCATGTAACCAAGGACCGTCGTCCAAGGTTACCTATGATTAAATTTTAAATAGCATTTAAATATAATTCTGTGATTGGGGACCCCATCTCCCTCTTGGCCATGAGTTCGATGTGGTTACCCCGTTGTTCTTAAATAATTTGCCCGAAGGCCTGTGATGGTCAAAGACCCTGTGATAGCCCGAAAGCTCTATGATTTCTTAAATTCATAATTCCATGACTGTGATGGCCAAAGGCCCATGAATTCCAGAACAACATAATCAAATCCATCATATAGAATCATCCAATCACCTATCCTAAGGTTTTGGCAATTCAATACATACAATTATCAATACATTCATAATTCATATGTTCATACTACACATATATCATTAATTCATAGAAGGAAAGGGAAAAAGAATGGGGAACATGCAGTGGCAACATCCAGAACAATCAAGTGAGAGGTACACCCACCTGTGAGTCGAGAAAACGGAGAAAGAACGAAGAATGGAGGGTCTTGATGGGGGAAAGATTGATGCAAGACTCGTTCTTCATGAGTAGAAATCGTTCTTGGCCTTTGCTGGGACTTTCTCTCACTAGAACCACTCTCTCTCTCTCTGAAAATATGAAAAAACGGAAGGAAGAACTGACTGAAACCGTCCAAGAACGTGTTTTAAAGTGCAGAGATCGGGCCTGCGCTCAAGCCTCGCTTGAGCGCAGCTCAAGCGCAAGTTCTCGCTCAGGTTGCGCTTGAGCTCAGCTCGAGCTGAATTTCTCAAATTGCTCTCTGTTTTTCTACGCTCAGGCTGCGCTCGAGCTCAGCTCGAGCTAGAAAACCAGATTGAAATTTTCCCTTCTTGTTGATATCCTCGCTCAGGCTGCACTTGAGCTCAGCTCGAGCGAGAAACCCAGATTGAAATTTTCCCTTCTTGGGAAGGTGCAGTTTTCATCCAAACCCTATCATATAACCTATCAAACTGAAGCCCCGGAAATAAGCTTTCTAATGAGAGTGGAATCACCTCAATCGAACATCTACAACTCTAGATATTTGTAATTTAGTGCACCAAGGTCATTAGGCTTAGAACCAACATCAAGCAACAACCTTAGTTTTTGCCTCTTAAGCTTTCCTGTACCTATTCTTTTCTTCATTCTACTTGAAGTTATGATATTCCTATGAATTGAGGTCTTAATTAGCGGGATGGTAGCTCAATTGGTAGTGGGTTTAAGGAATCTATGACTATAAGTCCCCTTGGTCATGGGTTCGAACCCACGGAGGTTCCCTTTGGGGAATAATCCACCTGAGGGGGGTGGAGAAGCTAAGTAAGTTAACATCTCGGTTTAAGGGGATGTTACACAGTCCAATCGTAATCCAAGTAAATCTATCTTCCCTTATTTTATTGCTTATTTTTCTTCTTGCCATTTAAATTCTGCACATCAATCATTCACAAAAGTTTCTCACTTGAAAATTTGATCACTGAAAATTTACGAAGTGAACCGCTCCTTGTGGATACGATACTTTATACTTACTATTATACTGCTGAACTTTTGGTACGCTTGCCAGAATTTCATCAGTGAGGCGGGGGCGGGTAGTGTACTACCCACATCCATACTCGTTAAAATTAATGGATATCCATGCGGGTAGCGGGTATCCATGGTACCCATTAATATTTAAAAATTCAAATTTTATAGAAAGATAGAGAGAAAATGTCATATAATATATCATAATATCATTTAAAATTAATATTATATAATATAAATTAACATTATATAATATCATTTTGTGTTAATATATTAAAATATCTTTATAAAGTAGTAAAAATATTTTTTATATCTTCTTAAAATAATAAAAAAATCTAATATTTTAATATATTTAATAGAAATTATATTATAATAAATATACGGGTACCCACGGGACGTGTAGTATAATATTTCTCCCCACCCATTTAATAAATATGCTGGTACCCATGGCATTGCAGGTATATCCACGGGTATCCGTAGGTGCGGTTTTTTTACATCGCTACACCTAGGGCTGTAAATGGGTCTAACCGACCTGACCAACCCGATCAACCCAACTCAACCACTATTTGGTGGGTTGGGTCATCGGGTCTGTTTGGGTTGGGTAAGCATGAACCTGGCCAATTTGGGTTGGGTAGCGGCTCTGGGTAAGTACAACCCAATGTACCCAACCCAACCCGACCTCCTATATAAAAAACTATTATATTATTAATAATTATTTTATTTGAATTAAATTTAGGAATAATAAATTAAAATTTAATTAAAAATTAGTGCCATAAAAGAACATTAGTTTGTTAATTTGTGAGGTGGAAACTTTTATTGTTGTGGAATATCCTATTAGTGACATCTCTTTATTGTATTGTGCTAAATATTTGAATTAAATTGTTTGTGGAAAGTGTATGTCATATTTTTTTAGTTATAATTTTTGAATTTTTTAAATAGTTATATGTCTAAAGTGTCAAAATCATGGAACTGCAAGTTTAATTTATATAATTTATAAAGTCTAAATGATGATAAAAAAATAACTAGTTTATATAAATTTGATTTTTTTACTTTTTTTTCTATTTTTTTAATTATCATTACCTGATCACCAACTCATCCCAACCCAACCCTGATCTGTTTGGGTTGGGTTGGGTCCATAACATAAAAATGACAAAACCTACCAACCTAACCCAATCATATTATATAGTTAATCGGGCTGGGTCCAAAAGTAATGCAAATCCAACCCAACTCGTGTGTAGCTCTATCCGTACCTGACACACGCCAATTGAATGACATGATTGATTACAAAAAAGTTAGGAAGACACTTTAATTAAAAAATTATAAAAATTAAAAGCAAGATTCACTAATTTTACATAAATAAAAAATATATTTTACCCAAGAAAATATTAAAAATTTGTTTGTTAGTGACATCACATCGTTCAATATCTTATTTGTGCATGATAGGAAAATTTACTGGCACTGGAATCCAAAACCAGCAGGATGTAAGCAAACCCCACTACTTCTATTTTTTATGTTTAATATGTGAGACCCAGATATTGTTGCTTTGTAGTTAAAAAGCGATTAAATCGATTTTGGAATAAGTAAAATGAAATTGTGTTTCTTTAACTCTATAAGATTTGTGATAATTCTATTATCATATAGGTTTAACGCATCACCAAACCAACGCTATATCTTTATTGTATTCAATATAACATTTTTTTTTATATAAAAAAGATGAAAATTTTAATTTATTAATTAAAACAATATATAAAGTTGAGATTTTGAAGGTAATAAATATCACCCGTAAGAAGACAACGGGAAAGAATTGCGTTTAAAGCCAAGACCTTGAAAAGAAATATGAAGTCCAAGTTTGTTTAAAAAATGAAATAAAAAAATAAAAGAAGATGGGACAAGGGATTAAAATAAATTCTTGTTTATTTGAAGAAAGAAAATAAGAACAAAAAAAAAATAAACATGCATGAAGATGAGAGGCGTTTTCGCTCTTTTTAAGGTGATTCACGCCACCACCAGAGATGTTCTTCCTCCAACGGTGCAGTAGGTCTTGACGAGTTCACCTCCAGGATACAACAGTCCAGCTATCACTGATTTAGTCTCTTTTTCCTGCATAAAATAAGAGACAGAGTTCCACCACACAACACCTTTCTATTGCCTATAATTATTTAGAGATAATTTAGAGCGTAAAAGGAAGATTAAGAGATACAACTCTTGTTACCTGACTAACTTTTATATAATACAAGATTCAAAGGCATCAATCTTATCATGGATCAAGGTTAGTGTTTCTATCTAATCTTATATGTGAAAACTATGAATTCTAAGATCCTATTTGATTATTCAAATATCATGAAAGTTTACACTCAAGTGTCAATTGACATGGAGACACCAAAACAACTGGGTCCTTGGTCAAGTATAGTAGGAAATTAGTAAGTAATTTTTTATTTTTTTATAAAATTTAGAATATTAATTATATTTCTTGATTTATGTATATAACATTAAGAAACAATCAAATTAAAATGGAGGGAGTATATATGTTAAATGTATCAATATTTATTGTTTCAATTTTGAATTCTCACACTATGCTCTCTTACACTTCTCTTCATGTCTTTTTCTTTTTTTTTTCACTCCTTTTTTTTCCATCACATATTTCTCGAGTAAACCCTCAAAATGGTCCCTGAAAGATATGGGGTCGGTCACATTGGTCCCTGAAAGATAATAAATTGTAAAAACGTCCCTGAGAGATAGTAACGTCAGTCAATTAGGTCCTTCCGTTAACTCCCCTCTGTTAAAGTTAACAAAACTGCAAGTAAATCCTCAAAATGGTCCCTGAAAGATATGGGGTTGGTCACATTGGTCCCTGAAAGATATGGGGTCGATCACATTGGTCCCTGAAAGATAATAAATTGTAAAAACGTCCCTGATAAATAATAACATCATTTATTATGCTCTCTTTTTCTTCGTTGATTTCGTTTCATTCCCAAATGAGAGTCATGCTTCACAATTTCTGGAAAGGCTGAACTAATGACATTTACCCCGCTATCTTGGTCCTATCGAATGAAAATCATGAAAGAAACTGCAAAAGGATTGGTTTATGTGCATGAATTTAGCCCAAAAAAATGTCATTGGAGATCTCAAGCCAAGTAACATACTTGTTGGACATAACATGACACCCTACATCTCTGATTTTGGACTTGGGCGCCTTGCAAATATTGTTGGGGGAACCCCAACCTTGCAATCCAACTGAGTGGCTGTAGAGAAATTCCAAGAGAGACAAAAGAGCATGTCCACTGAAGTTGCAACTAATATTTTGGGAAATAGTTATCAGGCTCCAGAAGCACTCAAAGTGGTGAAGCCATCACAGAAGTGAGATGTTTATTCATATGGTGTGATTTTGTTAGAAATGATCACAGGGCGATTACCCATTATCCAAGTGGGTAACTCAGAAATGGACCTTGTTCAATGGATTCAGTTCTGCATTGAGGAGGAAAAACCACTGATGAACACATTTTTATTTACACTTTGCATAATTAATCTTAGCTTTCTTGTACTATAATTGTGATTAAATCCACTGTTTTAATTGAGATTTATCGAATTGGGCTTTATTGGGCTTTAACTGTAAATGTTGTTTAATTTCGGATTTTAAGCCTACTGACCTACTTGTCTTGTTTTGTAGATATCTGGAGCTGTAGGTATCAGATTTGAGTGATTCCAGTGGCATTGGAAAGCTAACTTCCGGGGCATTAATTTGATATGCTATATGACTATATTCCCATGAAGAAATTAGGAGCGGTTTCAGTTTGAAGTTGGGCTACGGAAACTGTCACAGAAACAACATTGTTTTAAGACTTGTATTAGTGTATTGGGCCTCATACTTGTTAATTTCGGCCCAAACATCATTTAGATCTAATTAATTAGGAGTAGATCTATAAATAGGGGCAGTTACTCTTTTGGAGGGAACACTTTCTCATTTTTCTAATATTCAGATTTGAAGTCTCTTCATTTTCTCTCTTTTTCTCTCTTCTTCTTCTTCTTCTTCTTCTTTCTTCTTCTTCTTCTTCCATTTCCGTTTTTCCTCTTCAACCTCCATGGAAGGTTGAATTCAAGGTTGATTCTCAAGTGTTCTAAGCATTGGATCTTGAGGTTTTATCTATGCAATTTCGTTTTACAATTTTCTGCACATTTTCTCTTCTCCTAATCTCTAGAATTCTAGGATTTTGAATCTTGAATTGGAATGCATGCTTCATGGTTCTTCTTCTCCTCTTAATCCTAAATTTGAATCTTAGTTTGCTTAATTCTAAGATGAATCTACTGTTTGCTTAATTCAGTAGGTTAGGGATTAGATTCTCACACAAGTTTGCTTAATCCTTGTATGAGATAATTCATGAATTGATTGATGCTTAATTGGTTAATTCGAATTTGTGTAGGAATTGTTAATTTTTTGTAAATCAATGAAAGATCCTATGTGAATGACCTTGAGAATTCATCCATTTTCATACATATTTTCTGAATTTCGAATTTTAGCTTTATGTCCTTGAATTTTAAGAAACAACCAAACAAAACCCCCCTTGCTTGCTTTTGAATCAACAATTCTTGTGAGTAAATTCGAATTTGCTATTAAATTCCTTGAGAGACGACTTTGGTTAATTTTCCATTAACTACATATTCTGAGTATTAATATTTGGTTGAGTACGGCCTCGATCAGCCACTCTCAGACGTATTAGACCCATACTTGGCTGAAGATGTAGATAATGAAGAAGAGATAATTGCAGTTTTGAAAATTGTGATGGCTTGTGTCCATAACAGCCTTGATAAGTTACCTACAATGATGCACGTACTTGATGCTTTGGATAGATTATCCATGTCCTCTGATTGAGAAATTTCAGGGAGATGTGAATCCAGCTCATGTGTGAAGCTTTTGCTTTTACTCTTTCTTTCCATATCATTTTTACTTCTATTTCTCTATGCTTTCTAAAGTTTTCCCTCCTTCAACGGAATAATATTTCAAGATTCATTAATTTGATGGTGGGCTTCCTCAAAGTCATCTTCAACAAGAAGATGATGATTTGGCTCATGCACTTTCTTTGTCCTTAAAAGTTTTGGAGTTTCTATTTATTCTTAGACTGCAGAGGAAGAGGATATGCGTGAGCTTCTAGTGAAAGAGGAAACCAAAAGACTTGGAGTTCATGATACATTAGCCACGAGAAAGAAAACCAAAAATAGCAGACACGGACCAAAGGTGTGTAGAGCATTATAATAGAAACATATGCATGTATTGGATGGTCAACCAATAATATTTGGGAATGGAACGAAATCATCGAGGAAAAAGTAAGCATAATAAATGATGTTATTATTTATCAGGGACGTTTTTACAATTTATTATCTTTCAGGGACCAATGTGACCAACCCCATATCTTTTCAGGGACCATTTTGAAGATTTACTTGCAGTTCTGTTAACTTTAACAGATGGGAGTTAACAGATAACGTTACTATCTCTCGGGGACGTTTTACAATGTATTATCTTTCAAGGACCAATGTGACCGACCCCATATCTTTCAGGGACCATTTTGAGGGTTTACTCCATATTTCTCCTTCTTTTTTATCTCTTTCTTTTTCATTCCTCTCTTACTTACACTTATCACAACAAACTTTCTATAATTTTCCTTCTTATTTCTTCAACATGTAAGCGTCACATTCAACATGTAAGCGTCACACAAAAGAACGATTAGCCATGTCTAGTGCTTGCATGCGTATGGGTAATACAAACTTCATTTTGATTATTGATGTAATAATGCATAATCGAACTTTAGAGAATTGAAATCAAATCAATCTCATTAAACATGCATTCATAATCAATGCACATTTTATTTTCAGCCACATTAATTTTAAAATCAACTAATACCCTACGATGCACGGGACATGCATTTATAAATTTAATAAAATAATATTGATGAATAAATTATATATTAAAACATGAAAAAGTAAATTATTGTTTAACACAATGTCAAACAGAATATAAAATTAAATTTAAATATAAAACAATTTATATATCTAAGTCTTTTATTTATTATATGCTGAAATTTTTTAAAAAAATTATCAGATGAAATTAATGAAAATCTTGAAATTAAAACCTTTTCTCTAACATTGTTTCCAGATATAACTCATCATTTAAAAACATACGTGTTCATCTGAGTGATTATAAGTCATGCGTTATTTTGCACAATCTTAAAAACAAATTAATAATATAATAGGAATATTGCTTTCATTTTAATGTTATGATTTGGAAGTTTTGAATAACTTATTGTACTAAGAATTTCAAAAGTATAAACATCATCAAACCTATAGAATTGTGCATATGTAACACATGTACTGTTAATTTAAATTAAAATATTGACAAAGAAGTTATATTTTGAAAATAAAAATGTTGACAATTAATTTAATAATTAAATATTCATTAATATCATAATTTTAGAATATATATATATATATATATATATATATATCATCGCCCCACTTTTTATTTATGCATTTTATCACAATTATTTCAAGAAACTTTTCTTTACATTTCTTTTCCACTCTTACAAAATCTCTCTCTATTTACTATTACTGTAATTGTAAAGTGATTTTTATTTAACGCTATATCATGTGTCAAATTTGATATTATATTTGTATTCATATTATATATTTCACAAAATATGTCAAAATGCCATTTTTAAATAAATATTTATTTATTTCTTAAAATAAAGATAAGTAAAAGTTGTATATTTTTTTCTTCTCAATATATTTAATACTAAAATATAAAAATGGTTTTAATATTGATATAATTACTATAACTAATTAATAATGATTAATAAAGTTAACAATTTAATATGTAAATGTGACTTACTATTTTTAGAAGTTTTATTGAAAGGAATTTACCATTTTATCCTCTTTTTAAGTTTGAAAGGATGATTTCACTACCTTACTTTTATATATATAAAGATAAAGATATAATAGAATTATTATTGTTATCAAATTATAACGGTTTAAGAAATTAAATCTGATAATGACTTTAAATTGATTTGGAATTAAAAAACGGAAATAAATTAATTAGTATACAAATACTTTCCGTTTCATGTTTTTTCAACGTTTCTATTTAATGTATATAAATTTGATTATTATAGTATCAATTTGAATGTTTCAAATTGATTCTAATGAGCGGAAGTGATAAATAGAGATTTATGTGCACGTTGATTTTTACAACGCAATCAATCTAATTAAATTCTTGCAATCAAATAAAAAACGTTACAATCATAAATCAATTATTATTATTTTATAAAAATAGAACAACATTCATAAGACCATCACTACAAGAAATTCGGCTGTAATTAGCGACGACCACAAGAACATTGTTAAAATGCTTGTCGTTAATATCGTAGCGACGAGCAAAAATAGCCGTCGCTATGCTGTAGTTCGTCACAAAGTGAAGATCAAAGGTCGTCGCTAAGCAGTAACGTCGTAATTTATAACTAGTGACGGTCATGACCATCGCTAATGATATATTAATTTTTTTAATTAAATTTAGGGTTTTAAATTTAATTTTATTTTAATTTATGGATTTACAGTTGAATTATTATAGAAATTTATTTTTTTTATTTATTTTATAATTTTATATCATACGTGTTAACGATCTAAAATATAAAAAAAAAGAATGAATACTATATAAAATCGTTATCACGATCGGATTCAGATTACGTGTGACTTTGGGATGAAGTCAGAGGCAAAACGATTCGTTTCATATATAGAGGCTTTTGCTTCTAGTTCTGTGTTCATGTGTTCCATGTTCCATCCGTTCTACTGATAACCGATTTATGATGGGAATAACAAAACAAAACAAGGGTGAATAAGTTAAAAAGGAAATACTATCAATCAAGTAATATTACCTTTTCTTTTATTTAATTGACATATAAATAAAGTAATGAAGCAAAACTCTCATGTTTGTCTAATTTTTCCTCAATCCAACTCCAATTTTTAAAAAAGCACAATAGATATACGTGAAGAAATAGATTATGTTTTTCTCCCCTCATATTATATATATATATATATATATATCATCTAACCACAATATTATTAAAATCTAATGGATATATATTCCCAATTTAAAACATTTTATATTATCATTTATTAATGATTTTTTTGTTATTTATTAAATGCACATCATAAATGATGTAACGTATTCATTTAATGATCGATGTAATATCATTTAATGGTCGTGTATTAATATTTTTACAGTCAAAGTGCATACATATTAAAACCATATTATTAAAGAAACTTAGAAATAGATTATACTACATAGATCCTATTTATTATAAAAAACAAAAAGGTATTTTTTAATTTCTTGGTTCTAAACATAAGAAATATAGAGTGTGTTTGAAAAAACTAGCTAAAAAGTTAGCTAATTTGATTGAAAGTGTTTGGTTAAACTAGTTGAAACGTTAAAATGACATATAAAGACATCATTAATTATTAAACAATGATAAGTGAGAGTTATTAAGGGATAAAATTGTAATGAATATTCAACTAGCTAGTAGCTGAAAAGTGAACTTTTTTTTTAAAAAAATCTACGCAAGTAGCTTCTCATGAAAAATTAATAGGTACCGTACCAAACACTGATGAAATGGTTTCGGTTATTAATTTTAACTTTCATCTAGCTGAAATATCTTAACAAAATACACTCATAGTACTATTTTGATTTATACTCCCTCCAGACCTATTCATAAGGCGTTTTTTTTATTTAAACACGCATATTAAGAAAACATGTTTCAATGCATTAATTTTTAAAAATCCCTTTTAACTACCAAATTTACCCCTATTTAATATCATACTTTATTCCATTTAGCACATTAACCAATTCTTGAAAACCACAAAGTCCGTTAATTGTGAAGGATAAAGGTGGAAAAAAACTAATAAATACTTCTAAAACTTTGTAAATGGTTGCATAAAAAGAACCAAAATAAATTTTTTAAGAGTGTCTTATAAAAATAGATCAGAGGGAGTATTAATTATGAAGTTCCTTTTATACACCCTTAATTTATTGTCCACTACTCATTTATTTCTCATAATAGTGGATAAAGTATGCTATTTTCAATGACCAATTAAATATAGGAGCATAAGTTACAACTCACTACAAGAAATATATAATAACGTCGGTTAAATTTAACCACCGTTAACTTTTTTGTTTCCTAGCGGTTATATAATCAACGTTAGTTAACGATAGTTCATTTTCCTCTCATGTGGTTTGAACCACTCTTATGTAAAAAAGTTCTTGTATTATCATATTTTGTAAAAATTTAAAATTTAATGAACAATAGCGTCGTTTAGAACCGACCCGGAGTCTGTACTTTCCCTTTTTCATCTTCGCGCAAAACTCTTCAGGTGCCTTTTCATTTCCCGCAAAGTTTTTCTATGTCTTTGAGATCCATTGCATATCTTCCCTCTTCATCTCTCTTCATACATAGAACCGTACTCACTTCCATCGTGCCCACCTTTGCCTTTGTCCATCGTTCCACTGTAGCCATTTCGTTAGGGTTTTGTTACTTTGCTTTACACATATTTTCTGCCTTTTCTCTTCACACCCACTTTGCACTCAAACGAAGAACGTGAACAATGGGTTTTCATGCATTATCAGGTTCGTTAGATTTTGGTTGTCTCATCTCTCTGGTTGATTTCATTTAGCAACTTTGTTGCTTCATTTTAATTTTTTATTTTGTCGGGCAAACAAAGACCGAGAGGAAGATTTTCACGAAGGAAGGGTAGATGGTCAATGGAATTCAAAGTAGATTGAAAAGAAAAGAAAGACATTAAATCATCCATCACCTCACTATAGACCAATCAAGGTACATCCTATCCTATTGAGTCTTTTATTTTTTATGCTAACCTCTCACCTTCCAATGCTATCTACACTGCTACTCTCTCAAGTGAAAAAGAACCTAGATCTTACTTTGAGGCTAGTAAATTTGCTTGTTGGAATCAATCCATGGAAGATGAAATCTCAACTCTTAAGCTTAATGGAACTTGGGTTCTTGTTGATTTACCACTTGAGGTGGTTCCTATTGGAAGCAAGTGGGTCTAAAAAATTAAGAGAAAATCATATGACACTATAAAGGTATAGGAGCGTCTGGTTGCTAAAGGTTACAATTAAGTTGAAGGTTTAGATTATTTGCATACATTTTCTCTAGTGGCCAAAATCACCACCATCAGAGTTGTTTTAGCTCTGGCAGCCATCGAGAATTCGCATCTCCATCAGCTTGATGTGAACAATGCCTTTCTACATGGGGATTTAAAGAAATATATATACATGACTATTCCACAAGAAATGACAGTTCCCGACTCTAACAAGGTGTGCAAGCTTGTAAAGTCCCTTTATGGCTCGAAACAAGCTAGTCAACAATGGTTTGAAAAGTTATCCAACTTTCTTCTTGGACTTGACTATACTCAGGTAGCTGCAGATCACACTTTATTCCTCAAATTTTCATCCTCATCCTTTACTGGGCCATTGATCTATGTTGATGTTGATGATGTACTACTGTTTGGTGATTTCTTAGATGAGTTTGCTTTTGTTAAGACTCAATTGAAATCTTCTTTTGGCATCAAAGATCTTGGAATTCTCAAATACTTTATGGGTTTTGAAATTAGTCACTCCTCAGATGGTATCTCAGTCTCAAAAAGGAAATATTACATGGATCTTCTTAATGACACAAATATGCTGGATTGCAAGCCAACCTCTACACCACTTGACCTTGCCATTCATTTGTATCAAGCTTAAGGAAAACCTTATAAGGATGCACCCTCCTACAAATGTTTGGTTGCTAGACTTCTTCATCTCACTGCCACTCATCTTGACATCACTTTTGCTACTCAGCAAATTAGCCAGTTCATGAGTGTTCCCACTCAAGCCCATTTTAAGGCTGCTACCCGTATCCTCAGGTACCTCAAAAAGGCTTCAGGACTTGGTTTGGTTTTTCCCAAACATTCTCATTACCAAATCCAGGGATTCTATGATGTTGATTGGGGAAGATGCTTGGACACTCACAGGTCCATATCTGGATATTGCTTCTTCATCGGTGATGCCATAGTCAGCCGGAAATCCAAGAAACAACCCACTATTAATTGCTCAGTGGATTGATTTTTTCCTCCAAGAACTTCACGTTCTCCCCACTAAGTCCCACATCTTGTTCTACGGCAATCAAAGTGCTATTCACATGGCATAGAACCATGTGTTTTGTGAGCATACTAAGCACCTGAAAATTGACTGTCATTTAGTTTGTCACAAGATCCAATCCGGTCTCATGCGTTTACTTCCTCTTCCATCTCGTGATCAATTAGCCAACTTATTCTCGAAGGCCCTCCTTCCTAAAGACTTCTTCTTATTCCTTCGCAAGCTTGGAGTGCTCGATAATTTTAGCCCCTCCAGCTTGGGATGGGGGTATTAGAAGAGAGTCCCACATCAAAGACTCAAGTAAAATAATTGATTCTAGCTCAACAATTGTTTTGTTATCTTTTTGGTTCATTTCGTGTACAGATTCAGTTATTAGCTTTTCTTTTCCCGGTTTTTCAATCTTTACTCAGCTCACAGTATAAAAGCAACAATTTTGTAGTTTCACAATTCAATTCAATGAAATTAGAATTTTGAGATTTTTCTTTTCTCTCCACTTGCAAATTTTTCGTATCAATAACTCAACTTCTTCACAAGTTCTCCCATTTACTTTTATATAAACAACTAATTTTAACTTATGGAAGGAGTTGAAGTCATTTTACCTTTTTTATTCATCCTATTTTTTTCTTCTATAAGTTTTTGTAGAGAAGCTTATCCAAATTGACCCATTATCTTTGATCTTGTATAGTGATCATATTGTTAAAAATGTTTGATTTCAGAGGTGGTAATCATTAAATTTGAACCTTTATTTTTAGTGACAAACAAATTAAAAAATTTATAGTGAGAGATTACAATTAAATTCATGGACACCTCATTAGATGAATTTGTATCATCGTTGAAAAGGTACAAGAGTTCTATGGGTACCGTAAGCACTTTAATAAACATTTTACATGTGAGTGAGCTTATCTCTAACTTATATCTTGCGCGGTCAAACTCTGTAGGTTATTTTGGTGACTTCAACTTGGTATTGTCAAAAGAAGAAAAAGAGGGTGTCAATCTAGTTCTAGCATCTCACTTAGCCATGTTTAGACTCCTTGAAAGCATGTGGACTCTAAGATATGAGTCTTGAAAAAGATATGTTTACTTGGTGTCATAGAGTCAAAGGTCCAGGAAACATCTAGGCTCGCCTTAAGCGTTTCTTTGCTTCAAATTGTTCAAATATGTGTCCATCAACAACAACGACCCATCTCCCTAGGTCTGCTCTGACCATTCTACTATTTTTTGGACTATTAACCTCCTTTTCACATGAAAAGAGACCTAAAGGGGTGGTGCTAGAGACAGATTTTTGGAGACTAAATTTGTTCTGTCTCTAAAAATCGAAATTTTATATAAAAAAAATACGTTCCTTATGCAATCAAGGAAACCTAACAATAAACAAAGGAGCTCAACACTAAAAATTAAGAACTAGATGTTATAAACAAACTCAAAGAGGAGGAGGCAAGACTTATTAACTTGCTTAAATAAGAGAAGAGGTAGTGGTTTTAAAGATTAAGGGTAGCTTGGCTCAACTATGATGATCACATCACCAAGTTTTTCCATTAAAAGGCATCACAAAGGAACACAAATGCAGCTAGACAGATTCCATAGTGGATGATGAAGGGAAAAAGTATTTTAAGGATGATGAAATTGCCAAAGTAATGCTCAAGTACTTTAATGACCTCTTCTCGACAACTAATCATAGTCGCATTGATGACACATGTTTAGTAGTGAGGATCTGTATCTCTTACGATGTGATTGAGCTTCTTGGCTAACCTTTCACGAAAGAGGAAGTCATCCTTTGGCCTCTAGTTGCCTGATATGAACCTTAAGGTTCTATTTTGCATGGACCTTAGAAATTTCTAAATAATAACACTTTTTTTGATAACAATTTTGTTTCTTTTCTTTTCAATATTTTTCTTTTGTTATTTTCTTTTCTTTTTTTCTATTTTTCTTTTCTTTTGATATGAAAATCAAGAAATAATGATAACCAAAAATTCCTTGTCAAAAACGTATAATCAACCTTGAATTCTTGAAAAATAAGTCACATATAATTCAAGCAATCACATGAAGAAAATTAGGTTTTTGTTCAAGATAAACGTAGTAGAAGAAAAAGGATGAAGAAGATTAGAAGATAGGAAATGACGTCACACTTTCAAAGACTTCAAAGATAAGCCCTTAAGGACACACACAAAAAGGAAGGATCCTTTGATAATCCTCAACTCTTGACTAGAAAGAAACTAAGAGAAACACTCTCAAAGTATAAAATATTTCTTTGTATTAAACTTCTAAACTTTCTTCCATATATGAAGCATGTATTTATAAGACATTAAAAGGTAAATTAGGGCCATGCAATCAGCTGCATATTCACGCCCAAATACTCCCAAAAATACCCCTTACACATTTCCCATGCAACCCTAATTAAACTTCCACAATTTATTTAATTAAAGAAACTAATTTAACTAGTAAAAATGCAACTCTAGGTAGCTATTTGGCCGCAAACTTCAACCAGATTCCTTGGCACATGTGGCTGCAATAAAACATGGAATGTGGTTGAAGTTTGCGGCCAAATAGCTACCTAGAGTTGCATTTTTACTAGTTAAATTAGTTTCTTTAATTAAATAAATTGTGGAAGTTTAATTAGGGTTGCATGGGAAATGTGTAAGAGGTATTTTTTGGAGTATTTGGGCGTGAATATGCAGCTGATTGCATGGCCCTAATTTACCTTGTACTATCTTATAAATACATGCTTCATGCATGCAAGAAAGTTTAGAAGTTTAATACAAAGAAATATTTTATACTTTGAGAGTGTTTCTCTTAGTTTCTTGCTAGTCAAGAGTTGAGGATTATCAAAGGATCCTTCCTTTGTGTGTGTGTCCTTAAGGGCTTATCTTTCAAGTCTTTGAAAGTGTGACGTCCTTTCCTATCTTCTAATCTTCTTCATCCTTTTCTTCTACTACGTTTATCTTGAACAAAAACCTAATTTTCTTCATGTGATTGCTTGAATTATATGTGACTTATTTTTCAAGAATTCAAGGTTGATTATACGTTTTTGACAAGGAATTTTTGGTTATCATTATTTCTTGATTTTCATATCAAAAGAAAAGAAAATAGAAAAAAAGAAAAGAAAATAGCAAAAGAAAAATATTGAAAAGAAAAGAAACAAAATTGTTATCAAGAAAAGTGTTGATTATTAAAAAATTTCTAAGGTCCATGCAAAATAGAACCTTATGGTTCAAATCATTTGGTCATTAGAGCTCCAGTTATTAGAAATTCTTCTGAATCATTTCTTCTTATTTCTTCTAACAAATTGTTTTATTCTTAGCTTTTCTTGTTTTATTATTTTTTTCTGACTACACGCAAGTTGGTGAATTATTTGACTTATTCTCCTTATTGGTGTGGTAAGAAATTGAAGAGAAATAGAGTGGAAAAAGGCAAGAGAGTTATATTATAGAAAAATCCAAATATTGTGTGCAAACACGAGAGTGGTGAGTTTCTAAACAGTTAACCATAATTTTCTTCTCTGTTATGTATTTCTTTCTTTTACTATGGCAGAAAGACATGTGGAGAACCGTGATCTTCAACAACAAATTGCAGCACTTTCTCAACGGTTGGAGAAGATGATAAGGGAGCAATATGATGAATTGCACAACAGGTTAGATGAAATATACAAAGTTTTTGCTCATACTTGAGAGTGATTTTCTCTAAGTTTCTTGCTAGTCAAGAGTGAAGGTTATCAAAGGTTCCTTACCTTTGTGTGTGTATCTTCAAGGGCTTATCTTTCAAGTCTTGAAAGTGTGACGTCCACCATCTATCTCTTCTAATTTTCCTACTTCTTCTATTTTGTTCAAAAACCTATTTTCCCGTACGTATTACTTGAATTTTATGTGACTTATTTTCAAGTATTCAAAGGTTGAATATTAGTTTTTGGCAAGGTTAGAATTTGTTATCCTACTATCTTATTTTATTGGGTGATCGAAATTCAAGAAAGAAAAAGAAAAGAAAATAGAAAAAGAAAAGAAAATAGCAAAAGAAAAGTATTGAAAAGAAAAGAAAATTGTTTGTCATGAAAAGTGTTGTTTTATTCAGAAATTTTTAAGGTCCAAGAAAAATAGAACCTCAAGGTTCATATCATTGCCCCAATGGCTTTCTAACATTTTTTTCCCTAAATATTGGAACATAGTGAGGGGTAAAATAATGAACCCAGTGTTAGGAATTTCAAATAATGAAGTGGACCCATCTTCCATCAACAATACCTTTATTTTTACGAATCCAAAAGTAAAAAATCAAGGCATACAAAAGACATTATATATTAGACCCATATCATTGTGGAATATTGCCTTTAAGATGGTCACTGATTCAATTGCCAACAGAGTCAAGTTGATTCTCCTAGACATGGTAAGTTCCCATTAAAGCGCCTTTATACCATGTAGTCTCATTATTGATAATGCCTTAAGAGCTTTGACACTTTCCACAGTATAAGGAAGAAAAAATGGAGCAAAGGGTTTTTAGGCCCTAAATTGGACATGGAAAAAACATATGATAGAGTAGAATGAACTTTTTTTTTTGGGGTTTAAAATCCATGGGCTTTCGCATTAAACTTGTTGAATTAATTATGAGGTGTGTCTCTACTTGCCATTCTCTATTCTTCTTAATGGAAGTCATTGTGATAATTTTTACCCAAAGAAGGGCCTTGAGCAAGGAGACCCCTTCTCCCATTACTTATTCATTCTATTTGTTGAGATTTTCTTCAGAACTTCGTTTGAAAGTGTAGAAACACAGGGAAACACTAGAAGGGGGGTTGAATAGTGTTTCCTAATATTTTATGGAAGCTTTTCGCAAACAGTGAGTTTTAAAACCGTTTCAAACAGGTTTAAGGTGCTGTCTGAAGTTTCTTAAGACGACTTTCTGAAAATGTCTTTTGAAAGGTTTCTTGCTTTTAAAAATCAAAACAGTTTTTCGACACCCTTTGATTTGAATAAATAAATTAACAAGAGATAAGGGTAAGAAAACTTAGCCAAGAAATTTATCCTGGTTCACTCACTACCACTGTGAGCTACGTCCTGTCCCAGTGCCAACTAGCACTTGGATTTTCTCTTAATCTTAACCAAGATTACAAGTATTCTTTTACAGACAAGCCTCTCCAGGCTCAACAACAACAACCAAGTATTCTTTTACAGACAAGCCTCTCCAGGCTCAACAACAATTTTACAAAGAAGGATAAGTTTAAGCTTTTAAACTAAACCAGTTTTTAAGCTTAAACAGATAACTGAGGTATGCTCAGGATATTCAAATGTGTGTACAAAGAATCAGAGTGTTTTTAAAGAGTAAGAACTTGCAGTGTGATATTCTCTAAGACTTTCTTGTATATTCAATCACTCTGTCTTGATGGTCTTCATGAGGGGTATTTATACCCGGATTTCAGTCCGTTGAAAAACCACCGTTTAGAGATAGCATTAAATGCTATTTAATCCGTTGTGAGACATGCTTCTGAGAGCTCTGACATGTCTGACATAGTACAACGTAGGTGCTGCTATAAAGCTGCCACCGTTGTTGCTGCGAATGCTGCGTTGCAGAGATTTCCTCAGTGGTGTATGAAATTCAAAAGCATTAGGAAAGACCTCTGTGTTTCTTGCCATAAATGTGCTTGAAAAGGTACGGGCAGCAGAGACTCAGAAAACGTCTTCACAAAGCTTCAGCAAGGATGCCACGTCATTATTGAGACTTCAGACAACTTCAACTCTTCGGATGGAATGGGCACTTCAGACGGGTTGAACCTTCAGAAGGCTTTGATCCCTCAGATAGGTTGAAATACTTCAAGGTCTTTTTGTAGGGTCTTGGTGGCTTGCTGAAATCATAGATAAATCATTAAAAGCATATGTGTATCTATGATATATTGTTTTAACCCAAATTTGTTAGCCATTAAAACTTGAGAATTATATTGTCTTAAAACATCATAATTTACTTATGATATTTTTGAGACTCAACATTCTCCCCCTTTTTAATGATGACAAATTTGCTTAAAAATATTACAAATCTGAAAGGAGTTTTTAATATAAAGAGATGATAACTCCCCCTCAGATGATGAATACTTAAACTGATTTACTCTTTTCAGTTTTTTCAGTTTCTTATATGCTCCCCCTGAGTCCTGTAATCACTTCAGATTCAGATTTGTTAGTTTTTATACTCCCCCCTTTTGTCATCAATCAAAAGGGTTTCCAGAGCAGAATAACAACATATATTGAAAATTTGAAGCATAAAGGTGAATATCATATAAGGAAGGAGATGGCACACATGAAATTAATGCACATATCAAAATAGAACTTTCAGAACATGGCTACATCATTGACTACCTATCCTTCTTCAACAAAGCATCCTTTACGAAGGAGATGAGCTCATCCTTTGCCTTGTCAATCTGAGAGAGAAGAGCAGTCTTCAGATCTTCTTGGCCATTTCTTATCAGCTGTTGCTCATGCAGAATCTGGTCTTGCTTGGTAATGAGATCTGCATTGTGCTTTTCCAGTTTCTGTATCTTCTTCCTCAGCCTTCTATTCTCTTCTTCAGGGTCAGGTTCTATTTCATAGAAGATGATTTGAATGTATCTACATACAAATCTCAGTATTTCAAAACCTGGAACCAACCCATACTCATGAGGATGATAGACAGGATGAAAGAAGGTGCCAATGGGGTTTAACAACTCCCTTTCTTCATGAAATGGTGCAGTCAGAGGGGGAAAGGGTTGTCTGATAAACATATACTGCACATTCAGGTACTTCCCATATCCAACTAGAGAATCTGCATCAGGTCCAGATGACCCAGAAGAGGATCCAGCATCCTCTCTTATCTTCCCATACGAAGCCCAAACTCTGTCTCTAAGACTGTGATCCATGCCTCCTCCTTGCTTCTTTATATAGGAAGGAAGCTCTCGCCACTCCCTTGGAGTCAAAGGCTTAAAGGGGGCTGAGTGAACTTTAGGTTCTTTAAATTTATCTTCAGAGTCCTCCTTCAAAGGATACCTAGGCACAATCCTATCAGGTTGCACCATAATTTTGGTGGTTGGCCTGATTGAGAAAGTCCTAGGAGGCCTGTAGCCTCTCATACCTATTCCCTTGAGATAGTCTCTTTCAAACAGCTCTCCCTCTGTGTAAAGCTGCCTTGCAAAACTCCATTCATCATTGGATGGCTTCATACAGTCTTCATCTGAGAAGGGATTTAGTGGTGCCCACCTATGAGCAGGAGTTACCACTCCCTTTCTGATCTTTTCCAGATGCCCAGAGTATGGTTGAGCTAGACTTCCCTTGAACTTCTCCCTTTCAGCTTCAGCAGTGTGCTTGATCAAACCTTGATGCAGAGAGATGGGAGGCGCATCTCTGAAGTACAACAGCTCTTCATAGAGGTTTGGGAACTTAGGAACCCTTTCCCTTTCAAAGAAAGGTCCCTCATACCTCTTATGGGGCACTTCAACTTCTTCCTCATACTGATGGACAGTGGAGGGGAATGCATAAGGATCAAAAATGGGTTCTGTGAAGAAATCCCTACTTTTAGGTCCAAGCCTAATGTGTTCAGGCAGTATACTCCTTTTCCATACTTTGGAACTTGATCCTTGCTGAATCTCCACAACAGGTTCTTCAGATTGAGCTGACTCTGAAGATGATGTAGATGATGGTGGTGATGCTGCAGGTTCTTCTTCTTCAGGAACCATAGGTTGCTCATCAACCTCTTTTTCTTTTTCTTATTCTTCAGCAGGCCTCTTTTCAGGTGAAGAGGGTGGTGAAGGGGTGACATTGTCAAACCTGACTCTAAGCCTCTTTACCAGAGTCTTAGCTTGTTCAGGTTCAGATACCTGCTGGATTTCTCTTTCAGCTTGCTTGGCTTCTCTAAGTTTTTGGAAATAAAGATTGGCTGTGACAAACTTCTGGTACTTGTCAGCCATCTCCACAGCTTCTTGTTGACTAGCCACACTCCTTGTAACCCTAGTTGTAGGTTCAGGGGCCAACTCAAGAAGTCTACTTCTCTTCTTCTTCCTCTGAACAACACTGGTTCTTCTTCTTTTCTTAGAACCTTGAGCCAAGATTTCTTGCCTTCATCATTAGCTAAGGCAAGCTGTGCAGCCACAGCAAGTGCATGATCAATCTTTTCCTGTTCTTCTTTTTGTTCCAGCTCCTCTTGCTCCAAAGCAGTAGCTATGGCAGCCACTTGGATCAGTTCTGGATCAGATGGGCAAGTAGCCAAAGGTGATGCTGCTACAGCATCAGCAATAACAATCCTATCCTCATGAGCCTTTCCTTCTCCATCTGAAGTAGGCTTAAGAGGCCTTGCAATTTCAGACCCCTGACCCACAATTTTAGACGGCTTTGGCAAAGCCTTCTGAACAGGTTCAGTAGTCTTAGAGTGCAAGTTAGGGTTTGTTACAGATATTTTTGCTGCACTTCTTACTGGTAACTTCCGCAGCTTTGGTTGAGGGGAAGACTTTGAGCCTTTGAACTCCTCCTTTCTGATGTCTCCCTGCAGCTCTTTTTCCAGTAACTCAATTGTGCTTTTCCTCCTTGATGCATTTTCCAGTAACATGCTCTCTTTTAGAGTAGGAGATGTAGGTCTTGGTACTAGAGCATTATTTAGATTCATGCTCTTTAGATTTGCCTCACCAATGAAATTAGGGCCTTCGTGATCAAACAGCCTCTCAATAGGTACTTTGAAGTGTAAGAGTACCTTAGTTATGAGCAAATTGTGGGGAAGATTTGCACCTGAACCTCTGATCTTCTTCTGCATGTGAAACATAAGGATGCTTGGAAGATTCATCTTCTCCTTCTGCAGCAGATGAGTCAAGCAGAATCTTTCCAGTTCAGACACATGATTTATGCTCCCACTCTTAGGGATTATGGAGCACCCTAAGATGGAGTGAAGTACTCTCACCTTATCTAGCATGAGTTTGGAATCAGGACTCTTAGGTACTTCAGTTCCATACAGCATTTTGGTAAATTTCTTCTGACCACCATTCCTCTGCTCCATCCAGGAGAGAAGGATGCTCCTTCTGCCTTTACACCAGTGACAATGGACAAAAATACCTTCATCCACGAACACAGGAACACCCAGAACATCAGCCCTGATGCTTTCATATATCCCTTTAGGGTTAGGGATTCCTTTTGCTGATGCCCAGAAGTCAATCACACTCTGCTCATGCCACGAACAGTAAACCTTGTCAAAGAATGGTGTCCAGCCCACAGCATCAAACTCCTCAAATAAGTCCATCCCAAGGTTACGAAGATCCTCAAGGTCCACTCCGTTGGATCTAACAACATTTCCACCTGAACTTGAAGACTTCTTTGGTGCCATTGAAGTTGCAGAGAAAGCTTGAGATGAAAATGGTTTGCGAGAGAGATGAAGAAGTTTAAACAATAGCTGAGAGAAAGTGTAAGGCTTCTCCAACACACTAACTCCTGCATTTATAGACCCATGATGCAATGATGGCATGTACTGGCTGCGCAGACGTTGGGTAGCGTGCAAAGTGGAAGAGACAAAATAAATGTAATTTAACCGTCTCAGATAGCCACGTTATCAAGTTATTTCAGACAAGTGAGAAATTTCAGGTACACATATAAAATTTCAGATACCCTAAAATTTCAGACATGTCACAATTTCAGACACCCTGAGATTTCAGATGCTCCTTTTTATTCATAATCAATTAGAAAATGTGTGTATGTTAAAGTTATTGCATATGAACTTAAATCTATCTTCAGCCAGGGGTTTTGTGAATATATCTGCCCATTGATGCTCTGTTTCAATGAACTTTATATCAAAAACACCTTTCTGTACATAGTCTCTAATGAAATGATGCTTGATTTCTATATGTTTAGCCCTAGAATGTTGAATAGGATTTTTAGACAAATTTATGGCACTTGTATTATCAAACAACACAGGTATAACAGATATAGGAATGTTAAATTCCTCAAGCTGATACTTCACCCATAGCAGTTGTGAATAACAACTGGCTGCTGAGATGTATTCTGCTTCTGCTGTTGATAACGCAATGGTGCTTTGCCTTTTGCTTGACCAGCTGATCATGTTGCTTCCAAAGAAGTGACATCCTCCACTGGTACTCTTTCTTTCTATAGGTTTAGGGTTTAGGGTTTAGGGTTTAGGGTTTAACAGATATAGGAATGTTAAATTCCTCAAACTAATACTTCACCCATAGCAGTTGTGAATAACAACTGGCTGCTGAGATGTATTCTGCTTCTGCTGTTGATAACGCAATGGTGCTTTGCCTTTTGCTTGACCAGCTGATCATGTTGCTTCCAAGAAGTGACATCCTCCACTGGTACTCTTTCTTTCTATTCTATCTCCAGCAAAGTCAGCATCACAGTATCCTATTAACCTGCAATCCTTGTCTTTCTTATAGCATAGACCAAGATTATTAGTACCTTTAAGATATCTAAAAATTCTCTTAACAGCTTTGTAATGAGTAGTTCTTGGATCTGATTGAAATCTAGCACAAAGACATACACTGAACATATGTCAGGTCTGCTTGCTGTTAGATACAATAAAGAGCCAATCATTCCTCTATACAAAGTTGATTAACTGGTTCTTCATTTTCATCCTTACTTAAGATGAAGAGGGATGCATAGGAGTTGACATGGGTTTGCAATCACTAAAATGGAACTTCTTAAGCATTTCTTTTGTATATTTTTTCTTGATGGATCCATATACAATCAGAATCTTGCTTAATCTGAAGTCCTAAGAAAAACTTTAGTTCACCCATTAAACTCATTTCAAATTCTGATTTCATTAACTCAGAAAACTCTTTGCATAGTGAAGAATTAGTTGAACCAAATATAATGTCATCAACATATATCTGGACAAGTATAAGATTTTTGTTAGACTATTTTCTAAAAAGGGTTGTGGTCCACTTTTCCTCTTTCAAACCCATTTTTGATAAGAAAACGCTCAATCTGTCATACCAAGCTCTTGGGGCTTGTTTCAGACCATAAAGAGCCTTTTTCAGTTTGAAAACATGATCAGGAAAAGCAACATCCTCAAAACCAGGGGTTGTATAACAAAAAACTTCTTCTTCAATGAATCCATTGAGAAAAGCACTTTTAACATCCATTTGATATAGTTTGATGCCATTATTTATAGCATAAGAAAGAAGAATTCTAATTGCTTCTAACCTGGCAACAGGGGCGAAAGTTTCAGTAAAGTCAATGCCTTCTTGTTGATTGTACCCTTGAGCAACCAATCTTGCCTTGTTTCTAACCACTTTTCCTTCTTCAGACAGCTTGTTCTGAACACCCATTTGGTTCCAATAATTGTTTTCCCATGGGGTTAGGAACAAGGGTCCAGACATCACTCCTAGCAAATTGATTCAGCTCCTCTTGCATGGCTAGGATCCACCCTTCATCATGCAGAGCTTCATCAATGTTCTTGGCTCGATTTCAGACAAGAGAGCAAGAGATTCAGATTCTTGAATTTTGATCTTGTCTTAACTCCTTCTGAAGTACTGCCAATGATTTTCTCTTTAGGATGATGTGACTGTATCTCCAGTCAGGTTGTGAGGTGATACTAAGTCAATCTGAGGCTCAACATTTGTCTGAAGAGGTTCTGATAGATCTTCCAACACCTGTTCATCCTTGTGTTGTTGTGTGTGTTTATCTCCATTCCTGCAAAATCATCTTCTAGATCTGATAGTTCCCTATCAGTCTCTTTCATGTCATTGAACTTAACATGTATGTTATTCTTCCACAATTAAAGTTCTAGAGTTATAGATTCTATAGGCTTTGATGTTTCAGAATAACCTATGAAAAAATCCTTTATCAGACTATCGCATCAAATTCCCAAGATCATCCTTTGTGTTAAGTATAAAACACTCACAACCAAAGGGATGGAATATGATATGTTGGGTTTTCTTCCTTTCCACAATTCATAGGGAGTCCTTTTCAGAATTGGTCTTACCAATATTCGTTTTGAAGGTAGCAGGCTGTGTTAATAGCTTCTGCGCAGAAGGTCCTTGGTAGACTGCATGAGTTGAGCATGGTTCTTCCCATTTCTTGAAAACTTCTGTTCTTTCTCTCAACAACCCCATTTTGTTGAGGTGTTCTAGCCACAGAGAAATTGTGTGAGATCCCATTCTCATCACAGAACAGCTGAAAGTTTGCATTCTCAAACTCTCCACCATGATCACTTCTAATGGCAGATATACAGAATCCTTTTTCATTCTGTACCTTCATGCAGAATATTGTGAAATTCTTGAAAGATTCATCCTTGTTTCTAAGGAATATTACCCATGTATATCTAGAATAGTCATCAACAATGACCAAACCATATTTCTTACCACTAATGCTTTCTGTTCTAATAGGACCAAACAAGTCAATGTGTAAAAGTTCTAATGGTCTGCTAGTAGAAACAACATCTTTACTCTTAAATGAATGTCTTGTTTGTTTCGCTTTCAGACAGCTTTCACATAGAATATCAGATTTGTAAGAAAGCTTGGGCAAACCTTTAACAAGGTTGTGTTTTGCTAACCTTGAGATTAATCTCAAGCTGGCATGCCCTAGTCTTTGATGCCAAATCTGTTTTTCATCTTCAACAGAGATAAAACATTTTACATTTTGACTTGCTAACTCCTCTAGATCAATTTTGTACACATTGTTGTGCCTTTTAGCAGTAAAAAGGATTTGATCAAGAGAGTCTTTGACTATACATCCTTCCTTAGTGAAGGAAACCACATATCCACTGCCACACAATTGACTTATGCTCAATAGATTGTGTTGAAGTCCTTCTACTAGGAGAACATTCTTAATAAGGGATAGAGGAGTCATACCTACAGTCCCTATACAAGTGATCTTCCCTTGTTGATTTCCACCAAAGGTGACCACTCCTCCTGTTCTGGGTCTAAGGTTTTGGAACAAAGACCTTTCTCCTGTCATGTGTCGCGAGCAGCCACTGTCCAGGTACCATTTGTGGGGTTTCCTTTGTCCTGTTAAACACATCTGCAACAGGAATAATCAAGCTCTTAGGTACCCATATTCTTTTGGGTCCTTTCTTGTTAGACTTGGGTTTAGGTCTCCCTCTGTGTTTGCACTGAGCCACATTGTGTCTAGGCTTACCATAGTGAGAACACCCAATAACTTTGTTTTTGCCTTTAGCCATATTGAAGATATGAGGTTCAGAGACACCATGATTACAAAAGCCTAAACCACTTTTGTCAAGGGTATGCCTTTGATTGCCAAGTAATCTGTTAAGATTATCAGTTCCTTTGACAAATTTAGCCAAGTCTTTTGTCAGTCCCTCAACTTGTTTCTGAAGTTTTTTATTTTCTTCAGACACAGATTGTGAACTGCTGACTTCAGACACAAGAATCTTTTCCTTGAGCATAATATTTTCTATCTCAATAGCTTCATATTTACTACACATTTCTGTGTGAGCTTTGGATAGATTCTTATACTCTTGGAAGAGTTCCTTGGAACTTTCCATCAGGTCATCGTACATCTCTTGAAGAGTTAAGGGAAATACCTCTTCTTCAGAGCTGTCTGATGAGGGCAGGCTGGCCATGAGACATAGGTTGGCCTCTTCTGAAGTGTCCTTTCTTCTTCTGAAGTGGACTCATCAAGATCCTCCATGGACATCAAACCTTTCTTTTTGCAAGACATCAAACCTTTCTTTTTGAAGGTATTCTTCTTCAGCGTTGGGCATTCTCCCTTCATGTGACCTGGTTGATTACACTCAAAACAAATAATCTTGTCATTCTGAGAGTCCTTACCTGACTTACCTCCTTTAGAGGTTGAGGGTGGTTCCTTCTGAACTTCCCTCTATTTTGCAGCATTCTTTGATCTTTCTACTTAAAAGAGCAAGATCATCATCTTCTGAGCTATCTCCATAATCTTCATCTGCTTCTGAAGTTTTCTTCAGCTTGCATAGCCTTCATCTTGCCATGCCTAGGCTGACTGACCTTGGAGTTTAGTGCTAGAGACTTCTTCTGGTTGTCATCTTCACCAAGCTCAAGCTGCATGACCTTAAGAGATCCCACAGTTCTTCCATTCTAAGAGAGTTCAAATCTCTTGCTTCTTGAATGGCAGCAACTTTGGGTCTCCAGGACTTAGGCAAACTTCTTAGAATCTTTCTGTTATTATCTCCAGATTCATAAGTTCTACCTAAAGACCTGAGTCCATTGGTTATGGTCTGAAACCTTCCAAACATTTGAACAATGGTTTCAGTTTCTTCCATCTTAAACATCTCATATTGATGTATAAAGCATGCTGATCTTAGATTGCTTGACAGTCTCAGTCCTTCATGGGCTACTGCAAGTGTATCCCAGATTCCTTGGCATATGTACACCATGAACCTTTTCGGTATTCTGATTATTTAAAGAACATATCAGATAGAGCTTGGCTTTGGCATTCATCTGGACTCTAGCCTTCTGCTCCAGGGTCCATTCAGCCTTAGGTATAGGCAAGCCATTATGCATAGGCATATAGTCTCCATCAGTGACCACATCCCAAACATCAATGTTGTTGCTCTCAATGAACAACTTCATACGATCCCTCCAATAGTGGTAATCCACACCATTGAATGCTGGGGGTCTTGTGATAGAGGCTCCTTCAGTGATTGTATTTGCCCGTTGTTGTTGGAAGCTTCCATTTGGATCTTTAGTCCTCAACACTTGTTAGGTGCTCAACCCTGAGTTGAGATCTGATACCAACTATAGAAACACAGGGAAACACTATAGAAGGGGGGTTGAATAGTGTTTCCTAATATTTATGGAAGCTTTTCGCAAACAGTGAGTTTTAAACCGTTTCAGACAGGTTTAAGGTGCTGTCTGAAGTTTCTTAAGACGACTTTCTGAAAATGTCTTTTGAAAGATTTCTTGCTTTTAAAATATCAGAACAGTTTTCGACACCCTTTGATTTGAAAAATAAATTAACTAGGAGATAAGGGTAAGAAAACTTAGCCAAGAAATTATCCTGGTTCACTCACTACCACTGTGAGCTACGTCCAGTCCCAATACCAACTAGCACTTGGATTTTCTCTTAATCTTAACCAAGATTACAAGTATTCTTTTACAGACAAGCCTCTCCAGGCTCAACAACAACAACCAAGTATTCTTTACAGACAAGCCTCTCCAGGCTCAACAACAATTTTTACAAAGAAGGATAAGTTTAAGCTTTTAAACTAAACCAGTTTATAAGCTCAAAAAGATAACTGAGGTATGCTCAGGATATTCAAATGTGTGTACAAAGAATCAAAGTGTTTTTAAAGAGTAAGAACTTTGCAGCGTGATATTCTCTAAGACTTTCTTGTATATACAATCACTCTGTCTTGATGGTCTTCATGAGGGGTATTTATACCCGAATTTCAGTCCGTTGAAAAACCACCGTTTAGAGATAGCATTAAATGCTATTTAATCCGTTGTGAGACATGCTTCTGAGAGCTCTGACATGTCTGACATAGTACAACGTAGGTGCTTCTATAAAGTTGCCACCATTGTTGCTGCGAATGCTGCGTTGCAGAGATTTCCTCAGTGGTGTATGAAATTCAAAAGCATTAGGAAAGACCTCTGTGTTCTTGCCATAAATGTGCTTGAAAAGGTACGGGCAGCAGAGACTCAGAAAACGTCTTCACAAAGCTTCAGCAAGGATGCCACGTCATATTGAGACTTCAGACAACTTCAACTCTTCGGATGGAATGGGCACTTCAGACGGGTTGAACCTTCAGAAGGCTTTGATCCCTCAGATAGGTTGAAATACTTCAAGGTCTTTTTGTAGGGTCTTGGTGGCTTGCAGAAATCATAGATAAATCATTAAAAGCATATGTGTATCTATGATATATTGTTTTAAACCCAAATTTGTTAGTCATTAAAACTTGGGAATTATATTGTCTTAAAACATCATAATTTACTTATGATTTTTTTGAGACTCAACAGAAAGCCCATTAGGATAATGTCATTCATGAAATCAAGATTACTAGAATCTCTCCTAGTATCATTCATCTCTTCTTTGTAGATGAGAACATATCTTTTTCTGTAACTCTAATGGTGAAATAAATATTGTTCTTCAATATCTATAACAAGCTTCATGATAATTGATCAACATGGATAAGTTAGAATTACCCTTTAGCCAAACATGCCTTAAAACAAACATATCTTTATGCAATGATGGGTGGAAATGCAAGTGGTGGGTAGTCACTTTGGAGCTTCATGACATTTAAAGTTTGTAATACACTAAGTTTTGATGATAAAAGCTTTTAATAGTTTGAAGCTAAGTGTTTAAAGACATCAACTACTAAGAGAGTCTGAAACTTAGTATGAAAAAACCTTCCCTAAAACCATCCGAAGAACAACTACTAAGAGAGTTCGATCTCTATCTTTGTAAAAGACAAGTGAAGAACGCCTGCAACTTAGTTATTGGCATTAAGCGTGAATTTGCAATAATTATTTCCAAGCAATCCTTGTATTAGCACATTATTGTCTAGTGTTCCTATCACTTCAAAGAAAAGTCAAAGCATACTTTTGTAAGGAACACTTATGGCAGTTGGCAAAATGAAGAAAAAGTAACAAAAGGTACAATCTCCTCTATAGAAAAAGGAACATACGCTAACAAAAGTAACGTACAACAATTGAATATCAAACTCAATGACTCCATGCATTTAATGTTATTAGAGAATGTTCAAAACCTTATCTCACAACATTTTCATTACTGAAGAGTCTATGAATAGAAGTTTCAAAAAGAAATGAAGAAGTTTTGCAAGCTCCTGAAGTTTTCGTGACAAAATATTCTTTCATCTTCTTCGTTATTTTCTTTGTGTGAATAGTTTATATTTTGAATTGGAAATATACTGAGTTACCATCTGATTTCATTGTAAAAGCCTTTTCAACACTTTGTGTTTTTTTCAATGTGTAACCTTAAACAATTTATGTATTTTATTCTGTTTTAAGTGTTTGATCCTTATAGGTTATGTGTCAATAATACCTATCGTAATCATGCTTGAAAAGGCTAGTGAAAAAGAATACTAGTACTATATTTAAGTTAGTGAAAACCCTAATGGTGTTAGAGACTGAATGTAGCACTCCTTGAGTAAGTATTAACCAGGAAATTTATTTGGTATAATCTTCTTAATTCATTGCTCTCTTCAGCTTGCTCTTATATAATTATTGTGCTAACTAGGGTTAAGTGTGTGATCCAAAAGTTGTTTAAACTTTATTTGTGTAAAGGCTTTGCAAAAGATATTTTAATGCCTGCATCCAAAACTTTTATATGCAAGTTAGTTTAACCATTCATATGGAAATCTAAAACTTTAGTGAATTTTGATTCCGTTATGTTTTATTTTTGAAAAGTTTTCAGAAAAAAAACAATTCAACCCCTCTTTTTGTGTTTCCCTTTGATTATTTAGTTATTTCAAATATTTTGGTTTACCTATTTTGTAGGGAGATTAAAAAAACCTAAATTTTAAATTTTGTCTAGGATCGAGTTTCGAAGAAGCTCAATGGATATAGAAGGAGAAATTCTCGTCAAGAGCATAAAGGGATTCAAACAATCCTAGGAAAGTGGGATTCAAAACTTTATGTGTAAAATACAAAGTGGATGAATAAATTAAGCGCTGTGAGATTTGGTCAAAGGGATTCACATTAACAGAGATAGAGTATATTACTTTGAACATTTGGTCATGTAGCCAAACTTCCCATCGTGAGATTTCTCCTTCCCCGGCTACTGTGAAGTGTTGGTACGTTCACTAACTCAACATAAACAATGTCTTCCTTCATGGAAATATGCATGAAGTATTCATATATTTTTCCTTCTACTCTTATCCCATCATTGCCCAAACCTGTTTGCAAGCTCTAAAAGTCTCTATATGTACTTAAGCAAGCAAGCCATTAGCAAAATGTCAAATTTTTCACATCTCTTTTGTTCCTTGGTTAATCACAAAGTAGTGTTGATAATTACTCTCTCTTTGTTAAGTAATCTAATTCATCAAATGACATTGTTCTTGTAGGGAATGATATGAATGAATTCTCAACAATTTAGTGCCACCTTCAAATTAATGCATTTTGCATCAATGACAACGGTCTCACTTAAGTTCTTCTTAAGACATGAAGTCAATAGGTCTCATTTAGGCATTATTCTCAATCACCACAAATACTTCCAAGAACTCATTAGTGGCAATGGTCCTTTAGGGTCTAAGAAAGTCTTTTCCCCCCCAATTGAAGCTTCTTGAGAACTTAATGACATTGATGGTGATTTTCTCTTGATGATTCCTCATACTATACCATGGCTGGTTGTTTGTTGTGGTTAGAGAATATCTCCTATTTAGGGGAAATTAGAAAATTGTATTTAGGGAAACTAGGAAACTGCATTAGGTGCATATTTGTATAGTTTTATTTCCTTATTTTCTACAGGTCTATGTTTCCTTATTTTGTACAGATTGTATTTCCTATATTTCCTTTATAGTGGATGTACACATGTATATACATATATTCAGCTGGCTGAGGTATTTTCCTCAAGCAATTTAGCAATCCTATTCTCCACCTTTAGATGGTATCAAGAGCTCACCTCCTGTGAGCATGATAAAAATCTGAGTCCTTGTTCGCTGTCCACTGTCCACATTCCCTCTCTAGTAATCCTGACGTCCATCCACCATCCAGCCACCAGCCATTGGTCCAGCTACCGTCCGGCCACCGTGATGTCAGCAATAGACATAGAAGATCCTGATCCGTTGATTCCCCAAAACGCCGCCACCGTCCGCTGCTCCTGTCGGCGCGTGCAAGCCACACGTCACTTCCCAGTGGTTGCTTCGCTGCCGGTCTCGGCGTCAGGTTCATTGGCGCCTCCTCTATCTGTTTTGGGGGGGTCAAATACCCTAAAGTCAGAACTCTGTCTCGGTCTTCTCCACAGTTGCATAATGGCGTCATCCCACATCTGATTCTGAGCATGAGGATCATGTTCATCCTTTTGAGCACGAAAACCAGGTTCAACCAACATCTCAAAATCCTTCCATATCCTTATAGCTTTTCAGGGTACTCATACAGTCACCTCTAAAAAACTGAATGGAAAGAATTACGTTGCTTGGTCAGCTTTTTGTTAAACCTCTGGTTTTCTAGGTCAGGGTCTTGTTGATCACCTACGAGACAGCAGTGTCTGAAATTCCTTTGGAAAATCAGAGTCAATGGAAAAAGTTAGACTATCAACTGGTGCCCGTTATGGCAATCTATGGAACCCCTACTTTGATAAATCATAGGGCCTTAAAACGTGTTTTACTTTGGATCAAGGCTCGGAACTTGTTGCCAATGATATTTAGTGCCTGTTATGACTCTGCTAAAAGTTGGCATCCCTCAGCTAGCGGATCATGATATGTAACATTTATTCCCACAATTCACAAGCAATTATAGAAGAATGAAGATGTTCTGCAAGAAGACACTCTTCAGGCCTTTAGAATAAATTAGAAAATTTGTATATGGTAATGTCTTACGAGAATGCATTCTGACTTCGATCTTCTTCGTGATCAAATTTGATCGCACAAGAAGTTCCACCATGGAAAATCTTATCACTGCCTGTTGAGCGTCCCTTCACCCAAAACCCTTATTC
The DNA here is from genome assembly GCA_026901365.1 of Sesbania bispinosa. Taxonomy (NCBI): domain Eukaryota; kingdom Viridiplantae; phylum Streptophyta; class Magnoliopsida; order Fabales; family Fabaceae; genus Sesbania; species Sesbania bispinosa. The sequence goes on from QLOH01000170.1 coordinate 759,432, forward strand.
TTATCTTAGCACAACTGATGGATCTACAATGATGACCACTTCAAGTTTTTGTGGAGGACGGGAAATCCGTGGAGGAATAGGTGGTCGAGGAGGTCGTGGAGGCCGAGAGGGAAATCGTCCCTTTATTGACTTACGAAAGAGACCTGGTCACAAGAGAACTGGTGATGCCATGGCACACCAGGCACACCACAGCTCCTACTGAAGCAGTCAAGGACATCACTGGCCAATGACTAGAGGTCGTGCTAAAGAAGATTAAGGAAGAGATGGGGTAAAATTAGTGTCCTACATTTTTTAGGATACTACCCCTACAGAAGGACACCACTAACCTACAGAAGGACACCCTTGAACCAGGAATCGGACACATGGTCCTGTGCACCACCCTAGACTAGGATGGGTCTTCCCTATTGTATCTTTCTTCTTCCTTGGGAGCCCATGCTTGGGTTTTATTGGTTAGGAGGTTGCCTTACTATAAGGCTTAGAGAGTCATGGGTTCACTCCTACATAGGATAGAAATTAATTCATCTTTTCTATTTCCTATGTAGAGTGGGGCGCATAACTCATGTTTTAGTGGCTAGAAGGCTTAGCTTAACTAAAAGCCATAGGGGAGTGGGTTCAAATCCCACCTTGGATGAGTTCCACTCATCTTTTATTTTCCTTTTTAATTCCCCCTTGTGAGCCTTCATTTGGCCGCCCCCTTCCCCTTCATTCTCCTATAAATAGGAGCCTCCTCTCTTGTATTTGCATCATCAATTTTATAGTAAGGCATTATGCCAAATTTTCTCTCTCTTGAGAGTTGAGTGAGACTTGGTGGTTGTTGCTTAAACCATGGTGAGACTTATCTAATTCTCCTGAATTAGTGGCGTCTGGCGATTGAACTTATCTGCTGCAAGAAGGGACTTGCACCAGTGGCGTTTCTCCTTTCTTTCTCTTTCCACTATTTTCTTTCATTTTCTTGCACTTTCTCACGCAATTATAGCTGCTGCCCAGCACCTATAATTCGTGAATTACTTGCTAATTTTCGGTTCTAATTGGTTTGTTTTGCTCAATTCTAGATCCTGTGCAATTACTGTCATCATTTGGTATCAAGAGCTTGATGGATTGAGCAAATTGGGGCTGTTTTGTGGCTGTTTGGAGCGTGTGGATGCACCTCTTTTGTGCAGAATTTTGCTTCAATTTAGTGTAATTCAATCCCTCTTTTCATTGTAATTTGGACTTGGACTGTTTCCCGGGCCCGAGGTGCCTCTCTACTACTACTTTGTGCTTGTTTGCTTGATTGAATTGGGTGAATTCTTGCTAGATTGGGGGCTGTTTTTGGGCCGCTAATTCCCACCCCCTAGGTGTTTGATAAATTGTCTCTTAATTTCTCATACTTGTTCTGAGTGATTTCTACATATAATTGCTATAAATTGCTTGTTTGTTGGTGAAGTGTGGTAAGAGGAGGCATTGTTGTCTTCATTTTTCCAAAGATCGTTCACTACATTTTCTCCCAATCACCTTTACATTGTCATCCCCCATATATCATCTCTTTACTTTCCGCCATTTACTTTCCGCCATTTAATTCCGCTTCTCTCATCCCATTTAATTTCAGCTTTCCCCCCTTTACTTTCAGTCATTTAATTTTCAGTCCTCCCCATCCTTTTAATTTCCGCTTCCCCCTTTACATTTCAGTCATTTACATTCTTGTCCTCCCCATCCTTTTAATTTCAGTTTCCCCCTTTACTTTCTTGTCATTTAATTTTGCGCAATTTTCTTCTCTTTTTTGCCATTTATGCCGCATTTTTTGGGCTTATGTTTTGTTCATATTCTACTCTTGTTATGTCTGTTTGATTGGAATTCTGATTGCAAATTTGGATTGACTGCTATCTCTACCTAGAACTTTCCCTGTTTGATTGTGCAAAACGCTCACCTATAGGATCTTTTTTGGTTCATAGTATTGGAAGAAGATCAACAAATTCTAATTGTTGATTTTCCTTCAAATTTAATTCCAAACTTAAAATTGAACCAAGCGCGTTTCTATGACCACACTGGTCTTGTATAATCAACAAGGAAGTGCTAAGCATTTTTTTGGCCATTTTTGAAAATCAGTTGCCATCACGTTTTTACAGTTTTTAGAAATCAGTTTTATTCATTATTTTTGCTTTTCTGGGCCACTTGGACCAGTTTACTGTCAGAAAATTCCAAAAATATTACAGTAGGTTCAGTATATTTCTTTTCATTGTGTACAAATTTCTGTAATTTTCTGTTGGGAAAAAAAGTCAGAAAAAGAAAAGAAGACAAAAAAATATAAAGAGTAACGTACGTGCCAAAAATAGAAAAAGAGGTGTAAAAAGCAAAAAAATAGGGTGCAACGAAGAAAAAGACAAAAGACACCCAAAAAGAGTCAAAATTCAAAAAATTCAAAAAAATTCAGAAAAATAGAAATTCAAAACAAAGAGATATCCCAACAATACAGTGACAATTTTACTGTAATTTTTTGTTTCTTTTCCCTGTATACTGTAATTGAGTTGTATTTGCTGTTTTCTTAAAAACGACAATTTTGGCAACTCTTTTTCAAAAATCCACTAAAAACAATTTTCTTTGCAATTTCTTCCGTCTTGTCTGTTTTGCTGTCTGCTCTTGTGTATAAGCTTGTTTGAGTGCCAGTTTTTCTTGTTTGTCATATCAATTCTTCTGTTTTGTCGTAGGATTTCTAATTCTCTTCCGGTAGATCTTTTCTTTTGTTAGCGTGCTTCTATTTTGGGTAAGGGTTAAACCCGGTCTTTACAACTTCTAATCAACTCCAACCGAGTAGAAGAGGCAAGAGAGTCTCATTATAGAAAAAGCCTAAAAAGAGTGACATACACGAGTGTTACATTCCATTGAGTGTATACACTTAGTTGAGTGGAAAGGTCCTTAAAGATTTTTAACATAAAATCAATTAGGAGAATGGAAGGAAGGAGGCAAGGGGAAAGGGCGACGATGTGTTTAGGAAAGCCTTAGAAACACCTTTGGGTGAAGAAGAGAGCCAAAGAGAAAATCTATTTCATACTAGGTGCCAAATTGAAGATAAGGTTTGTTTAGTGATCATAGATGGAGGGAGTAGTAGCAACTTAGCTAGCCTTAGGTTAGTTAACAAACTAAACTTACCTTCTACCCCACATCCAGAACCTTATACACTTCAATGGGTGAGTGATGAGGAAGAATTATGGTGGATAGACAAGTGAGCTTAAGGTTTAAAATTGGGGATTACCTAGATGAAATGACCTTTGATGTCGTACCCTTAGAAGCCTCACACATCCTTTTAGGAAGACCTTGGCAATTTGAGAGAAGGGTAAACATGATGGGTACTCCAACACCTATAAGTTCCACCACCAAGGGGTTAAATTCACCTTAATGCCTATGGCCTCTAAAGAGATTAGGGAAGACCAAATCCAACTTAAGGGGTTAATAGACAAGGAAAAAGGAAGAAAAGTCTAAAGAGATAGAAAAGGAACTAAAAAGGGAAACTAGTAAGTTTATTTGGTAAAAGAAAAGTAAGATAAAAAAAGAAACCTCCAAAGAAGAGCCTTGGTTCCTACTACTTAGTAAGGAAACCAATGAAGAAGAAGAAGAGGATCCCTTGATCACTCTTGATCTTCCTCCAAACATAAAAGAACTCTTGACAGAATTTGGGGACATTTTCCCGAAGGATATCCCAAGTGGATTACCACCTATTAGAGGAATTGAGCACCAAATAGATCTTATACCCGGTGCTGTTCTACCCAATAGGCCAGCTTATAGGACTAATCCAGTTGAAACCCAGGAAATACAAAGACAAGTAGGAGAATTATTAGTAAAGGTTGGGTTAAGGAATCTCTAAGTCCTTGTGCTGTTCCTGTTATCATTGTACCAAAGAAAGATGGAACATGGAGAATGTGTACTGACTGTCGTGCTGTTAATAACATAACAGTCAAATACCGACATCCCATTCCAAGATTGGACGACTTACTTGATGAATTACATGGAGCCTGCATCTTTTCAAAAATTGATTTAAAAAGTGGCTACCATCAAATTCGAATCAAGGAAGGGGATGAATGGAAAACGACATTCAAGACCAAATATGGGCTATATGAATGGCTAGTTATGCCTTTTGGCTTGAACTAATGCGCCAAGTACATTTATGAGGTTAATGAATCATATGCTTCGAGCTTTCTTAGGCAAGTTTGTGGTTGTATACTTTGATGATATACTTGTCTATAGCAAAGCTGTGAAGATCACATCAATCATCTTAGAGAAGTACTTGAGGCACTAAGGAAGGGAACACTTGTTTGCAAACCTTGGAAAATGTATTTTCTATAAAGAAAGTTCACCTTCTTAGGCTATGTCATTAGCTCCCAAGGGGTGCAAGTGGATGAAGAGAAAATCAAAGCCATCAAAGAATGGCCCACCCCAAAATCCGTGGGAGATGTGAGGAGTTTTCATGGGTTGGCAAGCTTTTATAGGAGGTTTGTCAAGAACTTTAGCACAATAGCTGCTCCTCTCAATGAAGTGGTTAAGAAAAATGTGGGTTTTAAATGGGAGAAAAGCACAAGAGGATGCTTTCAAGGAACTCAAAGACAAACTTATGCAAGACTCCCATTTTAGGACTTCCAGATTTTCTAAATCTTTTGAATCGAATGTGATGCATCTAATGTAGGAATAGGAGCTGTCTTAATGCAAGATGGACATCCTATAGCCTATTTTAGTGAGAAACTCAAAGGTGCAATGTTGAATTACCCCACCTATGACAAAGAATTTTATGCTTTGGTGAGGGCACTTCAAACATGGCAACATTACCTCCTACCTAAAGAATTCGTGATACACACAGATCATGAATCCTTAAGGTACATCAAGGACAAGGGAAACTTAACAAAAGACATGCAAAATGGGTTGAATTTCTTGAACAATTTCCCTATGTCATCAAATATACAAAAGGCAAAGCAACATAGTGGCTGATGCACTTTCAAGGAGGTATAGTTTGCTTGCTACCTTAGATGCAAAACTACTTGGTTTCGAAAATTTAAAGGGATTATATGTGCATGATTCCTTCTTTGCTGCAAAATACACAGCCTGTGAAACAATGGCAAAAGGATGGATTCTATAGGCATGAAGGATTTCTCTTCAAAGGGGATAAGTTGTGTATTCCCCATTGCTCCATTAGAGAGCTTCTAGTTAAGGAAGCCCATGAAGGAGGGCTTATGGGACACTTGGTGTACCCAAGACCTTAGGGATTTTACAAGAACACTTTTATTGGCCACACATGAGAAACACACGTTAAGGCACACTGTGGATAGATGTATAAAATGTAAAAGTGCCAAATCAAAGGTAAATCCCTATGGCCTCTACACTCCTCTTCCTATTCCTGAAGGACCTTGGTTGGATCTAACCATGGATTTCATTGTAGGGTTACCTAGGACCCAAAGAGGAAAGGATTCAATCTTGTGGTAGTGGATCGCTTTTCAAAGATGTCACATTTCATTCCATGCCAAAAGGTAAATGATGCACAAGAAATTGCTGATCTTTTCTTTAGAGAAATAGTACGCTTGCATGGCATTCCTAGAAGTATAGTGTCTGATAGAGATACTAAGTTCCTTAGTCATTTCTGGCGTACACTATGGCATAAGCTAGGCACCAAATTACTATTCTCTACCACATGCCACCCACAAACTGATGGACAAACAGAGGTTGTCAATAGGACAATAGGCGCTTTATTAAGAGCTATGGTACAAAAGAGTTTGAAATCATGGGACTTATACTTACCTCATATAGAGTTTGCATATAATAGGACCAAGCATTCTACTACCTTGCATACTCCATTTGAGATTGTTTATGGTTTTAACCCTTTGACTCCTCTTGATATTTTGCCTATTCCTAACTCTTCTTTTGTGGAGCATAAAGATGGTAAAGCAAAAGCCGAGTTCATTAAGAAACTCCATACGCAAGTAAAGGCTAACATTGAGCGCAGATTGGCCACCCAAACAAGAATGCCAACAAGGGGCGTAGGCGAATGATATTTGAGCCTGGGGATTGGGTTTGGGTTCATTTCCGCAAAGAAAGATTTCCAAATGAAAGGAAATCCAAACTCTCTCCTAGGGGTGATGGACCTTTTCAAGTCTTGGAGCGCTTGAATGATAACGCCTACAAAATTGATCTTCCCGGTGAGTATGGTGTAAGTGCTACTTTTAATGTCGCTGATCTCTCTCTTTTTGATGTAGGAGATGACTAATCCAGATTTGAGGTCAAATCCTCGCAAGGGGGAGGGGATGATGACATGGCACACCAGGCACACCAGCAGCCTCCTATTGAAGCAGTCAAGGACATCACTGGGCCAATGACTAGAGGTCGTGCTAAGAAGATTAAGGAAGAGATGGGAAAATTAGTGTCCTACATTTTTAGGGATACTACCCTACAGAAGGACACCACTACCTACAGAAGGACACCCTTGACCCAGGAATAGGACCACATGGTCCTGTGCACCACCCTAGACTAGGATGGGTCTTCCCTATTGTATCTTTCTTCTTCCTTGGGCGCCCATGCTTGGGTTTTATTGGTTAGGAGGTTGCCTTACTATAAGGCTTAGAGAGTCATGGGTTCAACTCCTACATAGGATAGAAATTAATTCATCTTTTCTATTTCCTATGTAGAGTGGGGCGCATAACTCATGGTTTTAGTGGCTAGAGGCTTAGCTTAACTAAAAGCCATAGGGGAGTGGGTTCAAATCCCACCTTGGATGAGTTTCCACTCATCTTTTATATTCCTTTTTAATTCCCCCCTTGTGAGCCTTCATTTGGCCGCCCCCTCCCCTTCATTCTCCTATAAATAGGAGCCTCCTCTCTTGTATTTGCATCATCAATTTTATAGTAAAGGCATTATGCAAATTTTCTCCTCTCTTGAGAGTTGAGTGAGGCTTGGTGGTTGTTGCTTAACCATGGTGAGACTTATCTAATTCTCCTGAATTAATGGCGTCTGACGATTGAACTTATCTGCTGCAAGAAGGGACTTGCACCAGTGGCGTTCTCCATTTCTTTCTCTTCCACTTTTTCTTTCATTTTCCTTCATTTTCTTGCACTTTCTCACGCAATTATAGTTCTGCTGCCCAGCACCTATAATTCGTGAATTACTTGCTAATTTTCGGTTCTAATTGGTTTGTTTTGCTCAATTCTAGATCCTGTGCAATTCCTGTCATCACCTGGTCCCTATTGCACTTATTCTATTCATGGTTCTCTTGATAAAATGGTCAACCTTACTCAGCCTATGTCTATACAAGAGGATGGGAGGCGATATGAAGTTATGACCAGAAAGCAACCTATGTCTTTTTCCGAAGCTGAAATCCAAGAGTATATGCAGTAGAAGGCAGCCAAACAGGATCAGTCAGCCACAACTACAATTGCCCATATCGGTAATCCTACAGCTAGTATATCTCATACCACTCATAATCCAACATCTTGAATTATTGATTCTGGTGCTTCTGACCATGTGTCTGGTAATCGGTCACTATTTTCTTCTCCTTTACTTGATATTTCTCGCTCTATTACTCTTGCTAATGGTTATAAAGTACCTGTCCAAGGCATTGGTCATGTTTCTCCCACTGAATCTATATCATTAAAATATGTCCTATTTATGCCTGGATGTCCCTTTAATTTGATTTCCTTGAGTCAGCTCACTCATTCACTTAATTGCTCAGTCACCTTTGGTTTTGACTCTTTCATTATTCAGGATCGCGGTTCGGGGAAGACGATTTGCGTAGGACGTGAATCACAAGGACTCTAATATTTGAAGACCACGTCTCCAACAATATGTGCTGCTATTGAGTCTCCCCACCTTCTTCATTAATGTATGTCATCCCAGTTTGTAGAAACTTCAACTAATGGCTCCATGTCTTGTAAAATTGAAGTCCCTAGATTGTGAGTCATGTCAACTCGGGAAGCATGTTCGTTCTTCCTTTCCTACTAAGGTTCAAAATCAAATAGAACCTTTTGTTGTTATTCATTCTTATATATGGGGTCCAATTTGTGTCTCTAATTCATTAGGACTTAGGTATTTTGTCACCTTTATAGATGACTTTTCTAGGTTTACTCGGTTGTTTCTAATGAAAGAACGATCTGGATTATTTTCTATATTCAAGTCATTCTATATTGAAATACAAAATCAATTTGACAAATCACTTAAGATCTTAAGGAGTGACAATGACAAAGAATATTTCTCTCATGAATTTTCGTCGTTTATGTCATCTCATGGTATTCTACATCAGTCTACATGTCCCTACACACCTCAACAAAATGGTGTGGCTGAAAGAAAAAATCGTCATCTTATTGAGACTGCCAGAACTTTGTTATTACATACAAATATGTCTATGCATTTTTAGGGGATGGTGTTTTAACAACTTGTTATCTTATTAATCGTATGCCTTTTTTTGTTATTAATAATCAGATACCTCACAAATTATTATTTCCTACAAAGTCTCTCTATGTTGTCCCTCCTCGTGTGTTTGGTTGTACTTGTTTTGTTCATAACCTCTATCCTGGTACAGATAAATTGTCTCCTCATGCTATCAAATGTGTCTTTGTAGGCTATTCTAGGCTACAAAAAGGATATCGATGTTATTGTCTGATCAAATTCTGGCAAGCGTACCAAAAGTTCAGTAGTATAATAGTAAGTATAAAGTATCGTATCCACAGGGAGCGGTTCACTTCGTAAATTTTCAGTGATCGAATTGTCAAGTGAGAACTTTTTCTATGAATGATTGATGTGCAGAATTTAAATGGCAAGAGGAGAAATAAGCAATAAAATAAGGAAAGATAGATTTACTTGGAGTAGGATTGGACTTTGTAACATCTGTTTTCCCCGTAACGGGAAACCGGGAAGACGCTAACACCATTTAAAATAATAAGTAAATATTTGATTCAAAATTTGATAAAAATAATTATGTAAGTAGTCTTAGAATAAATTTTAAGAATTTTGAGAATTTTTTTTCAGATTTTTCTGAAGTCATTTTGGTATAATTACTAAAATTTCCACTTACTATGAGCACCTGGCAGAATTAATTTTTATTAACTGAAATAAAAATCTAAAATTTAATAAAAATCATTTTTAAACATAAAAATGTATTTAAAATATAAAAACAAATTTTCTGGATTTTTTCTAAAATTTTTAAAATTTTGGTAATTTTGCAAGAATACCCTTAAACCTTGTGAAATTGCAAAATGATCCCTCACACCCTACTTGGGAAATTCGGCCATGATGGGGTAAGATGAAGAGAAAACTCAATTGTTTGTTAATTTAACTCTTTAGTTCAACCTTTAATATGTGGAAAATTTCTAACCACAATTAAGGGATGGTGTGTTTTGTTATTAACCAATCATCCTACTTAACACACTTAAGACCCACATTAAGCCACATCACACATATCCCCACCATTCCTTTCTTCCACCAGCCGTATACCCTTCTCAATAAAAGGGTTCTTCACTCTCCCATCCCACTCCATTTTGCCTCACATGAGCATTTTTTCTCCACACCCACACTTACAGATTCTCAAGAGAAATATCACTCTCTTGAGCACCCAAAATCTAACCTAGGCTCCAACCCTTTCAAGATGACTCCACACTCTCCTCTTTTTCTCTTGGAACAGCCGTGAGGTACCACATCCCTCACCATTGTTCTCCTCTTTTTCGTTCTTCTTCCTTGAGGGTGAGAAATTCTAACCAATTTGCATGTTTTTCACGGTATGATTTTGAAGTATTTGGGAGACTTGTTCTTGTCACTTGAGGGGAGATTCTTGGAGAAATTTTATGGGCTACCTAAAGAACTCATGAAGGCCGAATCTACCACTAGGTAAGGGGGGAGGGAAAGCTTGAAAACTCTTAGTGGAAAGTAATGGAGAGTTAGGGTTTTGAGGAAAACCCTTGCCTCTATCTTGATGTGGGTGAAAACCTAGTGTACCCATGGACTTGAGAAGAGACCATAATGGTCTCATTCTCTTTAGAATTGGTTGAACAAAATCTGTTTTGTACTTGTATTGAGTTTTATTGATGTTTGATATGAATATGAATTTCGATGAGATAAGATATATGATGAATGTTTGATGAATTGATCATTTGTTATGCAAATGTACGTGTTGAGTTGCTGCACGTGATTGAATAAGAATGGGGACATTTTAAATTGGTTGTTCATGAGTTTAAAGTTGATAGTAGTGAAAATTATGCTGAAATGTAAAAGTAGACTTTGAAGACTCAAAACTATGACTTTCAAACTTGAAAAATGGGATAAATAGGCCATAAGAGATCATGAAAGACTTTAAGAGTTAGAAACATAAGGAAGAGTGTAAGTGAGGGAGAGAGGTATCTCATAAGCCTTGAACATCCTAAAAATCGAGTGGATATGATGAGGTGAGAAATTCATGACAGCAAACAGGGTAGGTTTGTAACTGTAGAACAAACAGTTTATAACCACAGGCTAAAACAGTTTATAACTTGGTGTGCAGAATTTATGACAGTAAGTTTTAAAAATGTGTAACATAACCTTAATACTAATAAGCTTATACTAGAAGAAATAAAGGGTTTTTGAAATAAAGCTAAAGGAGTTGTAACACCATATTTAAAGAAGCTATAACATGAGGTTAAGAAAGTTATGACAAAAAGTTTATAACCTGAAATTTATGGATTCATAATAGGAAATTGGAAGTGTCATAATTAGAGTTCACGGAGTTTTAAACCCAAACCGGAAAGATGTATGACAGCAAGATTAATACTTATGACGGAAAAGAACTAAGAAGTTGATAACAAGGGGAACAAAATTATGACATAAGATTAAGATTCATAATATGAGAAGTAAGAGAATTATAACATAAAGTTAAAGTAACAACAGCAGAAATTTAAAATATCTATAATAAACCCAATCCAAATTGTTATCACATATAAAGAAGGATTATGATTTGAATTAGAAGCAAGTTGTAACACATTGAAAGAGGAATTTGTCACCAAGACAGAAACCTCTTTAACAACTAAGGAAAAAAGTTGTAACCTGGATCATAAAGGGGTTATAACTCATTGTGGAGGAGTTTGTAACAGAGCACAGAAATGTTTATAACGTTAGACAAAAAGGTTTATAACCTGGAACAGAATGCTAGTAGCTAGCCCATGAACTTAGAAACATTTAATTGAGAATTTGTGATGCATGATTCTGATTGTTGTTAACACATAGAACAATTTATTAAAGACTCCACGCTCTAAGTGCTTGTGAAGCATGTTTCTTATTGATATGCACTATTGGAATGGTATTGAAGATCTCGAATTCTAAGTGTTTGTGATGCATATCGGTGAATGTTATGCATCGTGGAAAGCCCCAAAGTATATGACAAGTTCTGCCGGATTCTCAAGAGAAATGGATTGAGATTGTTGGCCTTGGTGCCTTGGTTATTGTGGCCTTAATGCCTTTGATGTACCGTGAGAATCCCGCAGTGTGATGTTGGGCATGGCCCTGTTGTTGTGTGATCATGCATCATGGCATTGTTCATGGGGAAGCTACGGTCAGGTACAACCGCGATATGGCCGGAGGGGAGGCCGGTGGTGTTGCCTAGCGGGTGGACTTGGTGGGGAAATATGCTGCCATGGTCCAGTGAGCTCCCTGGAGCCTGAGTGAGTACCGAGCGACACTAGTCCACCCTTACGATCCCCTGGCCATAATCAGGATCGGTGGAGATTGTTCTGGCCTCTAAATCTTGCAAGTAATGGATGTTGTGTACCTGGTTACGCCCTGAGTTGACGATGGCAGAACTCTAACTCCCGATCGCTTCGCCCAATCATTGTTTGGATCAAGATATTGATATTAGTATTGTTGAAGATTTTAGTATCAACGTCTTAAAGGTGTTGACACTAGTATTGTTGAAGATACTAATATGAATATGTTGGATTGTTGGAGGTGCACCTGAGATTCATCATTGAGTCTGCATGCCCATGACATTGGTAACATTATGTCTAAGAGTCTTTGCATTGCATGCATTGACTGTTGTGATGATTGGGATATGGAATGAAATTCTTGTGACTTATTTTTATGATTGATTATATATGTCTTGGTTATCATAGGAATAAGTGTATACCTTAACTCATTCGTTACTTTCTACCAGTACGATTTTCATGACTTTCTCTCACCCCTTTGTTTTTGTGTTTTGTTGTTTGTTTCTTCTTAATTGTTGCCACGCTAGATGGAATGCTAGAAGAGATTTTGTCTCATTCAAGTGGACCGTGGCTTGGGCCGAGGTAGAAGTTTTGTATCGAGTTAAGCCGGATCATAGTTACGTCAAGAGTCTTCATCATTATTCCTTGAGTCATGTATTCAAGGGTATTCTAATTTGTATTGTATAATTATAAAACCCTCTTATGATCAAATTTGGGATTTAGGAGTATTTGTTTAATTGAATTTTCCAAGTACCTCAAATATTTTATTTTCCAAAATGATCAACATTTAGAGTGAAAGTGTTTTAATTGAATAAATATTATCACAAGTATTTCAATCTCTTCCCTTTTGAAAAATGATTAGTATAAATATATGTTCTTATTTGTATTTGTTTCTTTAAAAAAAAACTCTCCCTTTTTCCTGCTAGAGATTTACGTAAAACCAAGTAACGTCTACCCCTAGGGTGGGTATTACATTAGATGGTATCAGATCAGTTCGGTCCAACTGGACTGCGTGTTTATAAGTAAAGTTAAAAATGTCTAATCAACTTGATCCGGCTCAGGGTTGTCTTGTGGTTTTGGGGTCACTTTGTTTAGTTGTGTACTTCTGACTACCTTGATAGTGGATTATTGGGACTGGCCACCCCAATAGTTTGCTCGAGGTTAGAATGGGTGACAACTCAAAGTGGGCGTAAAAATGGATGATGCCTTGAACCCCGTAAGTTATAGTTGTAATACATGTCAAAGTTTTGATTGACCCTTTTACAAATAAAGATGAAATCTTGTGTTGTATAAAAAAAGGATTGAGTTAACAATAAGAGAATTTAAATTTTAGTATAAATATGAAAAGTTGATTTGATTGATGATTGTGATTGTGATTGTGATTATGTTTGATTAAGGATGGTGCATTGTATTGGATTATATTATGAGAAAGAATTTCCCTTATATGGACTTGATAAGAAATCTTCCTTTGATGGACTAGATGAATTGGCAAATGGATGATTTGATTTAGAGGTACTTTCCTTTTGTTCTTGAGAATATGGCTTGGTGTTGATCAATAAGTTTCCCTTGGTTCTTTGAAATGATTATTTTGGGGTCTGATATGGAAATTTAAGTTCCTATGTCATGTACTATATTCATCTTGGCTTCAGATGTCAATTCCTTTTTGATTCATTAGAATGATTGATTTGGTTTAAGTATTGAATTGCAATATCAAGTATTATTCCTTGTCTGCTATTTTCATTTTGGCTTGAACATTGAGTAAATACTCCCACAATCCTTGATTTCATGTGTTGTTGAGTAGGTGATTCTTGAGTCTACTTTTCAAGGTGAGCCTAAGGTTGAGAATTAATATGTTTCAAATAATTTGGTGATTGTGATAGATTAGTTCTCACTTATGGGTTTATTATTATTAAATGTTTTACACAGGGCAATACTTTGGGGATAAAATTAGAGTCTTCACTAGGCTTAAGGTGACTGAAAGTGAGGTGAAGAATGTTATGGTTTTGAGTTGGGTTTAAGAATGAATTAAAGATAGCCTATGATGATTTCTAAATAACTATAGGAGTGATAGTACATGACTTAAGACAAATTAGGAGTTTCCAAATTAAGGTTTATACCCATGTGTTTAGTCACCTTCGTTAGAAGAAATATTCTATCTAAATTAAACATGTTGGTTTTAAGTATTTATATAAATCATGCCATTATTTTAGAAACTCTATGGGTTTTTGGTTAGGAATCAATGGAGCAATAGATATTAAGTTATGGATATGTTGAGATGTGATTTCCAGATTTGGTTCATGAGAAATTTTACAAAGGGATAAATCTATTTTGAAGGTTTTAGTTTGTTTCATAAGATGAAATTATCATGAAGAATGTATAATATGGAAAAAGTATAAGTGACACTAGGTTAAACCTATCAATGACCAATACATGTTATAAATTGAGGATAGTTTGTGTGCAGTAATATCATGATGATTTCTTATATCATTAGAGTTGAGACTTTATAATAGGAAATTGAATTTCTAGTGTTCTTTAAAGGGGTTTATGATGAGTTGATGTTAGGTGATTGATCCTTAGTATTTCTTAAAGAAGAATTTGCGAAATTTTGAGGATTACATCTCAAGTTTAGGGATGACTTGAACTCCAATCGAAGTTATATTTCAAAAGACAGAGAAATAAGCTGAGGATTTTATTTCATCCCTTAGATGTATAACTAAGTTGAAAATCCTTCGAGAGTATGTTTGGGATAACAATGACTAGCACAAAGAAATATATGTGGATTCATGGACTATTAGGAACTGAAATCAAGTTATGGTGAGATACATGTGATTTTGATGAGTACCCTTATGAATTTGTGAGTGAAGTATTGGAATCTCTCTATTGCTCTTAGAATTTCATGTATATGTTAATTGGTTGATGATTGTTATAGGAAAAAATTTATTTTGGAGGTTATACCAATTTAATCTGGGATGCGTATGTTTCAAATTAGCCATGTTGAGTTGTATGGATATTGATTCAAATGAAACATGAGAGTTGATTGTATCCCTATGGAATTATCTTATTGGTTGTTAACTAGTTAAGGATTAATTTTGGAATCCCATGTGTAAGTATGGGTACATCTTTAGAATGGAACTAGGGGTTAATTATGTAGAAGATGGAAACGAATTTATATTGGAAGAGACTTCATGGTTTTATTAATTTGTTTCCTTAGTGGTTTTAAGCATTATGAAAAGGCTTGAGGTGTAGTAAGAACTTCACATAGTTATAAGGTTGAAGTCTCTAAATAATTTTTTTTTTTAGAAATTATGATAGTCACTTAAGCTAAGATACATTACAGTAGGAATGGAGTTAGTACTTATTCAAAATATGAACATTAGACGAATTTGAGGACGCTTGAAATAGGCAGGTGGATTATGGTTCCTTGCATCAAAGGTTTATTTTGAGGAAGTAGATGGACATATCCTAGGTTGTGAATATAGTAGTCTGAATAGTATTAGTAATTAAGCTAGAATGTTTGAGTACAATGTGACATATAGCTTAAGACCTTAGATTCAATTTTGATTTCTTGTAAGATGAGTGTGATCCAATATTGAGTAAAGGAATGATCCTTATGACCAACGTCAAGGATAGCTTTAAGATATAGTTTAATCCGATAAAAGTGATTTTGAAGGTTTCTATGTTAAACTATGTTATGATCAATATTTTTAAAAGGTGAGTCTAGGTAATATGGCATGCATAAAGGATTTTGAGAAGTGGATAAGGTTTATGTGATGTAAGAGTATATATGAGAAGTTAGAGCTAGGTCCAATTTCTGAAATTATGAGGACCATGATACAAATAGGAAGGGTAGAAGTGTTGAATCTAAATATACATTGAAAGGGTTATTAGATTGTGAGCTTTCCCCCCATAATGATGGAATGAGACTCTTAACTCATATCTGAAAGTTTTAGAAAGTTGTTTAGCATCATAGAACCAAGTATAAGTTTAGATTGACTTACCATTCTCCAACGCATAGAAGTTCAGGAAAAACTTGAAGTGAGACATTTCATGTGAATATCAAGGACTATGGGAGTAAGACAACTAATGGAAACCCCTACTTGGGGAAAAGAGGGATAGCGTAGGAAAGTCCTACCCTCATCCTACCCAATTAGACAATGCAAATTTCGAGGACGAAATTTCTTAAAAGGTGAGGAGTAATGTAACATCTGTTTTCCCCATAACGGGAAACCGGGAAGACGCTAACACCGTTTAAAATAATAAGTAAATATTTGATTCAAAATTTGATAAAAATAATTATGTAAGTAGTCTTAGAATAAATTTTAAGAATTTTGAGAATTTTTTCAGATTTTTCTGAAGTCATTTTGGTATAATTACTAAAATTTCCACTAACTATGAGCACCTGGCAAAATTAATTTTTATTAATTGAAATAAAAATCTAAAAATTTAATAAAAATCATTTTTAAACATAAAAATGTATTTAAAATATAAAAACAAATTTTCTGGAATTTTTCTAAAAGTTTTTGAAATTTTGGTAATTTTGCAAGAATACCCATAAACCTTGTGAAATTGCAAAATGATCCCTCACACCCCACTTGGGAAATTCGGCCATGATGGGGTAAGATGAAGAGAAAACTCAATTGTTTGTTAAATTTAACTCTTTAGTTCAACCTTTAATATGTGGAAAATTTCTAACCACAATTAAGGGATGGTGTGTTTTGTTATTAACCAATCATCCTACTTAACACACTTAAGACCCACATTAAGCCACATCACACATATCCCCACCATTCCTTTCTTCCACCAGCCGTATACCCTTCTCAATAAAAGGGTTCTTCACTCTCCCATCCCACTCCCTTTTGCCTCACATGAGCATTTTTCTCCACACCCACACTTAGAGATTCTCAAGAGAAATATCACTCTCTTGAGCACCCAAAATCTAACCTAGGCTCCAACCCTTTCAAGATGACTCCACACTCTCCTCTTTTTCTCTTGGAACAGCCGTGAGGTACCACATCCCTCACCATTGTTCTCCTCTTTTTCGTTCTTCTTCCTTGAGGGTGAGAAATTCTAACCAATTTGCATGTTTTTCACGGTATGATTTTGAAGTATTTGGGGAGACTTGTTCTTGTCACTTGAGGGGAGATTCTTGGAGAAATTTTATGGGCTACCTAAAGAACTCATGAAGGCCGAATCTACCACTAGGTAAGGGGGGAGGGAAAGCTTGAAAACTCTTAGTGGAAAGTAATGGAGAGTTAGGGTTTTGAGGAAAACCCTTGCCTCTATCTTGATGTGGGTGAAAACCTAGTGTACCCATGGACTAGAGAAGAGACCATAATGGTCTCATTCACTTTAGAATTGGTTGAATAAAATCTGTTTTGTACTTGTATTGAGTTTTATTGATGTTTGATATGAATATGAATTTCGATGAGATAAGATATATGATGAATGTTTGATGAATTGATCATTTTGTTATGCAAATGTACGTGGTTGAGTTGCTGCACGTGATTGAATAAGAATGGGGACATTTTAAATTGGTTGTTGATGAGTTTAAAGTTGATAGTAGTGAAAATTGAAGTTGGCTGAACGTCTCTAGAAGGGGGGTTGAATAGAGACTTGAAAATATTATTCCTGAAAATTCACACTTAAATACACGTTGAGACGTGATCTCAAGTTTGACACTTGGAGTCTCAAGTAGGTTAGATGAGATGTTGTCTCAACAATAAATTTGTAATCAAGTAATGATGATTTGTTGATAAATGAAGCTTGATTATTCTTGAATAGATTTGATTTAGTTTAATAAGCAGATTTGAGATGTAAGATTAATTAGCTCATCAAATGTTAAGACCTTAAAAGAGAATGAGTGAGACTATTGACTGATCTCAGGTTGAGATAGGGTCTGAGATGGGATGAGGCCTGAGATGTAAGATGAGATGCATGGAAAGATCTTAGTTATTACAACTTGGTTTTCTCTGAACAGATTAAATTTATTTTAGCAAACAGATTTTAGATATGAGATGTGCAATATAAATAAAGAGATAGGGAGAAGAGATGCACAGAGAGATTTATACTGGTTCACCCACAACCTTGGGCTACGTCCAGTCCTCACAACTCGTGAGATTTCCACTGTTGACATACCCGTCAATACAAGTATTCTTTATTTTCAACTGCCTCTTCAGGCAACTCATGCAGTATTCTTTTGCAATCAGCCTCTCCAGGCGCAACGAGTATTCTTTCATTTTCAACTGCCTCTCCAGGCAACTCATGCAGTATTCTTTTGCAAGCAGCCTCTCCAGGCGCAACGAGTATTCTTTTATTTTCAATTGCCTCTCCAGGCAACTCAGTGAGTATTCTCTTTACAGTGCCTCTCCAGGCTTTACAAACGCTCACACTAAGCTCAGGCACCTCCTGACTTAGTTGAGACTTGATGGTATGAGATGAGATGTGATTGATCTAGCTTAGATTACATACAAAGTATGGATAAACCATGAGCTCAGCTAGATGGTAGCTCTCTAAATCACTCAAAGAGTGTATACAAATCAGTACAAAACAAGAGCTAAGCCTACCACAAGATATTAGCTAAGATAGCATAGGTAGGTAGGTTGAGATTCACTTGAGACTTGGATTTTCCTGGTTGTGCAGCAGCATCTCTGCTGAGTCTCACTGTGTCTCTCACACGTCTCATCATAATGAGACCTCCTTTATTAGTCTTCAGAAAACTAGCCGTTAATATAGCCGTTAAACTAGCCGTTGGAAGAGAGAGAAGTTGTTTTTCACTTTTCTAACGTGAGACAGGTGCTTTTCTGATGATGTCTCTGCTGTGACAGTGTACTTGTGTTGACTTGCTTTTTGCTGCTGAGACTCTGTCTGCATCTCATGTATGCATCTCATGTCTGCGTCTCAAGTCTGAGTCTCATGCTTGCATCTGATCTCTGCGTCTCATGTCTGCGTCTCATGCTTGCATCTGATCTCTGCGTCTCATGTTTGAGTCTCATGTCTGCGTCTCATGCTTGCATCTGATCTCTGCGTTTCATGTCTGAGTCTCATGCCTGCATCTGATCTCTTCATCTTATCTTGAGACTGCATCTGATCTGAGACTGTCTCATGTCTACATCTGCATCTCTGCATCTGAACTTGAGACTGCGTCTGATCTTGAGACAACATCTGATCTGAGACCATCTCATGTCTGATTCTGCATCTCAAGTTGAGTCTACATCTCAAGTCTGATTCTGCATCTCTTTTGAGTCTGCATCTCAAGTCTGACTTTGAATCTCATCTTTGCTCAGCTTCATATTTCAAAGTTCTTCTTTGTCATGCTTGGACTGAATATGATCTTATAATGAATTTGGGCTTGTCTCAATCTGACTTTACAGTTTGAGCTTGTCTCAAGCTGACTTTGAATCTCTTCTTGGTTTAGCATCTTCTATTATGATCTTATCTCTTGATTCAGAAGCTAAGTTAGAGTCTCATCTCTTGGCAGATCTTGCATCTGACTGTTGATCCTTCCTTTTAAGTTTGTAGATGAGTCTCTTCTTTGTCTTCGACTGCCTCTCCAGGCAACTCAGTGAGTATTCTTGTTACAGTGCCTCTCCAGGCTTTACAAACACTCACACTAAGCTCAGGCACCTCCTGACTTAGTTGAGACTTGGTGGTATGAGATGAGATGTGATTGATCTAGCTTGGACTACATACAAAGTATGGATAAACCGTGAGCTCAGCTAGGTGGTAGCTCTCTAAATCACTCAAAGAGTGTATACAAAACAGTACAAAACAAGAGCTAAACCTACTATAAGATATTGGCTAAGATATCATAGGTAGGTAGGTTGAGATTCACTTGAGACTTAGATTTTTCTGGTTGTGCAGCAGCATTTCTGCTAAGTCTCACTGTGTCTCTCACCTGTCTCATTATAATGAGACTTCCTTTTATAGTCTTCAGAAAAACTAGCCATTAACTAGCCGTTATACTAGCCGTTGGAAGAGAGAGAAATTGTCTTTCACTTTTCAATCATGAGCTCAGTACTTTTCTGGTGCAGTCTCTGCTGTGACAGTGTACTTGCGTTGACTAGCTTTTTGCTGCTGCGTCTCTGATGAGCTGAGTCTGATGTCTGCATCTCATCTCTGCGTCTCAAGTCTGAGTCTCATGTCTGCGTCTCATGTCTGCGTCTCAAGTCTGAATCTCATGTCTGCATCTGATCTCTGTGTCTGATCTTGAGACTGCATCTGATCTGAGACCGTCTCATGTCTGATTCTGCATCTCAAGTTGAGTCTACATCTCAAGTCTGATTCTGCATCTCTGTTGAGTCTGCATCTCAAGTCTGACTTTGAATCTCATCTTTGCTCAGCTTCATATTTCAAAGTTCTTCTTTGTCATGCTTGGACTGAATATGATCTTATAATGAATTTGGGCTTGTCTCAATCTGACTTTACAGTTTGAGCTTGTCTCAAGCTGACTTTGAATCTCTTCTTGGTTTAGCATCTTCTATTCCGATCTTATCTCTTGATTCTGAAGCTAAGATAGAGTCTCATCTCTTGGCAGATCTTGCATCTGACTGTTGATCCTTCCTTTTAAGTTTGTAGATGAGTCTCTTCTTTGAGCATTGGTCTTAAGTTGATTTCTCGACTGAGCTTGCATCTGAACATGAGATAGCATCTTATGCTTGAGTCTGCGTCACATCTTGAGTTTCAAATGTTGGTCTTCTTGATGTAACTTAATTCATTGTTTGAGCTCATCTTGACTTGACTTGATGATTGGCACTTCTAGTAGAGACCCTTTCTGATTTTAGCTGAGACTTTACTCTGATGTGCACCTCTCTCAACTTAGGCTATCTTCCATTTTAAGCTTCTGAAGACTTTCTGATAAGTATATGTATTGAGGCCTTCTTCTGAAATTACCTTCAGCATATAAAACTTCTAAGCTCTGCCTGTTCTTCAAAGACAATTCCGGAGTCTGATGTTTCTTATCATTTGGATTCTGATCTTTATGAATTCTTCATGAGAATCCTGTCTTTCTAAGATCTCTCATAACAAAACATCAGTAACTTCAAGAACAGAAAACATTAAGTTTGATAAATAGATTTGTTGTCATTAAAACCAATATCTCAGAGGGTTTTTGCGCTAACAATCTCCCCCTTTTTGATGATGGCAAACCTATTTGAACAAAATTAAGTTTTCATGTGTAATAGCATATAAGGGATGCTGAGAGTCTATATGTTTTTCATATTATGATCCACTCAATTGAACTCCCCCTGAATTCATGCCTAACAATGCAAACAATAATATCATAGCATGATTCAGAATTATATTATGCTATTATGCACATGACTATTATGCACATGACAATTACTTTCCTATTTCTCCCCCTTTTGGCATCAACAAAAAGATGGAAGGAGAAATATATCAAATACATAACATCAGAAAAATCTGTCAAATGATCACAACATATTGATTTTCAATTATACTAATGGCATTAAAGACATGATTTTTACTTATCAAACCTATGGATGATCTCAACAGAGGGTTTTGAGCAAGAGATATATGCAATAATATTCTCAATTTCCCAAGAGTAATAAAACAATAGATCACACATATGGTTATAACAATGATCCCAAGTATTTTAGATGAAGCAATATGATATAGAAAGGGATAAATGCTCCAACAATAATAGTTAGAACAGAAGAATCAAAGACTAAGGTAAGAAGAAGAGCTTTTAGAGTCTAGATTCCAGAATTTTCTTAGTAACTTGATATTCATATTTTTCAGAATCTCTCTCACTAAGTTCAGAATCTTCTTAAACTTCTTTCTTATACTTTTCTCTTTGATCATCTTTCTCAATTCAAACCTCAAGAGAGCTATTTTCCCATTCTCTTTTCATTTTAACATTTCCTCAAGAAAGATAAAGAGTGATTTCTAGAGTTGTAGAGGAAAGAGGTATATGCATTCATCAAAATCCATAAATAATCACACCCCAACTGAGTCAACATACATGGTAAACACATTTGCAAATAATTTGGCTGACTCCCCCTCAAAATGAGATGGTTCTGCTGATATTTTCAATGTTGCTGATTTAGCAACTTTTTAATGGCTTATGCAGAAATTTTTATCTTTCAGAAAGATCATTTGAATAGGAGATGCAATTAGGATAGAATACAGAACTCAATCTTTAAACCAGAACAATGATTTATTTTGTTTGCATACTTGATTTAAATGACAGGAATTTCATTTGATGCATAATCAAGTAGAAGGAATACATTCAGCACAAAGATTGGTTCAGTTACTCCCCCTAAGTATGTTGCTCACCTTGATTTTTATGCCCATAGTGAGTTAACTTTGTAGAACATGGATAAAGGCATAAAAGGTCAAGATTGCAGATTTTAGACAGCAGGGGAACACAGAACATAAATTTATCAATATGATTTGCAGATAAGATCATAATCATTGCATATTTTTCAGCAAACAAAATCTGTTCTGATAACATTTCAAAGATTGAGATATTCAATGTTAAGTTCCTTTCATACTCATTGATTCACCCAATATTCCAAATCATGATATGCATATCAATTTGATACAGCAATTCACTTTTGATATGCCAAAGTTTATCACAGATTTGGGAATCAAGGGGACATTGTCAAAGGTGTCACTTTCAAGAGATCAAGTTTCACTACTTTTCTATCATGTATCCTTAATCTTTGAACAAGTACTGCTCCCATCATTGATTGATGTATAAATTTATATTCTATCACAATAAGCCACATCATGACAACTTTCCAATGCCACAAAAATCAGCTCATTTGGATTGGTACAATTAAAGATATTTTATCTTGAAGTTTCAGCACCAAATCAGAAAACATCCATTGACTTAGCTACTTTAATCTGAACTTGTGAGTTATTTCCAGTTAATAAAAATATGAGATTTCAACACAATAAACTAGACATCACAAGCTTTCTAATGGTATAAAAGTCATTTCATTTGGAGTTTTCTGTCATAAGATATGAGTGATTAAAGTTGGCAGTTCTATAATAGAGTGCTTATTGTGACAGGTCTGGTTTTTCATTCACTGTGATCAATCTATGCATCCAAAAATAGTGAAAATTAATACTGATAAACCATTGAACAACATCTTTCAAATCCCACTGGTTTCATTTGAAAAGGATTTTCCTAGCTCCAGATATAAGTATTCAAAACAGATGTGTTCAAATTTGATTAGATGAGAGATCGGTCAACTTGAAGTATTTGCTGGGAATTATGCAGATGATGAAAAATTCGGAAACTTTCCAGTAAAATACTTATGTGAGCTAGCTTTCATACAAAACTGGTTTCACTCAAAAATCATTTATGTAGCTCTAGTTATGATCTATTTAAGTGAACATGTTTATATCAGACTTTGTATCAGTGAAGCTGTGTTCACGAATTTACTGGCACTTTTGTGATTAGAATTATAATCTCAACTTTTCCAGTTTGATTCTATTTTAAGTTGTCTTTCCAATGAAATTGGTCTCACAGAAAAATAATATCCACAACTCCAGTTATGATGATTTTAAGTAAACAGGTTTCTGTGAGCATCTGTAAAACTGCAGCTGTGTTAACAAATTTTCTGGCACTTCTGTGCTTAGTGTAACAGCTTCAAATTTTCCAGTTATGCACTCTTATGAGTTAGCTTTACAACAAAATTGGTTTTACTCAAAAATCAATTTTGTAACTCAAGTTATGATAATTTTAGTTAGGCCATATCAGAAACATTTCTGCATATAGTGCAATAACCTCTTTGCCTTCAACTTTCACTTATTTCAAAATCCTTTTATGAGCCTTTCAATATCAGAATTTCTTTTTCATATCAATTACTTAGAATATTGACTTGATTATAGATTTGGAGAGCATATAGGCTTGGCTTGTAGAAATGTTTCTCCTAAACAATTCAATCCTTCCAAGTTTACTCTTTTCTCTTTTATCATGAAATTGACTCAAGGATATCTTTTCATATGATCAGCTGATGTTTCATCATTCATAGATTTCAAACTCAAATTCTCACATGATGCAAGATCATAACTTAAGCATATGTTGCATTACAGCATACTCACAATAGTTGTGATTCAAAACTGTATTTAAGGTTAAGACAAAACATCATTCAGAATTCTAATTATCCAAAAAACATAGAATCATTCAAGTAAGCATGTTTGTCATTGAAAACTGATTTCTAAATTCTGCATAGCATCAATATACTTGAATCCTATCTTCAGAATGAGAATAGTAAGATTTATCGCATATGCATCATCATGGAAGATTAGAGTTTCAGAGTACCTCATGAAGTAATCCTCAAGTTATCATCTGATCCTTATGATTTAAGAATTTGCAGCTTGATATATGTAGAGATGAGCTCAGCTTTTGCATATTTTCTTTTCAAACTGAGTCATTTCTTTGTGCTTTCTTCTCTTAGAAGCCTATATCTCTTCCTCATATTGTGGGAAATCACTTGCCTTCTTGTGCAGTAGCCATTATCTAAGCTAACTGCGATTCATGGATTTCCTTTTGTACTGTCAGAATTTATAGCTGCAGCAAGAGTCTCTCTTGGCTGTTCTATCTCATATATTTTCATCTAAGTCTCACTCTCAGTCTCAACCTGAGACTTCAGATGAGACTTTTTCAAGTGCAGCCACTCCTTCTGTCTTCTTTTATTTTCATCATTTCTGAACATCCTTTTGACTTGGATATGTTCTTTTTTGAGGATTTTCTCATATATTTCTTGTTCAGATCCAAGCCATTCCAGTTTATCCACAAATCTGCAAGCTTTCTCATCTCAAGTGTAGGATTAGTCTTATCAAATTGTCATGCATGCTTTCTTCTACACATTGTGTAATGAGACTGCAGACTCTATAGTTACTTTATAACACGTTCAGAGAATTTTCAGATTTGAAATTGACTTCTTGCTTCAAAGACATGAATATATTAAGCACTTTCCAACAAGAGGATATCTATCATTTGATACTCCAAACTCCAACTAAGCATATGAGACATTTAAGCATTTAAAAGGGAGTAAAAATATGATTTTGATTTGTTGTTCAAAATTTTAAATAACAACAGCAGTGGCAACAAACAATGATCAGATAGATTTTCATGCCTTTTGCAAATATGGACACTACAAGTCTAGCATGCTTGCATATTTATTAAAACACTCACAACCATATGATGCTTTTAAAAACATACAAATACATATAAGGGAAATTATTAATGATTTGATCAAGCATTTTTAGTCCAAGTACAAAGAGGGATAAGAGTTTGATATCACCGATGAGTCTTCCTTGTATAAGCACTTTCAACATTCAAGCATTTTTTTGACAGCATCTATTTCCCTTTCTTTTCTTTGAGAGTGTCCTTTAATGCTTTTGCTTAGCTTTGGTAATAAAATTTTTACCCAATGCTTCTCTTTGAGAGGTTCCACTTTATGCATTCAAGAAGCTTTGGTTCAAAATCCTATATCCTCT
This sequence comes from Sesbania bispinosa, assembly GCA_026901365.1. Lineage (NCBI taxonomy): Eukaryota > Viridiplantae > Streptophyta > Magnoliopsida > Fabales > Fabaceae > Sesbania > Sesbania bispinosa. Next base: position 784,574 of record QLOH01000170.1, read on the forward strand.
TTGACTAGACAAACATGCTCATCCTTTTGAAAATTTTTCTGCGTAATCAAAACATTAGGAAAACTTTTGGTACCCATTTATCTCTTGGGTCCAAGTGGGTTAGTGATAAAATATTTATCATTTTAGCACATTTAGCAAATTTATGATACTCAATTATCAGGCTTTGAGAAATATACTAAATAGAGTAAATCCTTTTCAGCTGATAATCAAAGCACTGAATTTATCATATCCATTCATTCAAAAGTCATTACTATATTGGTAAGGTCATTTAGCTAAGCTCTCTTAGTAATAAACTAGATTTCTAGGCATACTGATGTACCTAATCATTTTATTGCATTCCTTGACCAAAATGACCAACCATTTCAATCTACACATATATATTTACTATCACTGTAACAAAAAGAATTACCATTTGAATAACTTAATTAAGCATTTTTTTTTTGTTTAAAAGGATAACGTTGGAACGTTATCAATTAATCTTATTTCAATTAGTAAGAGATGATCTACTTCTTTCAAATAAAAGATCAATGTTACCAGGATAGATAAAAAAAAAAGTTGAACGTGACATGTGCGGCATAGCATTCAATTAAAAGCTTTTTCCAATTAACTTTAGTAAATAAAAGGTTAGCTTAAAAGCATATGCTTACCTCGGCCAACAATTTTCTTTTACCTTTGTGTATTTACTTTCCAGGTTGGCTTTAGATGCGTCTAACCTTTGAAGACAATAATTTTAAGAGTTCAAATGTCTTGCCGCTGAACCACAGGTTGTTCACATGATGGTGCGATGTCAATGAGCATTATCCGCCCCTGAGCCTTATGAGCTGCTGCAGTCTTTGTACCAACATTTATCATGTATTTGACAATCTTTTTCCTCTCTCAATAGCAGTTGATTCGTCATTGAGAAAGCTAGCAAGATATTTTCTTCTTGTATATAGCCCTCCAAAGCTTTGACCTTTTTATCGAACCCTTTAATAAGCCATTTACATTCTTTCTGTCGGTTCTAAAAAAGCATTGCTGGAGCATGTCTATTTCTTTCTTAATTTCCAAATCAGCTAATTTCTTGAATTTCAGCATTAACATCCTCAGGAGTGTAAATGATTTTCAGAATTCATTTTTCTTTATCCTCTCTATCCAATCAGTGAGGTGATTCTTGGTTAGGAGACCTCTGAAATGTACAAAGAGGATGCCATTGAAGCCATTCCCTTAATTCAAGTTTCTGTTGTGGATTAGTATTTTCTTTCATAACATTATCATCTTCAGCGGAGTTTGGTACAAGCTATCAAGCAAATATTCCATCTCCTCACAAAACTGCAGAGTCATTTGTGCTCAGGAATCTTGCCATCATTGTTTTTCTTTGCGGGCAGGAAACAATGCACTCTTGCTTGTTTGGACAATATGGTCGTCTGCCAACTTTGATTGTTTCTTTCCTCTCCTTCTTCTGATTACCGTGGCAGCAGTAACAGCAGGCATGTGGTATATTTTTGTAGTTCTTCAGCCATCTTCCTTTCTTGGATCTTTCTCCTCTTCACACGTTGGTGTGCTCAACCCCAAGAGGCCGAGCTCTGATACCAACTGAAGTTGGCTGAACGTCTCTAGAAGAGGTGGTTGAATAGAGACTTGAAAATATTTGTACCTGAAAAATTCAGATTCAATCTGAGGTGGATCTCAAGTCTGTGACTTGGAACTCATATCGATTCTTAACTCAGCGGAAGGTTAGGATTAATAAAGTCTTAGTTCAGCAAAGGGGTAAGCTTAGCTTGGCAAATGTTAAACTCAACTTAGCAAAAGTTAAGACCTTAGAAGAGAATGAGTAAGACTACTGATTGATCTCAAGTTGTGATGAGATCTGAGATGAGATGTAAGATGAGACAGATCTTAGTTATTACAATTTGGTTTTCTCTGAAAAGACTTAATTATTTTAACAAACATATTTGAGTCATGAGATGTGCAATGTAAATAAAGAGATAAGGGAGAAGAGATGCACACAGAGATTTATACTAGTTCACCCACAACCTTGGGCTACGTCCAGTCCTCACAACACGTGAGATTTTCACTATTGATAACCCGTCAATTACAAGTATTCTTACAGCCTCTTCAAGACGTCCTTCACACCAAGCATAGGCACTCCTACCTTGGTTGAGCCACAAGTATTCTTTGTTCTCAACTGCCTCTTTAGGCAACGCATGCAGTATTCTTTGTCTTCGAATGCCTCTCCAGGAAACTCAGTGAGTATTCTTGTTACAGTGCCTCTCTAGGCTTTACAAACGCTCACACTAAGCTCAGGCACCTCCTGACTTAGTTGAGACTTGGTGGTATGAGATGAGATGTGATTGATCTAGCTTGGACTACATACAAAGTATAGATAAACCGTGAGCTCAGCTAGATGGTAGCTCTCTAAATCACTCAAAGAGTGTATACAAAACAGTACAAAACAAGAGCTAAACCTACTATAAGATATTGGCTAAGATAGCATAGGTAGGTAGGTTGAGATTCACTTGAGACTTGGATTTTTCTGGTTGTGCAGCAGCATCTCTGCTAAGTCTCACTGTGTCTCTCACCTGTCTCATCATAATGAGACTTCCTTTTATAGTCTTCAGAAAAACTAGCTGTTAACTAGCCGTTATACTAGCCGTTGGAAGAGAGAGAAACTGTCTTTCACTTTTCAGTCATGAGCTCAGTACTTTTCTGGTGCAGTCTCTGCTGTGACAGTGTACTTGCATTGACTAGCTTTTTGCTGCTGCGTCTCTGATTAGCTGAGTCTGATGTCTGCATCTCATCTCTGCGTCTCAAGTATGAGTCTCATGTCTGCGTCTCAAGTCTGAGTTTCATGTCTGCGTCTCAAGTCTGAATCTCATGTCTGCATCTTATCTCTGCGTCTGATCTTGAGACTGCATGTGATCTGAGACCGTCTCATGTCTGATTCTGCATCTCAAGTTGAGTCTACATCTCAAGTCTGATTCTGCATCTCTGTTGAGTCTGCATCTCAAGTCTGACTTTGAATCTCATCTTTGCTCAGCTTCATATTTCAAAGTTCTTCTTTGTCATGCTTGGACTGAATATGATCTTATAATGAATTTGGGCTTGTCTCAATCTGACTTTACAGTTTGAGCTTGTCTCAAGCTGACTTTGAATCTCTTCTTGGTTTGGAATCTTCTATTCTGATCTTATCTCTTGATTCTGAAGCTAAGATAGAGTCTCATCTCTTGGCAGATCTTGCATCTGACTGTTGATCCTTCCTTTTAAGTTTGTAGATGATTCTCTTCTTTGAGCATTGGTCTTAAGCTGATTTCTCGACTGAGCTTGCATCTGAACATGAGATAGCATCTTATGCTTGAGTTTGCGTCTCATCTTGAGTTTCAAATGTTGGTCTTCTTGATGTAACTTAATTCATTATTTGAGCTCATCTTGACTTGACTTGATGATTGGCATTTCTAGTAGAGACCCTTTCTGATTTTAGCTGAGACTTTACTCTGATGTGCACCTCTCTCAACTTAGGCTATCTTCCATTTTAAGCTTCTGAGGACTTTCTGATGAGTATATGTATTGAGGCCTTCTTCTGAAATTACCTTCAGCATATAGAACTTCTAAGCTCTGCCTGTTCTTCAAAGACAATTCTGGAGTCTGATGTTTCTTATAATTTGGATTCTGATCTGTCTGAATTCTTCATGAGAATCCTGTCTTTCTAAGATCTCTCATAATAAAACATCAGTAACTTCATGAACAGAAAACATTAAGTTTGATCAATAGGTTTGTTGTCATTAAAACCAATATCTCAGAGGGTTTTTGCGCTAACAGCCTAGCGGGTGGACTTGGTGGGGAAATTAGCTGCCATGGTCCAGTGAGCGCCCTGGAGCCGGAGCGAGTACCAAGCGACACTGGTCCACCCTGACGATCCCCTGGCCATAATCAGGATCGGTGGAGATTGTTCTGGCCTCTAAATCTTGCAAGTAATGGATGTTGTGTACCTGGTTACGCCCTGAGTTGGCGATGGCAGAACTTTAACTCTCGATCGCTTCGCCCAATCATTGTTTGGATCAAGATATTGATATTAGTATTGTTGAAGATATTAGTATCAACGTCTTAAAGGTGTTGACACTAGTATTGTTGAAGATACTAATATGAATATGTTGGATTGTTGGAGGTGCACCTGAGATTCATCATTGAGTCTGCATGCCCATGACATTGGTAACATTGTGTCTAAGAGTCTTTGCATTGCATGCATTGACTGTTGTGATGATTGGGATATGGAATGAAATTCTTGTGACTTATTTTTATGATTGATTATATATGTCTTGGTTATCATAGGAATAAGTGTATGCCTTAACTCATTCGTTACTTTCTACCAGTACGATTTTCATGACTTTCTCTCACCCCTTTGTTTTTGTGTTTTGTTGTTTGTTTCTTCTTAATTGTTGCCACGCTAGATGGAATGCTAGAAGAGATTTTGTCTCATTCAAGTGGACCGCGGCTTGGGCCGAGGTAGAAGTTTTGTATCGAGTTAAGCCGAATCATAGTTACGTCAAGAGTCTTCATCATTATTCCTTGAGTCATGTATTCAAGGGTATTCTAATTTGTATTTTATAATTAGAAAACCCTCTTATGATCAAATTTGGGATTTAGGAGTATTTGTTTAATTGAATTTTCCAAGTACCTCAAATATTTTATTTTCCAAAATGATCAACATGTAGAGTGAAAGTGTTTTAATTAAATAAATATTATCACAAGTATTTCAATCTCTTCCCTTTTGAAAAATGATTAGTATAAACATATGTTCTTATTTGTATTTGTTTCTTTAAAAAAAAAACTCTCCCTTTTTCCTTAAAGTGTTGCTAGAGATTTACGTAAAACCAAGTAACGTCTACCCCTAGGGTGGGTATTACAGACTTCGTTTCATCGCACCCCTTATGTATGTGAATCCCTTCTTTAATTATGAATTTATTAATAAAATACCTTAGCAATTGCCAATCATATTGTCTATAGGGCCCCTATGGGTGTGAATTTCCCCCCAATCCTCAGGGAAACACACCATATTACTACCACTGACGCTATCAATTTAATCACATGTTCCTATAAAACACCTATGAAGGGGCTGTCACTCACCTAAACACTTCAATTCTCAGAACTCCCTATTTTCCCATATGACTAAATGAGTACCTTTAGCAATCGGAGGTTAGGTTTCCTATGTCTAGGCTCCCCTAAACTCTAATACTAGCCGGAATTCTCATTCTCTTCGTATCCTGATCACTAGCCTATGACTCCGGCGCACGCGCGAAAGTAATGCATTAAGAACAACATAAAGTACCGATATATAAAAACAAAGATTCATAATTAAAATAGGAGAATTCACATACACTCGGGGATTGAGTCCACTACATCCAATCCAACTGGAGAGCTTAGCTACTCATGGTAGCCATTACAAACCAATGAAGAATCTGTCACCTTCTCCAATCCTTGTGCGTCTATTTTCTATTCTATACCTTTCTCCCCGTCGCTATGGTGATTTGTACAAAAGATCCTATTTATAGACTAGGAAAACCTAATCTAAATCTGGAAGAGATCAATCTGTAATTGCTTTCTAAAAAGCTGGTTCGTGTGCTGCATTTCTGGAAGCTGCGCTTCACCTGTGCTAAGCGCAGGTGAAGCATGAAACACGCTGCATACTTTCTTTAATTCCTCATTTATCCACTTGATCTCTTTCTTATCTTTCCTTTGCTTGATTGGTTTTCCTTGTTTCCCTTTTCTGACTTGATCTTGTGTTTTTTTGAGCTTGAATTCAAATTGGGAAAGTTATCACAGGATCCTTTGTTTAAATGGTTGCTGATCTTATCTTTATTTTGTCCTCATTTAAACTTCAAATCTGCAAATAATCTCCCCATTTAATGCTATCTTCTTTCCAAATTCAAATCTATCATAAATCTGCACAAATTAACAGATTTCTAATTAAAAAAGCATCAAATTCAGATTCAAACCAAATAATCACAATTATTTACAAAAAGGGATTATTTTGAGGCATAAATTAATATTTTAGCCTTGATAAGTGTAATAAAAACATAGGAAAATATCACATGATTTACACTTATCATTATCCTTCCTCCCATTGTTGGTATATTTCTGCAGATGTAATGTTTTTTTGAAGAAACACCATACTTCACCTCTTTCGTTGAGTCTAATACAATCTCTGATGTATTCCTGATTCCCTATTTTGGTCCACCTCTGTCTCCTTTGTAGGTTTCGTCACCTGGTTCTTCAACTATCCAACCCAGAGACTCAGTCAAATCCTTCACAACACCCTCTCATCACATATCAACGAAGAACACAACAAGTTCTTTCACCAACAAAAGACATAATTGAAATTCCTATTGATTCATGTCCAACTCCAACGGCTTCTCCTATCATTCCAAGGTCATCACAATCAATTGATGATCCTCCCATTGCTCTCCAGAAAGATACTCGATCCACTCGAAATCCTCATCCAATTTACAACTTTCAGAGTTTTCATCGTTTATCATCATCATATTATGCCTTTGTATCTTCTTTGTCCTCTGTTCCTATTCCTAAAAGTGACAATGAGGCACTTTCTCATTCAGGATGGAGGAAAGCTATGATTGATGAAATGATTGCTCTTGAACATAGTGGCACATGGGATCTTGTTCACCTTCCTCCGGGGAAGAAAGTTGTAGGATGCATATGGGTATATGCTGTGAAAGTTGATTCAAATGGTTGTATTGATCATCTTAAAGCTCCCTTGGTTGCTAAGGGATACACTCAAACATATGGCCTTGAATATATCGACATGTAACGTCCTAATTTCTAAATTCAGAAATAATGCCTGTTGGGAGCACTATTTCCAAATTCGTGAAATCATTTCGTTCATTTCGCGTATTGGCATACATATCATTCGCTTAATTAATCCAACACTTAGCTCCAAACATTTCATACATGAACAAAGAAATAAACATAATCTATATTCACCACATAGGCTCCAGTCGATACAATTATCCAACAAAACATAACAGTATGTGAATACGTAGAATATAACAAAGTGCTAAATTATCCTATCATATGGCTCCTACTGGTCATCTTCATCCGGGGAAATATCCTGCACAACTGAAATATTTTCCCATAGAATGGGGTGAGACCAACGTCCCAGTGGGCATGAACAAGGACACTACAGGGGAAACATTCAAGCAATTATCATGCTTCTCAAACAACCATTACAATCAACAACAACTTCATATCCATCAAACACAACACCATCAAATTAATAAAGCTTATAAATGCATGTCTGTGAAGTGTTGTAACCCGACACCCGAGGTCTTTTCACTGTTACAGGACTGTGATTGAGCGCTCGGCCATGAATCCAAGGGAAACCTGAGATTAAGTTTTATCTGAACATGATGTACACATAAATTTATTTATTAACATGATTGAGGTTCCCCCATCTTCCCCTTGGCCGAGAGGTCGATGAGTTCGCCTCGTCTTGCTTAAACATGATTGCCCGAAGGCCTGAGATGGTCCGATGACCCTGTGATAGCCCGGAGGCTCTGTGATGGCTATAAGCCTTGTGATAATTAACTCATGATTCATGACTGTGATGGCCAACGGCCCATGATTACATAATAATATGCTCAATAGTTCATGACTATGATGGCCAAAGGCCCATGCTTACATATTAACATGTTCAAAGATCACTCCACATACTCATTTGAGTCCTCTATCCTATGGTTCTTGCAAATCAATACATCAAACAATCATCACGTTAACAATAAATATATTCATCATGATTCAATGAAAGAAAGGGAGAGGCAGATAGGGGATCATGCTTTGAAATTCATACAGCAACAGACAAATAGTCACACCCACCCGAGGTTCAAGAAATGAAGAAAGAACGGAGAGTAGATAGCGTTGAAGGAGGAAAGATTGATGGAAGACTTGATCTTGGAGCGTAGAAACCGTTCTTGACTTTCACTGGCACATTCTCTTGCTACAGCGCAGGTTGGAGCGCGTGTCACTGGAAGGTGAAGCACGTCTGCTGCGCTACAGCGCAGAGTGAAGCGCAGAAGTCAGAAACTCAATTTTAAATTTTCAATTCTGTGCTTTACCTGCACTACAGCGCAGGTTGAAGCGCAGATACTACGCTGTATTTTCTGCTTCTGCTACTCCTAACTCTTTCCATGCATTCCTTTAAAATTAAATCCTTCACTTAACAATTTCCTAATTAAACAGGTAATATCTAAAACTAAAAATTAACAAAATTAAAATTTGAAAGAAAATGAAAACTTACAATGACTGGGTTGCCTTCCAAGAAGCGCTTGTTTAACGTCTTTTAGCTCGACACCTGGTTACTCAACCCTTTTATGGTGGCCTTAGGTGGAGGATGATGTTTGACTCCATTCCAGTTCTTCCTTTGAGTTCCCATCCTCCATGCCAGTTCTTGATTCTTCCATCACTGTCACTATCTTCCTCAGTATCAGATGTTGATCCCTTTCTTTTCTTCAATTGGAATTCCCATATTGACTTTGGCTGCATTACTCTCATTCTAGGCTTCCTCAGAAATTCGGAGCCTGGCAGCTTTGTTTGAGATTTGAAAACAGCATCAGTTTGTTGTAATTTGGGGATACCTCTATCAATATGAAACACAATACTTTCATCTTTTGAGCTTAGTTCATATTTTCCCCATTCAACATCAATAATCATCTTAGCAGCTTTCATGAAGGGTCTTCCTAAAATTAGGGGGACATCAGTATTCTCCTCTTCTGTCTTTGCAATGTAGAAATCTACGACATATGCAAACTTATCCACTTTGATTTGAACATCCTCTATTATCCCATAAGGGCATTGAGCGGATTTATCTGCAAGAAGCAACTTCACCCTTGCAGGCTTGACCTTCACATTACCCAACTTGTTAAAATACGATAGCGGAATCAAATTGATGTTTGCTCCAAGATCCAATAAAGCTTGAGTAGAGAGTAGATTACTAATAGAGATAGGTATAGTAAACTTACCTGGGTCAAGTGACTTACTTGTGATATAGACCTTTTCTTCATGATGTTCTTCTTCCTCTTGTGCTGCTTTTTCTTCATCTTGATGAACAATTTATTTGGATATTTCCTCTTGTGGCAGCTGTTCTTCAAAGATGATTTCTTCTTCCTCATCAGGTTCTTCCTCCTCTAACTTGTTGCCATTAGTAACAACCAAGTTGTATTGTTCCTTTGGGTTGGTTTGGGTTATAGCTGAGAAGTGGTGTTGCCTGTGTTCTGCCATTTCAGTTGCTAGCTGACCCACTTGGTTTTCTAGAGTCTTGATTGACGCCTCAGTATTCTTCTTGAATCCATTGAACCCTTGTACGAGATCATCATTCTTTCCTTCCAAACTATTCAGTTTGTCATAGGTTGAAGGTTGTTGCTGATAAGGTGTTTGTCTAGATCTTCCATTCTGACCCCAACCTGAGTTGGTTTGGTTATTACTCCATCCTTGTGAGTACTGGTTATTATTATTGGAGAAATTACCTTGCCTCACCTGGTTTCCCATGAAATTAACTTGCTCTGGTTGCATCCCTTGATTAGCACATTGACCATTTAGATGGTCACCTCCACAAAAAGCACAAATCAATGGTTGGGTTTGGATGGGTTGTGAGTGGACAGCTGATAAGTGTAAAATATGCGTTATTTTCCTATAGTTTTTATTACACTTATCAAAGTTAAAATATTAATTTATACCCAAAATTATCCCTTTTTGTTAATATTTATAATAAATGTAATTCTTTGGTTTAAATTTGAATATGATGCTATTTTAAATAGAAATCTGTTATTTTGTGCAGATTTACAGAAGATTTGGAATGAGAGAGAAAATAGCATCAGAAAGGAGGTTGTTTGCAGATTCAGAGTTTAAATAAAGACCAAATAAAAAGGAGATTAACAGTTAGTTAATCAGAGAATCTTGTGGATAACCTCTCCAATTCAAATCCAAGCCAATTAAATACAAAATCAATTAAGAAAAAGGGAAATAGGAAAACCAGTCAAGCAAAGGCAAGATCAGAAAGAGATAAAGAAGTTAGATCAAGATCTGAAGGAAGTTTGCAACGCATGACACGCTTCACCTGCGCTAAGCGCAGGTGGAGCGCAGCAACAGATCAGCCGTGCTTCATGCGCGTTAAACGCATATGAAGCGCAGGATGTGCAACAACTTTTAAACCTAGATCCAGATTGACTTCTTGGATGAAAATTAGGGTTTTCCCACTCTATAAATAGGGCCTTCTGCATAGATCAGAAACACACAGATACAGAGAGAGAGAATAGTTCTAGGATTGAAGAAGGTGACAGATTCTTCAGTGGTTTGTAATGGCTACCATGAGTAGCTAAGCTCTCCAGTAGGATTTGATGTAGTAGATTCAACCCCCAAGTGTATGAGAATTCTCTTATTTTAATTATGATTCCCTATTTGTAATTTATCGGTATCTTTATGTTGTTTGTAATGCATCGCCTCCGCGCGTGCGCCGGGGTGGTAGGCTAGTGCTCTGGATACAAAAAGTGGAACTCCGTCTAGTATTCGAGTTAGGTGAGCATAGAGCTGTCTATGAAGCTTAGTCTCCGATTGCTGAAGATACTAGTTTGGTTCATATTGTACTATAGTTCTTCGCTGCGATTGAAGCGTTTGGTGAGTGACACACCCCTTGATAGTTGTTCGATAGGAAGGTATGGATTAAATTGATAGCGCTGATTGCAAAATACGGGGAATGTTCGGGGTCGTCAAGCCACTTTGAATGCCTGTAGAGAATAGCTTTTGGCGTTTAATTATGGTGTTATAGGGGAATTTGTGGGTACGATAATTGCCAGGCATGCTTATAATTATTGAAATTAAACAATGCTAAGGTAATTACAAGTATAATCATAATTAAAAGAAGGGATTCGCATACACGAGGGGGGAGATGAAATGAAATGAAATCCTAATCCAAAGTATCATTTTCTCATCTCAGTTATCTGTTGTTATTTATTATTCTGCATACAACCAAATTCATTGATAAATTGTTTTATTGAAAATTCGATCACTAATACTTTACAAATTAAAACCGCTCCCTGTGGATACAATATCTTACTTACTCTATAACTGCTGGACTTTTGGTACACTTGCCAGGAATCCATCACGTTTTTGGCGCCGCTGCCGGGGAGCGGTGTCTCAATTTGTATAGTTTTAGGAGGTCAAATTTTAAAAATTTTATTTTAAATTTTAATTTTCATATTTTAATTTTTTATTATTTTTTATTTTCGAAAAAAAAATATTATTTATTTGTTATCTTATCCTATTTCTAGCTTCTTTGTTTATGCTTTTAAGAAGCCAGGTGTCTCCAAAGCAATTGAGTTTTGATCCATAAATCGAGAGGACAACCAGGAAGAATAGAAGAAGAAGAAGGAGGATAATAGCAGATGAACCTCAAGACATTGTAGGAGTACAGCACAGAAGGACTTTAGGGGATTATGTCAGAAATCAAGGCCCTCGTTATCATTCCAGCATTGTGCTACCCACAACAGCCAAGACCCTGGAGTTGAAAGCTGCTCATCTCAACCTCATAAATGCAAATCAATTCGCAGGATTGGATCATAAGGATCCTCATAATCATCTTTCTAATTTTTATGAATTGATAGGCACTATGGGATTTGAAGAAGGAGACTTAGAATCCATATACTTACGTCTTTTTCCTTTCTCTTTGATAGGTAAAGCAAAAGAATGGTTGAAGTCTCATCCAAATCAAAGCTTACATGCCTGGGGAATTGTGGAAGAAAAGTTCTTAAACAGATTCTTTCCAACAGGAAAGCACATCCAAGCAAAAGCAGAAATATCCACTTTCATGCAAGGAGCAAATGAACCACTCTGTGAAGCCTGGAAAAGATACAAGACCCTGCTAAGAAAATGCCCGAATCATGGTTACGACGACATTGCCCAATTGAATATCTTTTGTAATGGACTCAGACCAGATTCCAAATCCTTCATTGACGCTTCAGCAGGAGGGACTATCTTGTCCGTGGAACCAGAAAGAGCTGTGATGATCATTGAAAACATGGCTCATAATGACCAACAGCCTCAACATGGAAGGCAACCAGTACAGATGCAAGCAAAGGGAATGTTAGAGCTCAATTCTAATGATGCCATCTTAGTTGAACAAAAATTGCTCAAGAGGCAACTAGAGGCAATTACAAAATCCTTAGAAGCACTCCCGCAGCAACTAAAAGCCATTCATACTCAACCAATTCAGGCCCAACCAATGAACTGTGACTTCTGTGGAGGAGACCATCCAAACGGTCAATGTTCTTTTCAAGAGACACAAACAGAACAGGTCAACTTCATGGGAAATCAGAGAGGGCAAGGAGGTTTCTCCAACAACAACAATTACTATTCTCAAGGATGGAGGAACAACCAAACCAATTCTGGATGGGGTCAGAATGGTGGAAATAGGCAGACTCCTTACCAGCAGCAACAACCTTCAGTGAATGGCAAGATTTCTAGGTTGGAGGAAAAGATTGATGCATTCATATCAGTATTTGAGGGGTATAAAAAGAACAATGATCCATCACTCAAGGCGTTGGAACATCAAGTGAGCCAGTTAGCACAAGACATGGGAGAATTCAAGAAGAGCCACTTCTCAGCGCATACTCTTACCAACCCCAAGGAACGGTGTCATTTGATTGCTACTGATGGCAACCAGTCAGAAGATAGTGAGGTGGATGAGGACATTGTCCTAGAGGAACAATCATCCAAAGAAGAAAAAGTCCATGAACAATGTGAGACAGAAGAAAGCCAAGGGGCAATGACAGATGAAGAGGAGAAGAAGGTACCCAAGGAGGTCGTTATCACAAAAAAAGCGTTTGACCCAGGTAAGTTCACTATACCATTGACTATTGAGAATTTACCTACCACTCATGCTTTATTGGATCTTGGAGCGAGCATCAATTTGATGCCGCTTACGTATTTTAACAAGTTGAGTGATGTGTAGGTCAAGCCTGCTGATGTAGAACTATTGTTTGCAAATAAGTCTACTCAAAGACCTTATGGGATAAAAGAAGATTTGCCTGTTCGAGTGGACAAGTTTGTTTATTCAGTAGATTTCATCATTGCAAAGACAGAAGAAGTGGATGCTGATGTCCCCCTCATATTGAGAAGACCTTTTATGAAATCTGCCAAATTAATTGTTGATATTGATAAAGGGGAATACCAGGTAAGTTCCAATGATGAAAGTATCACCTTTCATATTGATAAAGGAAGCCCCAAGATCTTACAACCTCCACAACAAGTTGAAATAGATCCTACTGATGGGATCTATCAATTCCAAGAAAAGTTGCAGAAAGACAAAAAGAAAGAGATCTTGATTGAAGATCAAGAAGCAAAGAAGAAAAAGAAGGTTTCTAAATTTCTAAGGAAACCAAGAATGAGAGTGAAGCAGCCAGAAAATATTTAGGGGTTCAAAAAAGGAAAAGATCAATATCAACCACTGAAGGAGAAGGTAGTAAAGATGAAGCAAGGAACAAGTGGCATGGAGGATGGGAGTTTACAGGAAGGAATGGCATAGAATCAACCATCATCCTCTAATTGAGGCCACCATGAAGAAACAAAAAGAACCAGGCGTCGAGCTAGAAGACGTTAAACAAGCGCTTTCTGGGAGGCAACCCAGCAATTTTTTTTTATTTATTTATTTTTATTTTAGTTATTTTATTTGAGTCTGTACCTGTGTAGATTAGGAAAGGGTAAAGTAAAGGTTAAAAAAAATTTGAAAAGGAATAAACGAAAACAACAAAAAGGAAGAAAAACTGGGTACGTACGCTTTAAGTGCGCTTAGCGCATGTAAAAGCGCACTCACGCTCCATATGCGCTAAGCGCATAATGCAGCGCGAGCGCAACGGTTGGTCTCCCTGGAGACACGCGCTACACCCACGCTAAGCGCAGGTGCAGCGCATTTGCGCGCTCAGCCCACTATAAAGAAGGAAGTGACGAAAATTTTCAAAATTCAAATTCCTTCCCTGATTCTATGAGATTCTAACTACCATTTTTGCTGTTTTTGCTCACATACTCCCACTTTTACCATTTCTGAGGCTACACCAGGTATGTTTTTAGTATTTTAAAACTTTTGCACCAATTAAAATTTTGATTTAAGTCCTTATTTGTTAAGAAATTTTAGGGTAGTAACTTGGGCTTTTAGGACACCTTAGGATAGAAATATTTGTTTAAAAAGCCTTCAGTTTAGTATGCATGCTGCTAGGGACTTATTTAGAACTTATTTGGCATGATATGTGGTAGTTTTTAGAATGCTCAATGGTTTATTGCAAATTATTTATTTTTGGTGCATGGTTGCTTAAATAAAATGTATGATATTTTTACATGACCAAAATAAAAATAATTGTGCTTTCATGCATGTTTTCTAATAACATGATTTTTTGAGCATTAATATTTGTTACCTACTCTTGTTGTTAAATAATTAATTAGGGCTTGCTTTAATTGATCATTTTGGCATGTTCTTAATAAATTAATTAATTAATTAATTAATGAAGAGGTAAATTTTAAAACAAAAAATTTGTGCAAGTGCTTGATCTGATGATTATCTTAATTATTGATTTAAATTGGCCATTTAGTTCAATTAATTTTGTATAATCTGTTATTGTTGCATGATTAATTTTTGGTAACAAATATTGCAAATGGCACGCACCAAAATTGTCAGCAGAGGAGGTACATCTAGGAGCGGTGCCCAAACGGGCAAGAGGTCCCGCCAGGCACCACAGGAGGATACTGATTTTGATCCTCACATGTTTCGGGATCCTAAGGCTGCAGAAGCTTACAGTGACATCCAGGACTGTAACTTCATCAAAGATAGACCTGTCAGACTCCACCCAGATGAGTTTGAGGAGTTCAGATTAGTGATCCACGGGAGGAACTGGGTGCGCCTTAGCAGCCTAGACAGTCACTTTGATTCTACTGTGGTGAGGGAGTTTTATGCCAATGCCCATGGACCAGACAGAGTATCATATGTGAGGGGCATAGAGATTAGGTTTGATTGCGACGCAATCAATGCCCTGCTGCAGTATCCGGCACCCATGGATAGAGACTTGATGGAGTTCCAGTATCAACTCCGGATGAGAGAGGTGGGGATTGGTGGCTATGATCCTATGGATCTGGCTACTGCCCAGACTTTATGCTTACCAGGGTATTCCTTTGAAAGGAATACATCAGGACAGGCTGCTCGCATCTACAGGCAGCACATGAAGGCCATTGCGAGGATGTGGACTGTGCTAATCCTCGCTAATGTGATGCCCACCGACAATGTCTCAGATATTCAGATGCCAGTGGCACACCTCATTCACACCATCCTCACATGCGGCGTCGTGGATATCTCCAGGGTCATCACCCATAAGATAGTTGATTTCATTTCCACTATCTCACGCCGCACTGCCACCACCAGGATCAGCTTAGGCTTCCCCGCATTTATCACTGCCCTTTGCAGATCCAGGGGTGTGGATGTGAACCCCACGATTCGCATCCACAACCCTATGACTAGGGCATATATTGAGGCCTTGCGTTATGAGGAGGGGGATGAGGAGCAGCAGCAGGAACCACCACCACCAGCAGTAGCAGACCCAGTACTCCATCAACATCATCAGCATCTCTTTGCCCAACTTACTTCCATCCATAGGGGCCAGGTTCATCTACAGGAGTATTTATACTCCATTAGGCCAGACCCCTACCCAAGCATGACACCTGAGCAATTCAGAGATTATCTTCAGTGGCCTGGGGACAGGCCTATTCCTCCAGAGGGGGCTGGAGCAGCAGCTGCTGATGATGATCACATGGAGCAGGACCACCAGGACCAGGACCATTGATTTTTTTATTTGGTGCTTTTCTTTTCTTTTTCTTTTTTTTCTTTTTTTTCTTTTATCTTTCTTTCTTTTTCTTTTGGCATGTACTGTATATTTTCACACTGACATATTTATGCAGCAGTACATTTCCGTATATTATTATTTTTTATTATTTTTTTATTTTTAGGGTTTAGGAAATAAAAGGAAAATTTTCAAAATTTCTAAAATTAGGCAGTTTAACTAACCAGATTAGGAAAGAAGAAAGAGTCTTGTGATTAATTCCATAATCAATTAAGATTAGGATGCTTCACATGAGAATCTATCAGGGTAGTTAATTAAAATCAATAAATGTTTTATCAAGGAATTTAGCCAAGTAACCGGTGAGTAGAGAGCCCAAACACTGAATTGAGAGTTTTTCACCGCTGTTTGTAAACTTTTATTGATTGAGTTTTTAGATCTTATACTGTTTATGGAAAATATGGAAATGACAAAGACAAATTTTGTTTTTCAATATATTTGCTCAGTGCCAAAAAGCCAACCTTTGATATAATTTTTCCAATTTTTTATATTGAGCCTTATTTGATTATTCTTGTTCACCCAAGTCAAAATAAATATCTATATCCTATCCCTTACACATTTGGGATAGAGAGCAAGGTGGCAAGCGAAAATAATGAGAAGAAAAGGTTGAGAATCCAAAGAGCAGATACAGAGAGACAAAAAGAAAAAGAAGATCACTCCCCCTAAAATCAAAAAGAAAAAGTGAATAAATTGAATAAGTTGGGGGGAGTGCATCTTCAAACAAGGAAAGAGACATGAAAAGAAATGAAATAAATCAAGAAAGAGATGGTGGAAGGAGAGAAATCCAAGAAAAGCAAAATCCAAAGATGCTCTCTATTCTAGATGTTCATTGTTTATCCAGAAAAACCATAAATTCTTGATAGCCCAGCCTCATTACAACCTTGAAAAGACCTTTTGATCCATATTGACCATAATACATGTTTAGGAACTAGAAACGACTATCAATCTTAGTTGTTCAACTGTGGTGAAAACATTGAGGGAAACAGTACCCGTGAGCATGAGTAAAATTCCTTGGTTTATTATTTATTGCTTTAATTGCTACTCTTGAGAAAATTCAACTTGTTGATTGTGTTCTAGTTTTGATTGAGTAAAGGTAATATCTCTTGACTCTAATTTTTTTTCTAATTTATGGAAAGTAACTTATGCCTAATAAAGAGATAATGAAAATTTTTCCTTGTAGTGTTTTGAGAATTGTACACAAGGGAGATTTGAAATTTGATTGCAAAAGGTGTCTTGCTTGAGGACAAGCAAGAAATTAAGTTGGGGGGTATTTGATAAGTGTAAAATATGCGTTAATTTCCTATAGTTTTTGTTACACTTATCAAGGTTAAAATATTAATTTATACCCAAAATTATCCCTTTTTGTTAATATTTATAATAATTGTAATTATTTGGTTTAAATTTGAATATGATGCTATTTTAAAAAGAAATATTTTATTGTGCAGATTTACAGAAGATTTGGAATGAGAGAGAAAATAGCATCAGAAAGGAGATTGTTTGCAGATTCAGAGTTTAAATAAAGACCAAATAAAAAGGAGATTAACAGTTAGTTAATCAGAGAATCTTGTGGATAACCTCTCCAATTCAAATCCAAGCCAATTAAATACAAAATCAATTCAGAAAAAGGGAAATAGGAAAACAAGTCAAGCAAAGGCAAGATCAGAAAGAGATCAAGAAGTTAGATCAAGATCTGAAGGAAGTCTGCAACGCATGACACGCTTCACCTGCGATAAGCGCAGGTGGAGCGCAGCTACAGATTGATCAGGATTCACTTGCGCTAAGCGCAGGTGGAGCGCAGCAACAGATCAGTCGCGCTTCATGCGGCGCATATGAAGGTCAGGACGCGCAGCAGCTTTTAAACCTAGATCTAGGTTGACTTCTTGGATGAAAATTAGGGTTTTCCCACTCTATAAATAGGGCCTTCTGCATAGATCAGAAACACACAGATACAGAGAGAGAGAATATTTCTAGGATTGAAGAAGGTGACAGATTCTTCAGTGATTTGTAATGGCTACCATGAGTAGCTAAGCTCTCCAGTAGGATTTGAAGTAGTAGATTCAATCCCCAAGTGTATGAGATTTCTCTTATTTTAATTATGATTCCCTATTTGTAATTTATCGATATCTTTATGTTGTTTGTAATGCATCGCCTCCGCGCGTGCGCCGGGGTGGTAGGATAGTGCTCTGGATACAAAAGGTGGAACTCCGACTAGTATTCGAGTTAGGTGAGCGTAGAGCTGTCTATGAAGCTTAATCTCCGATTGCTGGAGATACTCGTTTGGTTCATATCGTACTATAGTTCTTCGCTGTGATTGAAGCATTTGGTGAGTGACACACCCCTTCATTGTTGTTCGATAGGAAGGTATGGATTAAATTGATAGCGCTGATTGCAAAATACGGGGAATGTTCGGGGTCGCCAAGCCACTTTGAATGCCTGTAGAGAATAGCTTTTGGCGTTTAATTATGGTGTTATAGGGGAATTTGCGGGTACGATAATTGCCAGGCATGCCTTATAATTATTGTAATTAAACAATGCTAAGGTAATTACAAGTATAATCATAATTAAAAGAAGGGATTCGCATACACGAGGGGGGAGATGAAACGAAATCAAATACTAATCCAAAGTATCCTTTTCTCATCTCAGTTATCTGTTGTTATTTATTATTCTGCATACAACCAAATTCATTGATAAATTGTTTTATTGAAAATTCGATCACTAATACTTTACAAATTAAAATCGCTCCCTGTGGATACGATATCTTACTTACTCTATAACTGCTGGACTTTTGGTACACTTTCCAGGAATCCATCAACAACTTTGAGTTGTTGAGGGAGTTCCTTTAACGTCTCAGTGAGTGCTTCTATTTGTCATTTAATGAGCTTGTTCTCGGCTAACAGAGCATCACTTTGATTGAGTTCCAGCATCCCTTTCTTTGGTAATTGAGCAAGTTGTCTTCCACTTTGAGCTTGTTGATCGTTTTGTGCAAAATTATTAATGATTTCTAGTGCTCGATCAACTTCTACGGATAAGATAGTTCCTCCTGCTGCAGCATCTATGAATGACTTTGAATCTGAACGGAGTCCCTTGCAGAATATGTTGAGTTGGGCTATATCCTCATAGCCATGATTGGGACAATTGCGCAGCAAAGATTTGTATCTTTCCTATGCTTCACACAGTGGCTCCTCAATCCCTTGCCTGAATGTAGAAATATCTGCTTTGGCTTCAATCTGCTTTCCTGGTGGGAAGAATCTTGTTAAAAAATTTTCCTCAACTACACCCCAAATCTGTCATTCAGCTAATGGACACATAATGAATCTTTAGTAGGTTCACCTATGATGTTATCAGCAGGTGCAACCTTTTCAACCTTATCAACAACAGGTTGGACGACTTCTTCAACAGCAACAAGTTTTTCAACCTTAGAACTATTGACATCAACAATGGTAACAGCTTCTACCATATTCTCCAGGTTTGGCACACCAAGAGTATTGATCAGTGATGGTGGTTCCCATTTCTACAATCAACACTTTTAGAATGATCTAAGGAATTATGGGCTGAAGCACAAAGTGGCATCTCCTTATCATCCTCAAACAAATGGACAAACTGAAGTATCCAACAGAGAGTTGAAGAAGATACTTGAAAAAATAGTAAATTCATCAAAAAAGGACTGGTCTTACAAGCTTGATGATGCACTGTGGGCATACAGGACAACATTCAAGACAGCTACAGGGATTTCTCCTTTCAAGATGGTATATGGAAAGGCTTGTCATCTACCAGTCGAATTGGAGCATAAGGCATATTGGGCCCTCAAAGTTCTGAACATGGATGAAAAAGCAACAGGACAAAAGAGAATTTTACAGCTGAATGAACTGGAAGAAATGCGACTAAATGCTTATGAGTCTTCTAAGATTTATAAAGAAAAGACAAAAGCATATCATAATAAGAAGCTCTTGAACAGAAAATTCTTCCCAGGACAATCATTGTTGCTGTTCAACTCCAGATTAAAATTCTTTCCTGGAAAACTGAGATCCAAAAGGACAGGACCCTTCATTATCAAGGAAGTAAGATCATATGGACCAGTGGAATTGGAGGATTCTAATACAGGGAATTGTTGGGTGGTGAATGGCCAGAGACTAAAGCCCTATCTGGGAGGAGAAATCGACAGATCCAAATTTGTCATTCAGCTAATGGACACATAATGAATCTTTAGTAGGTTCACCTATGATGTTATCAGCAGGTGCAACCTTTTCAACCTTATCAACAGCAGGTTGGATGACTTCTTCAACAGCAACAAGTTTTTCAACCTTAGAACTATTGACGTCAATAATGGTAACAGCTTCTACCATCTTCACTGGTACATCAGTAAGACTCACATCATCCTCTAGATCAGCAGGATCAAGGTTATCAAAGTGTACCTTAATTTTCTTGTAAGGTTTCTCTACAGGCACAGGCTTCATAGCAGTTCCTGAAGCTTCCTCTTATACAACTTTGTCTTTGTAAGGTCATAAAGAACAAAGGGTGTAGGAGGTTTTGCTTTCCTCTTCACAATTCTTTCCTTCTTAATGTCCAGTACCTTCTGAGACCTTACTTGTTGCAGTGCTGCCTGAAAAATCCCAGCATAATCTTTTGGGACGGATTTGCTCCTAGTCATCATCTGAGCAGGAGCTTCTTCTTTTATAGGGGATAACAACCTCCTGTGTTTAGATCTTGCTGCCTTTGAAGGTCTCTTTCATTTTGTTGCAGCAGCCTTTTCATACTCCTCATCTTCAATCATAGCCTTCTGAGCAGCTTCAGCTAAGGCTCTAACATTCTCTTCTTGTTCTTTTATTTTAGCTTCCTCCTCCTTTTCAATGGCAGTAGAAATTTCCACTACTCATTGATCTTCTTATAGTTACCTTAGATGATCAATATTTCTAGAAAGTGACTACATCTATGTAGAAACCACAGGAAACACTAGAATGGGGGGTTGAATAGTGTTTTATAATTTCAAATAGATTTTATGAAAACCTTTGCCACAAGCAAAGAGTTTAACAAAATCCTTGAGCAACTTGCTGAAACTGGAATTTTCAGAGACTTACTGAAGTGCTTCAGCAGGTCTAAAAGATAGTGTTATAAACTTGTTTTATAAAGCATTTGAGATTGTTTTAAAGTTTAAGCTTATAAAACAAATTATTCAGAACCCTTGTGTTAGCTTAAATAACAATTATAAAGAGATAAGGGTAAAGAAGACTTAGTCAAGAATTTATCCTGGTTCACTCACATCCATCGTGAGCTACGTCCAATCCCAATGCCAAACCAACAGAGTGTTTCTACTAACTGAGCACAGTTACAAGTATTCTTTTATCCACAACCTCTTCAGGCTAAAACCCAAGTATGGTTTTACATACAAGCCTCTCCAAGCTCAAACCCAAGTATTCTTTGTTCCACCAAGCCTCTCTAGGCTCTTAGACACTTAAAAGTGTTTACAGTGAGTAAAAGTTTAAGTTCCTAAGAAACTTAAACAGAAAAGATCTTGTACAATGATGACTGAGTATAACTCAAGGTACAATAGAAAGTATTTTATGTACAAAGATATCAGAGAGTAGCAGATTGAATTTTTGCAGTGTAATGGCTTGATAATGTTGTCTTCTCTCTTTGAAAAACTTCATGAAGCTTTATATAGGATGACATCTTTGAATCCGTTGAAGATTGATGAGAAACACCGTTGTGAGATAGCATTAAATGTTGTTAATACCATTGTGATACAATATTCAAAAAGCTTCTGACTTTGTGTGTTACAGGTTCAAGTACCAGAGTCTGACACGTCCAGGTACCAGTTTACAACAGTTTCCCTTTCTGGTAAAATATTTGAAATGCTTCATAAAGGGTCTCGATAACAATCTACATGTGAGGGGTCTTACCAGATAAACAAGATTAGTCACCCCAACCACATGTGACTATGAATGAGTTAGTTATTGGTTGCTATAACTAGTGTTATAAAACTCGAACAAGTCATTGACTTGATCAAGGTATTAAGTCAATGGGTAATAGGTCACTAGTTAAACCAATTAGAGTAATGGTAATTATATATAAATGTGGTTTGATGGTTGATTCCATTTTTTATTCCATTTTCAATCATGTTGATATCCTGAGTTCAATTCCTATATATGAAACTTCCATAAATTTTTAAGCAATTTAAGTAAGATATATATATATATATATATAAAAAGAAGAGATTTTAGTGTGGCGTTCAACACCCTTCTACATATGAGGCAATACATGTTAGGAATATGCACTAGAGACTTATATATTTATGAACATCCATCACTTGTATCATGTTATTTTATAAAGGCAACTTATTCTTTTAGAATATAATAAATGTCCATAGAATAGTAAGCTCAAACTTCATAAGGAATCAAGTAGATGACTTGATCGTGAGATCTTATGAAGAATTATTCTTAAAATAGTCCCTGGTCAAGTATCATCGTAGGAAAAAGATGCATTTAGACTAGTAGGTGAGTTCATTGATGATCACATCTCACGGATCATGGATATGAGATATCATGTGCTCACATAGGTACACATTAAGTGACCTAGATGGCATTTGTCCCTCCTATGTAACAGGAGTTATATTTGTAGGCCTCTTGATAAAATGAGACTGCAAAATGCATGGCCATGCTCAGGAGGATAAACATGAGATGTTTATTTTCTGTACAGTCTACTTAGGGATCAAGAAAACATAAATTGAACTATACAAGGTTGACACAGTCCATGCCCTTGTGTTCAATTAGATACTTGGACAAAGGGACAGATCATATAATTTATCATAAAATAGGATTTGTCAAAGTTGTTGATAATCTCAATGTATTGCTAGATACCGCTCACTATTCATAATATTAAATATAAAAGGGTTTTATTTTAATATTATAACCAAATATTAAAAGCCTATTGGGTCACACACATACAACAAGCCACTAGGAAAAAATAATAATTCTAATTTAATTAAAATTATAACCTAATGGGTCAGGCCCATATGTGTTAGAGATAAGTGAGTGAGGGGGTAAAACCCTAGCCACCACTCTATAAATAGAGCATGAGATGCGTTACCTAGATATATGAGTAGTCGCTCTTACTCTCTAAACACTACTAGCAAAGTTGAGGAGGGATTCCTAGTTCGGCTGTTTGCGTGGACACCACTAGAGACGTGGCTGCTATTGCCTCGTTCGCAATCCTTAAGAGGTATGACCTTTTGTTTTATACCCTTTCATGCCTTGATTCATGTTTTCGCATAACGATCATAACAAGAGAGAGAATCCATTTATTTCCGCTGCACCCTAACCACATGCTTGATTCCCTTCCTTACGAAGGTACATGTGTTCGAACCTCCCCTTCTAAACTTTAAGAATTTTTAACAATTCCTCAATTGTCAGCTTTATTGGAGTAGTTGAACCAAGTCGGTTTAGTCTGAGTTTTATAACACGACCTATAATAACAGACCAAACTTAAGGCAATTATTTATTAGTTAGATTATATTTTGGAAGCTTCTATATAAGGAATTGATCTTTAGAAAAGTGTATATTTGTTGATATGATTAAACTTTTAGAAAACCTTTTGTTCAAAACTTGTAACCTAAGAAAACACACTTTGTGACACGTGGAGAGAATTTTGTGCAACCTACAGTAACTGTACTAGAAAAGGCTATGCAATATAGTTGTAGGCCATATAGGTCTAGTGTATTGCCGAATAAGATTCAAAAGGTGACTTATCTTGGAAAGTAAGCGTTGGCAATCTATTTATTATATGTATTGCATGATCGATTGCAAATGTCCAAAATGATTTTGTAGCTTTGCTTGAAAATCTAAGGCACACGCTACAAACATAATACGTTGATGTTTGTGCTCCATAAGCCCATTTTGTTAGGGTGTTTTAATGCATGTTATGTGATGAATAATGCTCTTTTTATGGTAGAAGTCATGGATGATGGATTCCTTCCTATTAACACTCTTAATAATCTTAATTTTTGTGTCAAATTGAATTTCGAATATAATAATGAAGGTTTGTAAGTTTTCTCTATTGTTTCACTTTTATTTTTTAACAAGCAAACCCATGTAAACTTTGTACAGTAATATACAAGTTTTAGAAAATATCTATAACCCTTTGTGGATCGTGTCCCAAAGGGCCCAAAATGACTACATGAATAAGCTCAAAGGTCTTTGCTTATTTTTTTTTCAAAATGATTCAAAGGCAATTTTCTTTGTTTAGCATAATGACAAATATCACATGATTCAAATGCATAAAATGTAATAGAAAAGTATTAGACAAAAATGTCATTCTTTCATTTGAATGGTCGCCCAATCTGAGGTGTCATACATCAGCTGTATTATTGGTCATATTTTGCATGACATGATGAAGGTAATTCATTTGGTATCAAGACTAACCTTCAAGAAATGTGCATATCAGCTGCATTAAATTTTTATAATACACAAAATAAGACCTTGTGATGGGATCTACAAATTGTGATAATTTGTTTCACAAAATAACACAACACAATCAAGAGAGGTGGTCAGTTTGGCGACAAAAAATGAGATTAACATTGAATTTTGGAACATAAAGAACATCTAACAATGTTAAATTTGATGATACATGAGAATACCAACAATGTGTACATCTAATGATGATTATTTGGCAATGTTACTCGAATAAGGGGTATATTTCATTGAATTTGGTAAAAAAATGATTTATTGAAATATACATAATGAGTAGGTATTGTGTCTAACATCCAAAAGTTAGAGATGAGTCTGAATTTACATCAGCAAAATTCAAATGATGTTTTTACATGATTTAAGGCATGTGGTATTGAGTTCACCTTAGACTGTTGAATAAGAGCTAAGATGCTATCATACTGGTCTTGTGTGAATAAGAACTTCCCTTTAGATTGAATTTCCTCTTCAAATTCAAAACCCTATTGATTAGCAAGTTGTTTTGAGTTATTGAGTGTTGCATTTGTAGCTCTCCCTTTATTCTTTTACCCAAGAGGAAAACCATGCTTGAAATAGAATGTGTCCACAATGTGATTGTTTCTACCACAATAGTTGTAAAGTTTCCTAACTCCTCTTTCACGTTTGTAATTTCTTCCTCGATTTGATTGGAGAAATGATAGTTGTACATCAATACAACAATACAACTAAGAGAGATGAAGAGCGAAAAGAAATAGAAGAGAGAAATATGAGATGTGATTGGTGATATGATAGAGAGATATAGAAAAAAAGTGTGTTGTATGAGTTGTTGTATGTTTTTGTTGTATGAATTTATTATCTCATTTGATTGAGTTTTCTTGTAGTTCACTAAATTCTAATTGCACATTGAGAACTGGTATTGAAAACTCACATTCCTATTGAATGACAAGGAAGAAAGTCCTTATGATTAATGGCATTTGGGTCCATCAACATTATCTGTGATCAAACCTGAGCATATTGTTCATTAATCCTCTCAAGAAGCAGATGGCATATTTTAATTCTCTATAATTTTTCATGGTGGTGATGACACCACATATGCATGGAATGATGTAAGGACTAGGGGTGTTCATGGGACGGGTTGGGACCGGTTTTGCTTGTCCCTAACCCGACCCTAATTTTTGACCGAGCCTATTCTATGGATCTGAACCCGTCCATAGACCCGAAGAGAACCGGTGATGTGCAGGCCTAAGTAAGACTGGGTCTGAGTAGGACAGAACCGGGTTGACCCGAAATATAAGCTAAATATAATCAAGAAACGATCATATAACAATGTTCATAAGGAAATAGTTCATACAATTAATAAATATATTTCATACAATAGAAATCTTTTTAATGTATGTAATATTTTTTACTTTTTTAAAGTTTGAGACATTACTAAAACAAGAATAACATTAGATCACTATATAACTTTACGTATATAATATTTTTTTAAAGATAGATAGAGGAAACTTAAACTCAAAACCCTATCTAAAATGAAAAAATAAGGTAAGGACATTACATAATAGAAAATTATAAGTAATAAATATTAGGCTTAAATATGTTTTTGGTCCCTCTAAAATACGTGGGTTTTCATTTTGGTCCCCCTAATTTTTTTTATCTTTTAGTCCCCCTAAAATTTTTTCTTTTCAAAATAGTCCTCGTCGTTAGATCAGTTAACAGAATGTGACGTGTCCATTAACCCCTTTGCTGACCTATCCTTCTTATTCATATATGGCAGCCACTGTGTAAATTGATTAGTTTTATAATTGATTTTATTAATTAAAAACGTTTAAAAAATAAAAGAAAGTAGGAAATCATATTTGGGTGCTCTGTCTCTCTCCCAAATTACAATTCTTCGTCTTCTCTAACCAACCCTGAGAGTTTCCCCTACAACGCCAATGCGTTTGAGTCTGCGTCTTCTCTAACTGCCAGATTACGACTATGACTTCTGGGTGGATTATGTCACAAAAGTGGCTGCCAAGTTTTGAAGGAAGTTTCTAGAACTTCAGTTCCAACCTTTTTGTGGTTGATCTTAGCTCTAACCAACTACAGGGGACGTCTATTCCTTTCATTCCACAGTATGCAAGTTATTTGGACTACTCAAACAACAAATTCAGCTTTGTCATTCCACCAGACATTGGAAATCACCTCCCTTTCTTACGTTTTCTGTTTCTTTCAAACAACAGCTTTCAAGGACCAACCCATGAATCCTTATGCAATGCTTCTAGTCTTTACCTGCTAGACCTCTCATACAACAACTTTTGGGATGATTCCCAAGTGCTTTGTAGCATTGAGTAGTAGCACTCTTAGGATTTTAAATTTTAGTGGAAACTGATGGAATCCTGGCAAGTGTACCAAAAGTCCAGCAGTTATAGAGTAAGTAAGATATTGTATCCACAGGGAGCAGTTTTAATTTGTAAAGTGATAGCGATTGTATTTCCAATAAAACGGTTTATAAAAAGGTATGGTTGTTTTCGAAATAATAAAAGTAAAAATAAATAATAAAAATAAAGCAGATAACGCGAGGAGAGAATAATATTTTGGATTAGGATTTGACTTCGCTTCATCTCCCCCCCTGTGTATGCGAATCCCTTCCTTTAATTATGATCATACTCGTAATCACCTTAGTATTGTCTAACTACAATAATTATAAGGCATGCCTGGTAATTATCGTACCCGCAAATTCCTCTATAACATCATAATTAAACATCAGAAACTATTCTCTACAGGCATTCAAAGTGGCTTGGGGACCCCGAACATTCCCCGTATTTTGTAACTGACACTATCATCTTAATCATACTTTCACATAAAGCACCTATGAAGGGGTGTGTCACTCACTGAACCTTCAATCGTTAGAATACAATCTTTATACTACGATATGACTAAAACGAGTACCTTTAGCAATCAGAGATTAAGCTTCACAGACAACTCTATGCTCACCTAACTCTAATACTAGCCGGAGTTCCACTTTTTGTATCCAGAGCACTAGCCTACCACCCCGGCGCACGCGCGAAGGTGATGCATTACAAACAGCATAAAGATACCGATAAATTACAAATAGAGAATCATAATTAAGAAGAAGAGAATTCTATATACACAAGGGGATTGAATCCACTACATCAAATCCTACTGGAGAGCTTAGCTACTCATGGTAGCCATTACAAACCACTGAGAAATCTGTCACCTTTCTCAATCCTAGAACTACTCTCTCTCTCTCTCTGTATCTGTGTGTATGTGACCTATGCAAAGGCCTCTATTTATAGAGTTGGAAAACCCTAATTCTCCTCCAAGAAGTCACTCTGGATCTAGTTAAGAGGCTGCTGCGCACCATGCGCTTTATGTGCGCTTAGCGCGTATGAAGCCTATTCAATTTGTTGCTACGCTCCACGTGCGCTTAGCGCAGGTGGAGCCTGATCAATCTGGATCTGAGCGCGTGTGGAGCGTGTTACGCGCTGCAGCTTTCCTTCAAATCTTGATTTAACTTCTGGATCTCTTTCTGATCATATCTAGTTTTCCTTTATCCCTTTATCTGAGTTGTTTTTGCATTTATTTAATTTGAATTTGAATTGAAGAGGTTATCCACAAGATTCTCTAATTATCTCCTCTTTATTTGAATTCTGAATCTGCAACAACCTCTTTTCTGATGTTATTTTCTCTCTCATTCCAAATCTCCTGTAAATCTGCATAAAATAACAGATTTCTATTCAAAATAGCATCATATTCAAATTTGAACTAAATAATTACAAATATTGTAAATATTAATAAAAAGAGATATTTTGGGACATAAATTACTATTTTAACCTTGATAAGTGAAATAAAAACTATATGAAAATAACGCTAATTTTACACTTATCAAATACCCCCATTTTAATTTCTTGCTTGTCCTTAAGCAAGACACCTTTACAGTCAAAATTTCAACACACCCTTGATTATGATTCACAAAATAACTACAAGGAAAAATTTTCATTATCTCTTTATTAGGCAGAAGTCACTTTCCAAATCAAGAAAAATCAAAATCAAGAGATATTACCATTGCTCAATCAGAATTAAAATACAATCAACAAGTTGAATTTCCTGAGGAGTAGTAATTAAAGGAACAAACTAAATACCAAGGAATTTCACTCATGCTCACGGGTACTGTTTCCCTCAATATTTTCACCACATTTGAACAACTAAGTTTGATATTCGTTTCTAATTCTTAAGCATGTTCATGGTTAATATGGATCAAAATGTCTTTTCAAGGTTGTAATGAAGCTGGGTTATCAAGAAATTATGGTTTTTCTGGATAAACAATGAACATCTAGAATAGAGAGCATCTTTGGATGTTGCTTTTTGAATTTCTCGCCTTCCACCATCTCTTTCTTGATTTATTTCAATTCTTTGCAGGCCTCTTTCCTTGTTTGAAGATGCACTCCCCCCAACTTATTCATTTTATTCACTTTTTCTTTTTTTGATTTTAGAGGGAGTGATCATCTTTTTTCTTTTTGTTTCTCTGTACCTGCTCTTTGGATTTTCAACCTTTTCTTCCCATTATTTTTGCTTTCCACCTTGCTCTCTATCCCAAATGTGTAAGGGACAGGATATAGATTTTTATTTTGGCTTGGGTGAACAAGAATAAACAATTAAGGCTAAAAAATGGGTATCAAAAATTGGAAAAATTGTACCGAGGTTGGCTTTTTGGGTTTGAGAAAACATATTGAAAAACAAAATTTTGCCTTTGTCATTTCCATATTTTCCATAAACAGCAAAAGATCCAAAAACTCAATCAATAAAAGTTGACAGACAGCGGTGAAAAACTCTCAATTCAGTGTTTGGGCTCTCAACTCACCGGTTACTTGGCTAAATTCCTTGATAAAACATTTATTGATTTTAATTAACTACCCTAATTATTTCTCATGTGAAGTAACCTAATCTTAATTGATTATGGGATTAATCACAAGACCTCTTTTTTTTCCTAATCTGGTTAGTTAAACAGCCCAATTTCAGAAATTTTGAAAAAAAATTCCTTTTATATTACCTAAATCCTAAGTATATACTAAAAACTAATAAAGGAAAATAAAAGAAAAACTAAAAATAATAAAAAGAAAAACTAAAATAAAAGAAAAAGAAAAACTAAAATAAAAGAAAAAGAAAAACTAAAAATAAAAGAAAAAGAAAACATCTAGTTTTAGTCTTTATCTTCTGAATTTCCTCCCCTCCTGTAAAAATTAGGCCTGTCCCCAGGCCATTCTACTTCCTCTTGGAAGCGTTCTGGAGTCATGCCCGGATGCTGTCCTTGAACATTGTAATACAAGAATTCTTGAAGATGCATCATACTGGAATGGATTGATTTGACCTGATCTGATAAATGTTCCATGAAATATTGGCCCGGTCTATCTGATGGTAGTGGTGGTGCAGGGACCTCATTAATGTCAATGATTGTTTCTTCTGGTGGGATGCACTGAGATTCTATATATTGTTGATCAATGAGTTTCCCAATAGGTGTGTTTGGGTGGACCCCAACACCCTGGTATTGGCATAAAGCTATGATTAAAGCTGGGAATCCCAATTTCATTCGAGATTGTAATCTCCTTTCATCCCGAGATGCTTGGATTAAACATTCCAAATAGTCAGATATGACTAAAGCAATGTCAACCCGCTCCTTCTTCATTATGCAATGCATTAAATGTGTTGAAGGCATAGCTAAGGCGGAAAGACGTGGTGTAGGCATAATGTTGGCAATTATAAGATCCATCCAAATTTTGGACGCACCTTTCAAATACTCTCTGAGTATTGATTCTGCTTCACCATACACATTTGTCTCATACGTTTTTCCATCCAAACACAAGCACTGAGCAGTCTGTGCATCAAGTATATCATTTCCATAAGGTCCAACTTCCTGCATCCTCTTAATATACCTGCAATAAGTGTCATCAATGACTTCTGGTGCAGGGCACTCTAAAATTTCATTAATTGCATCCCTGTCATAGGACACCCAACATCCTTGTACAAAGCTTTTTCTTTCACCAGTACCATCTTCATTCCATAAGGCATTACTATAAAATTGTTTGACAATATCTGGGTCAAAATGTTTGTAAGGTTCCACCAGTACCCGCCATTGTCTTCTTTCAATTTCATAGTTAAACTCCTCATATTCTCCTTCTTTTAGTAGCACCTGTCGTTCCAACAAGAATTCACAATTTTTAATATAATTGTAATTCAATGCGGCTTCAGGGTCTTTAAATTCTCCTTCTCTTTCAAACGGATCGTCTGTCCTCCTCTTCTTTATTGGTGCAGAGGTGATCTTCCTTGTAGTTATCAAGGTGCGAACCATCTACAAAGAAAAATAATAATGCATTGAGAAGAGGGAATCAAGAATCAAATACCCAAAGTCAAGAAGGAGCACCATCTTACTTGTAGTTCCATCAAGATTAATCAAAGAATCAAAGCTAAAATTCATACCTTGATGAGTAGCTTCTTCTGAGAGACTAAAAACAGAGAATATTTTAAAAAAAAACTTTCCCGCTCAAAACCTCTTAAAGTCAGCGAGAGTGGTGATTTTCTTGGTTTCAGACGCTATTTATCAGCGTACAGGGACCTGCGCTTCATATGCGCTTAGCGCATATGAAGCGCGTGCTTCTGAATGGTCCCGCACGCTGTGATCACGCTGCATCGTATCACAAAGCGCGTTTTCAGGCTTTACCTTGCGCTTAGCACGAGTAAAGCGTGAAACCAAGAGGCTTACGCTTCTTCTGCGCTTTAAATGCGCTTAGCGGGCTTAAAGCGCAGAAAGTTTTTTAAAAAAATTTTTTATTTTCTTTTCTTTTATGTTTTTCTAAAAATTTACTCCTATTCTAAAAAAATAAAATACAAGAAAATATGTTGGGTTGCCTCCCAGAAAGCGCTTGTTTAACGTTTGATAGCTCGACGCCTGATTCATTATGTGTCCATTAGTTGAATGACAAATTTGGATCTGTCAATTTCTCCTCCTAGATAGGGCTTTAGCCTCTGGCCATTCACTACCCAACAATTCCCTGTATCAGGGTCCTCTAATTCAACTGCTCCATATGATCTCACTTCCTTGATAATGAAGGGTCCTGTCCATTTGGATCTCAGTTTTCCAGGAAAAAGAATTTTAATCTGGAGTTGAACAACAATAC
The DNA here is from genome assembly GCA_026901365.1 of Sesbania bispinosa. NCBI lineage: Eukaryota > Viridiplantae > Streptophyta > Magnoliopsida > Fabales > Fabaceae > Sesbania > Sesbania bispinosa. The sequence continues at coordinate 816,098 of QLOH01000170.1, forward strand.
TGATTGTCCTAGGAAGAATTTTCTGGTTAAGAGCTTCTTATCATGATATGCCTTTGTCTTTTCTTTATAGATCTTAGAAGACTCATAAGCATTTAGCCGCATTTCTTCCAGTTCATTCAGCTGTAGAATCCTTTTTTGTCCTACTGCTCTTTCATCCATATTCAGAACTTTGAGGGCCCAATATGCCTTATGCTCCAGTTCAACTGGTAGATGACATGTCTTTCCATATACCATCTTGAAAGGAGAAAGCCCTGTAGTTGTCTTGAATGTTGTCCTGTATGCCCACAGTGCATCATCTAGCTTATAAGACCAATCCCTTTTTTATGAGTTTACTGTTTTTTCGAGTATCTTCTTCAACTCTCTGTTAGATACTTCAGCTTGTCCATTTGTTTGAGGATGATAAGGTGATACTACTTTGTGCTTCAGCCCATAACTCCTCAAAACATTTTGCAAGTGTTGATTGCAGAAGTGGGAACCACCATCACTGATCAATACTCTTGGTGTGCCAAACCTGGAGAATATATTTTTCTTCAAGAATTGTTCCACCGTTCTTGAGTCAGCTTTCACTGTGGCTTCAGCCTCTACCCATTTTGAAACATAGTCTACAACTACCAGAATGTACTCCTTTCCATTTGAAGAGGGAAAAGGTCCCACAAAGTCTATCCCCCAACAATCGAATACTTCAACTTCTAGAATATAGTTCCAGGGCATCTCATTCCTCTTTGATATTCCTCCAGTTCTTTGGCAATTATCATAGTGTAGAACATAATCATGTGCATCCTTGAACAGAGTTGGCCAATAAAATCCTGACTGTAACACTTTTGCAGCAGTTCTATCCTTGTTGAAGTGCCCTCCATATGGTGAACCATGACAGTGCCATAAAATGTTCTGAACTTCTTCTCTTGGCACACATCTTCTCAGCAACCCATCAGTTCCTATCTTGACAAGGTGTGGATCGTCCCACATATATTCATTTGCAGAGTGCAAGAACTGTTTCTTTTCATTCCATGTCATCCCTTCTGGAAGTACTCCTGCTGCCTTAAAATTTGCGATGTCAGCAAACCATGGCCTTTCCTTGATCATCATGAGTTGTTCATCTGGAAAAGCTTCCTGTACTTCCACTTGAGTGTCAGTTACTTCTTTATTCACCAATCTTGACAGATGATCTGCTATGAAATTCTCACCCCCCTTTTTATCTTTTATGACCAAATCAAATTCCTTAAGCTCCAGCTTCTGAATTTCAGTACTTTCCTCTTGCATCAATGTCTCGTTGCCTTCTTCTCCCGGTGGAACAAAACCTGTTGAGTTAAGTTCCTTGAGGTAGTCCTTTCTTTCTTCTTCATCAAAGATATCTCCCACTCCTGTCAATACTTTCTCCAGAGGATCTGCTTTTAACAATCTTTGATCAAGGGAGATTTCTTCTATAACATCTAATTGAAGACACTGTTGTTTCTCTTCTGGATGTTTCATTGCTTCAAACACATTAAAAGTCACCTCATCATCTTGCATTCTTACTGTTAGGTTGCCATCATCCACATCAATGATTACTCTTGTTGTCTTCATGAATGGTCTGCCAAGAATGAGAGGTACCTCTGCATCTTCCTTTATGTCCATGATGACAAAATCCACTAGAAATATGAACTTGTCCACTTGTACCAATACATCTTCTGCAACTCCACTTGGAAACTTCATTGATCTGTCAGCTAGTTGTAGAGTCATCTTTGTGGGTTTGATTTCCATATTCCCAATTCTTTTCATCATTGATAGGGGCATTAGGTTGATGCTAGCTCCTAGATCAAGCAATGCTTTGCCCACTGGTTGAGAACCAATCGTTACAGGTATAGTGAAGCTTCCTGGATCTTTCGTCTCTTATGGTAAAGACTTTTGTATGATTGCACTGCATCTGGCTTCCAATCCTACTGTCTCTGTTGTGAAGTTCCTCTTTCTAGTCATTACTTCCTTCATAAATTTGGAGTAGGTTGGCATCTGCTCAAGGGCCTCCATTAAGGGAATATTGATCTGCACATTCTTCATTAGTCCCATGAAGTTCTCGAACTCCCTATCCATATCCTTTTTTGAAGGTTTCTTTGGGTATGGTAGACGCTTGTCTTGTGGTGCAGATGAGAAGACTTCAATCTTTTCCTGTGTCACCTCCTTTCTTTTTCTAGCTCAATCTCTTCTTCTTGATCTTTCTGGCACTCAGCTTGTTGTTCTTTTTGATGGGTTTCTGGTAAGCGAACCACAAATCCAGCAGTATAATAGTAAGAAAGAGTATCGTATCCACAAGAAACGGTTATTTATGTAGAACGAAATCGTACTTATCAAGAGAAAGCACAGTTTAGAGAGTATAATTGCAGAATGATAAAGAGAGTAGATAATTAATTGGAATTAGAAAGGTAGAGTTAGAGACACTTTACTTGGATCAGGATTGGATTTCATCTCATCACACCCATTGTGCATATAAAGACTATCTATTATTTTAGGTTTACTCTATAATAATGTAGACAAACTTTATTGCTAAGGCCCCTCGCCAGCGACCTTAACACTCAAGGATAAATTATGCGGGATCTCCCAAGCGATAGATTTATCTCGGCTTATTTCGATCTCTTTTATTCAATTTGTAAAGAATTAGACGATAAACGAGGCCTAGTGCTGTAGACGCGCCTTCGCTCCAGTACTGTCACTACCTTATACTCATTAGGACACGCCTATGTTCGGATCCTGGATTGACAACCCCCTAACTCTTTGCTACCGATTACTAAGTCCTATTGGTCGCATGCTCCTTCACTTAGAGTACTCACACTACCCCTCGCTCAATAGTAAACATCCCTTTTCGGCCGTCAGTAGTAACCGAGTATTCTTATTCAATCAGAGAATGAGTTTCCTATGTCTAGGCTCCCCCATCCTCACTCCTAGTAATAACTGCTTTAGTTAAGACTAACCTATAACTCCAGACGCAAGCGTGGGAAATAGGAATAAGCACAGAATAAAACATACCACTATTATAGATAGGGAGCTCATTGAAATAATAATATAGAATTTATATACACTCAAGGATAGAATCAATTACATCCAATCCTACTGGAGAGTTAACTACATGAAGTAGCCATACAAACCATCGAAGACGCTGTCACCATCTTCAATCCTCCTGAAAGCGCTCCTCCTCTCCTACTCTAAACTTCTTTGAATGACGCAAGAGGTTCCTATTTATAGATTAGGAAAGACAAAGCAAATTTGGGAAGAGATCCTCTTAAAAACGGAAACTGGGAAGCAATCTGCGTGTTCTGCGCTTCAAGCTGCGCTACAGCGCAGGTTCCAGAGAGTTGCGCTTCACCTGCGCTATAGCGCGGGGTGAAGCGCAGCTAGCATCTGCAGCTTCAACTTTCCTCTTTTAAATTGTCGATCTCTCCCCGAGACTGGTTTTCACGCGTTTTCCTTTCCTTGTTTCCCTTTATTTTCTGATATCTTTATATTTATTGTGCAATCCTTGTTTATTTGGGAAGCGTGTCTGCAATATCTTTGATTGATTGGCTCTGATCTCCTCATTAATGATTCAAATATTCTTCACATCTTTAATTAATTGTCTTCAATCAATCTACAATCTTGCATAAATCCTCCTCATTTAATTCCATTTAATCTCTGAATTAAATCTTTGCAATAATCCTGCAAAAATCAGCAATAAATCTATTAAAATAGCATCAAATTCTAAACTAGGATTAATAAATACAAATTAGTAAATATTAAATAAAAAGGGATAAAAATAGGGTAAAATTATCATTTTGTCCTTGATAAGTGAAATAAATATATACTAATTTATCAACTATTTTTCACTTATGACTTTTCTTTCTAAGACTTCCCTTTCAACTGTCAAATTTTCTCCTATACCTCTTCCTATCTCCTTACCACTTCTAGTGGAAATAGATCTGCAGAACTCTTGGTGCTCAACAAGCTGTTTGCGGATGGTCTCTACTTGATCTGCTAAACTTTGAAACGCCATCTTCACTGCTTGCTGATTGTTGTTTATATCTCGCATGAGATTGTCGAGTTTCTCCTCAATTATGAGATAGATGTATGGTACTACTAAATCTTTGGCTGGTTCTGGAGATGACTCGCACTTTGTCTGCAATCCTTCCAAGAAGTTGACTTGCTCTATTTGTAGTGTAGGGAGAGAGTAATGGCCATTTGGATGATTACTGTTGCAAAAATCACAAATCAATGTGATGCTTGGCTCTGGCGTTGCCATTTGGTTCTGCATTAGGAGCTTGATTTTACCCAGCAACATGTCCACTAGCTTGATTGATTCTTCCCTTGGCTCTGGTTGTCCCCATAGCTGAGCTGATTGACAACTGAGTGCAGAATTCTCAATTATCTCAACTGCTCTTTCCGCGCTCACTGCTAAGATGGTTCCTCCTGTTGCTGCATTTATGAAGGTCTTGGAGTCTGATCTGAGTCCATTGCAAAAGATATTTACCTGGGTCAGGTCATTATAACCATGGTTTGGACAATTGTGCAGTAATAGCTTGTATCTTTCCCAAGCTTGTCGAGGTGATTCATTGGCTTCTTGCTCAAATGTTATCTTCATTTAAGCCTGCAAGAACCGTGAAACTGAGTAAAACCTTTTGAGAAATCTTTCTTCTACTTCCTTCCAGCTGCTTAGATTTTGACTGGGATGTGTCTTCAACCATTCTTTTGCTTTTCCTGTTAAAGAGAAAGGAAAAAGACGTAAGTATATAGTTTCTAAGTCTCCTTCTTCAAACCCCATAGTGCTTATCAATTCATAAAAATTAGAAATATGATTATGTGGATTCTCATGATCCAATCCTGAGAATTGATTTTCGTTTATGCTGTTGAGATGAGCAGCTTTCAACTCCAAGGTCCTTGCAGTTGTGGGTAGCACAATGCTGGAATGATAGCGAGGGCCTTGATTTTTGACATAATCTCCTAAAGTCCTTCTAGTTTCTGCCATATCTTGAGGTTCGTCTGTTATTATCCTCCTTCTTCTTCTTTGACTTCTTTTCTTCCTGGTTGTCCTCTCAATTTTTGGATCAAAAATTAGTTGCTTTGGAGACACCTGGCTTCTTAAAAGCATAAACAAAGAATCTAGAGATTGGATGAGATAACAGACAAATACTTTTTTTTATAATAAATAAATACGAAAATAAATAAAAAAAGAAATATGAAAACTTAAAATTTAAAATACAATTTTTGAAATTTTTGAAAAAAAAAAGAAAAAAATTGAAAATTCAACCTTCTAAAACTATACAAATTGAGACACCGCTCCCCGGCAACGGCGCCAAAAACTTGATGGAATCCTGGCAAGTGTACCAAAAGTCTAGCAGTTATAGAGTAAGTAAGATATAGTATTCACAGGGAGCGGTTTTAATTTGTAAAGTGATAGCGATTGTATTTCCAATAAAACGGTTTATAAAAAGGTATGGTTGTTTTCGAAATAATAAAAGTAAAAATAAATAATAAAAATAAAGCAGATAACACGAGGAGAGAATAATATTTTGGATTAGGATTTGACTTCGCTTCACCTCCCCCCTTGTGTATGCGAATCCCTTCCTTTAATTATGATCATACTCGTAATCACCTTAGTATTGTCTAACTACAATAATTATTAGGCATGCCTGGTAATTATCGTACCCGCAAATTCCCTATAACATCATAATTAAACGTCAGAAACTATTCTCTACAGGCATTCAAAGTGGCTTGGCGACCCCGAACATTCCCCGTATTTTGTAACGGACACTATCATCTTAATCATACTTTCACATAAAGCACCTATGAAGGGGTGTGTCACTCACTGAACCTTCAATCGTTAGAATACAATCTTTATACTACGATATGACTAAAACGAGTACCTTTAGCAATCGGAGATTAAGCTTCACAGACAACTCTATGCTCACCAAACTCTAATACTAGCCGGAGTTCCACTTTTTGTATCCAGAGCACTAGCCTACCACCCCGGCGCACGCGCGGAGGTGATGCATTACAAACAGCATAAAGATACCGATAAATTACAAATATAGAATCATAATTAAGAAGAAGAGAATTCTATATACACAAGGGGATTGAATCCACTACATCAAATCCTACTGGAGAGCTTAACTACTCATGGTAGCCATTACAAACCACTGAGAAATCTGTCACCTTTCTCAATCCTAGAACTACTCTCTCTCTCTCTGTATCTGTGTGTATGTGACCTATGCAAAGGCCTCTATTTATAGAGTTGGAAAACCCTAATTCTCCTCCAAGAAGTCACTCTGGATCTAGGTTAAGAGGTTGATGCGCAACATGCGCTTTATGTGCGCTTAGTGCGTATGAAGCCTATTCAATCTGTTGCTACGCTCCACGTGCGCTTAGCGCAGGTGGAGCCTGATCAATCTGGATATGCGCTCCACATGCGCTTAGCGCGTGTGGAGCGTGTTACGCGCTGCAGCTTTCCTTCAAATCTTGATCTAACTTCTGGATCTCTTTCTGATCATATCTAGTTTTCCTTTATCCCTTTATCTGAGTGGTTTTTGTATTTATTTAATTTGAATTTGAATTGAAGAGGTTATCCACAAGATTCTCTAATTATCTCCTCTTTATTTGAATTCTGAATCTGCAACAACCTCATTTCTGATGTTATTTTGTCTCTCATTCCAAATCTCCTGTAAATCTTCATAAAATAACAGATTTCTATTCAAAATAGCATCATATTCAAATTTGAACTAAATAATTACAAATATTGCAAATATTAATAAAAAGGGATATTTTGGGGCATAAATTACTATTTTAACCTTGATAAGTGTAATAAAAACTATATGAAAATAACGCTAATTTTACACTTATCAGAAACAAGCTCTAAGGTTATATTCCTGATGATTTTCCAACTTTAAGTGCACTAAGGTTGTTGGAGAAGATGCAGACTCAAACGCGTTGGCGTTGTAGGGCAAACTCTCAAGGTTGGTTGTGTAAGGTCCAAGAATCCCTTGAGAATGTTTTAATGATGACAACCAATCAAGGATTACTTGGTATAATTTTGATCTTTAAGGACTAATGTTTTTGTTCAAGTGTATGTTCAGAAGATACAGGTAAGCATCTGCAGAAGGAATGATTAAACAGAATAAGAAGGAAAGAAATGATCCTTAAATGAGAGGAAATGACTTAGAATTAACAGGAATGACAAATCTGTGAAAAACAGATTTAATACAACACTTAAGAAGCATTAAGATGTTTTGTGTCATTCTCCAGAAGATAGGAACAGTTTCCTAGAAGAAAGATAATTTTGCTTAATTATCTTAGAAGGAAGATTCACTTTAAAATATAAAAGAAAAGCTTATCACTGGCTGGAAAACATCAAATTACATGTGAATCATCCTCTGTAAAATGTAAAACTCAATCACAGAAGATAGAAAGCTGATCTGATGTAGGACCTGAGTCTGCAGAAGGAGCAGACCATGACAGAAACCAAGAAGGCAGAATGAACTTGCATCTTCTATGGTTACAGCTACAACATTAGCTTAAAAATATTCTTAATCAAGTATATATCGAATGACAGAAACATTCTGCAGAAGGAACATGCCTACAGAAGATCTGCAGAAGGAGTACATTACTGCAGAAGATGCACTTAAGCCAAATACATGATAAACTCCTTCTTCTCATCTTCTCTTGATTTCAGTGGGCAAGATAACACGAGAATATGTGAAAATATTGTACTGGAAAGCTTCAGCATGTTTGCAGAAGAATTGCCCTGAGAAATAGCCCAAAACAGCCTGCAGAAGGAACCCTACAGAAGGAAGAGCTGGTCAAAGTGACAGCTGTAAAGCTGTACTTGCTGCAGCAGAGAAAGGGACAACTCCTTGGGTCCAGCTAGCTATCCAACGGCTATTTCACTCCAGCCTTCTATAAAAGGAGAGTTCCTCCTCACTTGGAAGGCACCTCACTCCAGAAGATACATCAGCTGTTGCTTCTACACTTTCTAATCTTCTGGAAAACTTCTCTCTCCTTCATAAGAGTGTTCTCTGGTCTGAAAAGCTTTGGAGAGAGTCTTGGCTCAACAATTTGCTTCTGTTATGCAAGTATTGTAATAGTTTGAGCCTTATTTGTTTGTAATCTTTCTTGTAATTGGTTGTAAAAGTCTCAAAAGAAGTGTGCAGGTGCATAGCCTTCTTCTGAGCAGTAAGGGAAAGGTTTCCCTGTGAGGTTTACTGAGATTTGGTGATCTCAGTGGGTATACAGAATCTGCAGAAGGTACTTGCAGTATTCTGGGCAGTAAATCTTCTACAGAAGGTTCTGTAGTTGATTTACAGTGAGAAAGTTGGTTTGGTTGTTGTTAGCCTGAAGAGGCAGGTAAAGAATACTAGTGGTGAGGTCACCCAAGAAGATTGTAAGTTGATTAAAAGAGTGAGAAAATCCTACAGGTGTAGGGACTGGAGGTAGCCTCAGGTTGGAAGAGGTGAACCAGTATAAAATTCTGTGTGCCATCTTCTCTACACTCTCTTTATTATACTGCATATTATTTACATCTTCTGCATAATTAAAATTAACTAACAACTATCTTCTGAAAGTCTAAACTCTTTGTACTTAGCCAAGGAAATTCCTTGAGCAGAAAAAGTATTTAAAGAAATTGCAGACCAGATTTATTTAATCACAATTCAACCCCCCCTTCTTGTGATTAAAGCCAAAGCTTCAATTGGTACCAGAGCTTGCTTCTAGGGTTGAAATTAATTAACATTAAGAGAAGAAAAGATCAAGGGATATGGTAAATCATGGAGCTGCAATGTTCATACCAGAAGGTTCATCCACAAATAGGCCTCCAGCATTTGATGGAAAAGACTACTACTATTGGAAGGATAGAATGAAGTTGTTCCTAGAATCACAGGACATTGATCTTTGGGATATTATAGAAAAGGGAAACTTTGTTCCTATGATTAGAAGAACAAGGTTTCTCACTCCTCCCAAAGAAGGAGAATCAGAAGTTCAAGAAGTAGTCCCTCAGCCCAAAGAAAGAGAATTCTGGACCTTAGAAGATAAGCAAAAATATCTTCTAAACTCCAAAGCTAAATTCTTTCTTCTCTGTGCACTAAGCAGAGGAGAATATGGTAAAGTGGCTGGATGTTCTACAGCCAAAGAAATATGGGATACACTCAAAATAGCCCATGAAGGTATTGATCAGGTTAAAGAATCTAAAATCAACATATTGATCCATCAATATGAAATGTTCAGCATGGTTGAGCATGAATCTATTGATGAAATGTTCAGTAGATTCACTGTCATTATTAATGACTTAAAAGTCTCTTGGAAAAAGCTACTCAAACCAAGAACAAGTAAGGAAAATCCTTAGAAGTCTTCCAAGAATATGGAGACCTAAGGTTACTGCAATTCAAGAAGCCAAGGACCTTGTTGTTCTAAAGCTAGACGAATTGCTTGGTTCACTAAAAGTTCATGAGCAAGAACTCATGGATGAGCTGCCTAGAAAAGGAAAGTCCATTGCCTTAAAAGCAAGTACTTCCAGAAGGAATAGCTTAACCTCTACTGAAATTATTGACTCTGAAGAAGAAGAAACATCATCTGAAAAAGATGATGAACTTGCCTTCATCTCAAGAAGAATCCAAAACCTAATAAGAAGAAAAGGCAAAGGAAAGAAAAATTTCAGTTTCAAGAAGGAAGGACAGAAATCTGAAAATTCAAAGGCACAAGTCATTTGCTATGAGTGCAACAAACTAGGACATTTCAAATCAGAATGTCCCCAGCTAAAGAAAAATTCAAAAACCTTCCAGAGAAGGAAAGCTATGATGGCAACTTGGGATGACTCAGACAGCTCTTCAGAAGAAGAAAATGCTGGAGAAGAAGAAGCAAATATATGCCTGATGGCTGGAAATGGTGATGAAGAAAATGAGGTAATCACTTATACTCCTACTGCATACAAAGAATTAGAAGATGCATTTGAAAACTTACTATCTGATTCACACACACTTGCACAAAAATGTGCACTTTTAAAAGAACAACTAGCTAAAACTAAAGAAGAAAATGAGAAACTAAAAGAAGATAATGATAGACTAAGTAAAACCAACCAATATCTTCAACAATCACACTTTAAGCTATCAGAACAGGTTAGAATAATTAAAGAAAACTCTGCAGAAGATACGAATTTTGCAGTACTGCAGAAGGAAAACAATCTTCTGTAGAAAAAGGTAAATGAACTACAAGTAGATTTGAGTAAGTTTGTCAGTAGTACACTTAATCTAAATAAATTAATAGGGAGTGGCAGAGAAACAACTGATAAAACTGGATTAGGATACAATAAAGCAGGAACATCAAAAATAAAGAAAACTGTTTTCATTCCTGCTAAAAGGCAACCTCCTAAGTGTTCTTGGTGTAACAAAGTTGGACATACTGATCAATACTGTTACAAAAGAAATAGGAGCTGGAGAAGAAAGGTATCTAACCCTTCAGGACCCAAATCCATTTGGGTACCTAAATCCTTGCTTTGCTCCAATGTAGGAAAAGGGAGAATCCCTCAAGAAGAAAGAGCTATGGTTCTTGGACAGTTGCTGCTCAAGACATATGACTGGAGACAAAAGCAAATTCATACTTCTCCACAAAATGGAAGGTGGAACAGTTACCTTTGGAGACAACAACAAAGCTCACATCAAAGGTATTGGAAAGATAGGTATGAAAAATTCCACTCAAATTAATAATGTGTATTATGTGAAAGGGTTAAAACATAATCTTCTCAGCATAAGTCAGCTATGTGACAGTGGCTATGAAGTTATGTTTCAACCAACATTCTGTGAAATTAGAGAAGCATCTACAAAGAAAGTCCTATTTTCTGGTCTTAGAAGCAAAAACCTATACAACATATGTCTAGAAGAACTATCTGATCATACATGCTTTGCTTCTTTTGAAAATGGTAAATGGACATGGCATAGGAAAGTAGGTCATTTAAATATGAAAAGCATTTCCAAATTATCAAAACTAGACCTAGTTAGAGGATTACCAAAAATCAAATTTGAGAAGGATAAAATATGTGATGCATGTGTAAAGGAAAACATACAAAATCAAGTTTCCATCCAAAAAATGTCATCACTACTAAAAGGATACTAGAATTGTTGCATATAGATTTGTTTGGACCTTCTAAAACACCAAGTCTAGGAGGAAAGAAATATGGACTTGTCATTGTAGATGACTACTCTAGATTCACATGGGTTTTGTTCCTTACATCTAAAGATGAATCCTTTGATGCTTTCAAAATCTTCTCAAAGAAGATACAAAATGAAAGTAGCCATTTGATAGCTTCTGTAAGAAGTGATCATGGAGGGGAATATGAAAATCATTCTTTTAAAGAATTCTTTGATGAAACTGGAATTTCACATAATTTCTCATGTCCTAGAACTCCACAACAGAATGGAGTTGTAGAAAGAAAAAATAGAACCCTCCAAGAGATGGCTAGAACCATGTTAAGTGATAGTGGGATTCACAAATACTTTTGGGCTGAAGCAGTATCAACTGCCTGCTATATACTTAACAGAGTTTCCATCAGAAGCATCTTAAATAAAACTCCATATGAAATATGGAAAGGAAGAAAACCTAGTGTTGGATATTTTCATGTATTTGGATGCAATTGCTTCATTCTAAATAACAAAGAAAACCTTGAAAAGTTTGATGCAAAATCTGAGAAAGGGATCTTTCTTGGATATTCTACAACTTCTAAAGCTTATAGAGTTTATAATATTAAGAATCAAACTATAGAAGAAAGCATGCATGTTGTTTTCAATGATACTAATCCTTCTTGGCAAGAAAAACATTCAAAGAATCAGATGATGAAGGTGAGCTACTGCAGAAGAAACCTTCTGACAGAAAAGACTCTCCAGAAGATACAGGAAAACAAGAATCTCCTGCAGAAGAAACTGAGAAAGCTGATGAAAGTCTTCCTAAGAGCTGGAAGTTGATTACCAATCATCCTCATGAACTAATCATTGGGAAAACTGCAGAAGGTGTCAGAACTAGATCACAACTGAGAAACTGTGAAAACAGTTCTGCACTCCTATCTCAAATTGAACCAAAAAACATAACTGAAGCCTTAGAAGATAAATCTTGGGTAGATGCAATGAAAGAAGAACTGGATCAATTTGAGAAGAATAAAGTATGGACACTTGTACCTTCTCCAGAAGATCACCCCATCATTGGCACTAAATGGGTTTTTAGAAACAAAATGGATGAAGAAGGTAAAGTAATCAGAAATAAAGCCAGGTTAGTAGCTCAAGGATACAATCAACAGGAAGGTATTGATTTTGATGAAACTTTTGCTCCTGTTGCTAGATTAGAAGCTATTAGAATCCTACTTGCTTTTGCTGCACATAAAAATTTTAAACTTTATCAAATGGATGTTAAAAGTGCATTTTTAAATGGTTACATAAGTGAGGAAGTGTTTGTGCACCAACCTCCTGGTTTTGAAAATCCAAAACATCCATCTTATGTTTTCGAACTTACAATAGCACTATATGGATTAAAGCAAGCTCCTAGAGCTTGATATGAAAGATTAAGTAGTTTCCTTCTTAACAATGAGTTTTCGAGAGGAAAGATTGACACAACCTTATTTAGAAAAATTATTAAGAAGGATCTACTAATTGTGCAAATATATGTGGATGACATCATTTTTGGATCAACAAATTCAAAATGTGTGAAGACTTCTCCAATCTAATGAAAGGAGAATTTGAAATGAGCCTTATGGGAGAACTTAAATACTTTCTTGGATTACAAATAAAGCAAGAGAAATCAGGAATCTTCATTTACCAAGAAAAGTATATTAAGGATCTTCTAAGAAGATACAGAATGGAAGGATCAAAGTCCATGGGAACTCCCATGCATCCTTCTGTAACTCTAGATATGGATGAAAATGGAAAATCTGTATCTGAGAAGGAGTATAGAGGTATGATAGGATCTCTATTATACTTAACTGCTAGTAGACCTGATATTCTTTTTTCAGTAGGACTATGTGCTAGATTTCAATCTTCTTCAAAAGAATCACATATTGCTGCTGTGAAAAGAATACTTAGATATCTTGTTGGAACCAATGATCTTGGTCTTTGGTACAAGAAAGGTACAAAATATGATTTAACAGGATATTGTGATGCTGATTATGCTGGAGATAGACTAGATAGAAAGAGCACAAGTGGTGGATGTCAATTCCTTGGAGAAGCATTGGTTTCTTAGTCATGTAAGAAGCAACCTACCATTGCTTTATCTACTGCAGAAGCAGAATATGTATCTGCTGCAAGCTGCTGCTCTCAAATGCTATGGATAAAGCATCAAATGGAGGATTATTGCTTAAGGTACACAAAAATCCCTATCTTCTGTGACAATACAAGTGCTATAAACTTGTCCAAGAATCCTATACAACATTCAAGGTCTAAACACATTGACATAAAGCATCATTTCATTAGGGATCATTTGCAGAAGAATGAAATAGAACTTAAATTCATTGAAACTAAGCTTCAAGTAGCCGATATCTTCACTAAACCTCTTGTAGAAGATAGGTTTGTGTTTATTAGGGATAAATTAAATATGTGCAAATTATCAAGTTAAATGAATATATTGACTTGATTGAATTTTAACTTTATCATAAAAACAGAAATCACTGATATCTTCTATAGAAGGTATGAGAAATCCTTCCTTCTGCAAGGTTTTGCAGATTTTCTATCTTCTGTTCAAGAAGAAGAAACATCCTTCTCCAACATCTGAATCACTTTTGATTCAGCATATTATCTCCTCTGAACACTTAAAGCTGTACGAGGAAAGGTCATTATCAAAACCTGTCAAATTCTCTCTCCTAGGTCAACTATGAAAAAGACAAAACATGGACTGCAAAGTACTTTATTTAGGTAGTGCAAGTTAATCTGACTTAACCTTTTGTCTCTTCATCTTTTAATATTAAGTTTGTTGCATTAATGAGGAAATGGAAAGCTACATGACCGTTTGCAACAAAACAAAACTTAAAAAACTGCGCTAATCTCTCTCCTTCTTATTCATTCTCTCAAACGGCTAGTTGAGAACAATATATCTCAGCTAAAGAACTCATCCTCTTCACTCCAAACCTCATTCAGAAATCTACAACAAAAACTAAACTCTTTGTCTCTCTCTCGTACTCTGTTTTTCAGCTCAAACCATGAGGATGAAATCAATGGCTTGCAAGAATGTCTCCACCTCCTCTCCCCTCTCAGAAGAAGAAGATATAGACCAATCTCCAATCACTGAAACAGAAATGATTCCATCTTCTGAACCCATTCGTGCTGAACCAATCTCCACTCAACCTCCCATAATAGAATCCACTGAAATATAGGAACCCACTACTCCAATGGCTGACCCTCCAACTGAAGAACCAGCTGAAGTTGGCTGAATGTCTCTAGAAGGGGGGTTGAATAGAGACTTGAAAATATTGTACCTGAAAACACACACTTAAATTCACGTTGAGACATGATCTCAAGTTTGACACTTGGAGTCTCAAGTAGGTTAGATGAGATATTATTGATCTCAAGTTGAGATGGGATCTGAGATGAGATAGGCTTGAGATGTAAGGTGAGATGTTGTCTCAACAATAATTATGTAATCAAGTAAATATGATTTTATGATAAATGAAACTTGATTATCTTTGAATAGATTTGATTTAGTTCAGTAAACAGAAATTGGGATGTGAGAACAATTAGCTCATCAAATGTTAAGACCTTAAAAGAGAATGAGTGAGACTATTGACTGATCTCAGGTTGAGATAGGATCTGAGATGAGATGGGTCTGAGATGAGATGTAAGATGAGATGCATGGATGTAGTTTAGTAATTACAGTTTGGTTTTCTCTGAACAGATTTATATTAACAAACAGATTAGAGACGTGAGATGCACAACATAAATAAAGAGATAGGGAAAGGAGATGCACACTGAGATTTATACTGGTTCACCCACAACCTTGGGCTACGTCCAGTCCTCACAACTCGTGAGATTTCCACTATTGACAAACCCGTCAATACAAGTATTCTTACAGCCTCTTCAGGACGCCCCTCACACCAAGCATAGGCACTCCTACCTTGGTTGAGTCTCAAGTATTCTTTGTTCTCAACTGCCTCTTCAGGCAACGCATGCAGTATTCTTTGTTTTCAACTGCCTCTCCAGGCAACTCAGTGAGTATTCTTGTTACAGTGCCTCTTCAGGCTTTACAATAGCTCACACTAAGCTCAGGCACCTCCTGACTTAGTTGAGACTTGATGGTATGAGATGAGATGTGATTGATCTAGCTTGGACTACATACAAAGTATGGATAAACCGTGAGCTCAGCTAGGTATCACGCTCTAAATCACTCAAGGAGTGCATACAAATCAGTACATAACAAGAGCTAAACCTATTATAAGATATTGGCTAAGATAGCATAGGTAGGTAGGTTGAGATTCACTTGAGACTTGGATTTTTCTGGTTGTGCAGCAGCATCTCTGCTGAGTCTCACTGTGTCTCACTGCTGTCTCATCAGAATGAGACTTCCTTTTATAGTCTTCAGAAAAACTAGCCGTTAACTAGCCGTTGGAAGAGAGAGAAGCTGACTTTTACTTTTCTGTCATATGCACAGTACTTTTCTGGTGCAGTCTCTGCTGTGACAGTGTACTTGCATTGACTAGCTTTTGCTGCTGAGTCTCTGATGAGCTGAGTCTGATCTCTGCATCTCGTCTCTGTGTCTCAAGTCTGATTCTCATGTCTGCATCTCAAGTCTGAGTCTCATGTCTGCATCTGATCTTGAGACTGCATCTGATCTTGAGAGTATATCTGTCTCATGTCTGATTCTACATCTTAAGTTGAGACTGCATCTCAAGTCTGATTCTGCATCTCTGTTGAGACTGCATCTTAAGTCTGATTCTATATCTCTGTTGAGACTGCATCTCAAGTCTGATTCTATATCTCTGTTGAGATTGCATCTCAAGTCTGATTCTATATCTCTGTTGAGACTGCATCTCAAGTCTGATTCTGCATCTCTGTTGAGATCTCATCTGGCTGCGTCTGTTCTTGAGACGACGTCTCAAGCTGTCCTTGCATCTCACGCTGAACTAGCATCTGTTCATTGCTTGCATCTCAAGCTGAGCTTGAGTCTCTTTAGGCTTTATGTTGAGATCTCTTTTGAGCATTGGTCTTAAGCTGATTTCTAGACTGAGCTTGCATCTGAACATGAGATAACATCTTTATGCTTGAGTCTGCGTCTCATCTTGAGTTCCAAATATTGGTCTTCTTGATGCAACTTAATTCATTGTTTGAGCTCATCTTGTCTTGACTTGATGATTGGCGTTTCTAGTAGAGATCCTTTTTGATTGTAGCTGAGACTTAACTCTAATGAGCACCTCTCTCAACTTAGGCTAACTTCATATTAAACCATTCTAAGCTTCTTGAAGACTTTCTGATAAAGGATATGTATTGAGGCCTTCTTCTGAAATTACCTTCAGCATATTGAACTTCTAATCTCTGCCTGTTCTTCAAAGACAATTCTGAAGTATGATGCTTCTTAATAATAGGATTCTGATCTTTCTGAATCTCAGGAAGGACTTTCATTAATTACTCAATCTCAGGCTGATCTTTATCTTCAACATAAGTCTGAGGCTTACTACCAGTCTCAATCTGTGCTAGCCTCTCCATCTCAGTCTGAGCTTGTGGTTCTTCTGATCTTTCTGAGTTCTTTGCTAAGCGTATGAATCCTGTCTTTCTAAGATCTCACACAAAACATCAGTAACTTCAAGAACAGAAAACATTAATTTTGATCAACAGGTTTGTTGTCATTAAAACCAAATCTCAGAGGGTTTTTGCGCCAACAATCTCCCCCTTTTTGATGATGACAAACCTATTTGAACAAAATTAAGTTTTCATGTATAATAGCATAAAAGGAATGATGAGAGTCTATATACTTTTCATAATATGATCCACTCAATTGAACTCCCCCTGAATTCATGCTTAACAATGTTTAATGCAAACTATAATGTGATAGCATGATTCAGAATTATGATATGCTATTATACACATGACAATTACTTTCTTACTTCTCCCCCTTTTGGCATCAACAAAAAGATGGAAGGAGAAATATATCAAATACATAGCATCTGAAAAATCTGTCAAATAACCACCTCTTATTGATTTTCAATTATACTAATGGCATTAAAGACATGATTTTCACTTGTCAAGCATATGGTTGATCTTAACCGAGGGTTTTGAGCAAGAGATATATGCAATAATATTCTCAACTTCCCTAGAATGATAAAACAATAGATCACACATATGGTTATAACAATGATCACAAGAATTTTAGATGAGGCAATATGATATGGAAAGGGATAAATGCTCCAATAAGTACAGTTAGAATAGAAAAATCAAAGACTAAGGTAAGAAGAAGAGCTTTTAGAGTCCAGATTCCAGAATTTCTTAGTAACTTGATATCCATATTTTGCAGAATCTCTCTTACTAAGTTCAGAATCTTTTTAAACTTCTTTCTTACAATTTTCTCTTTGATCATCTTTCTCAATTTAAACCTCAAGAGAGCTATTTTCCCATTCTCTTTTCATTTCAACATTTCCTCAAAAAGATAGAGAGTGATTTCTAGATTTGTAGAGGAAATAGGTATATGCATTCATCTATAAATGATCACTCTCCAACTGAGTCAACATACATGGATAGAACATTAGCAAATAATTTGACTAACTCCCCCTCAAGATGTAAAGGTTCTGCTCAAATTTCCAAAGTTGCTGGTTTAGCAACTCTTTAATAGCTGATGCAGAAAATTCAACTTTCAGAATGATAATTATTTAATCCAACATTGAGTAGGGGATGCAGTTAGGATTGAATAGAAGAAATAGAGCTCAATCTTAAACCAGAACAATGACTTATTCTGTTTGCATACTTGATTAGATGATAAGAATTTCATTTGATGCATATTCAAGTAGCAAGAATACATTCAGCACAAAGATTGAACCAACTACTCCCCCTAAATGTGTTACTCACCTTGAATTTTATGCCCATAGTGAGTTAACTTTGTAGAACATGGATAAAAGACATAAAAGATCGAGATTACAGATTTTAGACAGCAGGGGAACACAGAACAGAAATTTATCAATATGATTTGCAAATAAGATCATAATCAAAGCACATTTTTCAGCAAACAAGATCTGTTCTGATAATTTTTCAAAGATTGTGATATTCAATGTTAAGTTCCTTTCATACTCATTGATTCACCCAATATTCCATATCATAATATGCACATCAATAATTTACTTTTGATATGCCAAAGTTTATCACAGATTTGGAGATCAAGAGGACATTGTCAAAGGTATCACTTTCAAGAGATCAAGTCTCACTATTTTTCTATCATGTATCCTTAACCTTTGAACAAGTACTGCTCCTATCATAGATTGATCTAGAAATTTATATTCTATCACAGTAAACCACATCATGGCAACTTTCCAATGCCACAAAAATCAACTCATTTGGATTGGCACAATTAAAGATATTTGAACTTGAAGTTTCAGCACCAAATCAGAAAACATCCATGGACTTAGCTACTTTAATCTGTACTTGTGAGTTATTTCTAGTTCATAAAATATGAGATTTCAACACAATAAACTAGACATCACAAGCTTTAAAATGATATAAAAGTCATTTCATTTGGAGTTTTCTATTATAAGATATGAGTGATTAAAGTTGGTTGTTCTATAATAGAGTGCTTATTGTGACATGTCTGGTTTTTCATTCACTGTGATCAATCTATGCATCCAAAAATAGTGAAAATTAATAATGTTAAACCAGAGAACAACAGCTTTTAAATCCAACTGGTTTCATTTGAAAAGGACTTTCCTAGCTCCAGATATAAGCATTCAAAACAGATGTGTTCAGATTTGACTACATGAGAGATCAGTCCACTTGACGTGTTTGCTGGGAATTATGAAGATGATGAAAAATTCTGAAACTTTCCAGTCAAATACTTACATGAGTTAGTTTTCATACAAAACTGGTTTCACTCAAAAATCATTTCTGTAGCTCTAGTTATGATCTATTTAAGTGAACATGTTTGCATTGAAGCTTGTAATACTGCAGCTGTGTTTACAGAATTACTGGCACTTCTGTGATTAGCAATATAATCTCAAACTTTCCAGTTTTATTCTATTTTAAATTATCTTTCCAATAAAATTGGTCTTACAGAAAAATAATATCTACAGCTCCAGTTATGATGATTTTAAGTAAACAGGTTTCTGTGAGCATTTGTAAAACTACAGCTGTGTTAACAAATTTTCTGGTACTTCTGTGCTTAGTATAACAGCTTCAAACTTTTCAGTTTTGCACTATTATGAGTTATCTTTCCAACAAAATTGGTTTTACTCAAACATCAATTTTGTAGCTCAAGTTATGATCATTTTAGTCAGGCTATATCAGAAACATTTCTGCATACAGTGCAATAACCTCTTTGCCTTCAACTTTCACTTGTTTCACAATCCTTTTATGAGCCTTTCAATCTCAGAATTTCTTTTTCATATCAATTACTTAGAAGATTGACTTGATTAAATAATTGGAGAGCATATAGACTTAGCTTGTTGAAATGTTTTCTCCTAACTAATCAACTCAAACTTTCCAAGTTCTCTTTTCTCAATTATCATGAGATTGACTCAAGGATATATTTTCATATGATCAGCTCATGTTGCATAAATAGATTTCAAATTTAAATTCTCTCATGATGCAAGATCATAACTTAAGCATGTGTTGCATTACATTATACTTACAATAGTTGAGATTCAAAACTGTATTAAGATCATGACAAAGAAGCATTCAGAATTCAATTATCCAAACAGCACAGAATCATTTAAATAAGCATATGTTTATCATTGAAAAATGATTTCTAAATTCTGCATAGCATCATCATACATTAAATCCTATTTTTCAAGATGAGAATATCACATATGCATCATCATGAAAGATTAGAGTTTCAGAGTACCTTATGAAGCATTCCTCAAGTTGTCATTTGATCCATATGACTTAAAAATTTGCAGCTTGATATAAGTAGAGATAAATTGATCAGCTTCTGCATTTTCTTTTCGAACTTAGACATCTCCTTGTGCTTTCTTCTCTTAGAAGCTTCTTTCTCTTTTTCATATTGTGGGAAAGCACTTGCTCTCTTGTGCAGTAGCTATTTTCTAAAATACATGAATTTCCTTTTTGAGCTTGTCAAGATCAGAGCTGCAACAAGAGTCTCACTTGGTCTTCTCTCCATCTAAGTCTCAGGCTCAGTCTCATCTTGAGACTCATATGAGACTCTCTCAAGTGCAGTTGTACTTTCTTGCTTTTTATAATTTCTGAACATCCTTTTAACTTAGATATGAGGATTTTCTCATATTGTTCTTGTTGAGATCCAAGCATTCCATTTTGTCTCCAAATCTACAATCTTTCTAATCTCAAGTGTAGGATTAGTCTTGTCAAAACTATCATGCATGATTTCTTTCACATATTGAGCAATGAGAATATTGTAGACTCTATAGTTACTTTGGATGTTGTAGAATGTTCAGAAAATATTCACATTTCAAATTGACAACTTGTTTCACAGATATGATCATATATTAAGCATTTTCAATAAGAGGATATCTATCATTTAATACTCCAAACTCTAAGTGAGCATATGAGATATTTAATCATTCAAGAGAGAGTAAAAATATGACTTTTTTAATTTGCTATTCAGAAACTCAAATAGGAACAATAGGGGTAATATATAATGATCAAATGGATTTTGATGTCTTTTGCAAACATGGTCTCTACAAGTCTAGCATGCTTAGATATTGAAATACTTACAACCATGATGCCATTAAAACAAGTAGAGACTGAATTTACCAATGATTTGATCAAGCATGTTTTAGTCTAAGTATAAAGAGGAATAAGAGATTAATGTTACCAATGGGTCTTCCTTGCATGTATAAGCAATTTTAATCCTCAAAGCTTTAAGCATTTTTAGAGATCATCTATTTCCTTTTCTCTCCTTTGAGAGAGTTCTTTAATGTTTTGCTTAGCTTTGGTAATCAAGGAAGGTACACATCTCACCAAATTGCTTCTCTTTATATATTTTGAACTTGAGAAATTCCACTTTGTGCATTTGAGAAGCTTTGATTAAAATCTTATATCCTCTCTTGACTAGACCAACATGTTCATCCTTTTGAGAATATTTTTCTGCATAATCAAAACACTTGGAAAACATTTTGGTACCCATTTAATCTTGGGTCCAAGTGGGTTAGTAATCATTTTAGCAAATTTAGAATGTATATTTTTTTTTTACTGTCATGGTAACACAAAATGGATTGCCATTTAAATACCTCTTTTAAGCTTAATCAAGAGTTATTCAAATGGATAACAATCTGAACAACGTTATCAACTTATGACAATTAAAAAGAGGAATTTTAATCACCTGCACATATTACTTACCTCTGCCAGCAAGGTTACTGTGCGTCCGTCTCCTTATTTCATTCATCCTTTTTTTTTATCTCCTTCAAAAAAGAAGTTGCTTGGAACAGCATGTGTATTTGTTTCCTCAAAGCCGGCACTTCATCTTAAACTTCAGAAACTGTCTTCTATAAAAGATGCGGCTGCTACTAAAGTTTGATTTTGGAACTGAAATGGATTGTTGCTGTTTCGCAGCACGGGCAGCAGCCATAGTACTGGCTAGTTGGCTATTGGTAGTAGTTCCAGCAGTTTCTGTCATTGTCCAGGCTGGCTTCCTTTATCTCTGTTCTGTACGCTTCTCTTTCCTCCAGGCTGGCTTCCTATTAGTGGAACCATGATTTCACCAAGCTACTTGCCTTTACGCAGTTTATATATTCAGCAAGGTCCTCTTCTGAGCAAGTGCAGCAACTTTCTCACATTTTATCTTATGTGGTATTATTTTAGGCAAGCCACCCCTTGCTTACTCTTGTTCCACGAGAAAAGAGATCTATTGCCAAGAAGCCAGCAGACTACTGTTGCAACATATTTCCCAGTATGAGTTGGAGGCTCATTATTAACCATGGATGTCTTAGATGCCCCTTTTTTAAACAAGCTCTCTGGTCTTGAAGTCTTTCTTCATTTGTTCATTGAATCATCTTTTAGTTCTGTAACTCCTTTCATTTTCCTGGTTTTCTGGAATAAAAGAGTTAGAGATGAGATTCTTATTTTCCAGTTGTACCTTTGATTCCTCTTCATTCTCCAGCTTTATTGCTAAATTCTCATTGTTCTTTTCTATACTCCAGAACCTTTTCTGCATGATTGGCTCTTCTTTAAAATTATCATAAAGATTCCAAGAGCAACCTCCTTCATGAATGAATAGTACTAACTTCAGCCATCTTTCTTTCTTGGATCTTTCTCCTCTTCACACGTTGGTGTGCTCAACCCCAAGAGGCCAAGCTCTGATACCAACTGAAGTTGGCTGAATGTCTCTAGAAGGGGGGGGTTGAATAGAGACTTGAAAATATGTACCTGAAAACACACACTTAAATTCACGTTGAGACATGATCTCAAGTTTGACACTTGGAGTCTCAAGTAGGTTAGATGAGATATTATTGATCTCAAGTTGAGATAGGATCTGAGATGAGATAGGCTTGAGATGTAAGGTGAGATGTTGTCTCAACAATAATTATGTAATCAAGTAAATATGATTTTATGATAAATGAAACTTGATTATCTTTGAATAGATTTGATTTAGTTCAGTAAACAGAAATTGGGATGTGAGAACAATTAGCTCATCAAATGTTAAGACCTTAAAAGAGAATGAGTGAGACTATTGACTGATCTCAGGTTGAGATAGGATCTGAGATGAGATGGGTCTGAGATAAGATGTAAGATGAGATGCATGGATGTAGTTTAGTAATTACAGTTTGGTTTTCTCTGAACAGATTTATATTAACAAACAGATTAGAGACGTGAGATGCACAACATAAATAAAGAGATAGGGAAAGGAGATGCACACTGAGATTTATATTGGTTCACCCACAACCTTGGGCTACGTCCAGTCCTCACAACTCGTGAGATTTCCACTATTGACAAACCCGTCAATACAAGTATTCTTACAGCCTCTTCAGGACGCCCCTCACACCAAGCATAGGCACTCCTACCTTGGTTGAGTCTCAAGTATTCTTTGTTCTCAACTGCCTCTTCAGGCAACGCATGCAGTATTCTTTGTTTTCAACTGCCTCTCCAGGCAACTCAGTGAGTATTCTTGTTACAGTGCCTCTCCAGGATTTACAATAGCTCACACTAAGCTCAGGCACCTCCTGACTTAGTTGAGACTTGATGGTATGAGATGAGATGTGATTGATCTAGCTTGGACTACATACAAAGTATGGATAAACCGTGAGCTCAGCTAGGTATCACGCTCTAAATCACTCAAGGAGTGCATACAAATCAGTACATAACAAGAGCTAAACCTACTATAAGATATTGGCTAAGATAGCATAGGTAGGTAGGTTGAGATTCACTTGAGACTTGGATTTTTCTGGTTGTGCAGCAGCATCTCTGCTGAGTCTCACTGTGTCTCACTGCTGTCTCATCAGAATGAGACTTCCTTTTATAGTCTTCAGAAAAACTAGCCGTTAACTAGCCGTTGGAAGAGAGAGAAGCTGACTTTTACTTTTCTGTCATATGCACAGTACTTTTCTGGTGCAGTCTCTGCTGTGACAGTGTACTTGCATTGACTAGCTTTTGCTGCTGAGTCTCTGATGAGCTGAGTCTGATCTCTGCATCTCGTCTCTGTGTCTCAAGTCTGATTCTCATGTCTGCATCTTAAGTCTGAGTCTCATGTCTGCATCTGATCTCTGCGTCTGATCTTGAGACTGCATCTGATCTTGAGAGTATATCTGTCTCATGTCTGATTCTGCATCTTAAGTTGAGACTGCATCTCAAGTCTGATTCTGCATCTCTGTTGAGACTGCATCTCAAGTCTGATTCTATATCTCTGTTGAGACTGCATCTCAAGTCTGATTCTATATCTCTGTTGAGACTGCATCTCAAGTCTGATTCTATATCTCTGTTGGGACTGCATCTCAAGTCTGATTCTGCATCTCCGTTGAGATCTCATCTGGCTGCGTCTGTTCTTGAGACGACGTCTCAAGCTGTCCTTGCATCTCAAGCTGAACTAGCATCTGTTCATTGCTTGCATCTCAAGCTGAGCTTGAGTCTCTTTAGGCTTATGTTGAGATCTCTTTTGAGCATTGGTCTTAAGCTGATTTCTAGACTGACCTTGCATCTGTACATGAGATAACATCTTTATGCTTGAGTCTGCGTCTCATCTTGAGTTCCAAATATTGGTCTTCTTGATGCAACTTAATTCATTGTTTGAGCTCACCTTGTCTTGACTTGATGATTGGCGTTTCTAGTAGAGATCCTTTTTTATTGTAGCTGAGACTTAACTCTAATGAGCACCTCTCTCCACTTAGGCTAACTCATATTAAACCACTTCTAAGCTTCTTGAAGACTTTCTGATAAAGGATATGTATTGAGGCCTTCTTCTGAAATTACCTTCAGCATATTGAACTTCTAAGCTCTGCCTGTTCTTCAAAGACAATTCTGAAGTCTGATGCTTCTTAATAATAGGATTCTGATCTTTCTAAATCTCAGGAAGGACTTTCATTAATTACTCAATCTCAGGCTGATCTTTATCTTCAACATAAGTCTGAGGCTTACTACCAGTCTCATCTGTGCTAGCCTCTCCATCTCAGTCTGAGCTTTGTGGTTCTTCTGATCTTTCTGAGTTCTTTGCTAAGCGTATGAATCCTGTCTTTCTAAGATCTCACACAAAACATCAGTAACTTCAAGAACAGAAAACATTAATTTTGATCAACAGGTTTGTTGTCATTAAAACCAAATCTCAGAGGGTTTTTTGCGCCAACACCAGCACCCTTTCCAGCTGAGGAGATTGTCCCCGAGTCTGTACCAATCCCTTCACCATCCATCTCCAAAGCCAAGTCTGTCCCAAGCTCCATCTTCTTCAAAAATTCCCTCTGACATTCCCATTGTCAGAGTTAGAAGGTCTGAAAGGAACAAAGCTATGTTCCATACTATTGGAAATGATCCAAAGAATCCCATTGGGATTGACTCCCCAACTAAACCTTCTTCCCCCCTTGCCTCACACAAATCCACTACTCAGGAAGTTGAAGAAGATGCAAAACTGCTTCAGAAGGAAGAAGCAAAGAGGAAAGTGATCCTTCTGAGGATTCAGAAGAAAGTGATATGGACCTCTTTCAAGATTCTAGATGCTCAATGCATTCTCTGAAAAATGGAAATGGAAAAGCATTTATCCCTGGAAGAGTTTTCTTGATAAGAGAAATCAGAAGAAGTGGATGGGATATCAATCACTTTCTCCAGAAGCAAGGATGGGGAGATTTTCTGGTTTTCAGAGAACCAGTTTATCCCAGAATTATAAAAGCTTTCTATGCTTCTGCTAGCAATTATCAGAGTGATGGAAACTCTCTAGTTGCTGATGTCAAAGGGTCAACCATTATTCTTACCCCCAGCATCATAGAAGAAGTACTGAATCTGCCTAGCTGTCCTAACCATCTCTGTGAAGATACTTGGTATGCTTCTGCAGGCATAACCAAAAAAGAAGCTGTAAGAAAGGTTCTTAGCAATCCCAACCTACCCCTAGTCTCCAGCAAATTAACTCCTATCTGTAGATTATTCCACAAGATGTGCTGCTATTCCCTTCTTCCTAGAGCTGGTACCCTTGAGAAGGTAACTGACCAAGACCTTCTTGCCATATATCATCTTCTGACTGGAAAACCTCTTTCTCTGTCCTATCTGCTTCTGAGAAGCATGATTTATTCAGCCAATCCACAAAGGGCTTATGCTAGTCTGCCATATGGAATGCTGTTAACCAAAATTTTTAGGTTATACAATGTACCTCTTGAGGATGAAGAATGTGAAGACAGTTGCACCTTCTTTGACAGAAGCAACATCAAGAAAATGAAAATTACTCATCCTACACCTTCTGAGCTATTTTCTAGCAGCAGTGAAACTGAAGAGGAATCTGAAGGAATAAAGGCTCCAAGAACCAAGAAGAAGAAGAAGCAAGAAGTACTTAAAACTTTTCTCCAGAAAGAGGAAAGGCTTGGACAGTACCTTTTGGAGAAGGAGAGCCTAGAAAATCTAGAAAACTTCCTCTGGAATAGAAAAGGAATGTCTTACTCCACCCTCCTCCTTTGAATACCATCCTTCATCACCAAGTAAAGAAGAAGAAGTTGCTTTTAAGGTTGCAAAGGGATCTGCAGAAGAAGAGAAGATTGTTGCAGCTAGAGAACTCACCTCAATGAAAGAAGCTGGTAATACCTCTGCAGAAGATGCTGGAGTTAATTCTGCAGAAGGTTATGGCAGCAAATACTTTAACTCTGCTTGCTTCTGGTCAATTAGAAATTTCTTCTCCTAATTTACCTTCGGACCAAAACCCTCATTCTCCAGGAACTGAACAAATGGATGATGATCCAATTGAAAAACAGTCTCCTGTCAAAACAGAAGAACTTCATATTACAGATGAAGAAGATGAGCCAAAGGAAGAGGCTCAATCCATTCCTTCTGTAGGCACCATTGGAACTGAAATGGTCAATCAGTTTCTAGCCTCTCCCATTCTTGATACCTCTCTACCTACTTCTGCACCTCATGGAGACAACTTGCCCTCTCATCTCTCATCCATGGAGACCTTCCTTCATCAACTAAGTGAAGAAGAAGAGAAGAAATTCCTTCTAAACCACAGCAGAAGGAAAAGGTTGATGCTACTGCACCTGGTGAACCTTCTGCACAAACTTGAATTTTCTTCTCTTGAGAAGCATGTAGGAAAATGAAGGCAGAATCAAGAAGCTGTTTTCAATATGTCAACACCCTCCAGAATTCAGTGAATGAAATGCATTAGAACGATTCACTCAGCATCAATTCTGGTTTTCAACACCTTTTGTTCTGCCTATAATGCCCCTTAGGCACCCCCAATGCCAATTCAATCAGTATCGGCCTCCTCAGAATATCCTTCAACCCACTACTTCATCATCCTCTGACCATTCCTCTCCAACAAATAAAGAAGATGATGATGATTCTGCTTCTCATAGACTATATAGTTTCTTTTTTATAGATGACAAAGGGGGAGAGTAGTAGAAGTAGTATGTGTAGTAGGGTAATTGACATTGTTATGTCTTAGGATTCTGACTGAGTTTTAGGATTCCAATTCTGTATTGGCTTGTTTTTTGTATGAACATGGATGTTATTCACATTTTGCTTAATGAATGATCAAGCAAATTATTATCTTCTTTTATAATCTAAAGTGTGATTCCTTCTGCAGATATAGATTAATATGATACATTGATTACATGCATGATAAATCAATCACATTTCTTAGAAACATATACATACGTTCAGGGAGGGAGAGTAACTTCAAAATTAAAAACAATCATATTCCTAAAGGCACTTGCATACATTCAGGCGGAAGCACTTTCAGAATTATAACAATGTAAAACCTAATAGGTGTCATCATCAAAAAGGGGGATATTGTAAGGTCCAAGAATCCCTTGAGAATGTTTTAATGATGACAACCAATCAAGGATTACTTGGTATAATTCTGATCTTTAAGGACTAATGTTTTTGTTCAAGTGTATGTTCAGAAGATACAGGTAAGCATCTGCAGAAGGAATGATTAAACAGAATAAGAAGGAAAGAAATGATCCTTAAATGAGAGGAAATGACTTAGAATTAACAGGAATGACAAATCTGTGAAAAACATATTTAATACAACACTTAAGAAGCATTAAGATGTTCTGTGTCATTCTCCAGAAGATAGGAACAGTTTCCTAGAAGAAAGATAATTTTGCTTAATTATCTTAGAAGGAAGATTCACTTTAAAATATAAAGAAAAGCTTATCACTGGCTGGCAAACATCAAATTGCATGTGAATCATCTTTTGTAAAATGTAAAACTCAATCACAGAAGATAGAAAGCTGATCTGATGTAGGACCTGAGTCTGCAGAAGGAGCAGACCATGACAGAAACCAAGAAGGCAGAATGAACTTGCATCTTCTATGGTTACAACTACAACATTAGCTTAAAAATATTCTTAATTAAGTATATATCGAATGACAGAAACATTCTGCAGAAGGAAACATGCCTACAGAAGATCTGCGGAAGGAGTACATTACTGTAGAAGATGCCACTTAAGCCAAATACATGATAAACTCCTTCTTCTCATCTTCTCTTGATTTCAGTGGGCAAGATAACACAAGAATATGTGAAAATATTGTACTAGAAAGATATTCAGCATGTTTGCAGAAGAATTGCCCTGAGAAATAGCCCACAAACAGCCTGCAGAAGGAACCCTGCAGAAGGAAGAGTTGGTCAAAGTGACAGCTGTAAAGCTGTACTTGCTGCAGCAGAGAAAGGGACAACTCCTTGGGTCCAGCTAGCTATCCAACGACTATTTCACTCCAGCCTTCTATAAAAGGAGAGTTCCTCCTCACTTGGAAGGCACCTCACTCCAGAAGATACAATCAGCTGTTGCTTCTACACTTTCTAATCTTCTGGAAATTTCTCTCTCTTTCATAAGAGTGTTCTTAGTCTGAAAAGCTTTGGAGGAGAGTCTTGGCTCAACAATTTGCTTCTGTTGTGCAAGTATTGTAATAGTTTGAGCTTTTATTTGTTTGTATCTTCTTGTAATTGGTTGTGTAAAAAGTCTCAAAAGAGGTGTTGCAGGTGCATAGCCTTCTTCTGAGCAGTAAGGGAAAGGTTTCCCTGTGAGGTTTACTGAGATTGGTGATCTCAGTGGGTGTACCGAATCTGCAGAAGGTACTTGCAGTATTCTGGGCAGTAAATCTTCTGCAGAAGGGTTCTGTAGTTGATTTACAGTGAGAATGTTGGTTTGGTTGTTGTTAGCCTGGAGAGGCAGGTAAAGAATACTAGTGGTGAGGTCACACAAGAAGATTGTAAGTTGATTAAAAGAGTGAGAAAATCCTACAGGTGTAGGGACTGGAGGTAGCCACAGGTGGAAGAGGTGAACCAGTATAAAATTCTGTGTTGCCATCTTCTCTACACTCTCTTTATTATACTGCATATTATTTACATCTTCTGCATAATTAAAATTAACTAAAAACTATCTTCTGAAGTCTAAACTCATTTCGCTACTAGCCAAGGTGGAAATTCCTTTAGCAAGAAAAAAGTATTTAAAGAAATTGCAGACCAGATTTATTTAATCACAATTCAACCCCCCTTTCTTGTGATTAAAGCCAAAGCTTCAGGTTGGAGAAGACGAAGAATTGTAATTCAGGGAGAGATAGAGCACCCAAATATGATTTCCTACTTTCTTTGATTTTGATTTTATTGTTCAAAAGTTTTTAATTAATAAAATCAATTATAAACTAATGAATTTACACAGTGGCTGCCACATATGAGTGAGAAGGACAAGTCAGCATAGCGATTAACGGACACGTCAACACTCTGTTAACTGATCTAACGACGAGGACTATTTTGAAAAGAAAAATTTTAGAGGGACTAAAAGATAAAAAAAATTTAGGGGGACCAAAATGAAAACGTGTGTATTTTAGAGGGACCAAAAACATATTTAAGCCTAAATATTATATTTATATATAAAGGATGGGTCGTGTAACCCAAAGGTTAACCCAAACCCGTCCTCAACCTGATGTCGGGTCAAAAAATGAGACCTGATGAGAAACGATTTGATTCTCTTCTTTCTTGTAGGACAGGAATAGACTCGGCCCGAGTAGGACGGGTTGGGACGGGTCCAAGAGACAAATCGGGTTTTGAACACCTCTAGTAAGGACATGATGGTAAAGGCTTGAAGATCATAAGTTAATGCCAAAAATGTCTTTAATTATATCCAAAATTTAGATACTGTGAGTTCTACTTGCTTTAGCTATAGACCTCTTCTTCAAGATTTGCAATGTAAAGTTTTTTAGAGCCTGTTTGAATAGTGTTTTTAAAACTGTTTTTAGTGTTTTAGATTTTAAATACTAAAAAACTTGTTTGATTATGAATTTTTAAAAACTCTTTTTAAAACAGTTTTTAAAAATTCTGATTTTAAAAAGTAAAAAACAAAAACAGCTATGAGCTGTTTTGCTTTTCAGAATCTGTTTTTGGTTTTGAAAATTGAAAACACACGGAGAAGTAGTGGTTTTCAGTAATGGCATTGATGTAATTTCGATGAACTTTTTTATTAGGGATTATAGAGTAGACGATGTGGGACCTGTGTAGAATTGTGAGTCTTCACTTACACGAGCCTTCCTATTTACAGAAAATCCGTTCCTGTTGACTTCCGCGAGCCTTCACTGTGAAGCATAGTTAATATCACATGAATTATGAAGTTTGAACCATTCAAATTGGCTGCTACTTATTCTTTTCTATGATCTATTCTATTCTACAACATCTAGAGGACAGGACTGCTTAGTTAGGGTTTACTGTCTCTGCCATGGATTTCCAGAAAAGGAGGGTTCAGTTTCTCCTCTCCGTCGCTGCCATCATAGCTCTTAGCTTCACAGGTAATATTTTACTTATCTCCCTCCGTTCAAAGTCTCAAACTATTCTATTCATAATTTTGAAGTATTAGACATTCATATTGTGATCAGAAGAGGCTTCACCATTTGATCCTCTGATTTACTATTTTCAGAAACATTATAATGTTTCTGATTTGGGGATTCGCTTCCTCTTTTGCTATTCATTTATTTTGTGCCTTCTTTATAAAACTCATTAGTGATTTCATCTGTGTGCATAAGATCTGGGGTGGACGAGGATCCTCCACAATAGATCGCAAATATTGACATTTTGTTTTGATGATTTTGACCAGTAAAATGTATTGTTGGATGGTGATCATAGTAGATGGGCTATATATTGTTGGACCTTTGTAAAGCGTGATCACAGTTGCCCTGCAACACAACAACTTGAATTTAGATAATTTCCCGGTGAGAAAAGCAAGAGGAAAAGTTACTTACTTGGGTATGCATTGATTTGTGGAAAGAACTTAAGTGATGTGTTAATAGGGCATGAGTGGAACTGTGTTATAATCCTCCATGACCATGTGAGTATTAGTGAAAGAACAGTTTCCCTCAGTAGTAATACTCTGTTGATTTTACTGATACCATTTGATTTTCAGTACTCCAAATCCACTTGAACTTTTACTTTATAGATCAAATTTCTGCACCTTTTACCATGCAGAAAAGAGAAGAGATTTTTTTCAAAATTAGTGAGAATTCCAGATGACTGTGATTGTAGATCAAATTTCGGCTTTGGCTGCTCTTATCACACTAAAGATTACAGATGCAGGCAAGAAGCTTTTCAGAGATCATCATAAGGTAATGACTGTGATTGTCTTGGCAATTATTGTATACTTTTTAGTATGGCTGCTTCATACCGTGCTACAGCAGCATATTGCCACACTTTTGAAATTATTAAGATTAATTTTAACTTGATGCTGCCAGGATCCAGTTTTACACACAGTTGCATCTTTGCCGGAGATGATGGATTATGCTCAGCTGATTGACAAGAATCTGGTCACAGACAAAGAATGGGAATCTTGGGGCGGACAAAGGGGAGGCTGCATATAGAAGTTACCAATCGTTCCAAACAGAGAGATATGAAGCTGGCTCTCAACTACCTGCAATGACAACCACTCAAGCAAGAGGCTCAGTGATGGATTCTGCAACTAGCAAACCTATTGGTACTTTTTTTTTTGCTGCAAAACCTATTGGTACTTTCAAAAGTAAAGGGAAGTGCTTCAAGAGAATTTCTGATGCAAAAGCAGAATTACAGGATATGATCAAGCAGGGATGTGTTCTAGGTGTAATGAGAAATATAGGCCATATCATGTCCGCCAAAACAAATATTTGCAGCAAAAGAAATGGTTTAGCAGATGATATTCAGGTGTCAAGTCCACATTCAGAGGCTGTATTTTCCAATTCTTTTCCTCCATCTTCATGTACTGTTAAGGAAGATGTTCTCCCTTATATGAAGCCTCTCTTACAATATATATAAATTTTAATGAGATGATATATGCTATTGCTTGCTAAACTATTGTTGAATCTGGCTTAGAAGTGATTTGTTTATATTTTGAAATGGCTTGGCCTTGCAGTTGGGAATGGCTGGTGCATTGGAAACTTTATGTGGCCAAACATATGGTGCAGAGGAATTTATAAAGCATGAAAACTACACTTGTTGTGCAATTGTGACACCGATTTCGGTTTGTCTTCCAATATATCATTGTTATATGCTTACCCTCTTTATTTTTTGGTTGTTGAATTGGTATTGACTCTTGTCATTTGGGTTATTACAAAACCAGGGTGATTGGAATGGTGCTGGTGCTCACACAAATTACAGGTAAATCTTTTTTTACTTAAACAAAAGGACTAAATTGTTAAGTCTTTTCTGTTATCATGCTTAATAAAAGAATGCAGTAATAAAAACATAAATCAACTTTTCATTTTGAAATTTAAGTAAATTTTATGTTGGTCTTACACATAGTTATCAGTTATCACTACTATAGAGAAGTAAGGTTCTATGCCTGAAATGCCAGACTTGAGGATGTGGCATGTTTCCCAGAGCTTGGAGTTTCATCCATATACTCATCAAGCTATTTGTCACCTACTGGGAGGTGAAGCTTCTGGATTAAAAGGGCGAGTTGGGTATGGAAGGATCGGAGGAGGGAGAGTACCCTTTGGAGTTTGGAGGAATTAGATTGACTTGAAGTTGTTGGAAACAAAGCATGCCTACTTCGTAGAGAATTACTTTCCTTCAGTGTACGTATCCTAATTGCTCTTATTACTACACTATTCACCACATTATGTCATTAAGCATTTTACTCTTTTAATTATAATACATCTCTCAATAAGTTCTGTTTGAAAAATAAAGGGGCCCATTTTATGATATCATTCCCTTTGTAAAAATCTCAAGATTTTCTTTAGACTTTTTCTGATTTTGATCTAGTTCATGCAATTTTGTGCTTCAAATTAATTTTAGCTTTCCTATACAAGGAAAATACTAAAGACTTCGTTGTTAATATGAGTAATACATCCTACTTCAATAAAAAGCTTTATATATTTTTTTCCCTTAAATGACCTAGAAAGCATTTATCTATGTATTTGGAGAAGTGATGAGAAGAATATTTGGAGAATGAACCAAATAAAACCGGAGTCCTGCAGTAGCTATTAGTTTGTGGTTAATATTAATAGCTACGGATTCGCTACGAAACTGCCGTAGCTATTGACTCCAGAAAAGTGAAAAATTACAATATCATTTTAATCCCTAAAAACACGTGGTTTTAACTTTTAGTCCTTAATGGGGCCTAAAATATTTTTTAAAAAATTTAATTACTAAAATAGATTTTAAGTTCTTCAATAATTAAAAAATTACATAAAAAATTCTTTAATCAATATTTTTAGCCATCAAAAACAATTTTTTAAAAAAATACCATTTCAAACAAGTTTTTTTTTTTAATTTTAAAAAACAGTTTTTTAAAACAAATGTATCAAGCAAGTTTTTTTTGTTTTTTCATTTTGAAAACAGTTTTTAAAATAGATTTATCAAACAATTTTTTTTTTACTTCTCTTCTCAAAAACTTTTTAAAATGCATTTACAAAAGTGTTTTTAAAAACTAAAAAACAAAACTAAATCAATCAAGCCTATATATGATTTTTAATATTATTTGATGATTTGCTGAAAAATGCATCTTTTTTACACAAGCCTTTTAATACTTTTTTATGAAAAATGCATCCTTTAATATTATTTGAAATTTTATGAAAATTGCCTTTCTTATAATTCTTCCATTAATTTGATGATTTTATCATCTAGAGAATCGACTGTACAATGTGATTCATCATTCTGTGTTTTCTTTACAATGCATCCTTTTTATACAAAGCTTCCAAAATACAATCTACTTTGTTATAACAACTAATAACTCCTTAACTCAGCCTTTCTATAGTCAAAGATGGATGCATTAGAATCTAGGTGGGCCAATTGATCCTATTTTTCTGGTGAGGATAGGTAACATAACATTGCAAAATAAAGGTGGAGATTTTGTCTACAATGATCTATGAAGCACGGACACCTCTCTTCAGTGGCGTGTCCGGGTGTCCGACACGCGTCAGTGTCGGACACTCGTACGACACGCGTCGGACACCAGTCTGTAGGTCTCAAATAAAAAATTATTTTTTTATGGCTTGGACATAGCTCCAACACTGCTCAGACACCTTACTGACACTATTGTATTATACTTTTGTGAAATAAAACTAAACTGGTTAAAAAAGTAAAAACATTTCAATTCTAACAACTTTGTCTTGAGGAGATGAATGAACAAATCTTAATTTTTAATATATCTAAGCGGTGTCCCGGTGTCCTATATTTTGGACATCACCCGTGTCCTGGTGTCGGTGTCGGTGTCGTGTCCGGTGTCCGTGTTAGAGTCGGTGCTTCATAGACAATGATACTCATAGTTTGGAATTTAGGTGTCATGGTTTGAAAGTCCTTCATCCAAATGATGAGATTTGGAAGGTGCTCATCATTTTGAGATTTCATCCATGGTGATGATGGCTCTAGGGAGAGGTGCCCGAGTTAGACTTTAGAAGATGAAGTTAAGGTCTCACTCGAAGAGTTTTTTTTTTTTTTTTGGTCAAAACTCGAAGAGATTCTTAATATTTCACATGGACAAAAAATATCACATTATAAGTTGGACCCCAAAAATTGCTTTGGCCTAATGCTTGTATTTTTTCTACAAATTTGCATAATAAAAAACATGTTACAACTCTTAATGTTATTTTTGTTTAAATATATACTTAAAAATAATGAAATGAAATAAAAAATAATGAAATGAACTTAATGATCATTATAAAACTCAAGTCTTTTTAGTAACTACACATTTAAAAATACTTTGATCAATATTACCCAAACAAGTTTCATTTTGTAAAATATAGTTGAGATAAAATACTATACCAAACAAGTTTCAACATACGGTACGTTAATAGTAAACCCATTTTAATAAAAATTAAATTTGCAAAATGAAATTGATTCAAACTTAGGCTTGTAAGGTTTGCAAACTATACGAACATTTGCAGCGAGTCATTTTGCATCTTTATTTCTTTTATGGATGTTAGAAACGTATATTTCGTCTACATAAAGGCCTGCTAGGATTCATAATGCTATTATATATAATTTCGCCATTGCCGTTGCACTCCACTGAACATAAGGGCACAAAAAAGGAAAACAAAAATGATGTATTATATCACCAAAGTAGCTCACCATGGTACATACAATTCAGGCCAGTGAAACAAGCCAGTTATCCATCCCAAGCGAAAATCACCTGTGTTTTTCTTTTACCACTTTCGGCCTTCCTTTTTTACCATACAATTGAAGGCAGAACATTGCACGAGGCACAAGCAACCCATCAAAAGAAAACATTTCAGACCGTATTATACGCAAAACAGACGCAGTTAAGAACTATACAAACCATAAAATCGAAACATGTGAGACATCTCCACCTAAAGTAAATTTTCCTATTTTACACCAATTATATCCAACCAAACCAATTGTGAGTAGTAAAATCAATTCATGATGCCTTGTGACTATCTGAAGTGCTGGCTTCAGATGCTACATTCTTCGGTTTTGATGAACCAAAGTCAGCTGATAATTCAGATTCTGGAACGTCACCAATATCCAATGTGTCTGGAAGACTCCCAGAAAGGTCACAACCGTCAAACTGTATATGATGACAACAATAAACTGTCAAAAATTGGATTTGCAGCTTAATGTTGTGTTTCAGAATTGATCCATTAACTTGAATATGACCACCAAAAGTATTCGCTCCTAATATTAATCGGCAAAGGATTTTAGACAATCTCATCTACATATTATTAGAAAACTTTATTTTCTATGGTTTGGTCTTCCATTGATTTATTAAAATATTGGTTGAATGATATCTTGAAGGTTCCTGAAATGTCCATTTCTGTGATCAGTTGATATTGGAAGTAACATATAAGTGTATGTATATATAGGTGTAGCCTATAGTTTGGATGGATCCTTGAGGGGTAGGACCATCACAACTTCTCATGAAAGGGTATGATTTAAACCATTGCAACCCTACGTGAAAGGTAGGTCCCTCTCCACTTCCTTTATAATATATATATGTCTAGGAACATATAAAATAATGTCATGATTCACATGCATGAAATCCCATCAAACTTGAGGAAAAAGGAGAGGAAGATCCTATCCTAAAATTGTAATGATTCAAAGGGCACTAAAGAATATCAAATCAAGACTAAATAATGGCTTCAAGAGGTGTGTCATCTTCCTTAATTTCCTCTCTTATATTATTTGGTGTCCTAAATACATGCAACTATGATCCTTTAGGGGATTAATTCATGTTATTCATTTGATATGAATATGAAACATGATGTGCAATTTTTTCTTACACATACATAACAGAGAACGGTATATTTTTTATAATAATCTTTGTACTGGTTTCCAATCAGTGATACAGAATATTTCAAAATTTCTACCCCCTAAAACAAAACTGAACATGTGGAAAATAAATGAAATCAAATAGCAAAGTATGAGCCTTCATCAGTATATATCCGGGAAAAAAACAGAAAAGAAACCAATATTAAAACAAAAAACAGGGAATACACAATATATATATATATATATAATATAATATATATATCAAACACAATTTAGAGGAAACAAATGGAATTTTTTTTTTATATAAAATCAAACTTGGCACGACAATCTCAATCAATTTGTGACGTTCAACAACCATAAGATGAAAACTTTTCTTCTGCCCAAGTTATCTGGACAGGTCAGGAATAAGAGGAATGGAATCAGAAAGGGGAAATGAAGGGTGGGTTATCATTATCAATTAGTTTTTTATGTTTTATCTACATTTATGTACACATTTTAACCCAAAATTTCCAGTCAATGTCATCTCATCGCATATTATGTGATTCAACATTACACAGCCTGAATGGAAGCTAATATTTAACTACAACTCATATATATGAAGCAAAAACAGTTTGGTAACTTAAAACTGATTGGAAGAAGAAAGGATGGCATTGGATGAACCATGAACAACAAATTTAAAGCCCAAAAACTAATAATTTTTAAACTATACCTCAAGTTGGCTGAGCATGTCGATAGCAGCATCCAGATCACCATTGTTTACATTGTAGACATCTAGAAGGGACTGATCAGATATACCAGGAAATGCCATCCTAAGATATTCCATATCAATATCAAGTTCTTCATCTGCCAATTGCTTATTTGTCAACTCTGTCACATTCTGTGATGGTGAAGTGTAAGAACTAGAAGCAGACTGGCTTTTCACTGGAAAAGCTTCGGCTGTTGAGGGCCTTCTTGTGCTAGACTCGATGAGTTGCTGATCCTGTGTGGTATGCTGAGGAGTCTGATACGAAAAAGTCCCATCATAGTTCCTGGAACCTTCTGTCACAGAAGATCCACCACGTGCTTCTCTTCTAGAGAGAGGAACATAGGAGCTGCTATGATTCAAATAGATGCTTGTGCCTCATGGTGTTGACTCGGGTAGAGAAATGACTCTTCTTCTGAGGAACCCCATACACGCAGAGAAATAATTAGTCAACATGCTGCTTAAGTCAATCAAAAGATAAATTCTTTTTCTTGGGGCAGGACAAATACAAGAAAGAATCCAAAGCTTCAAAGCAAAAAGAATTTACAAATGCAAAAATTAAAGAAAAAAGAAACATAGAAAGATAGAGAGAGAGTAGAGTGTGATAGAATAGGTTCTATATCAGTACATAAATGGCCAAACACAAGTTATCATGGTAATTCAATCAGTGAATTTTATTCTAACCATTTATAAAGACAGTACAAGTGCACGATATAGATCAAGAACTCTTTATGAGAAGATCAAGAAACACAAACTTCGAAATTTGATTCTTTTTCGTAATCCCTTTTCAAACAGTTTACCGATCAAGATAAGCAAAACCTCGAAACTAAAACTAAGATCATAAACCAAACCAAAACCAAAGAAAAGGGGAATTTGCAGTAATACGTCGATCCAGAAAACTATTGAATCGAACTCAATAATACCGAATTTATTTTATCTTTCAAATTCAATGGTAATTACCATTTGATCGTAGCTTTTGCATCTGCAAGGATTAATGAATAGCATAATCGTGAATCAAAGGGAGAGAAAAACTAACCAGTTAGACACAAATCAAAAACCCTAAATCTCGAGATCGCTCTGATTGGCAGGGAGAGAAAACTATTACGAATGATTGAGACGAAAGAATTCAGAAAAAAATTTCC
The DNA here is from genome assembly GCA_026901365.1 of Sesbania bispinosa. Lineage (NCBI taxonomy): Eukaryota > Viridiplantae > Streptophyta > Magnoliopsida > Fabales > Fabaceae > Sesbania > Sesbania bispinosa. The sequence continues at coordinate 854,407 of QLOH01000170.1, forward strand.
CACTCTTTTGAGTAACTGTGATGTGATTATAACTTATAAGTCAGTACGTATATATACACTTAAAAAATAATAATAAGAAATAAAAAAAAAAAAGAAAACAAAAAAGTGAAGCAGTGCTCACAGGCAAGTAACTGTCGATATGAGGAAGCCAAACAAAATTAGCACTACCTTCTTAATGGGTTTTGGATGGAAATGGTTGAGCTCACTCCCATTAAAATATAAAGCTTTTTTTTAACATGTGCAATGAATAGTGAATGAAAAGTAGAAATTTTTTATTAAAAAATAATTATCATAATATTCGATGTGTTAATAATATTAAATGTACATTTTTAATAAAATCTTTCTATTTTTAATTTATTATCCTGTTTTGCACAGTTAAAAATGGAAATATAAATAAAATAATATAAAAAAGATTGATCTATTTAATTAAATTTAAATAAATAATAATAATTTTCTTATAATTTTTTATAATGTCTTATAATTATATTATTATTAATTTATTTAAATATATGAGTATGTTATTTTACATAAGAGATTTGAAAATCTATAAGAGTGTATTGGTATATATAATTTTAGCTTTAATCTTACTAAAATCATTTCATTAGTGTTTGATAAAGAACATTTTTAAGTAACTGCTATTTTTTTATAAGTTACTTGAGACAATTTAAAAAAAAATCATTTTTTTTCATTACTAGCTGAAATTTTTTTACAATTATATCCCTCAATAACTCTCACTCATCACTATTTGTCATTTTAATGATGTACTTAGATATCATTTTATAATTTTAGCTAATTTTACAAATATTTCAATAAAATTAGCTAGCTAATAAGTTTTCATCTAGCTTTCAATTTTAGCTAGTTTTTCATCTTTAAACTAGCTTTTCAGCTCTAACTGACGTTTCACATAGCTTTGTCAAACACACTCTAAGTCTATTCAATTATATACTTATGACATATTCAAATACCTTATCACTCTCGTTGTTTCTTATTATATGTCTATTTTGGTTAGTAGCACATACACATTAACATATGCAATTAATATTCTTATTATCCTTAAATTAATGTCAAGCCTCCAATTATATCCTTTATCTCTCCTCATTTATCTATGTAGTAATTTATTACTTCTTCCGTCTAATTTTACTTATAATTTAATGTTTTTTCACGTGATTAAGGATATTAATTAATTGTCTAAATTTCATTAAAAGATGTTAACAAAATTTCCTATTAATTCATTATCATTTTTAATTAAATTTTATATCATTTATTATTTCCAAAGGATATATTTGGTAAAAAAAATATTTCTTGAAATTGTAGATAACAAGTAAAATGAGTTAATATTTTTTCTCCAAAATGACAAGTAAACAAAGGGAGTATTTGAAATGAATAAATAAGTGACCGTTTGACACAACTTAATTTTAACTTATAAGCCCATTAAAAGTAAAATATGGGCCAAATAAGTTTAATGAAAGCTCTTAAAATTTGAAGTAGCTTTTATTTTATATTAAAATGAGCTTTAAAGAAAGTAACATTTTATAACTTTCTCAAAACTTTTTTTCAAGGGATCCCTTTTCGATTCTCTACCCAATATTTTATGTTTCTATTTTGTAACGTTTTTCTTTTCTAAAAACATATCCGGACCTGGACGACCTTATGATGGACTCATTTAAGATGTCCCCCACAAATTGTCTCGCTTTTTAACCTGCTATAAGCAATTAGGCCACCAGTTATTTTTTTTAATAAACATTAGTTTATTATTTGTTTCTTTGCTAAAAGGGTCATTACTGTGGTAGAAGATGGTAGATTGGGTTAGTTGGAAGTAATGTTGGTATCTATCCTTCTCCTCTTTTGCTTTACTCCTCGCGGTCATCCTGCGTTTGCATGTTTTTCCTGTTTCATGAATAGAGGATTATTTGTTGAACTTCAGTTTTCTTTGTATTTGTTGTGAGTTCTGATTGTAGTTGGTATTGTTCTCCTTTTATCAGAATGCTTTGTTCTTTAATGTTTTTGTTTGAGTATGGCATCTCTGTTTAATGTGCAAAAAAGATCAATTATAGACGAACATGAGAACATTCACAGATTACAAGTACAGAAATTTACAGGCACGTGAGCTTTTGAAATTTTTCTTAAAAACATATTATGTTACCAAATCATGAGCTTCTGAATCGTGAGCTTCGAAGAACGAACCAACAATAGCCTTTGTGGAATAAGCACAACTACAATGGAAGGACAACAAGAAAAGACAACAAAATGAACCTCTTAAATTTAGGGTTTGACACACATTTGGGGGGAATATTTTAAAATACAAATAGTTGAACGACCTTTACACAATAACTTAAATTTTGGCCTTCCAACCGGAACAACTATCAACCGCATTTAATTACAACCATTGATTAGATGAAGTGCATCCAATTGTCATATCAAAGGCAGCATCCATGGTCTCAAATTAATGGGACCGTCCAATGGTCAAATCAAAGGGCACATCCATGGTCCTTACTTATTTTTTAGGGTTGGAAGTTCACACTAGTTCAAGATTCTTCATCTGTTGATACTCCTCTAGAAGTGAATGTTAACTACCAGACTGATGAGGGCGGTCTCCTTCTTGATCCTTTGTTGTATCGACAATTAGTAGGTAGCTTGAACTACTTGACTATTACTAGGCCTGATATCTCTTCGTTGTACAACAAGTCAGTTAGTTTATGAAATCCCCAAGACATTTGCATTTGGTTGTTGTTCGTGCGCATCATTCGATATCTAAGAGTTTCTCCTTGTTGTGGTATTTTTTTCCAATCGGGACTCCTCTTGCTTTCGGTTATGTTGATTGGTACAGTTGTCCCAATACTCTTCGCTCTACTACCCGGTTGGGGCATGTTTCTTGGGACTCTTTGATATCTTGGAAAAGTAAGAAGCGGGGTCGTGTCCCCAAATCATCCACCGAGATCTGAATATATATAGTGCAAATGTCTGTTGCATGCTCTGAAATTACTTGGCTTCGGGGATTGTTGCCTGAACTTGGTTTTCCTCAAACTGAACTCACTCATTTTAATGTTGACAACATAAGTGCCACTCAACTTGCTGCTAATCCAATCTACCATGAGCGCACAAAGCATATTGAAGTAGATTGTCATTATATTCGGGAAGTTGTAGACACTCAATCATTTCTCTTCTACAAGTTTCTACAACTTTACAAATAGCTGATGATTTTACCAAGTCTCTCACTAGACACTGTCATTAGTTTCTTGTTAGAAAAATGATGCTTCTTGACCAACCAACATCAATTTGAGGGGGTGTTATTGTATATAATTCTCATTTATTGTGTACAATATTTTCCATACTTTAAATAGTTGTAAATGGTAGATTGATAACTTTTAAATCCCTACATATTAGTTTAGCAATCATCTTGCCTAGAAATAAGCCTATCCCTTTAAATTAGCCTAAACATCAATCTTTTTATTTGTATATTGATCTATATATTGAATGGAACATAGAAACAGAGGGCATTGAGCCATTTAATCATATTCTTGTTGTTAGAACCACAAGAAACACTAGAACGGGGGTTGAATAGTGTTTTAAACTTTTTAGTCAGTTTTGGAAATCTTGAAAAAACCAACACATAAGATAAAAAAAGTTCAAATAAAACTTAAGATCAGAGTTAATCAAAACGTGCGGAAGATAGGAAAGATAAAAATAGATAGTCTTTCCACTAAAAGCTTAAGATGGTTTTGAATAAACATTTAATTAAGTTGGTTTCAGATAGAAACTAAATTAATTAAAAACATCTCAAAGTATCTTCTGAAGATTATTACAAAGAATCTCTTCAGAACTGCTTCTGAATTACTTCAGATGATGATGATCGTCTGAAGTCTGTTTCTTACTTCTGAACTGAGTTCTTTTCAGACTCACTTCAGAGAGTTATTTCAGAGGTTCTTCAAAGTTCATTCTCTGTAATGCTTCAAAATATGAGAGAGACTTAAGGTTAATTTATCCTTGAAAACTCATTTTATTGAAATTGTAGACTTAGAGTTTGATATGGAAAATACTTTTCAATCCCCTTAGTAAATACGAAGCTAAAAATAAAAGAGTTTAAGGGAAAGAAAACTTAGCCAAGAGTTTATCCTGGTTCACCCACTAACCCAATGAGCTACATCCAGTCCCAGGGCAAACCACCACTGGATTTTCACTATCTGAACTCAGATACAAGTATTCTTTTACACTAGCCTCTCAGGCTTAACAACAAGTATTCCTTTGTTTTCAACTGCTCTCCAGGCAACATATGCAGTATTATTTTACAGACAAGCCTCTCCAGGCTCAACAACAAGTACTCTTTCTTCCACCAAGCCTCTTCAGGCTCTCAGACACATATTTGTTTACAAACTGAACTAAGTTTAAGTTTCCACGAAACATAAACTTAATCTCTTCCTGTACTAGAGGTTAACTGAGTACTACTCATGATACAATGAATAAATATAAGTACAAGGTTTTACAGAGAAAGTATTTTCTTCTAAGCTCTAATTCAACTCTGTATTTTCAGAAGATTGGTTGAATATGATAATTGATTTCCTATGAACCAAACTCTTCTGAGTAATCAGTGATGCCATGGGTTAAGGATGAATATATACATGGCATCACTTCTATTTTTCATTCTGAGGAATTGTATGGCATGGCAACTGCCTCTGGTTAGCAAGAAATGCCCCCATCTTCAAATTCAATCTTGAGGCTATTTATATGTTCTGATGAATTATAGCCGTTTAAGATGGTTGATAATACCGTTGAGATGTTGATGATGTGGCTCATATAGCCGTTGTGTAAGAGCTTCTCAAACGGTTGCTTCTTCTTAAGCAAAATAAGTGTTCAAACGATCTTGTTCTGACACTTCTATAGATGAGCTCATTTGAGAGATTTCCTTGATATTTTGATGCTTCTTCTCTCTCTTGATTTTCTTCTGCTTTCTTTAGCTTTCTTCTGCTTTCCTCTGCTTTATTTTAGAGTATGTATGAGTAGGTATCCGTTGGATTGTCTTTTTGCTTATTTGTATATACTCCTTTTCATTTGCTCCTGACACAGTTTCCTCTTTCTTTGAGTGAGGTGTCTTGTCCTAAGGACAATAGTTGTTGTTGCTATTTCCTCGTTGAATAAAGACATATGATATTATAGTCGTTGAATCATATGGTCTCAGCTTGTGTCTCAAATTGAGATGCTTCAATAAGCTCCTTTCTTCTGGCAAAATGATTCTTCTTTTCTTCAAACGATCGCAGATCTATTCTTCTTTGTCTCTTCCTATTCTTCTGAGATTCAACTGGATAAAGATGTTGAAGTTAATAAGTTTAGTTCAAACATCTTTCTCGTCATTTTCTTGTTCATTCTTTTGATACTTTTTGGGCAGCATCAGGTGCAGTAGGTCTGCGCACACAGTACCTTTTTGTTGCAGGTGCAACAGCCGTTTCAGGATTCCTTATTTGTGTAAAGCTTTGATCGAGGCAAGAAAGTGGTTTTGACTCTTATGATGAATTAAGTGTATTTCTTGGGTAGAGTGTTCTTCACATATAGCTGTAGGAACACAGGGAAACACTAGAAGGGGGGTTGAATAGTGTTTCTAATATTTTAAGAAGCTTTTCGAAAACAGATTTACAAAACAGACTTTCAGACAGGTTGCTAGAGGGCTGTCTGAAGTTTTTCAGATAGCTGTCTGAAGTTGGTTTCAGACGGCCTTAAAATGGTTCTAAAAGAAGTTTCTTCCTTTTTAAAATATTAGATTAAATATTCAGTCCCCTTGATTAGCGTAAAACTGAAATGACAAAGATAAGGGAAAGAGAAACTTAGCCACAGAATTTATCCTGGTTCACTCACTACCACTTGTGAGCTACGTCCAGTCCCAATGCCAACTAGCACTTGGATTTTCTCTTAATCTTGCAAGATTACAAGTATTCTTTTCTATCAAGCCTCTTCAGGCTCTACAACCAAGTATTCTTTTACAAACAAGCCTCTCCAGGCTCAACAACACAAGTATTCTTTTCAGACAAGCCTCTCCAGGCTCAACAACAATTACAGTTGAATGGAAAGTGCTTAAGCTCACAAACTATGACAGTTTGAGACTTAAACAAATACAAATGTACAAAGAAAAACTGAGGTATGCTCAGGATAAATAACTTTGTTTGTACAAAAATGTATGAAATAAATCAGAGTGTTTGCAGCAAAAATCTTGCAGAGTTTTTGTTCTTTTTCAATTCTTCTCTCTCTGCAGGTCTTCAAATGAGGGGGTATTTATACCCAAATGATTGGCCCGTTGAAGACTCTCATGCTTGTGAAATCCATGCTAGCCGTTGTGAGACAGCTGCTGCAGTACAGAATATTCTCTGACATATTCTGATATTCCCCTGACAAATTCTGACACTTTTACAAGGTTTGCTCCTGCCAAAAAGGTGCTCTTTGTTGCTGCTGCAATTGCTGCGTAGCAGAGGACACGTTGTGACAGAGAACGTGCTTGAATTGCATTGCACAGGTGCCAGCTGTTTGTAGCAGAGAACGTGCGTGAAAAACGAGCAGAGGTACAAGGATTGTCACAGCTTCAGACAAGAGATGCCACGTCATCAAATGCTTTCAGACGGCTTTGATGCTTCAGACGGGTTGATCATCTTCAGACAACATCAGCTTCTTCAGACGGATCCAACACTTAGTCTTATATAATAGGCTTCTTGCTGAAAATCATAGATAAACAATTAGACAATTGTATCTATGAGAAACAACTTAAGTTGAATTTGTTGATCATTAAAACTTAGAGAAATTTCAGTCTTTAAAACATCATAAACCTCTTTATGATATTTTTGAGACTCAACATTCTCCCCCTTTTTAATGATGACAAATTTAACTTAAATTGTGCAAAAATTGACATATAAAGATTAGCTCCCCCTAAGACAATTGTATCCTTTTACTGATACAGGTTAGGATAAAATGTTGCTTTTCTTTCACAAGATTAGACATCTTTGATCTTTTCCAGTACTCCCCCTGAATCCTGTAATCACTCCAGATTTTTGTTAGAATTTAATACTCCCCCTTTTGTCATCAATCAAAAGGGAGCCACAGAGCAATAACAGCAACAGTGCAATCATGCAGACAGGGTAATACAGGAAAGAAGATAAAACAATTATCAGAGCAACACATGAGATAACCAAAAACTGATTGGATTAAAAATGTAAGGATGTGAAAATAACAATCAGACACTTTGTAGAAATTAACATGAACAAAAGACATAGGCAGATAATCAGTCCTTCTTCTTCAGCAAAGCTTGAGACAGAAAGGAGATCAGTTCTTCCTTGGCCTTGTCTATGGCAGCTTCAATAGATGACTTCAACTCTTGTTGACCACTTCTTATCAGCTGTTGTTCATGGAGAATTTCTTCTTGATTCTGAATAACCTTTTGTGATTTCTTCTCTGAGACTTCACATCTCCTCTCAGATTCTTCACACCTCTTCTCAAGGGCCTTGACCTTGGATTTCAGCTTCTGGTTCTCTTCATACAGGTCAGGTTCAGACTCAACAAAGATGAGCTGAAGGTAGGGACATACAAATCTCAAAACTCCAAAACCAGGCTGCAAGCCATATTCTGAAGGATTGTAGACTGGACAGAAAAAGGTCCCAACATACTTCAGAAGCACCCAAGCTTTGTTGAATGAATCTGCCTGTGGGGGAAAGTGATCTCTTAAGAAATGGTACTGAACATTTGTGGAATGTCCAACACCCATTGCAGACTCAACATCAGGACCACTACACCCAGAAGAAGACCCAACATCTTCTCTGATCTGCCAATAAGAATCCCACATCCAATTTTCAAGCAAGTGATTCAAGCCTCCTCCTTCTGAGATGATGAACTCAGGTAGACCTTCCCATTCTGAAGCAGTCATGGCTTCAGACAGGGGTGCTGATACAGAGTAGATCTTAGGACCCTTGTATTTCTCATCTTGTCCTTCCTTGAGGGGATACCTAGGAACAATCCTATCAGGGTTTCACCAAGATTTTGGTTGAAGGCCTGATTGAACTTGTTCTAGGGGGCCTGTAGCCCATCATTCCAATTCCTCTAGCCAAGTCTCTTTGGAATAACTCAGCTTCAGTGTTCAGCTTCCTTACCATGAGCCATTCCTCATTGCTCAGCTTCCATGAGTCTTCAGAAAATGGGTTGATAAGATCCCATGTATGACCAGGAGGGACAACACCCTTCCTTATCTTCTCCAATCCATCAGCATCATTGGAGTATAAAGCTCTTTCATCAGTCACAGTCCTCTTAGTGAGACCATGATGTAGTGAGACAGCAGGGGCTGTTCTAAAGTGTTGCAACTCTTCAGACAGATGCTGGAATTTTGGCAAAGGGCAAGAGCCAAAGGAGGTTCTTGTCAGTTTCTTGCAAATGGCTGCTATCTCAGATGAAAGGTTGACTTGATGAACAGATGGAGGTGGTGAGGGTGGTAAAGGTGTAAGAGGTGGGGATGAGGATGGTGAGGATGGAGATGATGGTGTGGAAGATTGAGGTGAAGGTTGAGGTGGGAGTTGAGATAGCTGTATGTACTGAGGTGAGGGGGGTTTGGATGGTGAAGGTATGGGTTCAAGAACTTGGTTTTCTTGAATTGCAGGGGGTTCAGACAGCAGTTTGTCTGATGGTATGATGGGTGTAGGTGATGAGGGTTTAGATGGTATGAAAGGTTCAGATGGAGATGTATTTATCTGTAAGGTTGGTAATGGTTGAGAAGGAGGTGGAGATGGTTGTTTTTCTGGTGAGGTGGGTTTTGATAAGGGTTGAGGTTGCTTTTCTGGTGATGAAGGAGGTGAGGGAGTTACATTATCAAATCTCACCTTGATCCTCTTGTAAGGTTTGGGAGCAGCAACTTCTTGAGCCTTAGCAGCTCTTTCTCTTTCTTCCCTTTCCTTGGCTTCCCTATCTTCCCTTTCTCTTTGCTCAGATGAAAGAGCCCTTCTTCTCTTGAAGTAATGATCAGCCTTTACAAATTTCTGATATCTTCCAGCAATATCTGCTTCTTCTAGTTGAGAAGCAATACTTCTGGTAACCCTAACTTCAGGCACTGTCTGAAGTAGTTTACCCTTCTTCCTTTTCTTTGAGGTGCACTTGACCTCTTTCTTTTCTTTGTAGCCTCAGCAATGGCTGCTTGCTTGTCATCCTCAGCATAAGCAAGTTGTGAAGCTATTGCAAGAGCTCTGTCAGTCCTCTCTTGCTCTTCCTTCTGTTCTAACTCCTCTTGCTCAATGGCAGTAGCCAAAGCAGCAACCTGAATCAATTCAGGGTCAGAAGGGCATGCAGCTAGAGGTTGAGCAGCAACTGCATCAGTATCCACAACTTCTTCAGCCTGTCCTTCCATTATAGAAGTAGGCTTTGAAGATTGTGCAGGTTCAGACACCTGACCCACAATTTCAGACAACCTTTGAGAAGGTTTCTGAACAGGTTCAGATGTTTGATTCTGCACAGATGCAGAAGCTATCTTAGCTGAGCTTCTCACAGGAAGCTTCTTCAGCTTAGGTTGAGGAGATTCCTTTGAAGGCTTGAACTCATGTCTTCTGATATCACCCTTGAGTTCATTTCCAGAATCTGCATTGTAGTATTCCTCCTCTGAGCTTTCTCCATCAGTAAGCTTTCTTTCACGGTGGGAGAGGGAGGCCTTGGAGTCAGCTTAATCTTCATGCTCTTCAGATTTGATTCACCAAACATAGGGATTGAGTGGTGATCATAGAGCTGGTGAACTGGAACTTTGAAGTGCAACAACACCTTGGTGATGATGGTGTTGTGAGGAAAACTCCCAGCAGAGTCTCTCAACCTCTTCTGAAGGTGGTACATGATGATATTTGGGAGGTTGATCTTCTGCTTCTTCAGAAGGTGGATGAGACAGAATCTCTCCAGTTCAGACACATGGTTTCTGCTGCCATTTTTAGGGATTACAGAGTTCCCTAAGATAGCATGCAGAACCCTAGCCTTGTCTGACATGTTCTTAGCATCCAGACTTGCAGGGGAAGAAGTTCCATACAAAAATTCTGTAAAGTGCTTCTGACCTCCATTTCTTGATTCCCAGCCAGGTGAGAAGACAGCACCTTCAGTCTTGACACCACAGACGATGGCCAGGATGTCTTCATCAATAAAGATAGGCGTACCAAGCACAGTAGCCTTGATGGTGGTGTAGATGCCTTGAGGGTTAGGGATTCCTCTGGCTGTGGCCCAGAAGTCAAGAATACTCTGCTCATGCCACTGTGAACGATTTCTGTTGAAATATTCAAGCCACCCAGCTGCTTGAAATTCTGCATAAAGGTCCATCCCCAGTGCTTCAAGATCTTCCAGAAAGACACCCTTGGTCTTCACAATGTTATCAGCTCCAGACTTCTTAGGTGCCATTGTTGAAGGTTGGAAAGAACTTGAGAGAAAAATGCTTTCTTGAAGATGAAGAATAGCAAAGGTTCTGAGAGAGTAGAGAGCTGTAACGTATCAAGGACTCACTGCCTTCTGTACTTATAGACCTCTGAGTTAATGATGGCACGAACTGGCTGCGCAGACATAGGGAATCGTGCGAAGTGGAAGAGACAAATTAAATGAAATTTAAACCGTCCCTTTATTGCCACGTCATTTGTTCATTTCAGACAAGTGATAGATTTCAGACATCCAGTTAATTTCAGACGACCAAAACTTCAGACAGGTCACATGTTTCAGACAGGCTGAAGTTTCAGACACATCATTTTTCATACACACTCAAAATGCATGAATGTTCAATTATCTCTGATGAACTTAAATCTATCTTCAGTTAGAGGTTTTGTGAATATATCAGCCCATTGATGCTCTGTATCAATAAACTGAATATCAAAAACACCTTTCTGAACATAGTCTCTAATGAAATGATGTTTGATTTCTATATGTTTAGCCCTAGAATGTTGAATGGGATTTTTAGATAAATTAATGGCACTGGTATTATCACACAACACAGGTATAACAGATATTGCAATATTAAAATCTTCAAGTTGATACTTCACCCATAACAGTTGTGAGCAACAACTGGCTGCTGAGATGTATTCTGCTTCAGCTGTTGATAATGCAATTGTGCTTTGCCTTTTGCTTGACCAGCTGATCATATTTTCTCCAAAGAAGTGACATCCACCACTGGTGCTTTTTCTTTCAACTCTGTCTCCAGCAAAATCAGCATCACAGTATCCTACTAACCTGCAATCCTTACTTTTCTTATAGCATAGACCAAGATTAGTAGTACCTTTAAGATATCTGAAAATTCTTTTTACAGCTTTGTAGTGAGTGATTCTTGGATCAGATTGAAATCTAGCACACAGGCACACACTGAACATGATGTCAGGCCTGCTTGCTGTTAGATACAATAATGAACCAATCATCCCTCTATACAAAGTTTGATTCACTGGTTCTTCATTCTCATCTTTATTTAAAGATGCAGAAGGGTGCATTGGAGTTGTCATGGGTTTGCAATCACTTAGGTTGAACTTCTTAAGCATTTCCTTTGTATATTTCTCTTGATGGATCCATATACAATCAGAATCTTGCTTAATCTGAAGTCCAAGGAAAAACTTTAGTTCACCCATTAGGCTCATTTCAAATTCAGATTGCATTAACTCAGAAAACTCTTTGCACAATGAAGAATTAGTTGAACCAAAAATAATGTCATCAACATATATTTGGACAAGTATAAGATCCTTGTTAGACTGTTTTCTAAAAGAGTTGTGTCAACTTTTCCTCTTTCAAAACCATTGGTTGCAAGAAAACTGCTCAGTCTGTCATACCAAGCTCTTGGGGCTTGTTTCAGACCATAGAGAGCTTTCTTAAGTTTAAAAACATGTTCAGGAAAAGATACATCTTCAAAACCAGGGGGTTGTCTAACAAAAACCTCTTCTTCAATGAAACCATTGAGGAAGGCACTTTTGACATCCATTTGATATAGTTTGATGCCATTATTTACAGCATAAGATAAAAGAATTCTAATTGCTTCTAACCTGGCCACTGGAGCAAAGGTTTCAGTGAAGTCAATACCTTCTTGCTGGTTATATCCTTGAGCTACTAGCCTTGCCTTATTTCTGATAACTTTGCCTTCTTCAGACAGCTTGTTTCTGAACACCCATTTGGTTCCAATAATTGTTTTCCCATGGGGTTTAGGAACAAGGGTCCAGACATCACTCCTAGCAAATTGATTTAGCTCCTCTTGCATGGCTAGGATCCATCCTTCATCATGCAGAGCTTCATCAATGTTCTTTGGCTCAATTTCAGACAGGAGAGCAAGAGAATTCAAATTTCTGAATTTTGATCTTGTCTTAACTCCTTCTGAAGTACTGCCAATGATTTGCTCTTTAGGATGATGTGACTTGTATCTCCAATCAGGTTTATGAGGAGGTATCACATCCGTCTGAGACTCAACATTTGTCTGAAGAGGTTCAGAAACAGCAGGAACTTCAGACAGTTGCTCATCCTTCAAGTTGCTGTGATCATTCAGCTTCATACCTGCAAAATCATCCTCTAGATCTGATAGTTCCCTATCAGTCTCTTTGTTATCATTGAATTTTACATGAATAGTTTCTTCAACAGTTAAAGTTCTAGAGTTATACACTCTATATGCTTTAGATGTTTCAGAATATCCAATGAAAATCCATTATCAGACTTTGCATCAAATTTTCCAAGATCATCTTTGGTGTTAAGTATAAAACACTCACATCCAAAGGTGTGGAAATATGATATGTTGGGTTTTCTTTCCTTTCCACAATTCATATGGAGTCTTTTCAGAATTGGTCTTACCAATATTCTGTTTTGAAGGTAACAAGTTGTGCTAACAGCTTCTGCCCAGAAGGTTCTTGGTAAGTTGCTTGAGTTGAGCATGGTCCTTGCCATCTCTTGCAAACTTCTGTTCTTTCTCTCAACAACCCCATTCTGTTGAGGTGTTCTTGCCACAGAGAAATTGTGTGAGATCCCATTCTCATCACAGAACAATTGGAAATTTGCATTCTCAAACTCCCCACCATGATCACTTCTTATGACAGAAATACAGAATCCTTTTTCATTCTGTACCTTCTTACAAAATATTGTGAAATTCTTAAAAGTCTCATCCTTGTTTCTAAGGAATATCACCCATGAGAATCTAGAATAGTCATCAACAATGACCAAACCATATTTCTTTCCACTAAGACTTTCTGTTCTAATAGGACCAAACAAGTCAATGTGTAAAAGTTCAAGTGGTCTGCTGGTTGAAACAACATCCTTACTCTTGAAAGAGTGTCTTGTTTGTTTCCCTTTCAGACAACTATCACACAAAATATCAGATTTGTATGAAAGCTTGGGTAATCCTTTAACAAGGTTGTATTTTGCTAATCTTGAGATTAATCTCAAGCTGGCATGCCCAAGTCTTTGATGCCAAATCTGTTTTTCATCTTCAACAGAAATGAAGCATTTACATTTTGACTTGCTAGATCCTCTAGATCAATTTTATACACATTGATGTGTCTCTTAGCAGTAAAAAGTGTTTGATCAGAGGAGTCTTTGACTATACATCCTTCCTTGGTAAAGGATACTACATAACCACTGTCACATAATTGACTTATGCTCAGTAAATTATGTTGTAGTCCTTCCACAAGAAGAACATTTTTAATGAGGGATGAAGGAATTATACCTATAGTCCCTATGCCAGTGAATCTTCCCTTGCTGATTTCCACCAAAGGTGACCACTCCTCCTTCCTTAGGTCTAAGGTTTTGGAACAAAGACCTTTCTCCTGTCATGTGTCGCGAGCACCCACTGTCCAGGTACCATTTGTGGGGTCTCCTTTGTCCTGTTAAACACGTCTGCAACAGGAATGATCAAGTTTTTAGGTACCCATGTTCTTTTGGGTCCTGTTTTGTTAGCTTTGGGTCTTGCTTTTCTCTTGTGCTTGCACTGAATCACATTGTGTCCAGGCTTACCACAGTGAGAACACCCAGTAACCTTCTTTTTGCCTTTAGAAAAATTTAAGACAGTAGGAGGTTCAGACATGTTGTGATCAAAAAAAACCTAGTCCACTTTTGTCAGAGGAATGTCTTTGATTTCCAAGCATTATGTTTAAATTTTTAGTTCCTTTGACAAACTTGGCTAAGTCATTTGTCAGTTCTACAATCTGTTTCTGAAGTTTTTTATTTTCTTCAGACACAGCTTGTGAACTATGGTTTTCAGTCTCAAGGACCTTTTCCTTGAGCATAATATGTTCTATTTCAAGAGACTCATATTTGTTACACATTTCTGTGTGAGCCTTGGATAGATTCTTATACTCTAGGAACAGTTCCTTGGAACTTTCCACCAGATCATCATACATTTCTTGCAAAGTAAGAGGGAATACCTCAGCTTCAGAGCTGTCTGAAGATGGTAGGCTTGCCATGAGGCACAGATTTGCCTCTTCTGAGGTGTCTTCCTCCTCTTCTGAAGTTGATTCATCCAGGTCCTCCCATGTTGCCATGAGACCTTTCTTTTTCTTGAAAAACTTCTTCTTCTTGAAGTTGTTTTTCTTCAGTTTTGGACACTCAGCCTTCATGTGCCCTGGTTGCTTACACTCAAAACAAATAATTTTGTCAGTTTGTATGTCTTTACCTGACTTACCTCCTTTTGAGGTTGAGGGTTGATTCTTTCTGAATCTTCCTCTGTTCTGCAGCATTCTCTTGATCTTCCTACTTAGAAGAGCAAGATCATCATCATCTTCTGAGCTATCTTCAGAGTCTTCATCTCCCTCTGAAGCTGCCTCAGCTTGCATAGCCTTGATGTTGCCATGCCTAGACTGTTTGGTCTTGGAGTTAGGGCTAGAGATTTTCTCTTGTTGTCATCTTCTCCAAGCTCAAGCTCATGGACCTTAAGAGATCCCAACAGTTCTTCCACTCTAAGAGAGTTCAAATCTCTTGCCTCTTGAATGGCAGTAACTTTGGGTCTCCAGGACTTAGGCAAGCTCCTTAGAATTTTTCTGTTATTATCTCCAGAGTTGTATGTTCTGCCTAAGGACCTGAGTCCATTTGTTATGGTCTGAAACCTTCCAAACATTTGGTCAATGGTTTCAGATTCTTCCATCTTGAACATCTCATACTGATGTATGAGCATACTTATCTTGGATTGCTTGACAGTCTCAGTTCCTTCATGGGCTGCTGCAAGAGTATCCCAAATTTCCTTGGCAAGAGGTGCATCCATGAACCTTCTCATATTCTGATTTGTTCAAGGAACATATCAGATAGAGTTTGGCCTTAGCATTCATCTGGACTCTAGCCTTTTGCTCCAAAGTCCATTCAGTCTTAGGTATAGGCACATCATTTAGCATAGGCACATAGTCTCCATCAGTGACCACATCCCAAACATCAATGTTTGTGCTTTCAATGAACAGCTTCATTCTATCTCTCTCAGTAGTGATAATCTTCTCCATTGAAAGCTGGAGGTCTTGTGATAGAGGCTCCTTCTGTGATGTATTGCCTGTTACTGTTTGAAGCTTCCATGTGGATCTTTCAGTCCTCAGACACTTGTTAGGTGTTTCAACCCTGAGTAGAGCTCTGGTACCAACTGTAGGAACACAGGGAAACACTAGAAGGGGGGTTGAATAGTGTTTCTAAATATTTTAAGAAGCTTTTCGAAAAACAAATTTACAAAACAGACTTTCAGACAGGTTGCTAGAGGGCTGTCTGAAGTTTTTCAGATAGCTGTCTAAAGTTGGTTTCAGACGGCCTTAAAATGGTTCTAAAAGAAGTTTCTTCCTTTTTAAAATATTAGATTAAATATTCAGTCCCCTTGATTAGCGTAAAACTGAAATGACAAAGATAAGGGAAAGAGAAACTTAGCCACAAAATTTATCCTGGTTCACTCACTACCACTTGTGAGCTACGTCCAGTCCCAATGCCAACTAGCACTTGGATTTTCTCTTAATCTTGCAAGATTAC
This sequence comes from Sesbania bispinosa, assembly GCA_026901365.1. Lineage (NCBI taxonomy): Eukaryota > Viridiplantae > Streptophyta > Magnoliopsida > Fabales > Fabaceae > Sesbania > Sesbania bispinosa. The sequence continues at coordinate 870,325 of QLOH01000170.1, forward strand.
AAGTATTCTTTTCTATCAAGCCTCTTCAGGCTCTACAACCAAGTATTCTTTTACAAACAAGCCTCTCCAGGCTCAACAACACAAGTATTCTTTTTCAGACAAGCCTCTCCAGGCTCAACAACAATTACAGTTGAATGGAAAGTTCTTAAGCTCACAAACTATGACAGCTTTGAGACTTAAACAAATACAAATGTACAAAGAAAAACTGAGGTATGCTCAGGATAAATAACTTTGTTTGTACAAAAATGTATGAAATAAATCAGAGTGTTGCAGCAAAAATCTTGCAGAGTTTTTGTTCTTTTTCAATTCTTCTCTCTCTGCAGGTCTTCAAATGAGGGGGTATTTATACCCAAATGATTGGCCCGTTGAGGACTCTCATGCTTGTGAAATCCATGCTAGCCGTTGTGAGACAGCTGCTGCAGTACAGAATATTCTGTGACATATTCTGATATTCCCTGACAAATTCTGACACTTTTACAAGGTTTGCTCCTGCCAAAAAGGTGCTCTTTATTGCTACTGCAATTGCTGCGTAGCAGAGGACACGTTGTGACAGAGAACGTGTTTGAATTGCATTGCAAAGGTGCCAGCTGTTTGTAGCAGAGAACGTGCGTGAAAAACGAGCAGAGGTACAAGGATTGTCACAGCTTCAGACAAGAGATGCCACGTCATCAAATGCTTTCAGACGACTTTGATGCTTCAGACGGGTTGATCATCTTCAGACAGCATCAGCTTCTTCAGACGGATCCAACACTTAGTCTTATATAATAGGCTTCTTGCTGAAGATCATAGATAAACAATTAGACAATTGTATCTATGAGAAACAACTTAAGTTGAATTTGTTGATCATTAAAACTTAGAGAAATTTCAGTCTTTAAAACATCATAAACCTCTTTATGATATTTTTGAGACTCAACAATAGCAACGTCTTCAATAGGTCAAACTTTGATTCTAACACATTCATTCTTCAGATACACAGAATGCTTCAGATCAACTTTATATCTTCAGATGATAACTGCTCTTCAGATACACAGAATGTTTCAGATCGACTTCATGTCTTCAGATGATAACTGCTCTTCAGATGGAGTCAAGTCGTCACTATTGTCTTCAAGTCTTCAGATCGTCTTCAGGTCTTCAGACAGATAGGTCTTCTCATCTTTCAGATTCAGTGCTTTGCTTCATCTTTCTTGTACATTTCTTCTTTTCAGATTTCGCATGTGTTCTTCTCTTCTGATTTGATCTTCTTCTTTTGATCTGTTCTTCTTCTTTTGATTCTTACTTCAGATGAATATTCCAACCTGAAACACAATCAACACATCGATACCTTTTTCAGTAGAACCTGCTTATATAATCTTATTTGTTAATCATTAAAACCTAAGGATGCTAAGTCTTGAGTCAGGTTTGAATGCTCAAACTGATTTATAGATTTCACAATCTCCCCCTTTTTAATGATGACAAATAAGATATGTATAACTTACAAAATGTTTTAAGGAAAGAAGGTTAAGTATATAGAAGGCTCCCCCTATCTATAATACTCCCCCTGAGAGGAACACTAATTCTTTAGATGCCAATTGTTAACTTCTTAGATACCGGATGTTAATCTTTTAGATATCAAAATTGTTAGATACCACTTGTTATTTAACTTATCACATATATCTTTTGTTATATAATATCACCATGTGTTTAAAGCTTCTTAGTTACCACTTGTTAACTATCTTTAGTTTCACCAATTATTAGTTGTTTGTTAATCATGAGAACTAAGGATACCACAAATTATTCTTACTGTTATTCTTTAGTTATGACAGTTGTTATAACCTTTATTTTGATATAGCTTGTTATTATTTTCTGAGTTTTCAGTTACTTGTTACATTGAGTTTATTTACTTACAACATTTTGTTAGTTTTACATTTCTCCCCCTTTTGTCATTAACTAAAAAGGTTTGGACATTATTTCCTCCTTTTGTATTTCTCCCCCTTTTGTCTTGCATTATCTTTCTGAATTTTGATACCAAAAGATAAAAACAAACCAACTATTATATACCATTATTATGAGTTATTAGAAATTATGAAGTGTTTGTTATTATGAATGTTAAAACCAATTGTTAAAGATGAGACAGAGCCAAAAGATAAACTTTTAAGATACCGATTATTATCAGTTGTTGGTCTTAAGATTTAAACTTGCTTAATTAAGATTTTAATGTCAATTGATTAAAAGAATTATTAAATATTAACCAGTTGATAGGAGTTATTAAACTTAAGTTTTATATCTTCTTAAACAAGAGATTCTGAACCAAAAATAGAGACACACAGAGAATACATTCAACAATGCATTACAGAAGCAAAATACACAGAGAAAAACAAGACTTTTGTTTACAAAAAAAATTTGAAAAACTCAAAATACATTTATCGTTGCTACCCTCGCTTGATTCCTACGAAGGCCTGAGGCATAGCCTTAGTGGCTTCATCTCTTTCAAAGCTACCACCACTCCTTCGGCTGGAGAGCTTCAGAAGCGCCTCATGAACCCCTTGTAAGGTCCAAGACCCTTTGAGCAAAGGTTTTAATGACAACAAACTTTCACAATAATATTCTAAGTGTTCTGAATACTTTGGTACTAATGTTTGCACTTTAGAATGCATGAAAGAATACAGGAAAAGTTACAGAAGGAAGGTGGAAAGATCAAAGACAACATTTAACATCATAACATGTGTCTAGAAGCATGTTACATAGAGCTTTCATGTCAAAAGTGATGAAACAAGTTCACGAAGTAGCTTCTTAGCTTCAAGAAGGTCATGACAGTTCATCTAAGATCCCATGAACATTAAACTGAGTTGTATCAAGCTTCAGAAGCAAAGTTGAAGCTTTGGAAGGATCATTCAAGACCACTAGAGCATGAGAAGGAGCTTTTCATTTAATTGGACACCTTCTGAATGTGAAAGATCACTTAAGCAATTCAAGCATAGTCATTCCAAGTGTTGTTGATTGCAAACAAAGTAATTGGAGAAGAGCAATATCACTAGAAACACAGTTTTGTCCTTAGAAGCAAAACTTACAGTTTCTGCAGAAGGACAAATATGAAAAGCTTCCTTAATTTTCTTAACAGAAGCTATAAATTAAAGGAATGACAAATCTGTGAAGGACAAAATATGAAAAGCTTCCAGAAGCTGACAAACACACTTCACAGACTCCAGAAGCATGAGGAAGCAATTTAATAGTTCTTAATGAAAATTATTTTAGAAGAGAGATTCACTTTTAAATAAGAAACTCTCAGAAGACATAAAATGATTCATTCTCAGAAGATATCAAATTACAGAACATGGAACATGTCACAAAAGCATAAGGATCATCTACAGTTGACCAGAAGCAATTCTGCAGAAGGAATATGTAAAACTGAGTTCTGCAGAAGCAGTAAATCTCTCTATGATCCTTAAATAGATTTCTTATTAAGTTGGCTAAGTAACACAAGTTGAAATACACTTGTAATTATCCAGAAATCATCCTCAGCATGTTCACAGAAGGAAGGGTGAAGAAATGAGCCAGTTTTGCTGTCTGCAGAAGCTGGCTCTGCAGAAGCAAGAAACTAGTCAAACAGCCAGTTGTACCTGTCAGCTTTTGCAGCTGTACTTGAAAGTGACTTGTCCTAAAGCACAACTGGTTTCCAACGGCTAGTTTGACCACCATAGCTCTATAAATACAGCCCCATTCAGCTGGGAAATATCAAGGAGAACAAAGGGGAAGAAATCCAAAGAAGCATAATGTAGAAATCCTCTTCTAGAGTGAGGTTCTCCTTCAACCACTCCAATATGCAGAGCTGCTGCGTATAATTCCTAGAGAGTGTGTTTAGGTTCAGTTTTGTAATGATTAATCCACTCCATGAGTGTTTTGTGAGCCATATGTAAAAACCCATCTCTTGTTGAAGAGTGTTTGTAATCTCCCAAGCTAACTAGATTGAGTTAGTGTTGGTTTGAGAGGGTGTAGAGCCTGCAGAGGCTGAGCAAATAATATTGGTTTTAGAGCCTGAAGAGGCAGCAAAATAATACTTGGAAAAGAGCCTGAAGAGGCTGCACAAGAATACTAGTGGTGAGGTGCACCCAAGAAGTCATTGTATCAAGGTTGATTTAGTGGAAAATCCTACAGGTGTAGGTACTGGACGTAGCCCAAGGATTGTGAGGGTGAACCAGTGTAAAAATCATATGTGCAATATCTCTTACCCTTACTCTCTTTAATTTTCTGCACATACATCTATTGCTTGGTTAGTTATTGATCATACTTTAAACATTTAGCAAGCTATAAACCATATTTTGATAACTTGTTTTTAAACTGATATTTTCACATAAAACACATCCATATCAGTTAAAATACTGATCTGGAAAGTTTCATTACATTATGAAACTGTTTGGTGCTCTAGAAGCACATTTCTTGAAAGATGTTCATTGTTCAACATTGGAACTTGGGGTTCAAACTACTAAATTTTGATAAACCTATTTTGAACTAATATTTTCACATAAATTACATCCATATCAGTTAAAATACTGATCTGGAAAGTTTCATTAAATTATGAAACTGTTAGGTGCTTCAGAAGCACAATTCTTGAAATTTGTCCATTGCTCAACATTGAACTTGGGGTCCAAACTACCAGATCTTTATAAACATGATTTTAATTCAATATAACTTGATATTCTAATTGATTACTACTTAAATATCTGATCTGGAAAGTTTCAAGTTCATTTGACCCTTCAGAAGATAGGTTTAAAGTGACAGATTCAATGTTTTGCTTCTGCATAACTGCAGAAACTTTATACTATGCTTCTGAACAGTTTTTCTCACATAATATTATTAGTTTTTGTTTAAATAACTATTCTAGAAAGTTTTATTAAAATACAAAATCATTTGACTCTTCAGAAGATTGGTTTAAAGTGACAGATTCATTGTTTTGCTTCTGCATAACTGCACAAACATTATATTATTCTTCTGAACCTTATTCTAAGTTGTAACTACATTAAATACATTATCTGGAAGAATAAATTTTGATGATATCAGTCCCTATGATTTTGCTTGCCTTTAAGAAGATAGTTTTAATCTACTTAGTTGGCATTATACACTAACCACTATCTTCTAGAAGGAACTTCTGATAGCCAAGGCATTCCTTGAGCAGAGATCAATATGTTGTTCAAAGTACTTGCAGGTTGGACCAAAAGTTTTCAAGGGTCACAATTCAACCCCCCTTCTTGTGACTCTGTGATTTACTTCAATTGGTATCAGAGCTCAACCTCTATGGGTTGAGCACACTTAACCGTGTGAGAGGAAAAGATTCAGGAAGAAGTAATGGCCAACCAAGAAGCATACTCTCAAAGTGTTGATGCAGAATATTCAAGAAATGAACAACTTCAAGAAGGAGCCAATGATGCTAGAAATTGATGCAACTCTACATGTGGCTCAAATGGACCTTAAGGTATGTACTACTAAACTTGAACATTATCCTCCCTATGATGAGAAAGATTTTGCTTATGATGGATTGAATGATGGTTTGATAAACTTTGAAAATAAGAATATGGAATTCTTAAAAAGGAGATTCTTTTTTGAACTTCAAATTGAAACTTTGATGGCTGAATATGATTTTCTTAAAGAAGATATACTTGCAAATTGTGAAACCTCAACTGTCTTCAAAAATCATGTTAATCTTGAAAATGAAGTTGAAAACTTATTTTCAACATTTGCCAAAACTGAAGTATCTACTTGCTCTTAATCCATGTTTGTCAATAATGGAAAGAATGTTATTTTACATGGAAAACTAAGTAAAGGTTGTGGCAAACAGATTTAAGAATCTTATCACAATACCAAGTCCATGTTTTTCAGAATGATGTTTAAAAGATCAAATCATCATCCAGTCTCATTATCATGGTCACCTCTCTTGTTTGAGCAATTTTAGAAGAACTATTTATATGAGAGATACAATGGTGTGGATAGTTAAATCTTTCAAGAATTCAACCACTAACACTCAAGGACCCAAGATGAAATGGGTACCAAAATGTCTCCTTAGAAATTTTGTTATGCAGAAAAATTCTCAAGAAGATAGAACCATTGACCAAAGGAAAATACCTTCCAAAGGTTAAATGAAAATGTTCCATACAAAGAAGGAACATGACTCTAGCCAATGCTTCTCAAATGATTAGTGTGAAATCTCCAAGGTTCATGACTTTTAGAATGAATCAATGGGTAAGAAAAAGTATAGTTCAATTGACCAAGAACAAGGTATCAAATATCTCTATCCTCAATGCATATTCATAAAGTCAATGAATTTTAAGCACATTCCTAATAGGTTTATGCTAAGGTCTTGCATATTTGGTGATTGAATGATTATCATTGATTGACATTTATATGGACATTCTATTCTAATCACTTAATTAGTCTTGGACATAAAAGAAAATGATTAGAAGATCAAAAGTAATGTGCTATAGTGCTGCTAGTTTAAAATTCTGATATAGCTACCTTAAATGAGCATAACCTGACCTACAGGAGTCTGTTTTAGGTGAAACCAATTTTTTTTGAAAGATTATTGATGAGAGTATCAAACTGGAAAAATTGAAAATTTAATCTTAATCACAAAAGTCCCAGTAAAATTTTGAATACAGCTGTTCTGTCATAAGTTCTGACATAAACTAGTACACTTCAATATATCATAAGTTGAGCTACAGAAATGATTTTTCAGTGAAACCAATTTTGTTTGAAAGCTTATTTATGATATTAACAAACTGGAAAGTTTGAGAATTTTATCTTAACCACAAAAGTCCCAGTAAATTCGTGAACATACCTGTTCTGTTATAAATTCTGATACAAAGCAGTCCACTTCATCATATCATAACATGAGCTACAAAAGTGATATTTGAATGAAACTAATTTCATTGGAAAACTGATTTATATTATTTTTAGACTGAAAAGTTTCAGAATTTTATAACATCTAAATAATTCCCATTAATTCATTAAAGTAGGCTGTTCTGTTATATGATCATGTTTGAGTCCACTATCTTTGGATGTTCATACCGGTGCTAGGAAAATCCTTTTCAAGTGAAACCAGTTGGATTTGAAAGATAATACATAATAGTTTAATCCTATTAATTATCTAAATTTTTGGTTGCATGGATTTGTATCAGTGCATAAAAAAACAGAACTATCTCATTCTGCACTTTATGATAAATCAGTCAACTTAAATGCATCATATCTTGGGATAGGAAAATCCAAATTGCATGATCTTTGTCTTGTTAGAAAGCTTGAGATATCTAGTTTATTATGATGAAATCTCATACTTATGTGAGTTGAAAATAATTCACAAATGCAGTTTTAAATACATGAGTCAGTGAGATTTTCATGATTTAGAGCAGTAACTTGCTGATTAGAACATCCTTGAATATATTATCCTAAATGAGATGATTTCTTATGAAAAATCTGTATGATGTTTGTTGTGATAAAATATCATCTCTTATTTCAAAAGATTTTTCAAAGTGGGACTTTGATAAACCACTCGGATTCACATTAGTTTTGTTCTTAACCACAAAGGATGAGTCTTTTAGAAGCTTCTGCAAGAAATTCAAATCTGAAAAATGATCTAATATTGGTTTTGTGAGTTGTTATCATGAAAGGGAGTTTAAGGACTCCTTATTCAAAGCCTTCTTTGATGAGAATGACATTTGTCATAGCCCTTCACACCTTAGAACTCCATAATAGAATAGAGTTGTGAAAAGAAAGAATAGGACACTAGAAGAAGTGGCTAGAACCAATTTTAATGACTCTAGTGTTAAAAATATCTTTGGGGTGAAGTTGTAAGCATTTCATGCTATACTTTGTATATAGTCACTATTAGAAGCATGTGAAATAAGACTTTATATAAATTGTGGAAATGTAGAAAACTAAACATTTCATACTTGCATACATTTGGATATGAATGCTATATTGGTAAGTTTGATTCAAAATCTAATAAGGCAGTCTATATTGGAAAGTATGCATGTTGTTGTTTGAATCTAATGCTTCTCCTGAGAAAGAAAGAACCGCAGGTTTAGAAAATGAGATAGAAAAACTAAATCTAAACCAGAAGGATAAAACTGACTTCAGAAGCAGAAGTCATGAATCAAAAGATGATCAGAAGAAGGATCAGAAACTGATCAAAAGAAGGATCAGAAGCACAAGGGTGCAGATTTTGATTCTAAATTATGAAAAACAGAATGAAGAATATTCAACAACCTTCCAATGATCCATCCATACCTAAGAGCTGGAAACTAGAGTTAATGCTCATTCTTATGATCAAATCATTGGAGATACATTAGAAGAAGAACTTGAACACTTTGAAAAGAACAAAGTATGGACATTTGTTCCTTCTCCAGAAGATCATTCTAACATTGGGACAAAATGAATGTTCAGAAACAAGATGGATGAAGAAGGAAAATTGATGAAATCTCCACTCTTCAAGAAAAGTCTACAAAGGATCTTCTTATAAGATTCAAAATAGATGGAGCCAAGCCAATGACAACTCTAATGCATCCATCCACCTTGATTGATAAAGACAAATGTGGTGAGTTTGTTTCTAAAAATGAATACAGAGGTATGATTTCTTCCTTGTTATTCTTAAAAAAAAAAAAAAAACAAGTAGGCAAGCTATTGCATTTTCAATTAAATTATGTGCAAGGTTTCTATCTTCTCCTAAAAGAATTTCATGTCATATCTGTAAAGTGAATATTTAGATTCCTTATTTGAGCTACTAATCTTGGCCTTTGGTACAAGAAAGGAACAAGCTTTGATCTTGTAGGATTCTATGATGGTGATTTTGCTGGAGTTAGGATTGAGAGAAAAGGCACAAATGGTGAATGCCAAATTCTTGGTTAATCTCTCTTATCATGGATGTGCAGCAAGCAAAATACTATTTCCCTATCCATTATAGAAGCAAAATATACATCAACAATAAGATATTCACAAAAGTTGGGTTTAAGAATTAAATGGAGGATTACTCTCTGAGGTACACTGAAATCCCAATCTTATGTGATGATGAAAATTCTATGAACCTATCTATCAATCCCATGCATCACTTTAGATTAAAACATATTGTCAGCAAGTATTATTTTGTTAGAGATCATGGTCATAAGCATGACATTGAACTGAAATATGTTGAGACAGTCTTAACTTGCTGATATCTTTTTAAATGCATAATTGATTGATATATTATGTGTTCTAAGTTCAACATGAGCCTTCTTTACCTAATCTAGAACACTTAGAAGATGAATTTCCCATCTAAGAAGCAAAAATCATGCTTTGAAGAGAGAATAAAGAAAGATGGAATTATTTCTATTAGTGTTTGATATTCTCACATTCCTTAATGCCTAAGAGGGAGTTGCTGCCTTCATTTTTACACATGTTCATCAAAGTTTACCAATTAGAGTTGTCCTTGTTACAACTGTTTCGGTAACAAAATCTCTTCTACTAGAACTCCTAAACCACCCATAAGATAAGATTGGGGTGTATATGTCTACCTAGAAAGACTAGGATGGCTCAAATTCTTTAAAATATAGGAGCCTATGCATCTAAGATTAGTGAAAGCATTTTTGCTACAATTTCTAAGTTTAGGAGTAATGATCAATATCTTATGAAGGATATCAAGGGATACTCAATGTTACTCACCCATGGGTATATTCATGAATATGTACATGTCTTCAATATGACATGTTTCACAAAATATCTGCTGAGATTTGGTTCAACAGAATCTGCAGAAGGTACTTGCAGTATTCTGGGTTACTAGATCTTCTATAGAAGGTTCTGCAGTAAGTTTCTAACTTGAAATCTGTGTGAGAAAAGGAATAATATCATTTCTTCTTTGCATGGAAGAATCTGTAGCAAGTGCTTCTCATGGGGTGATAAAGTAAAAGAAGAAAAAGAAAGAGGTTACATTGAAAAAGATAGTCTCCATAGGCAAACTTTGGAACTAATATGGTAAACCAATTCCATACCTCTTCTATTCTTATATCCCATTTTCTTATGATAAGGTCCAAGCCCCTATTCTTGATGATTCATCTTAGTTTGGATAAAGGGATATTATCTTCAACATCTTACTAATGAGAAAATTTAGCTTAAGATTATGTAATATGCAAGAGAAGGAAGTAATAATTGTGTAGTATCAATTCTGGTTTAACAAATTTGTGTTACTAGCAAGTGCTTCTCATGTTCTACCTGATGTTTATTGTAGAATCACAAGAAGGGGGGTTGAATTGTGATCCTTTTAAACTTCTGCAACTTTATCTTCTAATAAAATTATGCTCAAGATAAAGTCTTGGTTGTTTGTTAGAAGATAGAATTTCACAAGTAGAATTGTAAGTGTTAATGCTTAGTATGCTGAAAATAGGATTCCTTTGGTGAAATCAATTAAGGTGACACTTACTTAGGTATTATTAGTTTTGAAGATCTTTTATGCACATGCAAGAATTAAGAGTATAAGGGAAAGAAGAAGACACAAGGGTTTTTATACTGGTTCACCTCTTCCAACCTGAGGCTACCTCCAGTCCCTACCTTCAGTAGGATTTTCTCACTAGCAAAACAGTTACAACCTTTGGGTATACACTACCACTAGTATTCTTTTTCCACAGCCTCTTAAGGCTTCTTACCAAATCACTAAACTCACAGAAACAGGTTCTGTCTTACTGCAGTACTTTCTGCAGAAGCACAGATCCAGAAATCTGCAGAGCTTGCTTCTGCAGACTTCAACCACTCACAGGCTCACACCAGAGCCTTTACAACCTCTCAAATACTTCACCTAAAATACCACAAGAGATTTTACAACCAACCAATCTCTTTGGCCTTGCAAAAGCACAGAAACAACAAGGTAAAGTATAAAAAGCTCACTAGATAACAATCAGAGCAGCAGCAGAAATTCCTAGTGAGCAAAGCTCCCCCTCAACAACTTATATAATCAGATTAGAAAGAATTTGAGGAGAGAGAAAATGTTCCAGAAGCTAGAAGTGATAGAGCAGTCAGCTGAGTTATGCTTCTGGAAGGAGAGGTGTATATCAATGTGAAGAGAGCACCTCCTTTTATAGGTGAGCAGCCTTGTAGCCGTTGGAATGAAGTTAAAATGATCCAGCTGTGATGTATTGACAAGTCCCTTTCAGGTACAGCTGCAAAAGTTGACAGGTACAGCTGTCCAGTTGACTACCCTTCATGCTTCTGCAGAACTTGCTTCTGCAAACAGCAAAACTGGCTCATTTCTTCACCAATGCTTCTGTGAATATGCTGAGGAAGATTTCTGGATTATTTCAAGTGTATATTAACTTTTGTAACTCAGCCAAATCAGCAGAAGAATTATTTAGATATTCTGGTTTGAATCTGCTGCTTCTGCAGAATCTATGTGTGTATGTTCCTTCTGTAGAATGTGTTTCTGATGTGCTGCAGATGCATTTCATGCTTCTGTGATATGTTCCAAGCTCTTCTTGATATGACTTTGAGAATGAAGGAGTATTTTGCTTTCTACTTGGAATTTTCTCTTAAAGTGAATCTCCCTTCTAAAATCTCTTCATTTAAGCTTCTTCAGAAGCTGATTCATGTTTCTGGAAACTATGAGAAGTGCTTGACAGCTTCTGATTGCTTGAATGAGTTACATTTATTTTACTCAGTTCTTATTTCAAGATATCCTTCAGATTTGTCATTTAAATCTTATTGTGACTGTTATCTTTAAAGTAAAGCTTTCTTCCTTCTTCAAGATACAACCTGTTGCTTCTGGACACATTCTTAAATGAAATGGTTAGTTCTTTGAAGTCAGAATTATGCTAAGTTACATTTGATTTGGTTGTCATGATTAAAACCACTTTGAGGGAATTCTTGGACCTTACAATCTCCCCTTTTTTTATGATGACAACCCAATCAAGTATGACTTAGATAATCTTGATTTTTTATACCAAACTCCCCCTGAATGTGAGCATAATTGTTACAGATTATGATTTCAAAAACTGAGTATCTCATTAAATCAGCATCACTTATTTAATTTCTTAACTTGATCATTTAGAAAGCTTGTGAATATGCAATAAACAGAAAGCTATAGTCATGATAAAACAATATGCATCAAATATCATCATTTGACATTCATTCTTAATCAAAAGAAGGACTACATCAAAAGACAGTCATTGTTAGAAATCAAAAAACACTGCCATATCAGTCCTAACCCCTAAAATATAGCCTTAACAACCTAGTACAACTTCTCCCCCTTTGTCATCAATCAAAAGGACTAGAGGAAATGTATGGAGAGAAGCAGGATCATCATTTATCACTTGAAGGGAGAGGAGTGATCAGATGATGAAGAGGTTGAAGGTTGAAGCAAGTTCTGGGGAGGCTGAAATTGTGTGAATGGCATTGGAGGAGCCTGTGGTGCAATGGCAGGAAGCACAAAGGTATTAAACCAAAATTGATGTTGTGTGAACCTCTCAATCATGTCATTGACTGTGTTTTGGAGAGTGTTTACATTAGAAAACAGCTTCTTCATGTCAGATTTGAGCTTCCGAATGTTCTTTTCCATAGACTTGGAAGGAGAACTATTCTTTGGTGGTTCACCAGAAGCAGCAGCATCAAGTTTTAAAGTAGGCTCCACAGATGGTTTCTCAATGCTTAATTGCTGGATAAAGGTGTTCATGGAAGAGAGATGTGATGATATGGCAGGTAAGGTGTCCCTAAGGGGTGCAGCAGCAGGGAACACAGAGTCCATGATTGGAGAAGCAAGGAACTGGTTTACCATATCAGTTCCAAGTGTGCCTATAGAAGGAGCTGAAGCAGTAGCCTCCTTGTGCACAACTTCTTCTTCTTTCTTCTCAGTTGTAGGAACAGCAGTAGGAGGAATTGATGATGGAGAAGAGGGAATTTGGGCTGGAGAATTAGTCCTGGGTGAATCAGAAGGGATATGAGCCAAATTTGCCAGAGTATCAGCTGCCAGACCTTCTGCAGAAGCACTGACAGTTTCTTCAGGTAGTGATGCTTCTGCAGGGGATGAATGAGGCTCAGAAACATCTTCTCCTTCTTAGTCAGTAGACATGAGTGAGGATTCAGTAGAAATACTTGTATCCACAGAAGGAGAAGACACTTTGAGATTCTTTCCTGAAGGTTCTCCAGAAGCACCAACAGAATGGCCTTTTCTCTTTCTGGAAAATGTTTGAATTTTCCCTTTCTTTGTTCTTGGTGCCAACCTTCCTTCTTCTTCTCCTTCAGATTCACCGGGACTTGAAAAATTATGAGAGGGCTGAAGTTTAATTAGCATCCTTTGTACATTGACTTTGCCAAAGAAGCTACAAGAGTCAATAGAGGCCTCTTCTTTTAAGCAGATATTATTTTGTCTAAAGATCCTAGTGAGTAGCATGCCATAGGGTAGGCTAGCATAGGCTCTTTGGGGATTAGCTGATGAAATCATGCTTCTCAGAATGAGATAAGGTAAAGAGAAGGGTTTACCAATTAGGAGATGATAAATAAACCAAAAGGTCTTGGTCAGTAACTTTCTCTAGAGTACCAGCTCTAGGTATTAGTGAGTAGCAGCACAGCTTGTGAAACATTCTGCAGATAGGGAGGAGGGTACTGGATTTGAGCTGAGAGGAGGAATGGGTGAAGGACCTTCTTCTTGACTTCTTCCTTGGAAACTCCAGAAGCACTGAACCAGTAATCATAGAGCTGAGTGTGAGCTGAACTGCATCCCAGTACCTCAGCAATGGTATCAACAGTGACTATGATTGTTGAGCCCTTGATATCCACAACTAAGGAGTCCCCATCACTCTTGTACTGACTTGCAGAAGCATAAAATGCTTTGACAAGTCTTTCATAGACAGGTTCTCTCATAAGAAGGTAATCCCCCCAGTCCTGCTTCTGGACAAAATGTCCAATATCCCAGCCACATTTTCTTATTTCTCCAAGGAGAAATAGCTTCCCTGGAATGACAACCTTCCCTTCCCATTTATCATTGAAAATTTTAAGGACTCCTTCATCATGAAAGAGATCATAGTTTAAATCTTGTGATCCTTCTGAGGGATCACTTTCTTCTATTTCTTCAGCTGAGCTTTCCTGCTCAATGTCAGTAGGCTTGGTGTCTTGATGGCTGGAGGAAGGAGATTTGATGGGAGAGGGTGAGTCAATGCTTATTGGTTTTGAGGGATCATTGCCTATTGTTCTGGAGGCAGGGCCTGCACGTCTTCTGTCTGACCTTCTGACATAGACAACAAAGGGATTTTGGGCTTTAGAAGCTGATGGAATTGGTATAGAAGAGGGTTCAGAAGGTGGGTGTTCAGTTTGAGGTTCACTTGGTGGGGGTTCAGAAGCAGCTGAAACTTGCTCTGTTGATTGACTAGAGGGTTCAGTGGTGATAGGCTGAGCATGTAATGGCTCACGATAAGGTACAATTTCATTGCCAAGAACGATGAAATCCTCTGGTTCATTGAAGGGAGACCCTGGGTTCTTAACAGCAGCATGTTTGATTCTCATTTTCAAGAGATGAATAGAAACAGAGACAGGGAAATGAGAAGATGAAAAACAGGGTATGGCTAAGTTCAAGAAGAGCAGATATGTTTCTGCAACTCAAGTCACCCTACATATCCTAACTTAACTATCCGTTGCCTTATTTGAGAAGGAGAGAGGGGAAGGAGGAGGAGTAGGGGCACACGCGCAGCTTTTGGTTAGTGTCCAACGGTCAAGAGCATTTAAATTGCCTCAATGGTGAAACATTCATCATACCACAGCTTTTAGATAGAGACAACAACTACCTTTCCATATTCTTTTTGTAGTTGATATAGGAATAAAGCTATTTGACTTTGCTAAGAAAGGAAAAATACTTGGCTAAGTGATTGATAGTGACCTTTCCTAGTATGAGAGAGAGGACTAACATATCTGTGTTAGTCAACAGATACTGTTTTTGCAGGAAAACAATAAAATATTTAAGACATTTTCCTTTCAAGAAGGATGTCTGCAGAAGCAGAGATAGTAGACGCAGAAGCACAGATATCAGAAGCTGTTCATGCTTCTGTAACAATTTGTGATTCTGCAGATGAATGTGCTTTTATATTTGCTTCTGAAAAATTTTATAAGCAATCATTGACATTTAAACATCAACAAAGTATTTCATATTAATTTTATTTCTAAGAAACACAAATCTCTCTTCAATGAGAGGTTTTGTAAAAATATCAGCAAGTTGAAGTTTGGTTTCAATAAATTTCAGTTCAATGTCATGCTTCTGTACATGATCTCTAATGAAATGATGTTTAATATCAATATGCTTAGATCTAGAATGCTGGATTGGATTCTTGGACAGATTAATAGCACTAGTATTATCACAGAAGATTGGAATATTTGTGTACCTTAAGCTATAATCTTCCATTTGATGTTTAATCCAAAGCATTTGTGAGCAGCAACTAGCTGCAGAAATATATTCTGCTTCTGTAGTGGACAAGGCTATTGTGGGCTGCTTCTTGCAAGACCAGGAGATCAATGATTCTCCAAGAAATTGACAGCTTCCACTTGTACTCTTTCTGTCCAATTTTTCTCCAGCATAATCAGCATCACAATAACCTGTGACCCTCAAAGTCTGTGCCTTTTCTTGTACCATAGTCCAAGATTTGTAGTTCCAACAAGATATCTAAAGATTCTCTTTACAACTGCAACATGTGATTCTTTGGAGAAGATTGAAATCTTGCACATAGGCTTCTTGTTGGTTGTAGCCTTGAGCTACTAATCTAGCTTTGTTTCTGATTACCTTACCTTCCTCATTCATTTTGTTTCTGAATACCCACTTTGTACCAATGATGGTGTGATTGTTTGGATGGGGTACAAGGTTCCAGACCTTGTTTTTCTCAAACTATTCTAGTTCTTCTTTCATGGCTTCAACCCATGATTCTTCATTTAGTGCTTCTTGAACATTCTTTGGTTCAACTTGAGATAGAAGAGTTGTGTCATTTCTTATCTGTCTTCTGGTTTTTACACCTTCCTCAACATTTCCAATCACTTGGTCATGAGGATGGTAAGTTACAGATTTCCAGCTTCTGGGCAATTCTGCTTGTGACAGTTAGAATTTCTTTCAGAAGCACCTATAGTTTCTGCAGCTTCTGCAAGCTTCTGCAGTTTCTGCATCCTTTTCTGTTGGACTATAGGATTCAGAGGGCACTTTCTTTAACTGATTTTCATCATCAGAATCTTGCTTGTCATATGCTTGAGAAGGAGAGTTAGCATCATTAAAAATAACATGCATTCTTTCTTCTGTTGTTTGATTTTTTAGATTATATATTCTATATGCTTTGGAAGAGATAGAATATCCAAGAAAGATTCCCTTTTCTGATTTAGCATCAAATTTCTCAAGATTTTCTTTATTGTTTAATATGAAACATTTCACTCCCAAATATATGAAAATAGGCAATATTAGGTTTTCTTCCTTTCCATAGTTCATATGGAGTTTTATTAAGGATGCTTCTGATAGAAACTCTGTTAAGTATGTAACATGCAGTGGAAACAGCTTCACCCCAAAAGTATTTTTGAATTCCACTATCACTTAACATAGTTCTTGCCATTTCTTGGAGGGTTCTATTCTTCCTTTCTACAACTCCATTTTGTTGTGGAGTTCTAGGACAAGAGAAGTTGTGGAAAATTCCATTTTCATCAAAATAGTTTTTGAAAAGATAATTTTCAAATTCTCCTCCATGGTCACTTCTTACAGAAGCTACCTTTTGATTTCTTTCATTTTCAACTTTCTTGAGGAAGATTTTGAAAGAATCAAAAGATTCATCCTTAGTGGCTAAGAACAAAACCCATGTAAATCTAGAGTAGTCATCTACTATTACAAGTCCATATTTCTTTCCTCCCAAACTAGGTGTTTTAGTAGGACCAAAAAGATCAATATGTAATAACTCTAAAGTTCTTTTTGTGGTTATTGCATTTTTGGGATGAAAGCTTGATTTGGTGTGTTTTCCCTTTACACATGCTTCACAAATCTTATCTTTATCAAATTTCATTTTTGGAAAACCTTTGACAAGTTCTAATTTTGATAATTTAGAAATGGATTTCATGTTTAGGTGACCTACTTTTCTATGCCAAGTCCATTTTTCATTTTCAAAAGAAGCAAGACATGTTTGATGTTGAAGTTCTTCTAGACTTATGCTATATAGGTTCTTGCTTCTGTTACCAGAAAATAATACCCTTTTTGTAGATGATTCTCTGATTTCACAGAATGTAGGTTGAAACATAACTTCATAGCCACTGTCACATAACTGACTAATGCTAAGAAGATTATGCTTTAACCCTTTCACATAGTATACATTATTAATTTGGGTAGAACCTTGCATACCTATCTTTCCAATACCTTTGATGTGTGCTTTGTTGTTGTCTCCAAATGTTACTGTTCCACCTTCCATCATGTGTAGTTGAGTGAATTTGCTTTTGTTTCCAGTCATGTGTCTGGAGCATCCACTGTCCAAGAACCATAGCTCTTTCTTCTTGGTCTCTTTTGTTTGCTCCTACATCAAAGAACAACAATGATTTAGGTACCCAAATTTTCTTAGGTCCTGTGATGTTAGATACCTTTCTTTTATCACTCCTTTTTCTTTTGTAACAGTTTTTGGTCATTATGGCCAAGTCTGTTACACCAAGAACAATAAGGAGATTTCCTTTTGGCTGGAATAAAAATTGTTTTGTGTGATTTTATATTTTTGTTTTGATTAAAGCCTATACCTCTTTCATCAGAGATTTCTCTACTGCTTCTTATTAATTTGTTTAAGTTGTGTGTGCTGTTAACAAACTTACATAAATCATTTTGAAGTGTATGTGAATCAGAGAATAAGTTTTCAAATGCATCTTCTAGTTCTTTATATGCAGAAGGAGTATAGGTAATTACCTCAATTTCTTCATCTTCTCCAGCCATGAAGCACAAATTTGCAGTTTCAGCTTCATCTTCTTCTTCAGAGCTGTCAGAATCATCCCATGTGGCCACCATGGCCTTCTTTTTTTGAAATGGTCTTGATTCTTTCAGCTGTGGACACTCTGCCTTGATGTGTCCTGGTTTATTGCATTCATAGCATATGATAGGCCTTTGTTGTTTTCACCTTTTGATCCTTCCTTCTTGAAATTGAAGAATTTCTTTCCTTTGTCTTTTCTTCTGATTAGCCTTTGTATTCTTTTTGATATAAAAGCTAGCTCATCATCATTTTCAGAAGAGGATGATTCTCCTTCTGAAGGTTTATCTTCTGCAGAAACACTTCTTCTGGATGTGCTTGCTTTTAGAGCTATTGATTTGTCCTTCCTTGGCAGTTCATCCATGAGCTCTTGTTCATGGACTTTTAAAGAGCCAAGTAGTTCATCCAGCTTGAGTACAGCTAGATCCTTTGCTTTCTGAATTGCTGTAACTTTTGGTCTCCATATTCTCGGGAGACTTCTAAGTATTTTTCTTACTTGTTCTTGATTTGAGTAGCTTTTACCAAGTGATTTTAAATCATTTATAATAATAGTAAACCTACTGAACATTTCATCTATAGTTTCATGTTCAATCATATTAAACATTTCATATTGGTGAATCAAAATGTTGATTTTAGATTCTTTTACTTGGTCTGTACCTTCATGAGCAATTCTTAAAGTATCCCATATTTATTTTGCTGTGTTGCAGCCAGCAACTTTATCATATAGACTTCTACTTAATGCACAAAGAAGAAAAAATTTAGCTTTAGAGTTTAGAAGATACCTTTGTTTTTCATCTTGTGTCCATTCTTCTCTAGGTTTGGGTTTTGGTGCTTCTTCAATTACCTCAGATTCTCCTTCTGTAGAAGGAGCAAGTACTCTGGTCCTTCTTATAGAAGGAATGTAGTTACCACTTTCTATGATATCCCAAAGATTAATATCTTGGGATTCCAAGAATAGTTTCATCCTGTCCTTCCAATAGTAATAGTCTTTACCATTGAAGGCAGGTGGCCTGTTGGTGGATGATCCTTCTGGAATGAACATTGCAGCTCCATGGTTTTCCATCCCTTGAATCTTTTCCTCTCTCACTGTTAAGTGAGTTCAACCCAAGAGGCAAGCTCTGGTACCAATTGAAGTTTATTGTAGAATCACAAGAAGGGGGGTTGAATTGTGATCCTTTTAAACTTCTGCAACTTTATCTTCTAATAAAATTATGCTCAAGATAAAGTCTTAGCTGTTTGTTAGAAGATAGAATTCCACAAGTAGAATTGTAAGTGTTAATGCTTAGTATGCTGAAAATAGGATTCCTTTGGTGAAATCAATTAAGGTGACACTTACTTAGGTATTATTAGTTTTGAAGATCTTTTATGCACATGCAAGAATTAAGAGTATAAGGGAAAGAAGAAGACACAAGGGTTTTTATAGTGGTTCACCTCTTCCAACCTGAGGCTACCTCCAGTCCCTACCTTCAGTAGGATTTTCTCATTAGCAAAACAGTTACAACCTTTGGGTATACACTACCACTAGTATTCTTTTTCCACAGCCTCTTAAGGCTTCTTACCAAATCACTAAACTCACAGAAACAGGTTCTGTCTTACTGCAGTACTTTCTGCAGAAGCACAGATCCAGAAATCTGCAGAGCTTGCTTCTGCAGACTTCAACCACTCACAGGCTCACACCAGAGCCTTTACAACCTCTCAAATACTTCACCTAAAATACCACAAGAGATTTTACAACCAACCAATCTCTTTGGCCTTGCAGAAGCACAGAAACAACAAGGTAAAGTATAAAAAGCTCACTAGATAACAATCAGAGCAGCAGCAGAAATTCCTAGTGAGCAAAGCTCCCCCTCAACAACTTATATAATCAGATTAGAAAGAATTTGAGGAGAGAGAAAATGTTCCAGAAGCTAGAAGTGATAGAGCAGTCAGCTGAGTTATGCTTCTGGAAGGAGAGGTGTATCTCAATGTGAAGAGAGCACCTCCTTTTATAGGTGAGCAGCCTTGTAGCCGTTGGAATGAAGTTAAAATGATCCAGCTGTGATGTATTGACAAGTCCCTTTCAGGTACAGCTGCAAAAGCTGACAGGTACAACTGTCCAGTTGACTACCCTTCATGCTTCTGCAGAACTTGCTTCTGCAGACAGCAAAACTGGCTCATTTCTTCACCAATGCTTCTGTGAATATGCTGAGGAAGATTTCTGGATTATTTCAAGTGTATATTAACTTCTGTAACTCAGCCAAATCAGCAGAAGAATTATTTAGATATTCTGGTTTAAATCTGCTGCTTCTGCAGAATCTATGTGTGTATGTTCCTTCTGCAGAATGTGTTTCTGATGTGTTGCAGATGCATTTCATGCTTCTGTGATATGTTCCAAGCTCTTCTTGATATGACTTTGAGAATGAAGGAGTATTTTGCTTTCTACTTGGAATTTTCTCTTAAAGTGAATCTCCCTTCTAAAATCTCTTCATTTAAGCTTCTTCAGAAGCTGATTCATGTTTCTGGAAACTGTGAGAAGTGCTTGACAGCTTCTGATTGCTTGAATGAGTTACATTTATTTTACTCAGTTCTTATTTCAAGATATCCTTCACATATTTGTCATTTAAATCTTATTGTGACTTATATCTTTAAAGTAAAGCTTTCTTCCTTCTTCAAGATACAACCTGTTGCTTCTGGACACATTCTTAAATGAAATGGTTAGTTCTTTGAAGTCAGAATTATGCTATGTTACATTTGATTTGGTTGTCATGATTAAAACCACTTTGAGGGGATTCTTGGACCTTACACTACCAATGCCTTTAGCTTACTTTCAACCATCTTAAGACATATAGATGGCTGCCATTTGATCTTCTTTAGATCATCCCTCACATTCTAAGTAGCCTAGGATAGACAATGACGAGAATTTATTCCCTCCTATCATTTTCATGCCCATTTTGATGGATGACAAAAGGGGGAGAAGAATATAAAGATTCAGTCATAACAAATTTCTATCTGAATGGCACAAATTCAAGGGGAGAAATAATTCTTTATTGTTAAATCCTATTTTTATTATTTGAATGTTATAACTGGCATAAATTCAGGGGGAGATTTAATTCTTTATTGTTAAATCACTTGATTATTATTTCCCTCATTCAGAAAACTTAGAATTTGTTCATAAAGTTTGTCATCATAAAGTTTGACAACAAACTGTCACAATAATATTCTAAGTGTTCTGAATACTTTGGTACTAATGTTTGCACTTTAGAATACTTGAAAGAATACAGGAAAAGTTACAGAAGGAAGGTGGAAAGATCAAAGACAACATTTAACATCATAACATGTGTCCATAAGCATGTTACATAGAGCTTTCATGTCAAAAGTGATGAAACAAGTTCAAGAAGTAGCTTCTTAGCTTCAAGAAGGTCATGACAGTTCATCTAAGATCCCATGAACATTAAACTGAGTTGTATCAAGCTTCAGAAGCAAAGTTGAAGCTTTGGAAGGATCATTCAAGACCACTAGAAGCATGAGAGGGAGCTTTTAATTTAATTGGACACCTTCTGAATGTGAAAGATTACTTAAGCAATTCAAGCATAGTCATTCCAAGTGTTGTTGATGCAAACAAAGTAATTGGAGAAGAGCAATATCACTAGAAACACAGTTTTGTCCTTAGAAGCAAAACTTACAGTTTCTGCAGAAGGACAAATATGAAAAGCTTCCTTAATTTTCTTAACAGAAGCTATAAATTAAAGGAATGACAAATCTGTGAAGGACAAAATATGAAAAGCTTCCAGAAGCTGACAAACACACTTCACAGACTCCAGAAGCATGAGGAAGCAATTTAATAGTTCTTAATGAAAATTATTTTAGAAGAGAGATTCACTTTTAAAGAAGAAACTCTCAGAAGACATCAAATGATTCATTCTCAGAAGATATCAAATTACAGAACATGGAACATGTCACAGAAGCATAAGGATCATCTACAGTTGACCAGAAGCAATTCTGCAGAAGGAATATGTAAAACTGAGTTCTGCAGAAGCAGTAAATCTCTCTATGATCCTTAAATAGATTTCTTATTAAGTTGGCTAAGTAACACAAGTTGAAATACACTTGTAATTATCCAGAAATCATCCTCGACATGTTCACAGAAGGAAGGGTGAAGAAATGAGTCAGTTTTGCTATCTGCAGAAGCTGGCTCTGCAGAAGCAAGAAACTAGTCAAACAGCCAGCTGTACTTGTCAGCTTTTGCAGCTGTACTTGAAAGTGACTTGTCCTAAAGCACAACTGGTTTCCAACGGCTAGTTTGACCACCATAACTCTATAAATACAACCCCATTCAGCTGGGAAATATCAAGGAGAACAAAGGGGAAGAAATCCAAAGAAGCATAATGTAGAAATCCTCTTCTAGAGTGAGGTTCTCCTTCAACCACTCCAATATGCAGAGCTGCTGCGCATAATTCCTAGAGAGTGTGTTTAGGTTCAGTTTTGTAATGATTAATCCACTCCATGAGTGTTTTGTGAGCCATATGTAAAAAACCCATCTCTTGTTGAAGAGTGTTTGTAATCTCCCAAGCTAACTAGAGAGAGTTAGTGTTGGTTTGAGAGGGTGTAGAGCCTGCAGAGGCTGAGCAAATAATATTGGTTTTAGAGCCTGAAAAGGCAGCAAAATAATACTTGGAAAAGAGCCTGAAGAGGCTGCACAAGAATACTAGTGGTGAGGTGCACCCAAGAAGTCATTGTATCAAGGTTGATTTAGTGGAAAATCCTACAGGTGTAGGTACTGGACGTAGCCCAAGGATTGTTAGGGTGAACTAGTGTAAAAATCATGTGTTCAATATCTCTTACCCTTACTCTCTTTAATTTTCTGCACATACATCTATTGCTTGGTTAGTTATTGATCATACTTTAAACATTTAGCAAGCTATAAACCATATTTTGATAAACTTGTTTTTAAACTGATATTTTCACATAAAACACATCCATATCAGTTAAAATACTGATCTGGAAAGTTTCATTACATTATGAAACTGTTTGGTGCTCCAGAAGCACATTTCTTGAAAGATGTTCATTGTTCAACATTGGAACTTGGGGTTCAAACTACTAAATTTTGATAAACCTATTTTTGAACTAATATTTTCACATAAATTACATCCATATCAGTTAAAATACTGATCTGGAAAGTTTCATTAAATTATGAAACTGTTAGGTGCTTCAGAAGCACAATTCTTGAAATTTGTCCATTGCTCAACATTGAACTTGGGGTCCAAACTACCAGATCTTTATAAACATGATTTTAATTCAATATAACTTGATATTCTAATTGATTACTACTTAAATATCTGATCTGGAAAGTTTCATAAAGTTTCAAGTTCATTTGACCCTTCAGAAGATAGGTTTAAAGTGATAGATTCAATGTTTTGCTTCTGCATAACTGCAGAAACTTTATACTATGCTTCTGAACAGTTTTTCTCACATAATATTATTATTTTTTGGTTAAATAACTATTTTGGAAAGTTTTATTAAAATACAAAATCATTTGACTCTTCAGAAGATTGGTTTAAAGTGACAGATTCATTGTTTTGCTTCTACATAACTGCATAAACATTATATTATTCTTCTGAACCTTATTCTAAGTTGTAACTACATTAAATACATTATTTGGAAGAATAAATTTTGATGATATCAGTCCCTATGATTTTGCTTGCCTTTAAGAAGATAGTTTTAATCTACTTAGTTGGCATTATACACTAACCACTATCTTCTAGAAGGAACTTCTGATAGCCAAGGCATTCCTTGAGCAGAGATCAATAAGTTGTTCAAAGTACTTGCAGGTTGGACCAAAAGTTTTCAAGGGTCACAATTCAACCCCCCTTATTACACGCAATCTCCCTTTAATAACTGGAATGGTGGAGGTGCATCATTTAAGACTGTATTTCTACCACCAGCCACCACCTTAATCCTGAGGACCACATTTGAAATGGTTCCCATCATAAGATTGGCTAATCTGGGATCTCCCAGTGGTCTTCCAGTCCAACTATGATGCAACAAGATCACTATGGTCCAAGTGTAGAGAAACGGGTTTTCAGATGAACCCTTTCCCTTACTCTTCATTCCATACATCATCCAAGATGACTTGATCTTTGCCTCAACGTGTTCCAGAAATCCTTCTGCTGTTTTCCTTTGCTTCTTCATCATCATTCTGAGAGCAACACACTCAGAATCTTGGACAAAGCTATAGACAAACTTTGAAGATACGAGTTTGTGTGAAGAGCTTTTGTGAATATATAGGATTTTGAAGCAGAGGTAAAATAGAGAAGTTAGAAGATTGAATCTTTTGGATTGTTGTTCACAAGATGTATATGGGCTCGGGTAGCTTTTATGATGACAATTTTAGACCTTGGGAGTATCGAAACGTACATCATTGATTGGTCATAGATGAAGTACCATAGGAAACTGAGTCAATAGCGTTGATAAGGAAAGTTTAAAAAAAAACGTTTTTGAAAGACAACTAAAAAAGAAACATAAAAACAGGTTTGAAAACACTTTTCGAAATACTTTTTGAGAAATAGAAAAGAAAATAGAAATAAGAAGAGAAAATGTGAGAAGACATTTTAAAAAGAAAACTTTTAAAAACAGACTTTTCAGACAAAGCATAAAAGAAAACACACAATAAAGTTTTATGATTATTATCTGAGAAGTTTTAAGTCTTTTAAGTTTTTGCTTATTAAAAGAATTTAAGTTTTATTGGAGAAATTAAAGTTTTACTAGAGGTCAATTTTCACAGATATTTAAGTTATAAGGTGAATTGATGTTACCATTAGGTCTGGTTATTGTTCTCTGGATGGAAGAATGCATTTCTGACATTGCACCTTTCTTTAAAGACTTTTTCTCCTTCTGAAGTTGCTTGTTATCAGCAAGTTCCAGTATGTTTTTTGTCCTTTGTGCTCCAAGAGATCTTTTTTTGAACAATCATCTTGACCTATCCCTCAAGGATTGAGATAGACTTCAATGGCTTGAGTATCAATCACCTCAGCATTCCTGACCCACAATTTCAGTAAGTTCATTGAGAACCTTCTGAATAGGTTCAGAGAATAGGGATGTTACTAAGTCAAAATTGTCTTCTCAAGAATTGAGGTAGGCTTAGTGCATAGAGTGTTAACCACCTTAACATTTCTGACCCACAATTTCAGTAAGTTCATTGTGAACTTTCTGAACAAGTTCAGAGAATGGATATGATATCACACTAGCCATCCTTTCAGACGATGTTGCCTTGATCCACCTTTTCAGACGGTATTTCCTTCTGATGGTCTTCTTAAGATTATCTTCAAAACTTGTTTTCTGAAACATAGACAAACTAAAAATACCTTTCAGAAGCATCTGATATTACTTAATTGAATTTTTTAATCATTAAGGAAATATCTTAGAATATATATTTTAATCTTGTCCTATTTTATTAAGTTAATAGATTTTATCTTTATCTATACCATTTGTTAATATTTAAGGAAGTGTGTTATGTTAAAGATTCAATTAAACATTCGCAGTCATAATATGGACAGTATAAGCAATCACAGATAAGAAGAAACTTAATAACTTATGAAAGAAAGTCATATCAACAAAGGAGCAAAGCAAAAGTTTAGATGTTATTATTATATAAAAAGAAAATATTAAACATAACATATCATAATCAAACAAGAAAAAAAAAGGTAATGAAAAGACACAAGTGAATCAATGATCATCAGATGAGTTCAGCAACATCAGTATTCTCCTTTTCAGCCTTGAGCTCTTGTAGCTCTTTCTCAGTCTTTTTCAACCTCTTAGCAAGCTGCTTTACCCTATCATTCACCTTCTTCAGATGATATGCACCCAACACCATCCTTTTCCTTCCATGAGCGCTCAGATGAGTGGCAGACCTTTTCTCTTTGTTGCGTTGAGCAAAGAGAGAAGGGATGACTATCTGATTTTTTGGAGCTGCTTCTCTTTCAACTAAGGTCCGGTCTAACTCAGCATGCATTCCCAGAGTGAAGAAGTTAGGAGGCGGTTGGTCAAAGTGACTTTCCACTGGAAAGCCCTTGTGCATAAGAATTTTCATTATCAAGGTGTTTTGAGGGTAGAGATTCTCATTGCCCATCTCATCTCTGAAAATCATCTGAAACATCAGCACCCAAGGGAGACTGATTCTCTTCTTCGTCAGCAAGTGTCCCAGTACGAACCTTTCTAGCTGATTTATTACTAACTTGTTGCGTCCTTTGGGGAGGATGCAGCAGTTCAACACAACAATAAGTGCTCTGGGAATGTTCAGAAGTTGAGAGGGTCTGTAAGGCACTAGACGTCTTCTTCCAAAGAGAACTTCATCAAAGATGAGAGTCCCACCATGAAGGGATTCCCACCTCTGGAAATATTGCTCTCCTCTGGCAGGCACTCCAATCACATCAGCTATTAAGTTGGAGTCCACACAAATTGGTCTTCCCATCACTTCTGACTTAATCCCAGACCAATCTTCATTAGACATAACCTTGGAATTGTTCCATAACTCCAAAACGCTTTCCTCATGCCATGGTGAGGAAATGTTGCTGAAGAAAGGAGTCCATCCAACACCCTCAAAATATTCTGAGATCTTGTAGTCAGCTTCATCAAAGTCTGAGAGATTAACCAATTTGCAAGGGATGATTCTCTCGTCAAACATGAGAGGGTTTGAGTCACTTGATGATGCAGACATGTTTTCCATTGAGTACGTTTGAACTGATGATCTTGAGAGATTGGGGTACTTGAAGAACTTTGCCCTTTATGAGAATTGATTGAATGAAGTGTAGTTTCCATGTTGATCTTCCAATCCTTTTAAATAGGTAACCAGGCGTGCTTCAAGCATTGATGAGAGACGGTTACATGCACTGAACAGACATAGAGAGTTGTGCATCGTGCCAATTATGAGAAACCGGTTGATGATACATTGATTCACGTTGCGCCGTATCACATTTAATGACAAAATGATTAACATACATGACTTTTCAACTATTATATAAATATATACGTGCATATGATACAGTTAACATGCAATAAATTATTTTCACACAAATATACACATATGCATTAACAACTTCAATATCATAAATCATACACTGATTAAATTAAATAACTACAATTAAACTAGACTGAGATAGGAAAGATGTTACCAGTATGCGATTTGAGATGAATGTACATTCCTTTTCCATCATGCTCTTCTGAGAGATGCTTCACCATCTTGAATAATGAACTTTGAGTGAATATTCTCTTTTCTCATTTCATTGTTCTTCAGAGTTGCTTCAGCTTGGTAGGATTTCCATATTCTGAGGATCTACTCCTTCTGCATTTGTTAGATGCTCAACCCGAAGGTGAGCTCTTATACCAATTGCTAGAACCACAAGAAACACTAGAAGGGGGGTTGAATAGTGTTTTAAACTTTTTAGTCAGTTTTGGAAATCTTGAAATAAACCAACACATAAGATAAAACAAGTTCAAATAAAACTTAAGATCAGAGTTAATCAAAATGTGCGGAAGATAGGAAAGATAAAATAGATAGTCTTTCCACTAAAAGCTTAAGATGGTTTTGAATAAACATTTAATTAAGTTGGTTTCGGATAGAAACTGAATTAATTAAAAACATCTCAAAGTATCTTCTGAATATTATTACAAAGAATCTCTTCAGAACTGCTTCTGAATTACTTTAGATGACCGATGATCGTCTGAAGTCTGTTTCTTACTTCTGAACTGAGTTCTTTTCAGACTCACTTCAGAGTGTTATTTCAGAGGTTCTTCAAAGTTCATTCTCTGTAATGCTTCAAACGATATGAGAGAGACTTAAGGTTAATTTATCTTTGAAAACTCATTTTATTGAAATTGTAGACTTAGAGTTTGATAAGGAAAATACTTTTCAATCCCCTTAGTAAATACGAAGCTAAAAATAAAAGAGTTTAAGGGAAAGAAAACTTAGCCAAGAGTTTATCCTGGTTCACCCACTAACCCAGTGAGCTACATCCAGTCCCAGGGCAAACCACCACTGGATTTTCACTATCTGAACTCAGATACAGGTATTCTTTTACACTAGCCTCTTCAGGCTTAACAACAAGTATTCCTTTGTTTTCAACTGCCTCTCCAGGCAACATATGCAGTATTATTTTACTGACAAGCCTCTTCAGGCTCAATAGCAAGTATTCTTTCTTCCACCAAGCCTCTTCAGGCTCTTAGACACATATAGTGTTTAAAAACTGAACTAAGTTTATGTTTCCACGAAACATAAACTTAATCTCTTCCTGTACTAGAGGTTAACTGAGTACTACTCAGGATACAATGAATAAATCTAAGTACAAGGTTTTACAGAGAAAGTATTTTCTTCTAAGCTCTAATTCAACTCTGTATTTTCAGAAGATTGGTTGAATATGATAATTGATTTCCTATGAACCAAACTCATCTGAGTAATCAGTGATATGCCATGGGTTAAGGATGAATATGATAATACATGGCAACACTTCTATTTTTCATTCTGAGGTATTGTCTGGCATGGCAACTGCCTCTGGTTAGCAAGAAATGCCCCCATCTTCAAATTCAATCTTGAGGCTATTTATATGTTCTGATGAATTATAGCCGTTGAAGATGGTTGATAATACCGTTGAGATGTTGATGATGTGGCTCATATAGCCGTTGTGTAATAGCTTCTCAAACGGTTGCTTCTTCTTAAGCAAAATAAGTGTTCAGACGATCTTGTTCCGACACTTATATAGATGAGCTCCTTTGAGAGATTTCCTTGATATTTTGATGCTTCTTCTCTCTCTTGATTTTCTTCTACTTTCTTCAGCTTTCTTCTGTTTTCCTTTGCTTTCCTCTGCTTTCTTTTAGAGTATGTATGAGTAGGTATCCGTTGGATTTGTCCTTTTGCTTATTTGTATATACTCCTTTTCATTTGCTCCTGACACAGTTTCCTCTTTCTTCTTTGAGTGAGGTGTCTTGTCCTAAGGACAATAGCTGTTGTTGCTATTTCCTGATTGAATAAAGACATATGATATTATAGCCGTTGAATCATATGGTCTCAGCTTTTGTTGTGACTTCTTCAATGTTGAAATTTGTCCACGTAGTCAGAGGGTTGAGAGTCTTTATTACTTTAGACAGTTAAGTCATTCTGTTCATAGAGTATGTGTTTAGTAAATTCAATCTTCATACTTTCAGAATGTTGATAAGCTTTCAGATGGTTGCATTGTTTCAGCTTGATGTTATCAGCTTCAACATATGCTTCTTTCAGATGATAGCTTTAAGCTTATTTTAATTCTTCAGATTGAGATGCTTTCAATAAGCTCCTTTCTTCTGGAAAAATGATTCTACTTTTCTTCAGACGATCGCAGATCTATTCTTCTTTGTCTCTTCCAATTCTTCTGAGATTCAAATGGATAAAGATGTTGAAGTTAATAAGTTTAGTTCAAACATCTTTCTCGTCATTTTCTTGTTCAGTTTTCTGATACTTTTTGGGCAGCAGCAGGTGCAGTAGGTCTGCGCACACAGTACCTTTTTGTTGCAGGTGCAGCAGCCGTTTCAGGATTTCCTTATTTGTGTAAAGCTTTTGATCGAGGAAAGAAAGTAGTTTTGACTCTTATGATGAATTAAGGGTATTTCTTGGGTAGAGTGTTCTTCACATATAACAACGTCTTCAATAGGTCAAATTTTGATTCTGACACATTCATTCTTCAGATACACAGAATGCTTCAGATCAGCTTTATATCTGATAAGTGAAAAATAGTTGATAAATTAGTATATATTTTGTTTCACTTATCAAGGACAAAATGGTAATTTTGCCCCATTTTTTATCCCTTTTTATTTAATATTTAATAATTTGTATTTATTAATCCTAGTTTAGAATTTGATGCTATTTTAATAGATTTATTGCTGATTTTTGCAGGATTCTTGCAAAGATTTAATTCAGAGATTAAATGACATTAAATGAGGAGGATTTATGCAAGATTGAAGATTGATTGAGGACAATTAATTAAAGATTTAAAGAAGATTTGAATCATTAATGAGTAGATATAGCCAATCAATCAAAGATAATGCAGACAAGCTTCCCAAATAAACAAGGATTGCACAGTAAATACAAAGATATCAGAGAATAAAGGGAAACAAGGAAGGACAAACGCGCGAAAACCAGTCTCGGGGAGAGATCAACAATTTAAAAGAGGAAAGTTGAAGCTGCAGACGCTAGCTGCGCTTCATCCCGCGCTATAGCGCAGGTGAAGCGCAACTCTCTGAAACCTGCGCTACAGCCTGCGCTGTAGCGCAGCTTGAAGCGCAGAGCACGAAGATCACGTCTTAGTTGCTGTTTTTAGAAGATCTCTTCCCAAATTTGCTTTGTCTTTCCTAATCTATAAATAGGAACCTCTTGCGTCAGTCCTAGAGGATAAAATGGGAGTTACAGAATTAGTGAATTAGATAGTCATTGTAATTCATTGATTATGTATCACAGCTAAGTTTAGAGTAGGAGAGGAGGAGCGCTTCACGAGGATTGAAGATGGTGACAGCATCTTCAATGATTTGTATGGCTACTTCATGTAGTTAACTCTCCAGTAGGATTGGATGTAATCGATTCTATCCTTGAGTGTATATAAATGCTATATTATTATGTCAATAAGGTCCCTATCTATAATGGTGGTAGTCTTATTCTGTTTTTATTCCTAATTCCCACGCTTGCGTCTGGAGTTATAGGCTAGTTTGTAATTAAAGTTACGACTAGGATTGAGTTAGGGGGAGCCTAGACATAGGAAACTCAACCTCTGATTGAATAAGATTACTCGGTTATTACTGACGGCTGAAAGGGACTGTTTCTAATGCGTGAGGGGTAGTGTGAGTACTCTAAGTGAAGGAGCAGTTGCCAAATAGGACTTGATAACCAATAGCAAAGAGTTAATTGATTGTCAATCCTGGAAGCGAGAGGTGGGTATATCTAATGAGTGATGGTAGTGACAGTACTGGAGCGAAGGTATATTCAGTTGGTAGGCCACGTATTTCAATTAATCCTTTACAAACGGAATAAAAGAGAGCAAAATAAGCCGAGGGTAAGTCTGTCGCCTGGGAGAGCCCGCATGGATTACCTTTGAGTGTGAGGGGCTCCTAGTAACTCGGGGTCATTAGCAATAAAGTTTGTCTACATATTTTATAGAGTATACCAACATAATAAGTAGTCTTTATATGCACAATGGGTGTGATGAGATGAAATCCAATCCTGATCCAAGTAAAGTGTCTCTAACTCTACCTTTCTAATTCCAATTAATTATCTACTCTCTTTACCATTCTGCAATCATATTCCCTAAACTGTGTTTTACCTTGATAAATACGATTTCGGTCTACATAAATAATTGTTCCCTGTGGATACGATAACTTACTTACTATTATACTGCTGGATTTGTGGTTCGCTTGCCAGAAACCCATCAAGTATTTTTGGCGCCGTTGCCGGGGAACGGTTCTAATTTGTGTAGAACCCTGAGGTCTATTTATCAAGAATTATCTTATTTATTTTGTTTAGTTATTTATTTTTCTTTTTTTTAGGATTTAAATTTTTAGGAATTTTATTGTTTTCTTTTATTAAAATAAAAATATCTTCAACACTTACCCTTTTCCAAGTTCTTGTTTATGCTTTTGAGAGGTCAGGCGACTCCTAATCAACTACTATTCGATCCGGAAATCGACAGGACGTCTCGACGGAACAGAGGTAGAAATTCAAGAAGGAGGAGAAGAAGGTTATTTGTTGAGGAGCCCAAAAATATGGCTGAGGAAGAAACTCCAGTGAGAAGAACCTTAGGAGATTACATCTCCCATCAAGGACCACGACACCACTCTAGCATTTTAGTACCACCTAATGCAAGAACCTTGGAGTTGAAGACTGCACATCTGAATCTAATTAGTGCACATCAATTCGCAGGATTGGATCATGAGAATCCAAACTTTCATCTTTCTAATTTCTATGAATTGATTGGCACTATGGGTTTTGATGAGGGAAGTTTAGAATCTGTTTACTTACGCGTATTTCCTTTCTCTTTGATAGATCAAGCTAAGGAATGGCTACAGTCACACCCAAACCATAGTCTGACTAATTGGGGTGTGGTTGAGGAGAAATTCTTGACTAGATTCTTCCCATCAGGGAAGCAAATAGAAGCCAAAGCAGAAATCTCAACCTTCAGACAAAAGGATGATGAGTCACTATATGAAGCTTGGGAAAGATTCAAGTCCTTGCTGCGCAAATGTCCTAACCATGGTTTCGAAGACATAGCCCAACTCAACATGTTCTGTAAAGGGCTACGTCCAGACTCCAAATCTTTTATAGATGCTGCAGAAGGAGGAACAATCTTATCCGCAGAAGTTGATCAAGTTCTACAGATCATCAACAACTTGGCCATGAATGACCAACAAGCTCAAAGTGGAAGACAGCCTGCACAATTAAAAAGGGGAATGCTAGAATTAAATCAGAATGATGCCCTATTAGCAGAGAATAAGCTCATCAAACGTCAAATAGAAGCACTGACTGATACTTTGAAGGCATTACCCCAACAACTCAAAGCTGTCCACTCACCACTCGTTCCTACCCAACTATTGATTTGTGATTTTTGTGGAGGAGACCATCCAAATGGTCAATGCGCTATCCAAGAGACACAACCTGAGCAAGTCAATTACATCGGGAATCAGGGAAGGCAAGAAAATTTCTCCAATAACAATAATCAATACTCTCAAGGATGGAGAAATAACCAAGCCAACTCTGGTTGGAATCAGAATGGAGGTCGACAACCACCCTATCAGCAGTAACCTTCAACTCATGACAAACTGAATTCTTTGGAGGCAAAGATTGATACCTTAGTACAAGGATTTACTGGATTCAAGACAACAACTGAGGCATCAATCAAGACTCTAGAGAATCAGGTGGGTCAGTTAGCAGCAGAGATGGCAGAACATAGACAACAACACTTCTCAGTTGTGACCCAAACAAATCCCAAGGCACAATGCAACTTGATTGCTACTGATGGCAACAAGTCAGAGGAGGAGGACCCTGATGAGGAAGTTAAGCTCGTCTTAGAAGAACAAGCATCTCAAGAGGAATCAGTTCGTCAAGATGAGGATAAAGCAGCCCAACTAAAAGAAGAACCGCGTGAAGAGAAGGTCTTAGTCACAAGTAAGTCACTTGACCCAGGTAGGTTCACTATACCCATATCTATTGGTAATCTACCCTCAACTTATGCTTTATTGGATCTTGGAGCGAGCATCAATTTGATGCCGCTATCGTATTTTAATAAGTTGAGTGATGTGAAGGTCAAGCCTGCTAATGTGAAACTACTTCTTGCAAATCAATATGCTCAAAGCTTGCATGGAATACTTGAGGATGTTGAAATAAGAGTAGATAAGTTTTCATACATGGTAGACTTTTGCGTTGCAGAGACAACAATGGAGGATACTGATGTCCCCCTTATCTTGGGAAGACCATTCATGAAAGCTGCTCGAATGATCATCGATGTTGATTGAGAGAAGTATGGAATAGCTGCAAAGGATGAAACCATTATGTTTCATATTGATAGGGGAATACCCCTGTTACAACAAGGCAATGCCACTTCCCAAAACTCTTCGCAATTGCAAGGCTCCGGATTTCTGAGGAAGCCAAAAATAAGAGTAAAAGACCCAGAGTCCATCTGGGAATTCAAGTTTAAAAGGAAGAAGCGATCAACATCAGACACAGAGGAATATAGTAACCATGAAGGAAAAGTCACTAATTGGCATGGAGGATGGGAACTTAAAGGTAGAACTGGCATGGAGACCAACATCATCCTCCACTTGAGGCCACCTTAAGGAAGTTATAATACCAGGCATCGAGCTAGAAGACGTTAAACAAGCGCTTCCTAGGAGGCAACCTAGTGTTTGTAAGTTTTTAATTTTATTTTAGTAATTTTGAGTCTTAGGAATTACCTGTGTGAATAAGAATCTATTAATTTGAGGATATAAATTAAGGAATGTATGAAATTAGGTAGGAGTAGCAGAAGCAGAGAGTTACTGATATCTGCGCTGCAGCCTGCGCTATAGCGCAGGATGAGGCGCAGAAGTTACTGGAGCTAATTAACTCTCTGGAGTTTGCGCTTCACCCCGCGCTAAAGCGCAGTGGTGAAGCGCAGCGGCACGCTTCACCTTCTGTGGTGATGCGCGCTCCACTCTGCGCTATAGCGCAGAGTGAAGCGCAGGGCAACGTCCTATATTTTCGAAAAAGTGAACTTTGAACTTCCCTCCAATATTTGCCTTGCTTCTCTCTGATATTCCCTTACCTTTTTGTTCTTGTTTCTCACTCATACAGCCTCCTTTTCAGTGTCTGACTTCACATCAGGTATGTTTTTATAGTTTTCTTCATTTCTAACCGATTGGAATTTTGATTTTTCGTTTTATTTGAAGCTTAACTTTAGGGTAGTTAGTTTAGAAGTTTAGGACCTTTTAGGAAGAAAATGATTGTTTAAAAATGCTTAAAAATAGTTTGCATGTGGTTAGGATTCTTAGTGGGACATTCTGTTTGCTTTGGTGGTAGTTCTGAAAAGTAATTTCTGCAAATTAATGCATGTGTGTTTTTAATATCCTGATATTTTTGCATGCTTTAATTAAAATTAATTATGCCCTATTGCATGTTGCTGATAACATGATTTTTGAGCTTGAATTTAATTCTCACTTTTGCCTGATTAGGATTGTTTAGGACTGCTTTAATTGATCACTTTAGCATGTCTTAATTAATTAATTGGCATTAATTGGGTAATTAATAAAATCAAATTTTTATGCACAATTGTTTGGTTATTTATTCTGATTTTTGAAATTAAATTGGCCATTTAATTTCTTAATTTTGAATAATTAAATATAATGATGAATAATTATTTTGATTTATCTCTCTTTTGCAGATGGCTCGCACCAAGAATATCAGTGCACCTAGTTCGTCCCGACAAGGCACAGGGGGTGCTAAGAGGAAGGCCCCCCAAAGGGATCCAGCTTTCGACCCTCATCGCTTCAAGGATCTTAAATCCTTTGAAGCATACACTGATTTAGCCCACTGCAACTTCATATTGGAGAGGCCGGTGCAGCTTGAGGAGGGCGAGCATGAGGAGTTCGCCGCAGAGATCCACCGTCGTGGATGGGATCAGCTGAGCCGCCCTGCCAGCCGCTTTGACCCTGACATTGTGCGAGAGTTCTATGCCAACGCCATAGGGGATCGGGGTGTCAACCCCAGGAGGGAGTCATATGTGCGAGGGCAGATCATCCGGTTTGATTGCGACACAATCAACACCTTTTTGGGAGAGCCCTTCGACCCAGAGCTAGAGGAGTGTTAGTTCCAAGAGCGCTTGGGCGCTGTGGGGTTGCAAGGCAACGACCCCCTTGACACTGAGGCAGCACAACTGTTGTGTTTGCCAGGTCGTTCCTTTGAGAAGAACGCATAGAGAGAGGCTACCAGAATTCAGAGACACGACTTGAGGAGCATCGCTAGGATGTGGACAGTACTGACGCTGGCCAACATCCACCCTACCGGACATGTCTCTGATATCATCATGCTAGTAGCCCACCTTCTTTACTGCATCCTCACCGGCGCCACAGTGAACATAGCACGAGTTATCACCAGCAGGATCATCACCTTCACATCCGTTGTGGCCAACCGGACTCCTGCATCAAAGATCAGACTTGGTTTCCCTTCTCTTATCACCGCACTTTGCAGATCTAGGGGTGTGGCGGTGAACCCTAGGGTCACCATCCTGCCACCTATGACTCGGGCCTACATTGACACCTACTGCTTGGCACCTGAGGAGTTGGAGGGGGAAGACCAGCCACCACCACCACCAGTAGCAGAGTTTCTTGATCCAGTCCAGCTTCAGCGTATTGAGACCCAAAACATTCACATGATGAGCCAGATGACCACCCTATACAGGGCTGCACTACACTTCCAGAGTACTCATCACCAGTCTAGTATAGATCCCATTCTCCCCTCATCCTTTCTGGATTACTTGCAGTGGCCTGGGGACAGGCCTATTTCTCCAGGGGGATGGTGCAGCTGGAGCTGAGGATAGAGACCACATGGACCATGACCACAGAGAGGACTAGTCATTTTCTTTTCTATTTGGTGCTTTTCTTTCTTTTTCCTTTTATTTTGATTATTTTTCTTATTTTATTTTCTCTTTGATTTGTACTGTATCCAACTATCCCATATATATATCATGCAGTACTTATCCAGTTATTTTGTGAAATTTTTAAAATTTTGAGGGTTTTAGGATTAGGAATCAAGGTAATTTATTCTAATTCTCTGTAAATGAGTAGTTTAACTAACCAATCTAGGAAAGATGATAGGGTCTTGTGATTAATTCCATAATCAGTTAGGAGTAGGGTACTTCTCAAGAGAACCTATCATGGTAGTTTATTAAAAACAGTAAGTGCTTTAGCAAGGAAATTTTAGCCCAACCGGTGAGATGAGAGCCCTAAACACTTAAACACTTATATTGGGAGCTTTTCACTGCTGCTTGTCAACTGTTATTGCTTGAGTTTCTGATAATTGTCTTGTTTGTAGAAGGTGTGGAAGTGACAAAGGCACAATTTTGTGATTCTAATATTCTGCTCAGTGCCAAATAGCCAACCTTACATTAATATTTCCATTTATTGATTGCCCATTTGAGCCTTTAATATTTCTTTTGATGCACCCCAGCCATTATCATTATCAATGATCAATGATCATACCATGTCCCTTAACACTTGGGATAGAGAGCAAGGTGCTTCACAACAAAATGGGACAAGCAATTGATAAAGAGGTTGGTCACAAGGAATCCAAGAGAAGGCAAAGGAATCACAAAGAAAATATTCTCCCCCACCAAAAATATGTTCTTTATATTATTATTTCAAAAAAAAAAATTCTGCACAAAGTGTGGAAAATAAATAAGTTGGGGGAGAAAATTCTTCAAAAAGAAGAGGCCAAAGTGAAAAGGTGTGACCATTCAAGAATCATCAGGTAAATTGAGAGAAGTTCCAAAGCACAACCACAAGATGCTCTCTATTCAAAGTGTTCCTTGAATATCCAGAAAAACCACGATTTCTTGATAGCCCAGCCTCATTACAACCTAAAGAAAGAACTTTTGATCCATATTAACTGCTTGCAGGTTCAGACCTTGGAAACGACTATCAATTCTAGTTGTTCAACAGTGGGTGAAAATGATTGAGGGAAACACTTACCCGTGAGAATGAGAGATTTCCTTGGTTTATCACTTACTGCTTTAATTACTATTATTGAGAAAGTTTAATTGATGCTTGTATTTCTATCCTAACTGCTGATTGGTAATATCTCTTGATTCTGATTTTTTCTTATGTTTGGGAAGTGACTTCTGCTTAGGAAGGAATCGAGGGATGATTACCTTGAATTAGTTTTGTTTTTGTAAAAATACACTAGGGGTTAGAATTGATTGTGACTGCAAAAGTTGGGGGAATTTGATAAGTGAAAAATAGTTGATAAATTAGTATATATTTTATTTCACTTATCAAGGAAAAAATGGTAATTTTGCCCCATTTTTTATCCCTTTTTAGTTAATATTTAATAATTTGTATTTATTAATCCTAGTTTAGAATTTGATGTTATTTTAATAGATTTATTGCTGATTTTTGCATGATTCTTGCAAAGATTTAATTTAGAGATTAAATGGCATTAAATGAGGAGGATTTATGCAAGATTGAAGATTGATTGAGGACAATTAATTAAAGATTTAAAGAAGATTTGAATCATTAATGAGGAGATAGAGTCAATCAATCAAAGATAATGCAGACAAGCTTCCCAAATAAACAAGGATTGCACAATAAATACAAAGATATCAGAGAATAAAGGGAAACAAGGAAGGACAAACGCGCGAAAACCAGTCTCGAGGAGAGATCAACAATTTAAAAGAGGAAAGTTGAAGCTGCAGACGCTAGCTGCGCTTCACCCCGCGCTATAGCGCAGGTGAAGCACAACTCTCTGGAACCTGCGCTACAGCCTGCGCTAGGCTGTAGCGCAGCTTGAAGCGCAGAGCACGAAGATCACGTCCTAGTTGCTGTTTTCTAGAAGATCTCTTCCCAAATTTGCTTTGTCTTTCCTAATCTATAAATAGGAACCTCTTGCGTCACTCCTAAAGGAGAAAAGGGGAGTTACAGAATTAGTGAATTGAGCCTGTTTGAATAGTGTTTTTAAAAACTGTTTTTAGTTTTTTAGATTTTAAATACTAAAAAACTTGTTTGATTATGAATTTTTAAAAACTCTTTTTAAAACAGTTTTTAAAAATTCTGATTTTAAAAAGTAAAAAACAAAAACAGCTATGAGCTGTTTTGCTTTTCAGAATCTGTTTTTGGTTTTGAAAATTGAAAACACACGGAGAAGTAGTGGTTTTCAGTAATGGCATTGATGTAATTTCGATGAACTTTTTTATTAGGGATTATAGAGTAGACGATGTGGGACCTGTGTAGAATTGTGAGTCTTCACTTACACGAGCCTTCCTATTTACAGAAAATCCGTTCCTGTTGACTTCCGCGAGCCTTCACTGTGAAGCATAGTTAATATCACATGAATTATGAAGTTTGAACCATTCAAATTGGCTGCTACTTATTCTTTTCTATGATCTATTCTATTCTACAACATCTAGAGGACAGGACTGCGTTAGTTAGGGTTTACTGTCTCTGCCATGGATTTCCAGAAAAGGAGGGTTCAGTTTCTCCTCTCCGTCGCTGCCATCATAGCTCTTAGCTTCACAGGTAATATTTTACTTATCTCCCTCCGTTCAAAGTCTCAAACTATTCTATTCATAATTTTGAAGTATTAGACATTCATATTGTGATCAGAAGAGGCTTCACCATTTGATCCTCTGATTTACTATTTTCAGAAACATTATAATGTTTCTGATTTGGGGATTCGCTTCCTCTTTTGCTATTCATTTATTTTGTGCCTTCTTTATAAAACTCATTAGTGATTTCATCTGTGTGCATAAGATCTGGGGTGGACGAGGATCCTCCACAATAGATCGCAAATATTGACATTTTGTTTTGATGATTTTGACCAGTAAAATGTATTGTTGGATGGTGATCATAGTAGATGGGCTATATATTGTTGGACCTTTGTAAAGCGTGATCACAGTTGCCCTGCAACACAACAACAACTTGAATTTAGATAATTTCCCGGTGAGAAAAGCAAGAGGAAAAGTTACTTACTTGGGTATGCATTGATTTGTGGAAAGAACTTAAGTGATGTGTTAATAGGGCATGAGTGGAACTGTGTTATAATCCTCCATGACCATGTGAGTATTAGTGAAAGAACAGTTTCCCTCAGTAGTAATACTCTGTTGATTTTACTGATACCATTTGATTTTCAGTACTCCAAATCCACTTGAACTTTTACTTTATAGATCAAATTTCTGCACCTTTTACCATGCAGAAAAGAGAAGAGATTTTTTTCAAAATTAGTGAGAATTCCAGATGACTGTGATTGTAGATCAAATTTCGGCTTTGGCTGCTCTTATCACACTAAAGATTACAGATGCAGGCAAGAAGCTTTTCAGAGATCATCATAAGGTAATGACTGTGATTGTCTTGGCAATTATTGTATACTTTTTAGTATGGCTGCTTCATACCGTGCTACAGCAGCATATTGCCACACTTTTGAAATTATTAAGATTAATTTTAACTTGATGCTGCCAGGATCCAGTTTTACACACAGTTGCATCTTTGCCGGAGATGATGGATTATGCTCAGCTGATTGACAAGAATCTGGTCACAGACAAAGAATGGGAATCTTGGGGCGGACAAAGGGGAGGCTGCATATAGAAGTTACCAATCGTTCCAAACAGAGAGATATGAAGCTGGCTCTCAACTACCTGCAATGACAACCACTCAAGCAAGAGGCTCAGTGATGGATTCTGCAACTAGCAAACCTATTGGTACTTTTTTTTTTGCTGCAAAAACCTATTGGTACTTTCAAAAGTAAAGGGAAGTGCTTCAAGAGAATTTCTGATGCAAAAGCAGAATTACAGGATATGATCAAGCAGGGGATGTGTTCTAGGTGTAATGAGAAATATAGGCCATATCATGTCCGCCAAAACAAATATTTGCAGCAAAAGAAATGGTTTAGCAGATGATATTCAGGTGTCAAGTCCACATTCAGAGGCTGTATTTTCCAATTCTTTTCCTCCATCTTCATGTACTGTTAAGGAAGATGTTCTCCCTTATATGAAGCCTCTCTTACAATATATATAAATTTTAATGAGATGATGATATGCTATTGCTTGCTAAACTATTGTTGAATCTGGCTTAGAAGTGATTTGTTTATATTTTGAAATGGCTTGGCCTTGCAGTTGGGAATGGCTGGTGCATTGGAAACTTTATGTGGCCAAACATATGGTGCAGAGGAATTTATAAAGCATGAAAACTACACTTGTTGTGCAATTGTGACACCGATTTCGGTTTGTCTTCCAATATATCATTGTTATATGCTTACCCTCTTTATTTTTTGGTTGTTGAATTGGTATTGACTCTTGTCATTTGGGTTATTACAAAACCAGGGTGATTGGAATGGTGCTGGTGCTCACACAAATTACAGGTAAATCTTTTTTTACTTAAACAAAAGGACTAAATTGTTAAGTCTTTTCTGTTATCATGCTTAATAAAAGAATGCAGTAATAAAAACATAAATCAACTTTTCATTTTGAAATTTAAGTAAATTTTATGTTGGTCTTACACATAGTTATCAGTTATCACTACTATAGAGAAGTAAGGTTCTATGCCTGAAATGCCAGACTTGAGGATGTGGCATGTTTCCCAGAGCTTGGAGTTTCATCCATATACTCATCAAGCTATTTGTCACCTACTGGGAGGTGAAGCTTCTGGAATAAAAGGGCGAGTTGGGTATGGAAGGATCGGAGGAGGGAGAGTACCCTTTGGAGTTTGGAGGAATTAGATTGACATGAAGTTGTTGGAAACAAAGCATGCCTACTTCGTAGAGAATTACTTTCCTTCAGTGTACGTATCCTAATTGCTCTTAATTTACTACACTATTCACCAACATTATGTCATTAAGCATTTTACTCTTTTAATTATAATACATCTCTCAATAAGTTCTGTTTGAAAAATAAAGGGGCCCATTTTATGATATCATTCCCTTTGTAGAAATCTCAAGATTTTCTTTAGACTTTTTCTGATTTTGATCTGGTTCATGCAATTTTGTGCTTCAAATTAATTTTAGCTTTCCTATACAAGGAAAATACTAAAGACTTCGTTGTTAATATGAGTAATACATCCTACTTCAATAAAAAGCTTTATATATTTTTTTCCCTTAAATGACCTAGAAAGCATTTATCTATGTATTTGGAGAAGTGGTGAGAAGAATATTTGGAGAATGAACCAAATAAAACCGGAGTCCTGCAGTAGCTATTAGTTTGTGGTTAATATTAATAGCTACGGATTCGCTACGAAACTGCCGTAGCTATTGACTCCAGAAAAGTGAAAAATTACAATATCATTTTAATCCCTAAAAACACGTGGTTTTAACTTTTAGTCCTTAATGGGGCCTAAAATATTTTTTAAAAAATTTAATTACTAAAATAGATTTAAGTTCTTCAATAAATTAAAAAATTACATAAAAAATTCTTTAATCAATATTTTTAGCCATCAAAAACAATTTTTTAAAAAAATACCATTTCAAACAAGTTTTTTGTTTTTAATTTTAAAAAACAGTTTTTTAAAACAAATGTATCAAGCAAGTTTTTTTTGTTTTTTCATTTTGAAAACAGTTTTTAAAATAGATTTATCAAACAATTTTTTTTTTACTTCTCTTCTCAAAAACTTTTTTAAAATGCATTTACAAAAGTGTTTTTAAAAACTAAAAAACAAAACTAAATCAATCAAGCCTTTAGATAGTCATTCACTACACCACAAAAAGGCTTTAATAGCGTTACTGAGATAGCATTTAAAAATATAAACGCGATTATAGAAACACGGAAGCACATAAATAACGTTTGTATTTTCAGTTGCTATCTATAAACAACTTAAATAGCGTTTTAAGTTGTATCGCTATCCACATGATCAACAAAAAATAATAATAATTAAGGCGGATAGCATTTTGAAAAATAAACACGCTATTTTTGTTGACATAATAAGAAAAAATAATCCTCTTTCCACGAAACCTAAATTCCTTTTCCTTTTTGCGAAATCTCTCATCTTAACCTCTAAAGAGGAACCGAAGGAGAAGACGTCGCACCCATGACCCTTCATTCTGCTGCAATCACAAGCTTGCTTCTCCATCGCGAGCTTCCTGCCGCCGCAACCTTCTTTCTTCGTTGTGAAATCACTGCCACTGCAAGCTTCTTGCCACCCCGAGGTTTTTTCTCTCTATCACGACCCTCCTTCTCCGCTTCGAAATCACTGTCGCCATGAGCTTCCCCTTTTCTTGATTGTGCTTCCTACATGCGGAGTTAGCGCAATCATGGCAGCAATAAGAAGGCTCAACGACATGGGACATAAGCACGAACCACTGGCGCGGTGGTAGGGGTTCGCGGCTGAACTTGCTAGAGAGGGGAAGCCACGACAATGAACATGACTGGTTTGGGGAGGCTTGTACAGTGGCATGCGTCTGGTTGGTGATTTGAATTTGGCATATTTCAAGCGGTTCTTCTCCAGCAAGGGTGTTCAGGTAATCCCTCGGTTATAGACTTATAGTCACTGATTTCTTCTTCTACCAATTGACTGTTGGTAACTGTACTTATTTCCACTTCATTTTTGTAGTGCAAACATGTTGATAGTACAAACGTATAGAATAAGTGATCTTCCTTTGAATCTCAATATTGCATGTGTAAATTGACTTTTATGATATTTTTTTCCAGTGATTGTTTATTATAGTTAGTGACTAATGAGTGTATATTTGGGTTGGATTGCTTGTGTGGAGTAATTGGCCTTGTATGAAGAATTTTACTGCTTTATTTTTTTTTTGTCTATGGTGTTGATTGTTAAATGAATGACTGAGCGATTGCATGCTACCAAGCAGGCAAATAATCCCTTTCATGAGCTTTGAATATTCTCTATTTCTCTATGTAATTTCAAGTTGCTTGAGCTAATAAAATAGTTCGAAACTAATCAAGTCCTCTGCTAAGTGCAGGACTGAAATTAACACAATGGGAGGTGGTGGGTTTGCTAGCGGTGGAGGGGAAAGAACTTCAATTAATGTCTTCAGCAGTAATGAGTAATGACTTCAAGAAATTCTTTATTCATGGTGTGCTACGATGATTATTGTTTTATAGATGCAATGTTCTTGACCTGTATCCACTTTTATATTAATTTTAAAGAAATTTTTTACTTCTAACATAGCTAACAAATTACTTCAGAAAATAAGTACATACATGCTATATAAACCTTGTTATGCTTGCAAGAGGGGTGAGACTTTGATAGGGTCTGGCAATGTTGGTGCTGCAGGGACATATTATGATGTTGTTCCTTGGAGTCTTACTATTTGCAATCATAACTTGTCTACTCAAACTGATACACTTCTGTTAAGAGTTTCCTAAGGCGTGTCTTTGGATAAATGTTTATGTCTAGAATCAGGCTAAGGCATTGTAATTAATTAATTTAGTTTATTCATGATTTGGGTATAAAGAAGGGTCTAATGGAAAATTGCTTAAAATTGACTATTATTTTTCCTTTTTTCTGTGTGCTGCAATGTGCAAGAAAAAGAAATGCAGGGTGAAGGATGGAAAGGAGAAGCGTGGGAAGGTCTATGAGTGCAGATTTGTTCCCTCATATTCTGTAAGTTCCAGGCTCTTGTGGTAAACATATAACCTCTTTGCTCCAATACTAGTTGTGGGTCACCATTCCCACTTTTATGAACCTCTGGTCCTTTGTCAATCTTTATTTTATATATATTGCCTCCATCATTTAGTATTTTGTCACCCTTTTTTTCTTCCCAGTAGAAACCTCAAATTAGTTTTCGTAAGAGGGCTCCAATACCACTTAGCATAAAGTTAACCAAATAAATTAACTCTCCTGATGCCAATCAAATTAATAGACCTTGGTGCTATGCATTTGGTATATATATATATATATATATATATATATATATATATATATAAATTGGATTAATACCGTGAATCCAATGTTCACGTTAGATATAATATATATAATATAATAATATAT
Source organism: Sesbania bispinosa (assembly GCA_026901365.1). Lineage (NCBI taxonomy): Eukaryota > Viridiplantae > Streptophyta > Magnoliopsida > Fabales > Fabaceae > Sesbania > Sesbania bispinosa. The sequence goes on from QLOH01000170.1 coordinate 914,415, forward strand.
ATACACTAATATTTCTTGGATATAAATGTTGCTATGGTTGTTGGTGTTTTGGATTTATAATATATTTATATTTATGGTGGGTGCAGGAAGCTAACATATGTCTGATATAAGAGGAGTGCAAAGAAGTACAAGGAGAAAAGACTAGGACATATGTTTTGGATTTATATTATAATTGGAAAGTAAGATCGTTGCAGAGGGTTTTCTGGTTAAAGTATAAATTTAGTCTTTTTATTCTTCTTTAATTCTATTAGTTTTTTTAGACATGGAGTGACAAAATTACAAAGGGTTCCAAATTGCTGATGAATTATCTTGCAATTACCTTTTTTTGCAACCATTTTATTAAAAAAAATATACTGTAAAGTTTGCAGGGCTTTTTACTTGATTAATTTTTCAAATAATTAAGACCTATGTTTTATTTAAGATGGCCAATTTATTTCACATAAAACAATTTACTAAAACGACAAACATGTGTATCTTGTATCTTAAAGTTGTTGTGTTTAGCTTGTAAAAAGTGTTCTTGATTCTCATACTTCTTTGTTGTGTTTAGCTTCTTCCCTTTTCTTTGGTTCTCATACTTCTTTAATGTTACTAATTTTCTGCATGCCATAGTAGTTTTCATTTTTGTCTTTTTTGCCCCCAGTCCTCAAGCAATTGAAGTACAGATATATATTATGAAGTTAATTTTAGTAAGATGATGAACCATTTCTCCATTTTGATTTTTTGGTGATCCTTGCTTCTACTTGAAAGTTTTATTTAATATTTGATTCTTGATCCAACATCAGAAAATCTTGATTAATGGACCAACAACATAAAGTGTTTCTTCTTCTGCTGCCTTTTTTCCAAGTTTTGTTTGTTGCAGCACAGTCGCAGACAACAAGCCAAGACTGTAAGTTCAATTCAACTTTTGTGATATTTTTCTTTTTGTTTGGTGTTAGATGTATATTTATCACATTTATTGCTTTTATTCATTTCCCTTGCAAAATATAAAATGCTTCGATATGTTCTCTTATTTTTGACAGGAAACACCAAAGAATAATGTTAAAGAGACTAATAAAAAAACTATGGCTAGTGGTGGAAAGAAGAAATAGTTGGCTTTTTGTCTCAAATTGGTTGAATCATTTACATGTTGATTTGGTTAGTCTTTTTTAAAATTTTGAATTTTATGTCCTTGTGTTTCATACTGTGTTTAGCCTAGTGTTTTTTACCCTTTGGTATTTAAGGGGATTTTTGTATTATAATAATGTGATCCTAGGTGTATTCTTAGGAAGCTGTAGTTCTCTGTCTTAATGGAAGATGTTCAGGCGCTAATAGTAGATCAAGGCACTTCGAGCTTTAAAACACTGCTTATGAGTGCAAGTTATCTAGATTCTAGAATGCTAGAATTATCATGGTTTTATCTGTTGCTATTTTTTTCTTTGTATATGTAACTTGCACTTGTGATGCAACTATTTATGCTGTCATAGTTTGAATACTTTTCACTCATCCACTCATAACTTGAGCTAGACACATTGGATTTGAGTGTCGTTTCTTTTGTTAGAACCACAAGACATGCATCTTTCAAACCACAAAATTTTAGATTTTTTTTCATTCCCATTTAATACCAGTTTTATTTTAAAGTTGGTGTGAATTCTGCATAATTGAAGTTCTGACAGCAGTCACGTTTACCTGCATAACTCTTGATACACATGTTGGATTTGAGCAGCATTTGCTTTGATAGAATGTTAAGATATGTATCTTTCAACGCACAAAATTTCAGATTTTATCTCTTTTTATTTTAATACCAGTTTTTGCTCAAAGTTTTATCTACTCACCGGCGTAAGCTTTCCCTTTGGTGGTTCTGGATATGATCCTCTAATTTCTGAACTAGTGGTAAATAACTATATATCCCTTAAACCTTACATGCCTATGTTTTATTTCCATTTATAATTTTCTTAGCATATCTTAAACTAACCATAATTTTTCTTTCTCTCTGCAATATAAGTCTGTGGTATCTTTATCAGATTAATTGGACATGTTCAGGGAGTAAATAGAGAAGATAAAGGGAGCAGTTGGAGAAATCAGAACGGCAAGCATAATATCAAAGAGCATATACATAATGTGCATATAGGAAGTGATTACATTGCCAACACTTATTCTCAAACGCCAATTAGACTAGCACACTATGGCATTCCATCATACACAGACTTAATGGTTTTTCAAGCCTCAAACTTCTTGCAGGTATGTTTCATTAAACTGGGATGTATATATGCTTAAGATAAGATTATATATGTGTGTGTGTACTATTTGAATGTCTCTGTTGTCAATGCAGGAACTTTATGGATTGGGAGCTAGAAGGATTGGAGTTATTGGTTTGCCACCAATAGGGTGCGTGCCCTCACAGAGAACAATTGGTGGAGGAATACAGAGAGCATGTTCTGATTCTGAAAATCAAGCAGCAATCCTCTTCAACACAAAGCTCTTATCTCAAATGGATGCCCTTAAAGAACCTAACTCGAAGGTTATTACTATTTGATGGTACACCTTTACATTATATATTTACAATGTCATGTCTAGTACCTATTTTCTTTTATCTCATTCTCTTATTTTGTAAAAATAATGTTCCAACAGCAGTAAATTTATTTATTCTGATCATATGTACGTCTTCAAGGAGTAGTAACTAATAAACAAGTGTGGAAAGGGGCATGTGCAGTAGCTTTTAACTTTATTTATAACTTATAATTGCATTTTTACATGCTGGCTGCCAATCTAATCTAACATATCTCATGGCGGAATATTATTATACTGTTGCAAATTTCATTTTTTGATCATTTGAATTCTATTTTAGGATTTGTGTCTGAATTTGGTTTTGGTTGTATGCTTTACGTAGTCTTTCCATAGGTTTTTTTAGTTATGTATTGATACCTTGTACTCATTTTATTTAATTCTTTTGCTTAGAAAAAGTCTTCAAGATAAATTTATATTTAGCTGAAATAATTTATTTTACATTTATTTTATAAGGAAAATAAATGAGCTAAACGTGTATGGTCATGTTACGATGTGAGATCATCTAAATTTTAAATATGATCTTTTTGCTGTTATTTACTATTATATGAAACTATTTTTAAATTGGAATTTTAATTGAACAACTATGAATTAGATGCGGAATAACTAGGAAATTCCGCAGTTAGTCCATAGTTAACTTGCAGTTATACGAATTAAAAACGCTATCTAAATAAGAAACGGGATAGCGTTTTTATATTGAAACGCTATCTAAGTGATACATAGATAGCGTTTAAAAAAGAAAATGTTATCTATATATGAGTATATATCGCGTACCTAATACCGTTTAAAAATATAAACGCTATCTAAGTACTTCATAGATAGCACTTCCCAAACGCTATCTTTGTTGGTCCAACATAGATATCACGTGATCAGATACCGCTTGTTGGGTAACATAGATAGCGCTTAAAAACGCTATCTATTCTCTTTTCTGGTGTAGTGATTGTAATTCATTGATTATGTATCACAGCTAAGTTTAGAGTAGGAGAGGAGGAGCGCTTCACGAGGATTGAAGATGGTGACAGCATCTTCAATGGTTTGTATGGCTACTTCATTTAGTTAACTCTCCAGTAGGATTGGATGTAATCGATTCTATCCTTGAGTGTATATAAATGCTATATTATTATGTCAATAAGGTCCCTATCTATAATGGTGGTAGTCTTATTCTGTGTTTATTCCTAATTCCCACGCTTGCGTCTAGAGTTATAGGCTAGTTTGTAATTAACGTTACGACTAGGATTGAGTTTGGGGGAGCCTAGACATAGGAAACTCAACCTCTGATTGAATAAGATTAATCGGTTATTACTGACGGCTGAAAGGGACTGTTTCTAATGAGTGAGGGGTAGTGTGAGTACTCTAAGTGAAGGAGCAGTTGCCAAATAGGACTTGATAACCGATAACAAAGAGTTAATTGATTGTCAATCCTGGAAGCGAGAGGTGGGTATATCTAATGAGTGGTGGTAGTGACAGTACTGGAGCGAAGGTATATTCAGTTGGTAGGCCACGTATTTCAATTAATCCTTTACAAACGGAATAAAAGAGAGCAAAATAAGCTGAGGGTAAGTCTGTCGCCTGGGAGAGCCCACATGGATTACCTTTGAGTGTGAGGGGCGCCTGGTAACTCGGGGTCATTAGCAATAAAGTTTGTCTACATACTAGTGTGTATACCCGTGCGATGCACGGGGTTATTGTTATTGAAATGAAGTAGATTGAAATTCAATAAATAATGTTGATAAAGCAATATAAGTAAAAATGAAATCTAACAAATATTTCATCTAATATATAATTAGAGGAAAATAATTTAAAAAACTTCCCAACTTAGAAAGAATAATGTTTCCTCAATTTGGAATAAATTCGTGAAATTACTAAATGTTATCAAAGACTTCTCTGTAAACAACATTTGTTGTGCAGTTATTTACTTTTCCATCAGCATCTAAAATTCAGATTTTCAAATCTTTCCTTGATCTAACTCTAGAAAAAGCCACATAGAGCTGCCCATGAGTAAACACTGGTCTTGGAAGAAAGAGTCCTACATTTGACAATGATTGCCCTTGGCTTTTGTTAATTGTCATGGCAAAGCACAGAGCTAACAAAAATTGCCTCCTTTCAAATTTGAATGGAAAGCCAGGATCGGAGGGAATCATATTCATCCTTGGAACATAAATCTTTTCTCCAATGTTGGTTCCTGTGATAACTGTTGCTCCAATTACACAACCACTTTTCCACCAAAGGGTTTTTCATTATTGCTTTCATCATTAATTCTCATCAAATCCCTTAGTGTCTGATCAAAAGCTTCAAAACAAAATTTGTTCAACATTGGTGCTTCATCCCAAATAATTAACCTTGATTCAAGTAGAAGTTTAGCTCTAAGGCTTCCTTGTTTGATATTGCAAGTAGAATCTTCATTTGCTGATAATGGAATGCAAAACTTGGAATGAGCTGTCCTTCCTCCTGGTAAAAGCAAAGAAGCAATGCCACTTGAAGCAACATTAAGGACAATTAATCCTTTGGATCGGATCCCTGCAGATAAGGTGTTCCAAAGGAAAGTTTTTCCACTTCCACCAAAACCATACAGAAAGAAGAATCCTCCTGTATTTGAAAAAACAGATTGCATGATCTGATCATACACATTTCTCTGCTCTTCAGTCAGCAAACTCAAAAATGACATGTGTTTTTCAGCCATCTCTTCTTTGTTGTAACTTATTTCATCTACAATTAATCTATTCTCATATTGAAACATACCAGAAAAAACAGGGTAAGGTAGTGAACTAAAATCTTTCAAAGACCTTCCATTTGAGTGCAGAATTCTTTCCAATTCGATCAAGCAAAGGTTCTTCAATTCATCATCTCCAATTTGCAAATCTATACAAAATTCCCCATATTAGAATTGGTATAATTAGTAAAGTATTTAATTGAAAAAGGAAAATAATTATAGTAAACCTGGAAGATTCAAACTTCTTCTTCTTTCATACAGAATGCCATCTGATAGTATTTTCCATGTATTGTCCCATACCAAATCTGGTTTGCTGATTGAATTCATTAATAACATGGATGCAAATAATTTTCTGAGATGATGACCAGATGCAAATTCGCTAGCTTCTTTTATTGCTTCAATGAATTCCTTATCATCTTGCAATAATCCCATTGCATAACATGCTTCCTCAAAAGTTTTATAAGTTATTCCATTTACAGTCTTAATGTTGTCATAACTTGTGCATCCTTTCTGAATTGTAAGCAAAATCCTCATGTAATAAAGCTCACCAGTTCCAGGTGGGATATAATTTATTCTTCCAATAGCATATCCTTGTTTTCTGATATACCATTTCATGGTTTCTCTGTCAAAAACAAATCTGCTTGGAAATTCTGCATAAGTCAGCTCTCTACCTTCCACATACTCTATGTTTGCTTGAAACCATGCTAAAAACATTGTGCCAAGGTCCTTATTTTTTCTCACCACATTATCTATTCTTTCATAGTCTCTGAACATAACACTTTGTTCATTTGGCAGATGAAATGTCAGTTTATGTACAGGAGGCCATTTCTCATGGATATCAAACATAAAAGTTCTCCAACCTGCTTCACAGGGAGATATATATCTGCAGTCATAGAATTGCTTAATTTCATCAATCATATTTGGTCCGCCAGATTCATCAGCCTGTCTTGAAATCTCCAGTGTTGCACGATCTGGACCTTTATTGACATATTTAAACAAATATTTAATAGCATTGGACTTGTTGCAATACTCCATGTTGACATGAGCCTGATATTTCATGAGCAGCTTAGGACTATAAGGAACTACATTTCTATTATCTACTTGTATTCCTTTTTTGCACACAAAGATACCTGAATCTCTCCTTTTATACATAACCTTGATCACCAATATTTGTTGATGGCTGAAATTTCTTTGGATAGTACTTTGAGCACAAACCTTTTTTCATGCATGGAGAGGACTTGTTGGCATGACCACATGGTCCATGAATCATGAAATTGGATACAACAGTGTGTAATTTTGGATGCAAATGAGGATCAGGTAATTCTGCAGATATCAGTTTGTCAATGTCTTCTCCTGTTTGCAATTTCCTTTCACCACTTAACCAAATCAGTATATGAGCATGAGGCAGACCTCTTTTTTGGAATTCTACTGTATACATTCCTGCATAAAAAAACACAACTTTGTTGAATTCAAATTATTCAATTCAATTATGAATTTCTAAACAAAAGGAAAATGAAAGTTCAGTTATGTAACCTGCATCTAATTTTCCAAAAATCTGTTTCTTTTTAAGGTCTGACATCAAAGAATCAAGTTTCATCTTGAACACTCGAACTAATATATCTGGTCTTTCATCTGCTTTAAGTCCTCTTTCACGAACAAATTGTTGAACCTCCTTCCAGTTTGGATTACATGTAATTGTAATAAAAAGATCTGGATATCCAAATCTTTTGCATATTGTCATGGCATCCTGGCAATTATTAAACATATATCTCATTCCACCTGTAAATGAAGAAGGCAATACAATCCTCTTCCCTGCTGATGAAGGTTGTGTTTCTCCTCTTATAACTGCTTCCTGTAATCCACTGAGTATATCAGACCTGATGACATTCTGATTTGCTCTAATAAATGAAATTATCTGAGATTCAATCATTGTATAACAGTCAACTATAAACTGCTGAAATAGTCTACCTGCCTTCACAATGTTTCCAAATTCACAATTTCTATCTTGAATTCTGAAAGCAATGAATTCTCTCAATGATATCCTTACCTTCTTCCTTCTTTGCCCATTATTGAAACACTCTCTAAGTGGAATACTCTCCTGATATCCATCTTCGCCATATGGAAAAATTAAAGGATATTGAAGAGGGATAAAAGTTGTATGAGTTTCATGAATTCTTAATAAGTCCCCTGATATCATTTTCACTACAATATCTCTACCAACATCAGTGTTGTCCAAATCTCCTACTACCAGTGCAGCAACTTCATCACATGAAGGTAGATTGTATGTCCTTGCATCCTTTGTTCTGTTTCAGAATAACCTCAAACTAACATTACATTGTCTATTCCAATGAACATAATCCCTGACCCTTCTAAAAGATAGGGCCAAAACATTGTGTTCATCTACCATTTTGGTTATATCTTCCACTAATGTCTTGTTAAGAACATCAGAGTTCCTATATAATAAGTTAATATTAAAAATAATTCTGAGTTCTTTAAAAAATAGGCTTTATTGATAATTACATACCTGAAATGAGACAACCTATTTGATGCTTCATTTTGTGTGTCATAAATATAAAGCTGTGCAAACTTCGGTAAGTTGCCTTCCTGTGGTAAAAGGCTTCCAATCCTATGGTAATTTTGGCCAGTTAAAATAAACTGTGGAGGTGCATTTCCATCATTAATAGAAGACTCAATTTTGCCTCCAATAGAAGTGAATGAGAACATGTTGTTATAAGCTCTGACATTTTCCTTGTAGTTGGATGATCTTGCATCAGCTCCAGAAATCAAATTCATTAACAAATTAGGAGGTTTCTTCAAATGTGGAAGATGTACTTTCCCTCTCATACAACAAATGGAGAATTCAGGTTGAGGATTTTTTATTTCTCAGCTCTTTCTTCATACCACATATTAGCTCCACAAAATGAGCAACATATACATGGAGAGCCAATATCTAATATTTCTGAATTTAATAAAAAGGGAATAAAAAGGTTAATGATGTTCAAATCTATCATAAAAGCATATCAGTTAACATATAACAGAAAAGTTAAGTTAAATAAGTACCTTCTCATAATAGATAAGTTAATGATCTTATCTTTAAAGGGAATTAAAAAGTAAAAGATCTTCAAAGTTATCATAAGCCCATATCAGATAACATATGACTGATAACTTAAATAAGTACCTTCTGATTCTCCTTCATTGTGAATGGGTGATGTAAATCTTGAATTAGAAGTTTGATCACTACTTATGTCTGGAAAGAAATCAGTCAGAATGATACATTTTGACAACTAATATAAATCTGTAAAAATTAAAAAGCAGCAGACATTATAACACAATACCTGCACCAGCTGCAGAAGAAAATTCTGATTCATGCAGTAAATTGAAGTCAATATTTTGTATTGATTGAAGTACTTTTCTTGGTTGTCTAACATGCTTTCCAAAATGAGACTGGACAGAACCATTTATAACTTCAGAGGTTGGTGAACTTTGATCAGAAGATGGTCCTTCAACAGAGAGGGTTTTTCTTTTTCTCTTTAAATTTGAGCTTGCTAATGTTGATGATGAAGTCAGAGATTCATCTACAACTCAAAATCAAGAAAAAGTTATATATATAAAGAGCAATACATATATATAAAAAATGGTTATGAACAAAAAATAACTTACTCTGGATAGTTTGGGTCTGTGAATCATTTTTTTGTTTCCTAATATTTCTCCTTCTTAGCCGTGCATTTCTTGCATCTATCACTTAAAATAAGAATAATGAATAATTACATGTCCTCATACTCCTGCTGATATTTTGAATTGTATCTCAAACTGATATGACCTTTTGCTAAAATTTATTATTGCAGTTTTAAAATTATTATTTTACCTGCTGAATGAAGATTTGCACATTGTACATTAGTAGACGTATTGGAGATTATATTTTGTATTGGTTGAAGCACCTTTCTGGTTCGACTTCCCTTACTTATATTCATATTAAACAGAGGAGAATGTATCACTCCTGACATTGGGCATGATTCAGGAGTCATTTCACTGCATCCATTAACATTTCTTCCAGAAGAAGGTGCATGAACTGTGAATGTAGATTTTGCTTCCTCTGCATTTGAGTTCCTTAAGCTGAGTCCATCAATTTGGCTAAAATCTTTGTTAATTCCTTGGTGCTCAGAAGGCGGTAGATTTTCATCTTAAGCATGAAAGTAAAGAAGAATATTTATATGGAGAAATATGATTGAGGAAGCGATATACAGAAATCTATACCTAAAAGACCAAAAAAAAAAATAACAGAATAGTATACTTTGAGCTATAGCTTGACGTTCAGATCCATTCTTCCGCAGGATACTTCTTTGACTCATAGATGTTGAATGAGGTTTTGCAGAATCCATTACAAAGCAGACAGAAACAATGCAATGGTAGAAAACATTATATATTAAAAGAAAAAGATGTAACCATTAAAATCTTGCCATAACTGTCCAACACTTTGTTCAAAAGGTACTTTAAATATAGGTTGTTGGAATTCGAAAAACTCTCTCCATCTCTTAAAATTCCTTTATTTATATGGTTAGATATATCTTCTAATATTCTAATCATATGTTAAAATTGATTTCACATTGTAATTTAAAATTGTAATTGCAGATTAGAATTAAAGAAAGAAATGGATGGATCCATAATTCTTCGTTTAATTCAATTAAAATAAATTAAATTTTCCATTTAAATGGAGGGAATATTTTGATGTAATAAAAATAAAACTCCAATAGACATGAAAGTGAAAGAAACATAATTTATGAAACTTCAAATTTCAGTTGTACATAGTTATAGTTTTTTAATTGGAACAAAGAATTAATTTTTTACTCAAAAAAGCTAACAAATGCAATTTTGAATTGTATGAATTTAGATATATTATTATGAAAGCAAAAGGTATCTTTTTTACTCAGAACCATCCAATTATTGGTAAAGAATACTCTTATAAAGAAATGAAAATTTTATAACTATTATAATGTAAAAATGACTTTTTCAGTTCATTGCCAAATTAACATATTATGTTTGGTGAATGTTTTTATTAAACTAACGATTCTGTAAATTGAATTACTTACCATAACAATGTCACATTTCCTTTTGCATATGAAAACTTAATTATATTAAAATGACCAAAATACAAAACCCATGGAGTCATATATACTGTCTAACAAAACATGTGCTTATAAGCACAATACAAAAAACAGAGCATCTAAAGTTAAAAACTAAACTTAGACAACTGACACCCTAAGCTCATGAGGATTTCCATAAAAGCGAAACTGCACAGTCTGACCAACTTGTATATGCAGATTTCTGCAAAATTCGTACCACCCCAATCCAAGATATCTCTCACGTATGGTTCTTTTCTTCCTTTTCAAAATCGTTGCTTGCATTCTGATTCTAGCATCATTGATCAGAGCCAAAGACCTTTGGCGCCTCAGATGCATAATGTCCACTACATGAGCAGGGATATACTGGAAACAAAAAAAGAAACAAATATTTAAACATACAAATTTTAACTAATCAAAAAATATTTTTTATGAAAAGATTCATACCAGTGGTTTGTCTCCAGAAGCAAAAGGCTGCGAAGCAACAACATCCCAACCAACAATGTCAGCAGGTTGTCCATTATCTATAACCTGAGGTTCTTCATTTTCAGCTAAGGGAATAGGAGGAGGAACGACCACAGGGTTTTCATTGGCAAGGGGAGGATACTGAATTTCCATCAAATCAGTATCCAAGATTTGAATATCAAATCTTCTTTCACCTTGGTACCGTTAAGTCTATGAAATGTTTTCCTTGCAGCCTATAAAATAGAATCATATCCCTCACACCCTCCCTGAAAAATCCCACATTCTCTGTGTTTCTGACCCAAACAGTGTGCACGTTACCAACCGGATCCCTTAAGTAAACCTCACGGTTCAGAATAGAATCAATCCAGTGTACATAAAACTCACGATTAATAATTATAGAACGCTGTGTAACAAAAACAAATAACACAATACTCAATTCAGGATTAACTTGGTAACATGGTATCGAAATGATAATGTAAAAGACCCTAAATAAATTATCTAAAATTAAAAACAGAGTTGAGTAAGTAAAAAAAAATCTGTTTTTTCGTAGAGTTACGTTACCTGAGTCGCATTCAGTTTGGCCCTAAAATGATCCCACCTCAGCATGATGTAGTCGAAATCCGGTTCCCACATGGTTTTCCCTGCAGTTCAAAGTAGTAAAAATTAAGTCTTTAACATGCAATGAGAATTTAACAGAATGCATGTTTCCAAAAAAAGGTAATTTGATCGTTCAGCCGAAAGAAGGCATTACAGATACAAAAAAAAATGAAGATTTGTGAAACATTTCATTCTTACAGCAAAAGAATTTCGACAACTACAACAGAAACTCTTCGCTACGCTAAGGAGAATACAATGGTACCTTAAAAGCTCGAACTCAAAAGATGCAACCAAAGCCAGAGATATCTTCCGACGTTTCGAAGTTCTTAGAAAAGATTGAAGTGCAAAAAAGTCTGTTCAGGGGTATTTATAACAGGGAATAAGAAGGTGGAAAGTTTACTTCACTCAAGCAACACAATGCATCGTTAAGAAAACATAACTGAAGCAAATGAACAGACACAGCTTATCAGATATTTTTGTTCATATTTTTTACATACTTGTTTCGAATTAATGTTACAGAACCAAAACTGAAGTTACAGTACAAAACATACGTAAATATGAAAGCAGATAAACAACAAATATATAATTTTCATTCTTATTGTTATGATAAATACTAATACATAGTCGAAAACCATTTAAAAAATAATTATAAAAATAGACCAAAAAAGATATATCTGATAATAATTTTTATTCAAACACAAACAAAGAAAATAAAATGAGGGGAACTTGTTTTATTATTTTTAAATTTAGTGATAGAAAATTACGAATTATTATCTTCACAAATCTGAGATATATTAACTGATATTAACTGTACATCATATTAAATTTTATTTAATATAATTATTGTTACATACATTAACAAAAAAATGAATTTTATTACGAAGGAGAATAATATAAATTAAATTTAAATATCGTTAAAAAAAATTTATATTTTATTTAAATTTAGATTCAAACACAAATTAAGCTAATAAATTGATATGCCCATTGCATGGGTTTTGTAAATGAAAGTAATATAAGAGTTCCATCGGTTATCTTTATAACATGCTAATATGTTAACTTATATTAACATTTGTTAATATGAAAATTTTATTAATATAAAAACTATAATATACATTAATAAAATATGAATTTCATTAGCAAGGAGAACAATATAAAATAATTTGTACATGGAACATAATATTTATATGTTATGTAAATTCTGATTCAAACACAAATGATGATAATAAAATGATTGGAAAATTAATTTTTTTTTATAAATGAGATAAATCTCTGTGTTCCATCTATGATCTTTATAAAATGCTAATATATTAACTGATAGTACATTCTTATTATGTTAAACGTTAATTAAAACAAAAAAATCAATATAGGTTAAATAATAATTTGAATTTTTTAGTCATGAAAATTATATAAAATAAATTTGAATGTCTAAAAAAAATTAATATTTTATAACAATTTTGATATAAACAGAAATGAAGATAAAAAAATAATGGAATATTTACGATCTTTTTAAAATGAAAGTAATATAAGAGTGCAGATTATTATCTTAATAAAATGGTAATATATTAACTAATACTAACATACATAGAAATAAAACATTTCCCACCTTTAAGACAAATTTCAAATTTTAGACTCTAAAGAGAAGTTCTTAATATTAAAATGAAAGTAAAAATTATAGAGCTATTAGTATTAGAAAAATCATATTCGTAAAAATTTTCTAAATATTTTTTTTAGTTTATTTTTTTTAAAATAATCAATTTTCATATTTACTATAAAAACATACTACATACGTTGATTTATGTAAAGGAATCAAGCTCCCTGACTTTATGGCTTGTTTAGGCTTTGTTTTATCTTTAGCCAAGGATGTTTTCTATTCCCCTCCCTTTGGATTGTAGTTCAATTTTTAATTGCAGGCCAAAATAGAAGTTTCTCCCTGCCAAGCAGAGTAACTATGTAATATTTGTGGTTCTATTGGGTTTTTGCCCAACTAAACTTAAAAACAAACAAAAAACCTTTATTAAGACCAAAATCTTTAATCAAAATATGCTAAACTGCATAAGCATCATGTTCAGAATAAGTCAAAAAGAAATGATTGAGACATAAACTCACAGAACAATAAACTTAGAAAACAAAAAACAACAAACGGAACTTAACAACCAATTGTTTGCAACAGAATGCATAAAACAGATTCTCCAAAAAGCCAAATTACATAATTAAAAATTGAAAACTCAAGAAATCATCAGGCAGCCAGAATATCAGTCTTTTTCTTGTTTTATCACTTTTTTCAACTTGATGGAGGATGAGGCAAGGATGGGATCATCAGTACTATCAGCAGAATTTCTTTTACATGGAGTGATACAATCAGAATCCATTGTGAGCCCTTCGCCATCAGCAGTTCCCAATAAGACAGTATTATTTTCATCATCATTCACTGAATCAGATAAGCGGGTCACAGAAACCTGCACAAAGAATTAGAGAATACATAAGGAAATTTGATTTGGAAAATCCAGCATCATATATACTTATAAAAAATATAATCAAATTCAGACCACCTCTTTTTGCAGATCATTGGATAAGTCAACCCCAACCATTAATTGTCCTTCAGGTACTACATAGTCTAAAGAGTCATCATACTACAAAAAAACAGATTAAAATTTCATTAACAGACAGATGAGAATAATTACAAAGAATTCACGAAAAACTTTACTTTTTTTGAGAAATGCAAGTCTTTAAATTGATTGATCAGTTCACTGTCGGAGCAGAGCTTCCTCACTTTATAAGATGTCTCAAACCTGGAATTTGAGACAATCTTATTTTCTACTTTGAACAAAAAAGTTTTATCAACCAAAGCAGAGATTTCAGGTGGGAAATGCTTGTCATTGGGCTGCAATCAAAATAAAAAATATGTAAGGAATTAATTTAACAAATTCTAACAACATTCAAAGCATAATAAACAATCCAAAATACTTTAAGGACCACACCTGAACAGTAGACTCCAACAAATCAGCACAACTTATATCCAGAATAGATGCAGCGTCTCGATCAAAAATGACAAAGGTTGCAAAATCAGTTGCATCAATAACACGAACCTTCAGACGGTACCTTAATTACATGTAGAATAGATTTAACAAATTTTTAAGCCAATTAAAATAATTAAGTCATTAAGAATAAAAACTATTAAAGCTAAATACAATAACAAACTAATACCAATAACAATAACAATGAAATGTAATTACCTATAAAAAACAGAAACGATATGCTTGTTACAGGTTCCACAATAATACATTTTCGAATCAGAAAACACTGACGTGCCACATCTGCAAGCTTTGTACCACCAGTCTTCTCCATGAATAAGATGCTTGATCGTAGCCAAGACAACACAACAACATTCCTACCACATTAACATTGTATTAGAATATGTAAATTAAAATCTTAAAATCGTGAAGAAGGAACCAAAATAGCCTATACCTCATTAGAGTCCTTTAGCTCCTCAATAGTCTTCATTATAGTATGAGTCAAGAATTCCTCCTCAGGAGACAACTTTGGAGCTTCAGCAATTTGACTTAGAGGTTGAGAAACACACTCAGTATTTTCTTCAAGCCTAAAAAAGAAACAGAGATTAATAAAATTGCAATGCAAAATTTGAATAAAAACATCAACTTATGACAAAAAACCAAATAGCCTATTCAAATAAGCAAACCTTTTCCTTAATTCCACAGCTTTTTGAAAGTCAGGGTTGAAAAACAACTTAGTAGCATGGAGAGCATTTTGCAGAGACACTTTTCCTGAGAAAGAAGAAGACAGAAAACAACTCAGATCAATGACATCCAATGAATTAAAAAATCTTAAAAATCACTAATAATTAAGAATGAAACAGTTTATGAAATCACCTTTGAATGACTTTACTTTTGCAAGCTGAACAACAACTACCACATTTGTAGTATTACCACAAGCAAGAAAAGCATTCAAATCATCCAGGTAATTTTCGAACAGAGCACATTCTATTTTGGACCTAATATTGATAACATTGAAACAGATTAATAAGATAATAACATAATCCACAACAAAGGAGGTCTAAAATAAAATTATACAAAGATACATTACCCATCTATTTCCAGTTCCATCACATTCATGCGATATTTTTTTCGATTCCTCTCATACTCCTTCTCAGTACCAATACCAGTCAACACTCCCATTATGTCTGCACCGAAAGCATGAGGAAATTAATAGAAGAATTTTAAAAACATTAAAATCAGATTAATTTAGAACAAATCGTACACATACTTACCAACTAAGTAGCTGTTGTCAAAAGTAGGAGCCATTATGTCCGCCAAAGACACAAATGAATATTGAAATCGGGGAATACTGCAGTCCCTCATCAAAACAACTCTTGTATGGTACTCGAAGTTGATCTTGTACAAATGCATAGAATACTTGAACTCACCATAATTTTCACCAACCCCAAAATTAGATATGGAATAAGCAGCTCCCTCAATTAGGGTTGATTGAAATTTGTAAACTAAAGTCCTTCTAACAACAGCGTGAATTTTTCCACCCTAAAATATATAAAAAAAACCTAAATCAGAGATTTCCCAACAAAAAGACAGAAAACAACAAACAGAAAGTAGATAAAGAATTTAATAACCCTTTCATCACAAAGAACCATCTCCAAAGCAAGAGGGATTTTTGCATTGTTGAAATTGGGTATTTTCCACAAACGGATAACTCTTGCAACTATATGCCACGATTCTTTGGAGGAATTTATGTCAGCAATGAACTCGGTTGGCAACGCCATTTTTAATTGACGAAGAAAATAAATTTAAGAGGAAAGAAACCACAATAGGTAACTGGCATGTTCAACCACCATTTATAGAGAATTAAAACAGAAGAAAAAAGAGGTGAAGACTTACCACGTAAGAATAGACAAATCCGGAATGCGAACAGGCTCAATAAACATCATCTCTGCTGCAGTTAATTCGGCTTCACAGATATTGAAGAAGAAATAAGCACCAGAGAAGCCGCACAAAGCAAAGGATTTCTTGGAAAGGAATACAATACCTACTTCCAAGACAAATTGAGGGTAATGGCTCGATTCCTTATATAAATGGGCATTATTTTTTACTAATGAGCTTTTTTTCTTTGAATAGGCGCAATATTTAAAAAAGTATTAACATTGATAGTAATAAAATAATAAATATAGTGGAAACAACTACATAGGATGAATACAAAATAAATAAATAATATAAAATATTTTTCTAATAAATAGAGATTCAAATTATTTCTATAATTAGTAAGGGAGCAAAAGAGTATAGGAGAAGCTATTGAAGGAGAAGCCAACACTTGTCAAAACTTTCCTTCTAATAGGGTTCCAATTGTATATAGTTATATAGATTTTATAGAGTATACCAACATAATAAGTAGTCTTTATATGCACAATGGGTGTGATGAGATGAAATCCAATCCTGATCCAAGTAAAGTGTCTCTAACTCTACCTTTCTAATTCCAATTAATTATCTACTCTCTTTACCATTCTGCAATCATACTCCCTAAACTGTGTTTTACCTTGATAAATACGATTTCGGTCTACATAAATAACCGTTCCCTGTGGATACGATAACTTATTACTTACTATTATACTGCTGGGTTTGTGGTTCGCTTGCCAGAAACCCATCAATATCTTCAGATGATAACTGCTCTTCAAATACACAGAATGTTTCAGATCGACTTCATGTCTTCAGATGATAACTGCTCTTCAGATGGAGTCAAGTCTTCACTATTGTCTTCAAGTCTTCAGATCGTCTTCAGGTCTTCAGACAGACAGGTGTTCTCATCTTTTCAGATTTAGTGCTTTGCTTCATCTTTCTTGTAGATTTCTTCTTTTCAGATTCTGCATTTGTTCTTCTCTTCTGATTTGATCTTCTTCTTCTGATCTGTTCTTCTTCTTTTGATTCTTACTTCAGATGAATATTCCAACCTGAAACACAATCAACAAACTGATACCTTTCTCAATACAACCTGCTTATATAATCTTATTTGTTAATCATTAAAATCTAAGGATGCTAAGTCTTGAGTCAGGTTTGAATGCTCAAATTGATTTATAGACTTCACACTTGTCACTTGTTATTAGCACAATCGTTACCAAAAACTTAGTAATACTGCATTATTTTCTAGCTTCCTCTAAAAATCAAACTCATAAAATAATCTAATCCAAAAGCCCTCCAATTTAAATTGACGATAAATTTGACATTTTTATTCTTTTATCTCACAATATAATTAAGAATCAAAGCTAAACTAATCTAAATCCAAAAATTTCAAATCCAAATTATGCAGATCATTTAATCCAAATCTAACTAGATTCTAACAAAAATTCAAAATCAAATAAATCCTAATCTTAAAACTCAAAATCAAGAATATATATATATTTCCTATCTCACAACCTAATGAAATTCCAATACTAAATTTCAAATTCAAATTATATAGATTATTTAAATCTAAGTTTTAATAAATCTCAATCCAAGAAATTCGAAGTCAAGCGCGCGCGCATATATATATATATATATCTATATTGTTTGTTGCATTACTTAATTTAAAATTAACTAAAATAAATCCTAATCTTAAAGATTCAAATCCAAACAGTTATAATTAATATTTTATCCATTCTCTTATTTATATCTTAAGTTCACTATGCTCTAGAGGTGACATCCTTTAGGGTGCTTTGGGTATGAGCCATGTTCTTGGAATAAGCTCTATGGTAAACTCTACTTCCCTATCAGGTGGTAAGGTACTAACTTCTCTAGGGGAAAACATCTTGAAACTCACCAACCAAGGATATCGTATTCAAGTCAGAGTTCATTTCCCACTGATCATAATCCTACTTACAACGAACATAATATGGGGGGTGATAAGTCCCTATGTTGTACACAAGGTATTATAGGATTATAGCAAGTCACAGACAATTTTATCCTAGTCATACTTTTACCAAAATCCAATGGATTTAACTAATCTAATACCATAAATGTAACATCTTAAGTTCATATCCTGGAATTTTAAGCGCGCAAAAATAAATAATTTTAACAAGTTCTCGAATACTCCATAACAGACAATACATTTATAATAATCACATTTCAGTACCAAATCTATAACCATAAAGGTATTACAACTGCCACTACTTAAAAATAAACGAATAAAGATAAACATAAAGTCCTTCCATCAGCATTGGAACGTGCTTAAAAAAATAAGGAAATTAACTTCTCAGCTATGACGGACTCCAAGTGTCCTGCTAATACCTAACTATCAGGAGTATCCTGGAGAACTGAAATATTGAAAGGGGTGAGACTTTGAGGTCTCAGTAAGCATAGCTAGCATGCAGTCACTTCAATGAACATACTAATAGGTGACAAACAGAATTAGACATCTCGAAATATGTAAAATAAGTATTTCACACACCACGTATGACAGAGTTGCAGCTCTCAACCCATCGGTCCTCAATAAAGGTTAATGGTCCCACCAACTAGCTCACGATCCCACCCAAAGAAAAATTCTTACGCCACGTTTGGTGGAGCTGTAGCTCTCAGCCCATCGGTCCTCAAAACACAATCACCTACACAAGCAGTTCACAAGGCAACCAATAAACATTACATATCAATTCGCTTACGTTCACCATTCCTCAATTCACATGTCTCATATACAATCATCCATTAATATCGCATGCTCATATAATCAACATAACATCATAAATAACAGAATAGTTTTACATGTTCATCACATCACATCATTTCTTATTAAATTCTAACATGGATACACAATAATTTTTCATATAATCATACCATATCAAGGGTCAACAAGAATTTCCTAATTACAATCCAGATCAATATTCATATAATCGTACATGATGTGGGTGTGAGTAATACGCGTTGAGATCCTTTCCATTTCCTAAGCAAATGGAGATCTACAGTTTGTTTAATATGCTGATGACCCATGGGTTTTAAAACAATGAATGAATGGTTAAGATTTATTTTGTAATTCAATTTAAATTTAAAATAAAAATGTAGCTGAACACGATACAACCGTGAGGAAAGGAGAGAAGCTCACATTCTCTAATCTCTCCATCAGAGTCTCTATAAACTTGACCACCGCCTCACCCCGCCATGAGTCGCCTTTTCTCGTCATTGTGTTGTTGTACCACCCCGTTGTGTCCACAATAGAAAAAATGAATTCAACCTCAATGACCACCACCGGCCCTTCCCGTTCAAGCTAAGACACTGTTGTTGCTCCATACCGCCCTCTGCAACCACCACACCACTACTGGATTTTGCTCATTTGAATTGAGGAACAGGAAAAGAATTGAGGTTTGGAGAAAGGTGTTTTTATTTCTTTCCCTTAGTTCAATCTATTCCTCATCACAAACGTTGGTGGTGCTGGACATGTACATGTTGTAGCCATCAAAGGTCAAGACTCGGTTAGATGCTGATGCTAAGAAACAGTGGTCAGGGCTGATAAAGCAACAACTACCTCAGTGGCGGAGAAGGGTGGCCGGGGAGGAGCGGCGACACAAAGGCTGGAAATGTTGAGAAGCAACAGGGAGGAGCGGCGACATAAAAAATTTTGAGAAATAAAGGGAGAGATAGAGAAGACAAAAAATAATTATAATGAATTAGACGTGAAGAACATGAAAAATGCTATGATGGAGAAATTCTGGTGGTTAAAGGAGCAAGTGTTGCCTCTTGTTGAAATGCTTCAGTGGCTAAGCTCTGTTGCTACCCAAACGATCGTAGACTCCAACCTATCAACACATCACCATTCTTTCTCGTTGTCAGTGACTAAGCTATGCTCCTAGATCTATTCTCCGATTTAGAGATTTTTATTTTTTAAAAATTGAATAATATTAATAAAATTTCACCCGTTGGATCTTCTCTATTCCATGTGTAAATTGTACACTAAGTAAACCGGAGATCTCCATTTCTCCAGGAAAGGAAATGGAGAGGAGTCAGGCGTGAGTTATACTCACCTCTAAAAATACTATGCAACATCTTCGGGCTGCACAAAGATTCTGCATTTCAACATTCCTCTCGGAGAACTACTCTCCCTTGAGGCTCCTCTCGGCTACTCTCTCTAGGTCGGCTAAGGGTTGAGTGAAGTATTTAGGGTTTAGGTCAAAATAGTGTTTTTAAAAGGTCTATCGCACCCACTTGAATTTAAAGATACAACTTTTTAAAATAAACTGCGCGGATTTTCGCTGAAGCGACGCAATTTTTGCTTAAGTGAAAATTAGACAACAAATCTGCCTGGAATTCATTTTCTTCGCTTGAGCGATTTCTCAAACCAAACCAACTTTTCACAAATCTGCCTGGAATTCATTTTCTTCGCTTGAGCGATTTCTCAAACCAAACCAACTTTTCCCAAAATGACTGATATTTTTGCTCAAGCAAAAAATCCTCCGCTTGAGTGAAAATAAGGCATATTGAACTCTTTTCTAAGACTTTCCCTCCCTCCCTATTTTATTTTATTTTCTTCTTTTATAGATAAACTAAATTTGTTATGATGAAGTGGAATTATTTTGACTTGATTAAAATTAAGTTTTAGATTCGTATCTTTATAAATATATATTATCTTACCTTATAACTCATTATTAAACCTATTTTCTAAAATTTATTACTACAACTATTATTAGTACTATTATTATGATGTAGTCTTATGCAATTTCCTTGATTTAATTATCTGTAATCCATAATGTTGCACTTTCCATATTTATAGGATCCTTATTCATCTACACTCAAAATATTATCCTAAAATTGTTATGAATTTCTTATCTCTGATCCTTGTAATGTCATCATTCCTATATTAAAATATGATATGAAATGAAAACACCAAATCATATCTTCCTCCTAAGATTATCATTATCAATCTTGATATTATTATTTATATTTATAGCAATCAGTTTTGATTATAGTATGGATAATTAGATTTCTCTCCTAATACTTATATTATTATGACTAGCGGAAAGATAGGAACTGTTGTGCTTGTCTATCCGCATTTTTTTGGGAAAAACGTAAAATTTGTTTATTTATATTTTTAAATACTTCAAATTCAAATTCATATTTAAATTTGGATGATATACTGAATTCTGATTTTTTAATAATAACTTTTTTTAACACTAATCCTTATTTTTACAATTCAAACTAGCGGAAAGACAGGCACTGCCGTGCCTGTCTATCCGCATTATTTTTGGGAAAAACATAAAATTTGTTTATTTATATTTTCAAATACTTCAAATTCAAATTCATTTTTAAATTTGGATGATATACTGAATTCTGATTTTTTTAATAATAACTTTTTTAACACTAATCCTTATTTTTACAATTCAAATTCAAATCTCGATTGATTATATTTTTCCTATTCTAATTTAATCCTCATTCTTAATTTAAATTTAATATATTATCCTTATCATTTAAGTCGTGAATTTGTAAAATAATTTTGAAAAGTGTAGATCAATAATTTAAATTCAAATCCTTCTTTAAATTTGGATGATATATTGAATTCTGTTTTTCTAATGGTTTTTTACTTGGTTACCCTCACTCTTTCTTTATTGGTGTGTTTCTTCAAAAAATAATCAGGGATATTATTGTCTAAAAAAAGTGGAAACCAAAAAAAGGGTATTCCCTTTATATTTATATATATATATATATATATATAATATAGGTATAGGTATATATACTAATACTATTATTTTAGTAATGATTATTATATCCAATACAATCATATCTTACGAGGATCTTAATAATCCAATCTCCCTCCTAATATTTATACTATTATATTATTAATAATCTATCTATCTATACTATTACATTGGAAGAGTTTTTTTTCACTGTTTATTCACCATTTATTTCTTGGTTAGTCAACACAAATATGAGTCATTGACTAGATATTTGGGTATGTTGTTTCTTCCTGACAAAAGTTTCTATTTTTAATTTTTTTTCTTTAAATTTGTACTTAAACTTACAACTATTGCATATATATATATATATAGAGAGAGGAGGGTTCAACTTACACCAGTGTAAGTTACAGCAAGTATTACAACCGCTGAATAATCTTTTAACGGATCATTGTATTAAAGAATCCACCGTTAGATTGAAAGTTATTATCATATAGATCATACGTATAAAATTTTACATTAATCCGAAATTATTTGATATGTCATTGAGATGTCTCAAGATTTAACGTTATATATACATTTGAAATATATGAAAAATCCAACCTTTTGATTATCAAGTTATTAGTGTCAAAATTTTACGAAATTTGACACATATAATCATGATGAGGAATAAACATAATTCAACGGTTGGATTACGAAAAAACATATTTGATTTATAGTTATTGGCAGTGTAATACTTGGTGTAACTTACATCGGTGTAATTTAAACTCTCCTCATATATATATAATCCACCGTTGAATTGAAAGTTATTATCATATATATCATACATATAAAATTTTACATTAATCTGAAATTATTTGATATGTCATTGAGATGTCTCAAGATTAACGTTATATATACATCTGAAATATATGAAAAATCCAACAATTTGATTATCAAGTTATTAGTGTAAAAAATTTACTAAATTTGACACATATAATTATGATGATGAATAAACATAATTCAACAGTTATATTACTAAAAAACATATTCGATTTGTAGTTATTAGCGGTGTAATACTTGGTGTAACTTACACCGGTGTAGTTTGAACCCGCCTCATATATATATATGAGGAGGGTTATAATTACACCGGTATAAGTTACACCAAGTATTACACCGGTAATAACTACAAATCAAGTATGTTTTTTAGTAATCCAACCGTTGAATTATGTTTGTTCATCATCATTATTATATGTGCCAAATTTCGTAAAATTTTGACACTAATAACTTGATAATCAAATGGTTGAATTTTTCATATATTTCAAATGTATATATAACGTTAATCTTGAGACATCTCAATGACATATCAAATAATTTCAGATTAATGTAAAATTTTATATGTATGATCTATATGATAGTAACTATCAATCCAACGGTGGATTATTTAATACAATTATCCGTTAAAAAAATATTCAGCGGTGTAACACCTATATATATATAGAGGAGGGTTATAATTACACCGGTGTAAGTTACACCAAGTGTTACACCGTTGAATATTTTTTTAACGGATCATTGTATTAAATAATCTACCGTTGGATTGAAAGTTACTATCATATAGATCATACATATAAAATTTTACATTAATCCGAAATTATTTGATATGTCATTGAGATGTCTCAAGATTAACGTTATATATACATTTGAAATTATATGAAAAATCCAACCATTTGATTATCAAGTTATTAGTGTCAAAATTTTACGAAATTTGGCACATATAATAATGATGATGAACAAACATAATTCAACGGTTGGATTACTAAAAAACATATTCGGTTTGTAGTTATTAGCGGTGTAATACTTGGTGTAACTTACACCGGTGTAATTATAACCCTCCTCATATAGAGGAGGGTTATAATTACACCGGTGTAAGTTACACCAAGTATTACACCGTTGGCTATTTTTTTAACGGATCATTGTATTAAATAATCCACCGTTGTATTGAAAGTTACTATCATATAGATCATACATATAAATTTTACATTAATCCGAAATTATTTGATATGTCATTGAGATGTCTCAAGATTAACGTTATATATACATTTGAAATATATGAAAAATCCAACCATTTGATTATCAAGTTATTAGTGTCAAAATTTTACGAAATTTGGCACATATAATCATGATGATGAACAAACATAATTCAACGGTTGGATTACTAAAAAACATATTCGGTTTGTAGTTATTTCTTTGAAGTATAAAAACTTTGAATTTTAAAATTTAATCTGATTAATTATAAAATTATATTGATGATAAGTTATGCCATTTATTTGTTTACATGTTAAATTTATTTACATTTTAAAACTAAATTAACAAGTAATCAAGTAGGGATAGGATACATTGACACTGGGTGTCAAATTTTTATAGTTACATCACCTAATAACTTTTTGTAAAATGTGAATTTGATTAATTAAATCGTTGAATCAGATTATATTACTTTCATGATGATCTATATTAAATTTCAGATAATTTGGACATTTGTATATATATTATCTAATAGTGGACTTTTTACATATATTTTAAAACATATTATAAGTTAAAATAAATTATTTTTATGAAATATCAATTATTTTTTATGAAATATCAATCGCTCATGTATCAATCAAATATCATGTGTTTTGTACGAACATTTTTTATGGAATAATTATTTAAATTTTATCAACACTCAATATTAATTATGTAAAATAGCTACTTAAAATTTTGTGAACATCATAAATTATTAGTGTTAGATAAAAAACTCTTAAATATAAGAAAATATAGACATAATAGAATATAGGCAAAATAGATAAAATATTAATAAATTATTAGGTTAAATATGTTTTTAATCACAAAAAATATTATGTATTTTAGAATTATTTTTCTCTGGGTTTTATAGTCCAAACTTTTGAAAAACAGTGTATCTTTAATTTCTTTTCAAGATATCTTTAAGGATTAAAATACATGGATTTTATATTTTGTACATTGCACATGTTAAAATTATATAAAAAAAATTGTATTTTCAAATACAATAAATTGATTTTATATTTGATATGTCAGACATCAATTGTTTTTGTTAGTTTTTTCAACCAAATAATGTGGTATTTATAAAAACTAATTTTTAATCACAAATTTCATATAATGTGGTATTTATAAAAACTAATTTTTAATCACAAATTTCATATACACCATTTGACAATAAATTCACATCAATAGTTGAAAACTTTTATTTTATATTAACACTCGACTAAGTTGAGTTTGACACCTTTTTCTTTAAAATCATGTATTAAATGGTTAAAAATAAGTTAGATAGGAAGATTATGAAAAAGTTGTAAGATAAAAAAAAGGTAAACTTTATGAAATGTGAAAAATAACTAATAATCTATATAAAAACTAATTTAATTATTAAAAATATTGTAAGGGTACTAAAAAATGAATTAAATTATAAAAGATAAAAATATCTAATATTTATTTTTAAAAATTTTCAAAATTCATTTTATTTGCACGATGGTAGAACACCACACTCTTAATTACTATTCATTTATCTTTAGATGAGGATTCATGTTGTATTGTCAACCAAGGGAGTTTGAAGGTTGACACTACAGAAATTCTCTATTTAGCGACGGTCACGACACCGTCGCTATTAGCGTCGGTCAGGCCGA
Organism: Sesbania bispinosa; assembly: GCA_026901365.1. Taxonomy (NCBI): domain Eukaryota; kingdom Viridiplantae; phylum Streptophyta; class Magnoliopsida; order Fabales; family Fabaceae; genus Sesbania; species Sesbania bispinosa. The sequence continues at coordinate 940,167 of QLOH01000170.1, forward strand.
CACAACGGCCGATACTAAAGACATCAATGTTGAAAAAAATTATTTTTTAATTTTTTTATGTAGTGACGGACAAACCGTCGCTACTTAGTAACGTTAGCGACGACTCTGGCCGTCGCTAAAGGAATTTTTGTTTTTGCGCTATATATTCTAAGAAACAAATTTGGCATACAGTAATGCTCCTTCTTCGTATCGTGCGGGTTGTGGGTTCAATTCTCACAATAATAAATCTGGGAAGGAATGTTTATTTTTTGAAAAAATATTTAGCGATGGCCATGGTCGTCGCTATGTAGTGACGGCCATTAGCGATGGTCATAAAATGTCATCGCTATTGCAATTGCGACGAGGCTTTAGCGACGACTGGTTGGTCGTCGCTTAAAAACGTTTTTTCTTGTAGTGTGAATTGCTACAATGTATAACTTTGATTATTTGGGATGAGGCTCCAATGGTTAGCAAATGAGCATTTGAAGCTTTGGATCGAACCTTGCATGATATAATGAGGTTCAAAGTGAAAGAAAGTATGGATAAACCACTTGGTGAAAAAGTTGTTGTTCTTGGTGGTGATTTTAGAAAGATATTGGCTGTTATACAAGAGTGGGTCGAGTAGAAATTGTGATTGCCACTTTAAATTCATTGAGATTGTGGAAGTATTGCAAGGTTTTGACACTGTTGGAAAACATAAGGTTGCAAGGTTGTGAGAGTGTTTTAACTAAACGTGAGATTATAGAGTTTGTTGAGTGAATTCTTGCATTAGGTGATAGTGATGTAGGCACTTATGGTGACAATGAGACTAATATTGAATTACCGAAGGATTTACTAATGAATTCTACAAGTAATACAATTGGAGATATAGTTTTGTTTGCATACCCTATTGCTTTCAAATTTAGGAAACATTGTATTTTTTTTAAGATAAAAAAATTCTTGCTCCTACATTACATGTTGTTCATTCAATTAATGAATATGTCGTTGTTGAGTCTCGAGACTTTGAAAGTCTAAGACATCCCTATGCTAAGACTTTAGTATAAGATTTTGATGAGTACAAACCTAAGATAAACTTCTCTATATTTTGCAGTTTTACTGATAAATGTTCTATTGCTTTAAAGATGTAGAAAAAATTAATATTCATAAGTTATCTGAAATGCATCAAGGTTTTGAAGGAAGTCATCTCTGAAGAAGCTTAAGACGTTCTAAGCAACTAGTTCAGAAGTACTGACTGAAGATTGAAGAGCTATCTGAAGCCAAAACTGTCTGAAACCAAAGTTGTCTGAAGCCAAGCTGTTTGAAGCCAAAGGTCTGACTGACGTGGCAAATTCAAAGAGATTGTCTCTTTCCTTCATGCACCTCAAAACATTAGTCAAAAAGTACAAAAGGGTACTTCCACTAAAGTTTAGAATAGAAGTCATGTAACGTCCTAATTCCTCAATTCAAGAATAATGCCCGTTGGAGACACCATTCTCAAATTTCTGAAATTATTTCGTCCTATTACCGATATCTTTATACACATATTCGTCAAACACTCAAGTAATTCCAACGCTTACATACACAATTTCTTGGCCACTCAGTGGCTCAGAATAACAGTCATGTACAATTCCTGGTCTAATACTGTAACACCTTAAATTTCTAGCTAAGAGTCTAGTCCGTTGGAAACCAAATTCTTAACTTAGAATTTAGAGCGTAACGTTTCGACTATCAACTTATTCACGAAATTGCAAGAAATCCAACGAATTTTCAACAATTTAATGAAGCATTCTAAATAATAACACATAAGTCCTATGGATTTTAACATGTATATAAAACATAAGTTCATAAAGTTCGTCAAGTCAACAGTGTATACAAAAGTCTCTAGTAACTTCAAATTTTGACTAAGGCTATATACATATATACATAGTGTTCAACTTAAACCAAACAAAAGGGAACAAATGTCTACCCCAAGCTCTTCACTTCCCGAACTGAGAGTCTGATTTTCTTTTATTTATTTAATTTCTGAATCTGCAATATCCTCTAATCTGATGCTTTTTCCACTCTCGTCCCAATCTGCTATAATTCTGCTTAAAATAGCAAATTTCTATTTAAAATAGCATCATATTCAAATTTGTATCATAAATACAATTATAATAAATATTAACAAAAGGGATATTTGGGGCATAAATTACTATTAAATCCTTGATAAGTTAATAAAAACTATATGAAATTAACCGCTAATTTTACACTTATCACAATATCTATGTCAAACACAATTCATAATGTCAACCAATCCATCAAAAATACAACATGATGCACTCACTGTTGTGCCCAGCAGGCATGTTCTTATCACTTTCTGAGTTAGATGACAACTCCAGACTACGGGAACCCGACTTTCCGGGGACAATCCAACCCCAAACTGGACCGAAGATCGTGTTTCAATCCATTATTTATTCATTTTTACTCACATCACAAGGACCGGCTTGGTTTTTACTTTATACAAATCATATTATGATATATTAAAATAGTGATACTATGCTATAATAGCTACAAGTACATGAATTCCGTAATCTCGAGTATTCGAAGGTTTCAACTCTACGAACATACATTTAAATTTCCAATTCAAACACCAATCTAAACCTATTCCATTCCATTCATGAATAGTACTAACAAAGAATGTTAACCGAATAGAATCTCATATGAGTTACAAGAGCTGGAGTTCGATTAGTTTCAATAACTTTGAAACTAAGGATTCCGACGCCCGGATTTCTATACTTATATGCTCATCTATCGATATCAATCCGAACAACAAGAATTTTACCAATTCAAACAATCAATTAACCAAACATCAAGAAAGGGAAGAGAAAGGGGTGGGAGCATACAATGAGACAAATAGTTTCTACCATAAAAGTGAATTGTACTCACAAAATGTAGCAATTCAAGATGAAGGAATGTTAATCGATGATCTACGTGTGCCTCCTTGACCAAAAATCTCTTCTTAAAGCTTCAATTGAAGTTTCTCTCTCTAGGTTTTCTCTCTCTCTCTATTAGGTCGAAAAGGGGAAGAAGTGGGTGAAATTAATCTGATTTTTCGCACCAGAAATATATATATTAAGTGATGGTAATCGATTACAGACTTATTGTAATAGATTACCATAGGCTAAAAAGACGCTAAAAAAAACCCTTCTGGTAATCTGGTAATCGATTACCACTCCTAGTAATCGATTACTAGAACCCAGATTTCTGGTAATCGATTACCAAACCCTGGTAATCGATTACTAAAACTTCAGCTCTCAGGTAATCGATTACAACACTCCTGACAGGCGATTACCCAAAATTCAACTCTCTGGTAATCGATTACTACTTCCTGGTAATTGATTACCAAAAATCCTGCTCCGGGTAATCGATTACAGACTGTTAGTAATCGATTACCATAAATATAGCTCTCAGGTAATCGATTACAACCTGAGGGTAATCGATTACCAACAACTTAAACTTCTAAAAACTACTTAATCTAAATTCTTGAATTTATATTTTTCCCCCTAATTCTTATTACTTTCGGTTTCTCAATTGAAAATACGCAAATCACCCTTTAAACCTTATAAATTATGATAGCCTAATATGTGGGATGTTACATTCTACCCCCCTTAATGAAATTTTGTCCCCAAAACTGATTAAAGATACAAAAGTAAAATATAATACCTCAAAGGAACAAGTGAGGATATTGACTCTGAATATCTTCTTCTTTTCCCAGGTTGCTTCATCAGATGACAGGCCTTCCCAAATAACCTTAACCAATGGAATTGTCTTATTCCTCAAGGTTTTGGTACTTCTATTTACAATCTGTGCAGGCTTGGAAGGAATTGTGAGATTTTCCCTTAATTGTATTGATTCAGAGCTCAGAATATGAGAAGGATCAGGAACATACTTTTTCAGCTTAGACACATGAAAAACATTATGGATTTTGGACATATGAGGTGGAAGAGCAATCCTATAAGCAAGAGGGCCAACCCTCTGCAAGATCTGGAATGGACCAATATATCTAGGATTCAACTTTTTATTTTCACAGTTTTTCCAAGACCAGTGACAGGAGTTACTTTTAGAAAAACATGGTTCTCTCTCTCAAACTCTAAATCTTTTCTTCTGTTATCAGCATAGCTTTTCTGCCGGCTCTGGGCAGTTGCAAGATTTTTCCTAATGATCTTAATCTTTTCAGTAGTTTCCTGCACCAACTCTGGACCTAACAGGGCTTCCTCACCAATCTCATGCCAACAAACAAGAGATCTGCATTTCCTACCATACAGAGCCTCATAAGGCGCCATACCTATACTGCTATGGAAACTGTTATTGTAGGCAAACTCTATGAGAGGTAGGTACCTATCCCAACTGTCTGACTCCTCTAACACACAAGCTCTCAGCATATCCTCTAAGGTTTGGATGGTCCTCTCAGACTGACCATCAGTCTGAGGATGGTGAGTGGTGCTAAACCTAAGTTTAGTCTCGAATGACTGATGAAGTGCATTCCAGAACCTAGAGGTGAATCTAGGGTCCCTATCAGATATGATGCTAGAGGGAATGCCATGGAGCTTAACAATCTCCTTGACATACAAATCAACTAACTTTTTCAGAGGATAGGTATTCTTAACGGGAAGAAAATGGTCCGATTTAGTTAACCGGTTGATAAGTGAAAAATAGTTGATAAATTAGTATATATTTTATTTCACTTATCAAGGATAAAATGGTAATTTTGCCCCATTTTTATCCCTTTTATTTAATATTTAATAATTTGTATTTATTAATCCTAGTTGTGAATTTGATGTTATTTTAATAGATTTATTGTTAAATTTTGCAGGATTCTTGCAAAGATTCAATTCAGAGATTAAATGGCATTAAATGTGGAGGATTCATGCAAGATTGGAGATTGATTGAGGATAATTAATTAAAGATTTGAAGATTTGAATCATTAATGAGGAGATAGAGCCAATCAATCATAGATATTGCAGACAAGCTTCCCAAATAAACAAGGATTGCACAATGAATACAAAGATATCAGAAAATAAAGGGAAACAAGGAAGGACAAACGAGCAAAAACCAGTCTCGGGGAGAGATCAACAATTTAAAAGAGGAAAGTTGAAGCTGCAGACGCTAGCTGCGCTTCACCCGCGCTATAGCGCAGGTGAAGCGCAACTCTCTGGAACCTGCGCTACAGCCCGCGCTGTAGCGCAGCTTGAAGCGCAGAGCACGCAGATCACGTCCTCGTTGCCGTTTTTAAGAGGATCTCTTCCCAAATTTGCTTTGTCTTTCCTAATCTATAAATAGGAACCTCTTGCGTCAGTCCTAAGGGGGACGGAGTAACACATTTAGTAGATAGTCATTGTAATTCATTGATTATGTATCAGAGCTAAGTTTAGAGTAGGAGAGGAGGAGCGCTTCACGAGGATTGAAGATGGTGACAACATCTTCAATGGTTTGTATGGCTACTTCATGTAGTTAACTCTCCAGTAGGATTGGATGTAATTGATTCTATCCTTGAGTGTTATAAATGCTATATTATTATTTCAATAAGGTCCCTTTCTATAATGGTGGTTGTCTTATTCTGTGCTTATTCCTAATTCCCACGCTTGCGTCTGGAGTTATAGGCTAGTTTGTAATTAACGTTACGACTAAGATTGAGTTTGGGGGAGCCTAGACATAGGAAACTCAACCTCTGATTGAATAAGATTACTCGGTTATTACTGACGGCTCAAAGGGATATTTACTAATGAGCGAGGGGTAGTGTGAGTACTCTAAGTGAAGGAGAATTGCCAAATAGGACTTGGTAACCGATAGCAAAGAGTTAGGGGGTTGTAATTCCAGGATTCGAACATGGGCGTATTCTAATGAGCATAAGGTAGTGACAGTACTGGAGCGAAGGGCGCGTCTACCATTGGGCCTTGTTTATCGTCTAACTCTTACAAACTGAACAAAAGAGAGCAAAATAAGCCGAGATAAATCTGTCGCCTAGGAGAGCCCGCACAATTTATCCTTGAGTGTTAAGGTCGATGGGTAGGGGCTTTAGCAATAAAGTTTGTCTACATATTTTATAGAGTATACCAAAATAATAAGTAGTCTTTATATGCATAATGAGTGTGATGAGATGAAATCCAATCCTGATCCAAGTAAAGTGTCTCTAACTCTACCTTTCTAATTCCAATTAACTATCTACTCTTTTTACCATTCTGCAATCATACTCTCTAAACTGTGCTTCTCTTGATAAATACGATTTCGGTCTACATAAATAACCGTTCCCTGTGGATACGATACTCTTTCTTACTATTATACTGCTGGATTTGTGGTTCGCTTGCCAGAAACCCATCACCGGTCTACAATGACCCAGATGGCATCAAAGCCAGCCTGGACTCGTGGTAACCCTACCACAAAGTCCATAGCTATACTCTCCCACTTCCACTCAGGAATTTCTAATGGCATAAGGGTTCCTGATGTCTCTGGTGCTCTATTTTCACTTGCTGACAGGTCAGACACTTAGAAACATACTCAGCTATCTCCCTCTTCATTCCATCCCACCAAAACATCTTCTTTAAGTCCTGATACATCTTGGTAGTGCCAGGATGTACAGAAAACTTGCCCCTGTGGGCCTCCTCTAACACTAACTGCCTTACACTACCCCCTTAGGGACACAAACTCTTCCTTGGAAGAGAATTGTCCCATCATTCGATCTAGAAAATCCTGACTGCCCAAGTCTATTTTGAAGTTCTGGGTCCGAACCCTGAGCTTCCTTGATCAGAGCTTGAAGCTCACTAGTGATTTCTAGCCCGCACAACTGATATGCTTTCACTAACTTCAACACTAAGACTCAGGTTCCTAAACTCCTCTAGGAGACTCATTTCATGTACCATCATGATGATACATGGAGGGATTTCCTACTGAGAGCATCAGCCACTACATTGGCCTTGCCCGGGTGATACTTCAACTCAAAGTCATAATCCTTAAGAAATTCCATCCACCTTCTTTGCCTCATGTTGAGTTCTTTTTATCAAAGAGATATTTCAAACTCTTATGATCACTAAAGACCTCAAACCTCACACCAAACAAGTAATGCCTCCAAATTTTGAGGGCAAAAAACCACAGCCGCTAATTCTAAATCATGGGTAGGATAATTTTCCTCATGAGGCCTCAACTGCCTAGAGGCATAAGCCACTACTCTCCTTTCCTGTATCAAAACATCCTAAGCCCTTACCGATGCATCACTAAACACTTCAAAGGTCTTAGACAAATCCGGCAACGCCAGTACCGGAGCGGTGGTTAATCTTTCTTGAGTTCTAGAAAACTCTGCTCACACTTTTTGTCCCACACAAAGGCTTGACCCTTTCGAGTCAATCTTGTGAGGCAAAGCTAAACGGGAGAATCCATTGATGAATCTCCGGTAGTAGCCGGCCAATCCTAGGAAACTCCTAATTTCGTGACGGTCTTAGGTCTTTTCCATTCAAGAATGGCTTCTACCTTACTAGGATCAACTGATACCCCCTCTCTAGGGATTACATGTCCTAAGAAATGGACCCGGTTCATCCAAAACTCACACTTTTCAGGATTAGCAAACAATCTCTTTTCTCTCAGAGTCTCTAAAACAATCCTAAGGTGACTCTCATGTTCTTCTAGACTACAAGAATAGATTAGGATGTCATCAATGAATACAACAACAAACTGATCCAAAAGGACCGGAAGATTCGATTCATGTAGTCCATGAATACAACAGGAGAATTAGTAACACCAAATGGCATCACTAGATACTCATAGTGCCCATACCTAGTCCTAAAAGCTGTCTTAGGGATATCTTCCTTCTGATTAATCTGATGGTAACCCGACCTAAGATCTATTTTAAAAACACCGAGGCACCCCTGAGTTGGTCTAGAAGATCATCTATCCTAGGAAGAGGGTACTTGTTTTTAATGGTGACCTTATTCAATTGTCTATAATCTACACACAATCTCATACTCCCATTTTTCTTCTTCACTAGCAACACTGGAGCTCTCCAGGGTGACACACTAGGCCTAATGAATCCTTTAGCTATAAGATCCTCTAGTTGAGTTTTAAGTTCATTTAGTTCTAGTGGAGACATTCTATATGGAGCTTTAGAGATGGGTCCCGCACCTGGCACTAAATCTGTGGTGAACTCTAACTCTCGGTCCAGTGGTAAGGTTAAAACTTCACTAGGAAAAACATCTTGGAACTCCCGAACCATAGCTACATTGCTTAAATCTACTTTGGATTCTAAAGTTGAGGAAAGTGGCAAAATAAAACATTCACTCCCATCACTGAGACATTGGTTAACCTGGGTGACACTGGACAAAAGCATAGGGGGTCTCTCCCTCGAAGGAGGAGGAAAAGGGGGAAATATAACCTTTTTTATTGAAACAGTCTAGTGTAACCTGATTGGAAGACAACCAGTTCATTCCCAAAATAATATCCATACCCCTCAAAGGTAGACAAATCAAATCAACTACAGAAACCCTACCCTGTATAACAATAGAACACTTAGAACACATTAGGGAAGTGGATATAGCCTCTTTGGCTGGAGTGATTACATTAAGAATATATGGTAAGGAATCAACAAACAATTTTAACTGATCCACGCATTCAGAAGAAATAAAGGAATGGGTTGCCCCAGAATCAAATAATACAATCAAGGTGTTATCTCCTAGGGTGCACATACCTCGCAACAGATTATCTGCAGAAGCTTTACTTGCCCATTGAGGGTAAAAACTCTTCAGTGGTTTGAGGTTTTGGGAGTTCTTCAGTTTTGGACAGTCTCTCTTTATGTGACCCGGTTGCTTACAAGAATAACACGTTCTTCCCTGTCAGACACTCCCAGCATGCTCCTTTCCACACTTGTTGCACTTAAGTCCTCCTTGGCGTTGGGCCTGCTGAGTGGGCAAGACTGGTTTGCCTTGCCACTTAGGCTTGGAGCCCTTGCCCTGGAGGGGCACTTCGAACTTTCTTTTTCCCTTGTTTTGCATTGGTGTAGGTGAGGGAGTAGTTCCTTGAAAGTTTTCTCCGTAATGTAGCACTTGCAACCAACAACGAAAAATCTCTGATCTCTAATGTCCCAATCCGGTCCAACAGTTCAGGTCGTAGCCCTCCCTCAAATTGAGTTCACCTCCACTCCTCGTCAGTCACTGCTTGAAGGTAATGAGAATACTTTGCTAACTCTTCAAATTCGCCACATACTGACCCACTAACATGTCTCCTTTCCTGTGTTGTAGAAATTCTGTCTCCTTTTGCTTTTGATAGTTGCTGGAAAGTACTTCCCCAAAAACAAGTTTTGAAACACATCCCAAGTCATCGGAGTCTCCGCCTCTGCAGCCCGAACCCTAGCAGTCTTCCACCAGTCTTCAGCCTCCCTTTCAACATATATACTGCAAAACCAACCTTAGCCTCATCCGTACACTTCATCACGTCAAAAATCCGGTTCAAGTCCCGTAGCCAATTAGCAGCAACGTCAGGGTCGTAAACTCCGTTGAACTGCGGGGAGTGTGCTTCCTAAATTCTGACAATCCCACAGCAAAAGAATCCACAATAGAAGGTGGTGGTGGCTCTGTGTACCTCCTAGCCATTTCTTGAAGAATGGCTGCATTGGTGGCAGGTTGCTCCCGTGCCGCTTCGCTTGGACCCGATTCGCATTCATTTGTTCTCCATCATTTGAGTCAGGGCTTGAAGAGCTGCCGCCACAGGATCCCGAGTAGGACCCTGAGAAGATGATGATGATGATGAAGGAGGATAATTGACCCTTGGACGACCTCTCCTGCCGCCTGCCATAATTCCCTACATATCATCAAGTAAATTTCGAGGTGATCAGTCTCTCAATTCACAAAATAATAATTAGATATCATTAACAAACCACAGAATATCCTAACTTCACAATCCAAATGGATTGAACTGATTTGATACCAAAATGTAACACCTTAAATTTCTAGATAAGAGTCTAGTCGTTGGAAACCAAATCTTAACTTAGAATTTAGAGCGTAAGGTTTCAAATATCAACTTATTCAAGAAATTGCAAGAAATTCAATGAAATTCAACAATTTAATGAAGCATTCTAAATAATAACACATAAGTCCTATGGATTTTAACATGTATATAAACATAAGTTCATAAAGTCTGTCAAGTCAACAGTGTATACAAGTCTCTAGTAACTTTAAAGGCATATTACATCTATACATAGTGTTCAACTTAGAACCAAACAAAAGGGAACAAATGTCTATCCCAAGCTCTTCACTTCCCGGACTGAGAGGCTGGCAAAGTAGGTACTGATCAGCTAAAACAATCCACATAACGTGTGGTGAAATAATCTACAGTGAATACAAAACACATGCATGAATGCAAGGGAATTAAGATACCATGTCAAACACAATTCATAATGTAACCAATCCATCAAAAAAATGCAACATGATGCACTCACTGTTGTGCCCAGCAGGCATGTTCTTATCACTTTCTAGAGTTAGACCTGAGCTCAGATACGGAACCGGCTTCCCAGGGACAAATCCCACCCAAACTGGACCGAAGTCGTGTTTTCAATACCATTATTTATACATTTATTCACAGCACAAGGCCGACTTTGGTTTTTACTGTAACAAAATAATTATGATAAAATAGTGATACTATGCTTTAAATATGACAAGTAATGAAATTCCGCTAATCTCGAGTATTTCGAAGGTTTCGACTCTACGAACATACATTTATATTCCAATTCAAACACCAATCTAACCATTTTCCATTCATGAATAGTATAAACAAAGAATTTTAACCGAATAGAATGCTCATATGAGTTACAATCGAGGTGGGGGGTTTATAGTTTCGATAGTTTCAATAGTTTCGATAACTTCAAAAACTAAGGATTTCGACGCCCGATTCTATACTTATATGCTCTATCTATCGAAATCATATGAAAAACAAGAATTTACCAATTCAAACAATCAATTAACCAACATCAAGAAAGGGAAGAGAAAGGGGTGGGAGCATACAATGAGACCAATAGTTTCTACCATAAAAGTGAATTGTACTCACAAAATGTAAGCAATTCAAAGATGAAGGAATGTTAATCGATGATCTACGTGTGCCCTTGACCAAAAATCGCTTCTTAAAGCTTCAATTGAAGTTCTCTCTCTCTAGGTTTTCTCTCTCTCTCATTAGGTCAAAAAGGGGAAGAAGTGGTGAAATTAATCTGATTTTTCGCACCAGGAATATATAATATATTAAGTGATGGTAATCGATTACAGATTACTGTAATCGATTACCATAGGCTAAAAAGACGCTAAAAAAACCCTTCTGGAAATCTGGTAATCGATTACCACTCCTAGTAATCGATTACTAGAAACCCAGATTTCTGGTAATCGATTACCAAACCCTGGTAATCGATTCTAAAACTTCAGTTCTCAGGTAATCGATTACAACACTCCTGACAGGCGATTACCCAAAATTCAGCTCTCTGGTAATCGATTACTACTTCCTGGTAATCGATTACCAAAAATCCTGCTCTCGGGTAATCGATTACAGACTGTTAGTAATCGATTACCATAAATATAGCTCTCAGGTAATCGATACAACCTGATGGTAATCGATTACCAACAATTTAAACTTCTAAAAATTACTTAATCTAAATTCTTGAATTTAGATTTTCCCTCTAATTCTTATTACTTTCAGTTTCTCAATTGAACATAGGCAGATCACCCTTAAACCTTATAAATTATGATAGCCTAATATGTGGGATGTTACAAATACAATATTATACAACACACACAGATAAAACTAAATCCCTTAAGAGTACAACGGGTAACTGGGGAGGGCGATCCGCTCTGCAAGCTTAGTCCTCACTCATTGGTTTAATCAATCTGTCTTGCATAAAACTAATGTGGTCCCACAAAGTGGGGTGAGACTAGTTCTCACTGAGCATAGCAGCAACAAGCAGGTGGTGGGGAAAGCAAGATATGAGAGTGCAACACCCAACAAGATTCCGCAATTCAAACTTACCATTCTAGTCAATCTATCATCATATCATATCTTAACTCAATAGGGATACATATAAATGCACTCATAGCTAAGGAAAAACATACTAATCTGTTCTCATATCATTTCAACTCGATTTAAACATATAAATGCAAACCCTACACAAATATGCCACGCATGATCTGCATTACTCGACAGGCGGGGTCTTATCACTTAACTCAATGTGACTAGACCTGAGCTCAGACTACAAGGAACGTCTTCCTTGGGTACTAATCATCGCCACTGGGTACTAATCACCCTATCTTAACTCAAACTCTGAAATCAATCTTTTCTCTTTAGGTTACTCGGGCCGAAGCCAAAACGGGTCGAAGCCGTTTTCTCAGGCCGAAGCCTAACTTTTCTCAGTCTTAAGTGGGGCCAAAGGCCAAAAAGATGTAATGCCACAACACATAGCAATATCACATGTATAGATAACATACAACACATAATAGATCTAAGCATTTCCATAGTAACAACACCACCCCAAGCATGTGAATCTAAAGATAAAACCTCCAAATCAAACCCTAAATGAAAATCTCTAGTATAATCACCACCAATGAATGGAATACGACCAACATAGTCATAATATTTAGCACAAGCAATAAATAGTACCTAAACTTAGCAAAATTCCCAACTCCAAACCCTAGATAGGGGTATCTAGCTCAATCTCTTTCAGACATTCAATACAACTAAAATCAATCGGTAAATAGTCCTAAACAATCACATACAACCTCAAGAAAGGAAAAGGAAGGAGTGGGTACATGGAGGATCAATCATACAAAATGGAGTGAATGTGTGTGAGATTTACTCACCTCTAATGGAGCACAAATGGAGAACAGGATGGAGGGGAAGGTGAATCCAAGCTCCAATGGGAGGTGGAGAAGGCTCCAAGCTAGCTTTGCTCCTCTTTCTCTCACTTTCTCTCTCTAGAATCCTCCCTCTCTCTAAAACCCTAAGGGAACTATAAAAATGAAGAAGGTGTGGTTCTGCGCGTTTAAAAAAGATAGGGACGCGCTTGCGTGCTCAAGCGGGCATAAGCGCACTCAAGCGCGTAACTCCCGGAGTTTCTCAATAAAAATTGCACGCGCGCGCTCAAGAGCGCAAACTTTAAGAGTTGCGTTCGCTTAAGCGCGCATCAGCACGCTCGGGCAGCCAAACTTTCTGTTTAAAGGTGCAAACAAGATCGGAATACCATCGTAAAGCATATGAAACTGAAGCCCCAGATCTTAGCTTTCTAATGCAAGTGGAATCACCTCAATTGGAAATCCATAACTCTATATTAGCAAATTAATGCACCAAGGTCATTAGGCTTAAAACCCAAAATTAAGCAATAACCTTGGTTGAAGCCTAACGGGGCAAACTTTACATAAGCCATGTTATAACTCATCAATTGACTCCAAGAAGGCTAACGTTAAGGGTTCTAAGTGTCTATGAGACTATGCTCCTCTATTCCCTTGTTCCTTTCCATAAAATCACCTTCTACCCCAGTTCCTTTAAAAATCATAACTCTTAATCGATTCCTTTACTCTAATCTTATTTTCCCTTCCAACCCCGAAGTTCTCATCTTACTTATGACTTCCCTTCTTGAGGTGGGATTCACAGCCTAAGGCTTCCACGATATTTCTAGATTCTAATTTCCGGGACCTTACAAGTCAAATGAGGAAAGTCTGCATTGCAGAAATTGCAGAAGTCGGAATTGAAATTACATCTCATATTGCGTCAGAAGTGTATCTCACAACGGGATGAATGGAATTAAATGCTATCTCTCAACGGACCTCTAAATGGTTTTTTCAAGGTTAAAGCCTATATATACCGAAGATCTTTGTGAAGATAAGAATGTGTGTGTGACAAAAGTTGTTGGAAAAATATTGGCCAAAATCCAACAAAAAGAAAATACGCAAGAAGTTGAACTGCTATTATAGTTTTCTCACTATGATATTCCCTGTACAAATCAACTTTCATATTCAATGTCAAAAGCACAAGGAAAGACTAACACCCAAAGCTAACCTGGAAGGACCCAAAGAAAAGTGGGTACCAAAGTTCATAAATGGTTCTGTTACAAGCACACTCTGCAACACAAAAGAAGCAGCACAAGGAGCATATGGACAATGGGTATTTGCCACTCATAATAGAGAAAAGTCTTTGTTCCAAAATTCTAGACTCAAAGATGATGAAGTAATCATAGTTGGTTGACACAACAATAAAGAAAATAGACTAAAATGCTATGTTTGAACCTTTCTGCATTGTCTGAAATTGCATGTGTTAGGAATATGCACTAGAGACTTATACATTTATGAATATCCATCACTTGTATCATGTTATTTTATAAAGGCAAACATATTCTTTAAAATTATTGTCCTTAGAATCGTAAGCTTAAACTTCATAAGGAATCAAGTAGATGACTTGGTCGTGAGATCTTATGAAGAACTATTCTTAAATAGTCCCTAGTCAAGTATCATCTTAGGACAAAGATGCATTTAGACTAGTATGTGAGTTCATTGATGATAACATCTCACGAATCATGGATATGAAATATCATGTGCTCACATAGGTACACATTAAGAGTAATGGTGTACTGGACAGACCCACCTTAAGAACGTTGCATGGGTTGTTACATAAGTGTCATGAACGTTTCTTAAATTAATAAATGTTATATGAAGTCCTTCGACCTGAAATCACTACGATTCCTACATAAGGAATAATATGTTTCAATTATCATCAAACGTTACCTGTAACAGGGTAATCATAAAGTTGATTTTTGGACATAATAAATTATGGAGGAATGTGAGTGCCCTAGATGGGATTTGTCCCTCCTATGTAACAAGAGTTATATCTGTAGGCCTCTTGATAAATTGAGACTGCAAAATGCATGGCCATGCTCAGGAGGATAAATATGAGATATTTATTTTCTGTACAGTCTACTTGGGGATCAAGAAAATATAAAATTGAACTATACAAGGTTGACACAATTCATGCCCTTGTGTTCAATTAGATATTTGGACAAAGGGACAAATCATATAAATTATTATCATAAAATAGGATTTATCAAAGTTATTGATAAACTCAATATTTGGGTAGTGATGTGTTGCTAGATACCGCTCACTATTTATGATATTAAATATAAAAGGATTTTATTTTAATATTATAACCAAATATTAAAAGCCTATCGGGTCACACGCATACAACAAGCCATTAGGAAAGGATAATAATTCTAATTAAATTAAATTAGAATTATTACATAATGGGCCATGCCCATAAGTGTGAGGGTTAAGTGAGTGAGGGGGTAAAACCCTATCTACCACTCTATAAATAGAGCATAAGATGCACTACCCCGAGACACATGAGCAATCGCTTCTTACTTTCTAAGACTACTAGCAGAGCTGAGGAGGGTTTCCTAGTTCGGCTGTTGGCGTGCATACCAATAGAGACGTGACTACACTTGCCTCGTTTATAATCCTAATAAGGTACGACCTTTCGTTTCAATACCTTTTATGACTTGATTCGTTTTTTCGCAAAACGATTATAACAAAGGAGGGAATCCATTTATTTCCGCTGCACCCTGACCACATGCTTGATTCCCTTCAACATGTCTGTCTGAAAATTTATGTGTGTCTTATATTAACTGACTATCTGAAAGTCCATATTTCTGAACTTGACATAAGTGTCTAACGTATTACTTGAGTGACGTGGTCATCTGAAAAGTTTAAAATTCAACTTCTAAATAAAGTGGACCTTTGCACTTCGTACATTCTCCAAGGGTACAAGAAGTTCAATCCTATGTTGTATGGCGAAGCTGAACCTTCAAGCTACAAGTCTCAGGCCATGCTCGAAAAATCTAGAGTTATTCACTCAATTCTTGGATATTTGATTTTGCCAAAATCTAGAAGCAGAAATCACGTCTCGGAGATAAAAGAAGAGGAGAATAAGAAGGAACAAGAAGATCTTGATTTCGTCTTAGCTAAGGCTTCTCAATAAGCCTATATTGAAGATCTAAAGCTGGAACAACAAGATTCCTCCCAAAGGAAACAAAATAGAAAGACCAAGAGGTCAGCTGTGAAAAAGAAACCAAAATTCTTTGTTCCTGTTGATGCTCAAGTTGAGAAGAGGATAACCAGAAGGGCTAGTGCTGAAGCTGTTCAAGTTCATATTGCTACAGTCCAAGTTAGTGCCTTGGCTGAGCTAAAAAAGAAGAACATGGAGGAGAGGAAGAAAAATCTTATAAAAAAGGATCTTGAGGAGACTAACATGTCTGAAGAACCTAAACTGGTCTCAGGTAATGTGGGAGCTCCAATGAAGAACCCCTAGTACCTTTGGTAGTAAAAGCACCTGGAGCCACAAGAGAATCTGAAAGTCCTCCCTCTAAAGAAGAGGTGTACTCTGATATCCTTGATGACATCCCATGCATAATAGGTGGGACCACAGGATGATTTGAGGTGATCTCAGAAATTGTACCTTTAGAGTTTCTGGAACCACATCTGACTTGGCAATTAACCGAAGTCTGAAAGTACCTTAAGGTGGTCTGAAGAAGCACCTCACAGGCCTTATCCCATTCCCTGGGATGAGGGGCCAAGAGTTCCCAAATTCAAATGTTTGAGCCTACTTCAGATCAGAAAGCCTAAAATAGATGTGTTGGACAAAATTGATATAGAGCCAATAGCTGTAACCTATAAAAGGTGGCATAATCAATGGCCTGAGAAGGAGAATCAGATTGAGTATGGTTTGCAAAAATAAGGTATGAACCTCCAGTACCAGATCACTGGATGAGAACTCTGGACCCCCATGCTGAAAGAAGCAATGAATTAATGTCTGAAAGCAACTGGTACATGTTGAAGTTCCTGGAAGCTGAAGGAGATGTTGTGGCACATCATAAGAGAAAGTGGTTTGGTAGAAGATCCTACAGGCCCCAATTGCCCTGTAAGGTGAATAAAGAACCAATATTTTGGTGTATCTTGATCGGATAATTCCAAGAATTCCCTTAGATACTTTAATGTACTTTAAAGAGAAGAAGTTCTACACTGGGCACTCTAGTCCTTTTCCTTGGAAGCCTCTCACACCTGTTCAATAGAAAGAAATCATGAAGAGGAAAGGATTAGACCACTCTGAGATAGAATGGGTTTGGGACTCTTACTGGGAATTAAGGGAAGCTGAAGGAGAATGTTCTTATCCTGATCCTGAAAATGAAACTCATGGAGCTGAACTTGTGAGAATGAAAGATTACTCTGATGCTGTGAGTAAAGGTCCATTTGCTCAGGAGCGGATTGATTTCATATACCACAAGGGAAAGTTTCCTATGGGAGATTTTATGCATGAAGAATGGTAGTTGCTGAAGAAAACCAACAACTGGTACTTCTATTTTATTAAAGTTCCAGGTGACTTTGGTTTTCCAAATGATGCAACCTACTTCAGATTATCCTCTCCCTACCTGAACATTGTCTTCAAAGAGCTAGATGCTGATCTAATTGAACAAAATGATGCTCTTCACATAAGACTAGAGGAAATGGAAAGGCATCAAGTGAAAATGGAAGCGACCCATGTAGAACTCATCCAAAGACAAGATCGGTTATTGGCTCAGACTGCACAGATTTGAGTTGAAAATAAAATGTTTAAGACTATTGTACTTTCTGAAATAGCTAAAACCACCGATTCCTTATTAGAATCTATTATGGGAGCTTTGAAAAAGTGATAGTTTTGAACCATTAATAAAATGAGATCTTACTCTATTATGAATTTTTGAACTTGAATGGTTATAATTTGAACTGTTATGCACTTTACATTATCTTAATACTTGGATGGCTATACTCCTCTACTGTTAATTGGATGGTTATATTATCTTGCTTTGTTACTGATTCTAATGCTTCAGTTACCCTTTTGAAGTATGACAAAAGGGGGAGTATATTTACACCGACTTTAAATTTGAAGTGTACAGTTCAGGGGGAGCAAAAAAGCAAGCAAAGAAAGCAACTTTAAAGGAGTTTCCTAATTGAGGGGGAGGAGCTCTAATCAAATCAAAGTTTTACTCATACTCCTTAACTTAGTTATATTTAAAGCAAGTTTACTTAAAGTTTTCCATCATCAAAAGGGAGAGAATGTTGAGTCTCAAGACTTTGAAAGTCTAAGACATCCTTACGCTAAGACTTTAGTCTATGATTTTGAAGAGTACAAACCTAAGATAAACTTCTCTACACTCTGCAGTTTTACTGATAAATGTTCTATTGCTTCAAAGATGTAGAAAAATTAATATTCATAAGTTTTCTGAAAATCATCAAGGTTCTGAAGGAAGTCATCTCTGAAAAAGCTTAAGGCGTTCTGAAACAACTAGTTCAGAAGTATTGACTGAAGACTGAAGAGTTGTCTGAAGCCAAAACTGTCTGAAGCCAGAGCTGTCTAAAACCAAAATTATCTGAAGCCAAGCAAACTGAAGCCAAAGGTCTGATTGACGTGGCAAATTCAAAAGATTGTCTCTTTCCTTCACACAACCTCAAAACATTAATTAGGAAATACCAAATAGTACTTTGACTGAAGTTTAAAATAGAAGTCAAATGAGGAAAGCCTGCGTTGCAGAAATTGCAGGAGTCAGAATTGAAATGACATCCCACACTATGTCAGAAGTGTATCTCACAATGGGATGAATAACATTAAATGCTATCCCTCAACGAACCTCTCAACGGTTCTTTCAAGGTTAAAGTCTATATATACCGATGATCTTTGTGAAGATAACATGGTGTGTATGACAAAGCCATTGGAAAAGTATTGGCCAAAATCCAACAAAAAGAAAATATGCAAGAAGTTGAACTGCTATTAAAGTTTTCTCACTATGATGTTCCCTATACAAATCAACTTTCATATCCAGTGTTAAATCACTGTTATTCTTTGTACGCAATTGAGAACGAAAAACTTCAAGTTCTAAGTTCATCGTAGTTTTTGTAAATACCCAAAGTTGTTGTAAGAGCCTGAAGAGGCTTGGTAAGAAAGAATACTTGTCTGAGAGCCTGGAGAGGCTTGGTTGAAGAAAGAATACTTGGTGTAGAGCCTGGAGAGGCTTGGTTGAAGAAAGAATACCTGGTGTAGAGCTTGAAGAGTCTCAGAGGAAAGATACTTGCAATCTGTTGAGATTAGTGGAAAATATAGTAGCATGTTGGCTCTGGGACTGGACGTAGCTCACAAGTGAAGTGGGTGAGCCAGGATAAATTTTCCTGAGTTTTTCCTTCCCTTAAACTCTTTACGTTTGATTTTAACTAACAAGAAAATGTTTTTTAACTAGGTTCTTATAAGCAGTTATTAAAACTCAATTTGTGAAAACAAATTTAATACATCTGTCTGAACATCTTCAGACAAGGAGAATTTCTTATAGCTTTCAAACCTGTCTGAAACGTCTTTAAACTCATATTACGAAAAGGTTTCCTAAAAACTTTTAAAGTTTATAAAAACACTATTCAACCCCCTTCTAGTGTTTCCTATGTGTTCCTACAACCATGACATTATTTCCTAGAGAAGAGAGGGTGTACTTGAGTCCTGACACTATATGGAATGATTGATTGACAACTGAGTTCTTAAATGATATTAGGTGTTTTGTACTTCCTTATCACAAGTTGGTGTTAAAGATAGGAGTGTTTGTCATGCTAATGAGTAATCTTGATATATCTACTGGACTTTGCAATGGAACCAAATTAATAAAAATGAAGGTCATACATTGTCACATGTTGTGTGTGTTTACCAAAACCAATTTCTTACATGGTCAATTATGCCTCTGTTTTTTTACCGTTGCAACAGTGCAAAACCATGGTTTTACAGAATTGATTTTAAATCACTTCCATCCAACTTGCTTCGTAAAACGTGTATAGTCAATCATTCATTTCCAAAATCAATTCTACTCAACTATAAACCATATAGACACTATATGTGTTGTTTCTAGGGTTAAGTCTCAACAAGAACTTATGATTCTTGTATGTCATGACAATTTTAAGTGTTGTAATGTGACAAAAAGTATGGTATACAAGGAGGTATTTTAAAAAATATAAATGAAACAAAGTGTATAATTTTCCATTTTTAATTATTAATATTTGCTATTTGATTTTCCAAATCCATTTTGTCTTTGTTTAATTTTTTATATTCTTTATATACTATTAAGTATAGAATTAAATATTGAAAAGGAATAAATCATTATTATTTTTTAATTACACATATTTAACAAATTATGTATAGTATATCATTCAATGTTTTTAATCTATTTGATTAATAATATACGTGCATCACACGGGTTGGACATTAGTTAATATCATACTTATAATTAAGTTTTTTTTAACTATTGTCGTCGGAATAAATTATAAATGTTTTAATTATAATAACAAGGAGTACCTTATAAAGATTTCATGACATGCAATGGAGATTTAAGGAATGGTTGCGATGACAACTTGTGGGATCACTGCAGTTGTGAGTTATAACGATTAGGGTGATGCAGAAAAGTTCGAAACTTATGAAGGAGACTAGTGTTAAGGAATTTGGTACTTTTTAACTTTTTTAAAAACAACGTGTAGAAATCGTTTGATTTTGTTCTGGAGTAAAACTATACTCCAACTCGACATGACATGGTGGCATTTTATGAGTCACATTGTCGTCTTAATATGATGACATTCTGACGAGGAATGTCAAATATAGTAGTCGACTAGACCAGTCGAGATATGAGCTCAGATACCCCACTTATACTTTCGAGAAGCATTGACGAGATGGCGCGACATACCGTGTCCTCATCTATATCCGAGGATCTACCAACATTAAAGACTCCACTAGCGCGTGTGTTTGAATGACGACAGAAGTGGCGCGTGAACCCGTAAATCACGGGGACGGTTACACGCGCGTAACCAACTTTCCCGCCCAAATCACATTATAAATACAGGTGATTCTGAGAGAAAAGGTACGCATTTTCTATTACAATCATTACTGTTTCCTATCTCTCTGATACACACTCTTACGTTAGCATCGGAGTCCCTTGCAGGTACCCCTGCACCACCGTCCCACTTCAACGTTCAGAGATCGAAGCTTGCAGTGAAGAAGATTCACTCCCGGACTTTCCAGAAGTTCATTGGCGCCGTCTGTGGGGAACTTTAGTTCTCAAGTTTATAATCCTTCGATCTCCAGATTAACCTTGATCGTCTCCTTGCACAATGGTGACTACCAGAAGTGGACAGTCTCAAACCGGAGAAGGAACCATTCCTCACGTAACTTCAACCACCATTCCAGCCATGACTTCTTCCGTGGCCGGAATTGTTTCGACACTTGCCGGAATCCCGATTCCAACCTCTCGCACGGGACCATCGCGAGCAAGAAATGTTCCATTGCTCATTCCAGAAAACCTCAGAGCATCATCACCACCTCCAAACCAACCTTCCAGAGGAGAACTGATCGACTTCATCAGACGTCAGGAAGAGATGTTAGGCGAATATGCTCGACGCCTCGATCGGTTGGAACACGAGCGTGAAATTGAGCTCCTCAACCGACGTACTGTCGCAGATCTTGTGCAGAAGACAAAAAACCACTCAGCATCAGGCCTCCAGAGAGAAGACACCTTTCCAAACAAGAAAGAAATTCCGACTCCTATGCCGACTCAGCGGTCTCCGAGAATTTCAGTCCAATCAGTGCACTCGAACTCGCCACCACCGGGAAAATCATTCCGGTAAACGACGAGTCAGACATATACATGACGAAGAGGTGATTCAAGTCGTCCTTCCCTTCTCTGAACGGATCATGCTTTTCCCTATCGACAAGAGGTTCGAGAAGGTTCCGGTTCCAGAGTTATATGACGGAACAGGTGATCCGCTGGAACACTTGGATGTTTATGAATCCGCTATGTCGGTAAGAAGCGCATCAGGTCCAATCATGTGTAGAGTTTTTCCTTTGTCGTTGAAGAAGACCGCTGAGATGGTTCCAGACCCTACCTGCGAGGTCATCAACACCTGGGCCGAGTTACGCAGTAAATTCATCACAAGCTTTACCACAAGTAAGGTTCAACCAAAGACGGAGGCATCTTTAAAACAAATCCGTCAAGGACCTTCAGAATCTCTGCGAGATTATATCAGTAAGTTCACAAGAGAAGCGTTGCTAGTCCAAGGTCTTCAACCGGAGTCCAACTTATGCTGGCAAAAGATGGGCTCATACCACATTCTCCTTTTTGGATAGACTTATCCAAAAGAAAACCAAATAACATGGAGGAGTTTTTGAATCGTGCGGAGAGTTACATCAGTTAGAAGACGAAGAAATGGCTTTGAAATTGAAAGATACGGTATCGACAGATCAACCACAGAAGGAGCAAGGGCAGAAGAGTAAAAATAAAGAAAATAAAGGCAACAGAGAGCCTTTCGGACGATATACATCTATACCCCCTTAAATCAATCTCGCGAGAAGATCATGAACGAGATTCTCCATGTCGAGATGTACGAAGCTGGCATGAGGAGACCAAGACCTCAGAGGACGGGGCCAAATACCGACAAGACCAAATACTGCAGATTCCATAAATCTCATGGCCATGATACAGACCAATGCCTCAATTTGAAAGATTCCATCGAGGAACTCATCCAACGGGGGAAACTTCGAAGATTCAAGAAGGAGGCTGATTATCAGTCAAGAAGGGATAACACCCAGGGTCGGGGACATAACGAAGGAAAGGATGAAAGACGACACGAATCTAGCCGACATGATAGAAGCAGATCCGAACGAGGTCCCCTCGTCCAGAAAGGTCGACATCTAAGAGGCCATCTGATAAATCTCCACCTCACGATTCTCATCGAGAACGTAGAAGCGTCTCTCGACATCACACTCCATCTCGAGAAGAGCCTTCCTCTTCAAAACATCCAGTGATCTATGTGATAGCAGGGGGATTCGCAGGAGGAGGAGAATCAAGCAATGCAAGGAAAAGGCATTTGAAAGAAGTTATGTCGGCATCATCTTCCCCCATCCGCGAGGTGGCACGCGACGAAAACTTCCCCCATTAACTTTTTCAGAAGAGACTATGGCCCAGTCATCCCAGGACACGATGATCCAATGCTCATAAAGGTCATGATGGCAAATCATGAAGTCAGGAGAGTCTTTATCGATCAAGGAAGCTCGGCAGACGTTCTGTTCATGAAGACTTTCCACCTCCTCAACATTCCTAAAAAGATATGATTCCATATAAAGGGGGCGATTTGATTGGGTTCACAGGAGATAAAATCCACCTGCCGGATATGTAGAACTCCTCGTGACATTTGGTGAAACTCCTTTAACCAAAACCACTAAAGTACGGTTTTTGGTGGTCAACTGCCCGGCGACTTATAACGCGATTTAGGAAGGCCGACTCTCAACACAATTGGGCGATCATCTCGACCAACCATTTGATGATGAAATTTTGGAGCGATGACGGGAAGGTGATCAGCTTGCGCGGCGACCAAGTAATGGCACGTTCTTGTTATAAAGAATCTTTAAAAATTTCCAAGACAGAGAAGTCAATTCCACCGGAGAAACGCGAGGAACATCCATCATCAGTTGGTGTAATGTTGACAGACTTGGATGTCAGGAAGACTTCAAAGAAACCCGTCCTATTCCCGACGGAGATTTAAAACATTACAGATGGATCCAAACCCGACCAAACAGTCCAAATTGGTTGTGGATTATCAGAGAAAGTTGAAGAAGAACTCTGCACCCTCATCCGACAAAACGCCGACTTATTTGCCTGGACCGCCGCCGATATGCCAGGTCTAGACCCCGAGGTCATTTGTCATCGGCTCTCCGTGGATCCGAAAGTCAAACCAGTCGAGCAACGGCGAAGAAACATGTCGGTGGATAGAGCAGAAGCTGTAAAGCAGCAAGTAGTGGAACTACTCGACGCCGCCTTTATCCGAGAAGTCAAATACACGACTTGGTTGTCTAATGTAGTTTTGGTTAAAAAATCAAATGGAAAATGGCGAATGTGCGTCGACTATACCAATTTAAATAAAGCATGCCCTAAAGATTCTTACCCCTTGCCTAATATCGACCGATTGGTCGACAAATCTTCTGGTTTTCGCCTCTTATCTTTTATGGATGCATATTCGGGATATAACCAAATTCCAATGTACCCTCCTGACCAAGAAAAAACGGCGTTCATGACTGAAGGAGCAAACTATTGTTATCGAATGATGCCATTTGGACTTAAGAATGGGGGCAACTTACCAGAGGATGATGAATATGGTGTTTCAACGTCAAATTGGTCGAGTGGTGGAGGTTTATGTAGATGATATGATAGCAAAAAGCCTGACAGATGAGACTCATACTCAAGATCTCGGCGAAGTCTTTGACCAACTCCGTCGATATAATATGAGACTCAATCCCAAGAAATGCACTTTGGAGTTCGTGCAGGGAAATTCCTCGGTTTCATGCTTACGGAGCGAGGTGTAGAAGCTAATCCTGATAAATGTCGCGCCATCCTCGACATGAAAGCCCCACCTCGGTAAAAGAAGCAACAATTAACAGGAAGGATCGCCGCATTAACAAGGTTCATTTCGAAGTCCGCATCCCGGGCACTCCCATTCTTTCACCTCTTAAAGAAAGGAAAGTCTTTTGATTGGAACGATGAATGTGAAGAAGCCTTTCAGCAAATAAAGGTAATATTATCATCACCACCCGTCTTGTCGAGGCCAAATGTAGGAGAAACACTTTACTTATATTTCAGTTGGGGAGGAAGCGATTGCCGCACATTGATCCGAGAACAAGAAGCCACTCAACTTCCAGTATTCTTCATAGCAAAGCCCTGCAGGAGCAGAACTGAGGTATCCAAGGGTAGAAAAAATGGCATTAACATTATCACAGCAGCTCGTCGACTTCGACATTATTTTCAAGCTCATCCAGTCATTGTGAGAACCGATCAACCGATTAGACAAATCCTTCACAGACCAGATCTGGCCGGTAGGATGGTATCATGGGCTGTTGAGCTATCCGAATTTGGGGTGACTTACCAGCCTCGGCAAGCAGTCAAGGCCCAAGTCCTTTCAGACTTCATAGCCGAATTAACTCCGACATCTGAATCCCTGATAATTGGTGGGATATGCATGTCGATGGATCCTCAAATAAAAAAGGAAGCGGAGCAGGAATACTCTTAGAAAACTCAGAAGGTGTCATCTTGGAGCATTCTTTGAGCCTATCGTTCCCAACATCCAATAATCAAGCCGAATACGAAGCAATGATAGCAGGATTGAGAATGGCGACCGAGGTCGGGGCGAAACGAGTTCGTGTCAACAGCGATTCACAACTAGTAGTCTCACAGATCAACGACACTTACCAAGTAAAAGATCCCATGCTGGAAAAATACCTTGAAGTCGTCAGAAATCTATGCAGTAAATTTGTCGAGGTTGAGATAAACCACATCCCCAGAGAAAGAAACGCCAGGGCCGATATACTTTCAAAACTCGCCAGTACAAGGTCGTCAGGAAATAACAAGTCTGTGATTCAAGAAGTAATCTCGGCACCAACTGTCGTCATGTCAATAGATGAAAAGGTATATGCTGGTATGAAGATATACAGAAATACCTTCAAGATGGAACCTTACCTGATGACCCTGACAAGTCGAAGCGTATTTTGAGGCAGGCGGCGAGGTATTGTCTGATAGACGGAGTCTTATATCGAAGAGGCTTAGCACAGCCACTCATGAAGTGCATATCAGGAAACATTATCGAATATGTCATGGCCGAAGTACATGAAGGCATATGTGGACATCACCCTGGAGGTCACTCATTATCTCGGAAAATCTTGAGGGCAGGATATTACTGGCCCACCATGGAAGTCGACTGTGTTCTATATGTCAAAAAATGCCCATCCTGCCAGAAACATGCTGACATCCACAAAGCACCTGCCGAAGCTTTATGGTCCATTTCCGCCCCTTGGCCATTTTCATGGTGGGGAATTGATATATTGGGCCCATTCCCAGCAGCTCCAGGACAATTAAAGTATCTTGCGTGGCAGTAGATTACTTCACCAAATGGATTGAGGCTCAACCATTAGCTAAGATCACGGCAAAAAACTTATCCAAGTTCTTTTACCGATTCATCATCTGCAGGTTTGGAATCCCAAACACAGTGGTATCCGACAACGGCACACAATTCACTGATAAAGGATTTCGAGGTTTGATGGCGGACTTTCACATAACACATAGATTTTCCTCAGTGGAGCATCCCCAAACAAATGGACAGGCCGAAGCGGCCAACAAGGTAATCCTTAAAGGCCTTAAGAAAAGGCTTGAGTCGGCAAAAGGACTCTGGGCTGAACAATTACCCAATGTTCTGTGGGCTTATCACACAACCCCACATTCAACTACGGGAGAAACGCCATTCAGATTGGCTTATGGAGTTGATGCCGTGATTCCAGTAGAGATCGGTGAAGAGAACTTTCGACTTCATGCCTATGATAAGAATTGTAATGAAGGAAGGATGCGAGAAGAATTGGATCTAATAGAGGAAGTACGCGAAAGAGCCTCAATCCGAGAAGCGGCAATTAAATTACAGTCTGCAAGACGTCGACAAAAGAGCCTCATTCCGCGTTCCTTTGAAGTTGGGGATTTGGTCTTAAGAAGAGCCGATGTTGGCAATAGAAATGCAACTCAAGGGAAGTTAGCCGAGAATTGGGAGGGACCATACCGTGTCATCTCAAAAACAGGAACTGGGGCATATAGAATAGAAACTTTACTTGGAATTCCATTACCACGAACTTGGAATATCGACAAGCTCCGGAAATACTTCAGCTAACTGTAAATTTTTGAATAAATAAAGATTCAGTTTCCATATTCAAATCTCGGGCTTAGTCCCTCGACTTAACGCTTCGCGTCGAGGATACGCTCCTCGGCAATCTCGGGCTTAGTCCCTCGACTTAACGCTTCGCGTCGAGGATACGCTCCTCGAGCAATCTCGGGCTTAGTCCCTCGACTTAACGCTTCGCGTCGAGGATACGCTCCTCGGGGCAAGTCGAGCTCATCCCTCGATTTTTCAATATATCTCGAAGAAAATATTTAAACTTTACCAAATTCGAGGATAAGTTCCTTGAAATACTCAGGTATATACCAAAAGTTACTCTTGATAATTGTCAACATAATTTGTTCATAACAAGAAATACTTAAAAAAACATTCATAAAATCATTATCATAAATAACATAGTCAAAGTACTTAGAAACAAAAGAATGCTAGCCTACTGGCCCTTCATGCTTCAATATCATTCGAAGGGAGACCCTCTTTATCTTCCTACCCAGTTTCTTCATCTGCCGAAGTTTTGGGGTACTCGGAATCACATCCCCAGGGGTCCCCTCAACGTCACCAGTCGGAAGGACATCGTACCATTTTCCATCTTTGACAGTACAGACGGTCGACATCCCCTTGTATTTAAGCTCACTTCAGGGTTAAGAAACTTCATATGTTTTATGGCCTCGTAAAAATACAAAGCAGAAGCATCAATCCATAATTTCTCGGCCTGCACCCTCTCGGCAGTCTCTTCAGCTAACTTGACTTCCAATTCTCTTACTTCTCTTTTAGCTCAATGTTTTCTTTTTGGGCAAGAGATGCCGCTTCAGAAGGATGTCGCGTCACTGCGAGCTGAAGTAAGCTCAGCAGAAGCCGATTCTGCCTTCTTCACAGCATTATCTTTCTCGGCAGTTAAAACTTCGACTTGTTTACTCAGAGCGAGGTTCTCTTCATAGAGTTTATCCTTTTCCCCCTCATGAGTTGAACCTGTTAATGGCTTCTTGCATCCGAAGCTCATCAGCTTCAAGCTTTCCCTTGACTTTTTCTAACTCTTCCTTCAAAGGTAAGAGCGCATTTAAGTCACGTACCGAGCAGGCAAAGTATTGCGACATCATTGCAAACCTCATTGCCCAACTCGACGCGTGATTCATAAACTCGGTTATTTCTGCCTCAGACTTGTTAACAAAAAATTTTGAGCCTGAACTGCTAAGTAGCGCCGAACTTCCTCTTTAGTCATGTTCGAAGGAGGCAAGCTACTGCAGGATGGCCCTTCCCCTTCCTTTGAAGCATCCTCGGAATACCAAGAAGAAGCCCTTTTCGCTTCTTCGTTACTCTTCTTCTCTTCGGGTGTCTTGAAAACAGAGACACCATCAATTTAGCACTGCTCGAAGCCCCTAACTTTGGCTTCTTCACTATTGTCGGTCAATAATCTCGACATTAGCAATTTTCTTCTGGGCTTCCTGCTCCTTCCTTTTTAACAGTTTCTCAGCAAGTTTCGCCCTCTGTGCTGCCGCCATAGTTTCTGCAAAAGAAGATAAATGATTAAGCATCAACACGAACTTTTGAGATAAGTACGAATTATAGAAAATATTTACCCAATGACTGTCGAGATGCGTCACCACCCTTTCAATAACTTCGCTACTCGGCAAAGTTCCAAAGTCCCTCACAAATTTTTAATTTTATCACGACCTCCTTTTCATCTTCGGACAATTCCTTATAACTGACAGTGTATTCCGAAGAAGATTTTTCAAAATGGGCTTGGCTCCAGTAAGGATAAATCATCCCACGACCGTCCTCGCCAAGGATATTTTGCCGACCTTCGCCAATCGGCTTACAAAATACAACTTATCCTTAAAGTTTCGATAAGACTCTTGAAATATTTCAAAGATTTTCCCACCATTACCAGCCCGAAGGGACAACCATGAATACCGGGTTGGACCGTCCTTTACTACCAAGGGACGAAAGAAGTGAAAGAAGATATTCGAATTAAGCTCCAGCTTCAACCCATGGCATAAAATCATAAAACTTCGTACGAAAGCCCATGCATTAGGATGAAGTTGAGAAGGCGCCACCTCCAGATGATGAAGGACCTCCAACTCGAACCAATGAAAGGTAACCAAAATCCGAGGTCTTCAAAGACGGATTTATACATCGGAATAAAGAGGTTATCCTTCAAATCTCCTTGGGTGCATATACGGTCGTCTATTCTCGGGGGCACTAAACTCCACTTATCCTCGTTGCCTGGTTCCACCCATTCCACATCGCGAAACCTGACTCCAAAGACCCCTAGAGGTGTATATGCTGGGAGTCCAATCGCTTCTCTATCTACCCATGTTAAACTCGACAACGTCTCCGACACAGGATAGTTTGTAGCCGGAGAGGTATAAATCTTCCGCTTCCCATCTCGGACCTGTCCAAAAGTCCTAAGTTAAAATCAATTTGAGATGAAGAATCAATTCCGCGGTCAGCAAGGCTGATCACGGACGATTCCGGAACATCCCGAGAAGTCATACTTCTTCAAAATATGAGCAGTCCCAACAACTGACTCACTAAAATTGAAAAGATTCGAACTTTTCCGTATTCCCCTTCTGGCTACAAGATCAGGAATACTAGGATCCTCAGGATCATCTAGAACAACAATACAGTGACGCCTAGCTTCTAACTTAAGAGCCCTAGATTTAGCCCTAGTTAGAACCATAATCTCAGAAACTCAAAGGGGAGACGAAGTTACCTGTGATAGTTCTTTTTGAATAATCCTTGAATTCTTCAAGAAGCTCTACCACTCCAAAGCTCATACACGAAAGAGTCAATAAAGTTTAGCAATGCAGAAACTGCTTTTACTTCAAACGAACCTCCAAAACTAGGAAGAATTCTGTCTTCAAAGAAAGGATTTTGAAATCTCAGTGAAAATGAAAAGTTTTTAACTGAGGATAGATATAGAAAGGGAACGGTTACTTGTGAGAAACTGA
This sequence comes from Sesbania bispinosa, assembly GCA_026901365.1. Lineage (NCBI taxonomy): Eukaryota > Viridiplantae > Streptophyta > Magnoliopsida > Fabales > Fabaceae > Sesbania > Sesbania bispinosa. Next base: position 969,862 of record QLOH01000170.1, read on the forward strand.
AACGGTTCAGATTTCTCTAATTATGAAGCCCACTAGGCCCAAATGGATAAGATTGTGACACTTGGCAAGGAATTAATTATAAATTATAAATAGAAAATAACGCGATATATATTAAATTTACGCGGATATTAGAAATTCAAAAGTCAAGTCGATGCTGAAAGTCGAAGGCCTTCATAGAGGAAATCGACTTTCGGGGGCAACTGTTCTGGAGTAAAACTATACTCCAACTCGACATGACATGGTGGCATTTTATGAGTCACATTGTCATCTTAATATGATGACATTCTGACGAGGAATGTCAAATATAGTAGTCGACTAGACCAGTCGAGATATGAGCTCAGATACCCCACTTATACTTTCGAGAAGCATTGACGAGATGGCGCGACATACCGTGTCGACATCTATATCCGAGGATCTACCAACATTAAAGACTCCACTAGCGCGTGTGTTTGAATGACGGAAGTGGCGCGTGAACCCGTAAATCACACGGGGACGGTTACACGCGCGTAACCAACTTTCTCGCCTAAATCACATTATAAATACAGGTGATTCTGAGAGAAAAGGTCGCATTTTCTATTACAATCATTACTGTTTCCTATCCTCTGATACACACTCTTACGTTAGGCATCGGAGTCCCTTGCAGGTACCCCTGCACCGCCGTCCTCAACTTCAACGTTCAGAGATCGAAGCTTGCAGTGTAGTGAAGAAGATTCATCCCCAACTTTCTAGAAGTTCCAGATTCAAATCATCTAACCAAGTAACCGATATCTCAATTTGGTTTGAGTTATACTAGTTCATATCAAGTTGAAGACATGACCAATCCATTAAGATGGTCAAACCAATGACTGGACCGATGTGGTGGGTCACTGGTCAAATTGGTTTATTCGAGTCGATTTTTATAATAGTAGATAAGAAGATTAAACTATGTTTTATACAAGGGCTTAAACTTGTTCCACTCTTAGAGCACATGTGTGTTTGGGGGTTACGTGGAGGAAAGTTTAATTACTAAATTAATTACAAGTTGTTCAATGACTCCACTAGCATGGGTTGAGAACAAAAGTCCACATAAACCACTGCCTTTAAATACTCGACAACCAAATTATCAAATCTGGTACCACTTTTTGGAGAGTAAGAGGGAGCCCAAAAGTAATGAAATCAACACCAATGGGCTAAGTAACATACAATAAAAGTAAATATGACATCGCAACTTCACCAGAAAACTTAAGAGATTAGATATATAGAATAATTGAGTATGAGAAGGGAGACAAAAATAAAAAGTAAGGTTGAAGAAAAATAGAAGGAAGAGAAAAAGGAAAAAGAAAAGAAAAAGTTGACACTTCTGTTTTTTTATTTGGGACCATAGGCATCCCTCTATAGGAGGCAATGTTATTCAAGCTGGGTAGGACAAACATATATGAGTTGAAAAGAACTTCCCAAAATATTTAATACATATGCATACCCAAGGCTCAAAGTCAAGACCCTTTGGTAAGGTGGATCAACCCCCTAACCCATATGCTTGGTGGTGAAGTAAAATTTCTCACATAACTGATTAATCATACAAAAGTTACAAATTACCATTTGTACTAACGAGCATTTTCCTCAAGCTTACCTTCAAAGCAATATCTCATTTGATTACCTGACTTGACAACATTGGGTTATGGACGACTCTAGATTAACCTTTGGATTACCCAATCTACAACAACAAAAAACAATTATTATTAATTTTCAATTACATGAATGCCCAACCCTATTTTACTCTTTTAGTTAGGGTATTTGAGTTTGATTAACCTATGTCCATTTTCTTTTGGTACGAAAATATTAGGGTAAGTGGATTATGTTCCAATATAAAGAAAGGAAAGCTTCTTGGCTCAAAGGACACTTACATGGGACTTACATTTATCTTAACCCAAGGAGATTAGTAGGGACTTGAACATGCCACCTATCAAAGTGAGACTCTGTCTTGCTTCACTCAACAAACCCTTAGGGTTAGGGCTATCTCCTTTATATATTTCAAGTTCCACATTGTTTTTATACATATACCTTTTTGTTTTTGAACAATTCCATACTTCTATTTATTTAAAAAGACATCACATATGTAAAGCGATATTATTTTTTTCTCTAAGCAATATCCTAAAATTAAAAGGGAGTAAAAATGTAACTGTAAGATCCAAGAATCCTTTAATAAATGTTTTAATAATTACAACTCTCTCAAAATATATCTTATATAATTCTGAATAAGGGACTAATGTTTTCCATTAAGTTGTTTTAAGAATAAGCAGGTAAAGAAAATCCTAGAAGGTATCAGTTATAAGGCTTCAAGGACTTCATTGAATAAATAGAAATGCTTTCTCTCAACAAAGGTTAAACTTCAATCAAAATCAAAGGATTAAAAGAAAGCAAGAAAGCCGTTGAAAAATAATTATAACAAACATGCTACCAAGAGAATCATTATTGCAGAAGAAACAGATTTGATGACAGAAGGAGTACTCTGACAGAAGAAGTGAAGTGTTCTAAAAAGGATATCAGATCACAGAAGATTAAACTTGAAAAGTAAAAGGAAACTATCTAGAAGAACAGTATAGTATGCAGACAAAATATTAGAAGGAAGATTCAATGACAGGAAGCTCGCAGAAGAAGCAATTTCCTGTATATTCATATTCTCCAAGTTTCCTTGTGCTGCAGCTGATAAATTTCAGTCCAGAATTATTCTTTCATCTTCAGATGGCTAAAATAACCCTTTCCAGAAGAAAGAAAGGTTGATTTACAAAAGAATCTCACTAAAGTGAAACTGCAGAAGAAACAAAGTCCACTTAAGACTTTGTTTTCTTTCTTCTGAGGTTGCAGCTGAGTTAAAATCATTTAAAATGCATTATGTTTGATTAATGAAAGCCCATAATATGTTTATAGAAGAATTGTTCAAAAAAATGCAAAAGATTTCATGTCTGCAAAAGAAACCTCCCAAAAGATAAGACCAGTCAACATATGACAGTTGTAAAAGAGCACCTGGACAGCTGGAATGTCTTTCTCCTTTTCAAAGTTTCTCCAACGGCTAGTGGATTACTTTTCTTATAAAAAGAGAGGTTCTCTTCAGGATTTTATAGAACACACAGTTCAGAAGAAGCAACATTCTTCATAATTACATTCTCTACCTTCTGGAAATTTTCTCTCTCTTCAAAATCTCTGAGATTCTGCTTCATAAAGTTCAGAAAGAGAGAGTTGGCTCAATATTTTTCTGTTGCGGTTCAATTGTAATTATTTTAAGCCTTGTTTACAATATTTTATCACTTCTATCTTCTGTAAACTCTCAAGAAGTCCTTAAGAGTATTAGTGCTTCTTGTGAAGGTGTGTGTGATAGTTTTTGTAAGCTGCTACAGGATTGTAGTGAGCAATACTGTGTGTATAGAGCTTGTAAAAGGTTTCTGCAAAAAGCTTTTAGAGTCTGTAAACTCTACAGAAGAAGCTGGAACTGTTGCATGTAAATCCTTGAAAGGCTACGGAAGAAATCAGTGAAGAGCCTGAAGAGGCTGTAGAAGAATACTAGTGGTAAGGAGTACCCAAGGAAACTGTAATATCAAAGTTGATCAAGGAAAATCCTACTGAAAGTAGGGACTGGACGTAGCCTCAAGTTGTAAGAGGTGAACCAGTATAAAAACTGCGTGTTCAATCTTCTTCTCCTTACTCTCTCTACACTTAGATTTCAGTATTACTTAATACATATTTCATGTGCATAAATTTTTTTAAAAAAATTACCTAATACCTAAGTAAGTGATACATACAAGAGAGTTCCTATAAAGGAATTATATTTGCAGCATACTATACCTATCATAACTCTTCTCTTCTTGAGTTTTATCTTCTAATACTTAGTCAAGTTATACTTGAGCAGAAATAGTATTAGAAGAAATTGCACAAATTTTAAAAGATCACAATTCAACCCCCCTTCTTGTGATTGGAATTTCTACTTCAATTGGTACCAGAGCTTGCCTCTAGGGTTGAACTCACTTAACAGTGAGAGAAGAAAAATATCAAGGGAAGATGGCAAATCATGGAGCTGGAATGTTCATCCCAGAAGGATCCTCTACAAACAGACCTCTTGCATTTGATGGGATGGATTACTATTACTGGAAAGATAGAACGAAATTGTTTCTAGAATCCCAAGACATTAATCATTGGGATATTGTTGAAAAAGGTAATTTCATTCCTGTAATTAAAAGAATAAGAATTCTCGTTCAGCCTAAAGAAGGAGAATAAAAAATTCAAGAAGAACCTCCACAGCCGAAATCCAGAGAAGAATGAACTTTAGAAGATAAGCAGAAATATCTTCTAAACTCCAAAGCCAAGTTCTTTCTTCTCTGTTCTCTCAGCTGAGGAGAATATGACAAGGTAGTTGGATGTGTCACAACTAAAGAAATCTGGGATACACTTAAAATTGTACATGATGGAACCGATCAAGTGAAAGAGTCAAAAATAAATATTTTGATTCATCAATATGAGATGTTTAATATGACTGAACATGAACCCATTGATGAAATGTTCAGTAGATTCACAGTCATCATCAATGACTTAAAGTCTCTTGGTAAAAGATACACCAATCAAGAGCAAGTAAGAAAAATACTCAGAAGTCTTCCAAAAATTTGCAGACCCAAGGTAATAGCAATTCAAGAAGCCAAGGACCTTGCAGTTCTAAAATTAGATAAGCTTCTTGGTTCCCTAAAAGTTCATGAGCAAGAACTCATGGATGAATTACCACCAAGGAGAGGAAAAACAATTGCTCTAAAAACTAGTACATCAAGAAGGACTAGCATAATCTCATCAGAAGAAAAGGCTCTTGAAGAAGAAGAATCTACTTCTGAAAATGATGATGAGCTTGCCTTCATATCTAAAAGAATCCAAAGAATGCTTAGAAGAAAGGGCAGAGGAAAAAGATTCTTCAACTCCAAGAAGGAAGGATAAAAAATTGAAGGATCTAAAGCTCAAATCATTTGTTTTGAATGCAACAAGCCAGGCCACATAAAAGCTGAATGTCTTCAATTAAAAAAGGACTGGAGAAATTTTCAGAAGAAGAAAAAGGCCATGATGGCAACTCGGGATGACTCAGAAAGTTCCTCAGAAGATGGAGCAAAAGAAAAGTCAGCAAATCTGTGTCTCGTGGCTGGAAAGGAAGAAGAAGAAGAAGAGGTAATTGACTCTAACTCTCCTACATATAAAGAATTAGAAGATGCATTTGAAAACTTATTATCTGACTCACATACACTAGCTCAAAAATGTGCTTTACTTAAAGATCAATTAACTAAATCTAAAGAAGAAAATGAAAGGTTAAAAAGTGATAATGAAATATTGTTTAAGACAAATCTCTTTCTACAACAATCTCATTTGAAACGATCAGAACAAGTAAAATCACTTAAGTCTGAACCCTCAGAAGAAATAAATAGTAAAACTGAGAAGCTGCAGAAAGAAAATAATCTTCTAAAAATAAAAGTTGATGAGTTACATCAAGACTTAAGTAAATTTGTGAATGGTACTAATAGCTTAGAAAAACTCATAGGTAATAGTAGGGGAACATATGATAAAACAGGGTTAGGATTCAATCAATCTCATAACTCAAAAGTTTACAAGAATGTCTTTGTACCAGCCAAAAGGCAATCTCCTAAATGTTCTTGGTGTAACAAAATTGGACATAGTGTTCATAAGTGTTACAAGAGGAAAATGAGTTTCAAAAGAAAGGAATCTAACGATTCAAGACCCAACAGAATTTGGGTACCTAAATCACTTTTGTCTTATGATGCAGGATCAAGCAATAACCTTCAAGAAGAAAGGGCAATGGTTCTTGGATAGCGGTTGCTCAAGACATATGACTGGAGACAAAAACAAGTTCATGCAGTTACACAAGATAGAAGGTGGAACAGTAACCTTTAGAGACAACAACAAAGCTCATATCAAAGGTATTGGAAAGGTAGGTATGAAAAATTCTGCTGAAATCAGTGATGTATATTATGTGAAAGGTTTAAAACATAATCTTCTTAGCATAAGTCAATTATGTGATAGTGGCTATGAAGTTATGTTTCAACCAATATTTTGTGAAATTAGAGAATCATCTACTAAGAAATTATTATTTTTTGGAATAAGAAACAAAAACCTATACAACATAAGTCTAGAGGAATTATCTGATCATACATGCTTTGCTTCTTTTGAAAATGACAAATGGGTTTGGCATAGAAAAGTAGGACACTTAAATATGAAAACATGTCAAAACTTTCTAAGATGGAATTGGTTAAAGGATTACCTAAAATTAAATATGAAAAGGATAAAGTATGTGAAGCATGTGTCAAAGGTAAAAAAAAACTCATTCAAGCTTTCATCCTAAAAATGTGGTAACCACTAAGAGAATATTGGAACTATTGCATATTGATTTATTTGGTCCTACCAAAACACCTAGCTTAGGAGGCAAAAGATATGGTTTAGTTATAGTAGATGATTACTCTAGATTCACATGGGTTTTGTTTCTCACCACCAAAGATGAGTCATTTGATGCTTTCAAAATAACTAACCTAGCTAATAAAAAAATTAGGGGTGGATAAGAGACAAACATAATTCATCACAACTTATCCCACGAATACCCCTATCAATTACCATTGTGTCAAATCTCCTGTGAGAAGCTACTGGAAAAATATATAGAATGTTCTTTTAGTTAATATACAATTTGATCCTTGAAATGGATTATGATATTACTTGGATCTCTATCTATGTGTACAAACTAATCCTTGAATGTGTTTTATTCACCGAACCATCCTTTTTAAGTAGGAAACACCATGCATCTTTGTTGGCATCCATGTAAGCAAATTAATTATATATGTGGCACATAACATTACATGTATGTATTTAACGTGTCTTGTCAACTATTCCATTGTATATTATTAGAACGTTGTTGAATGAAGGACTAAAATATGAAAATAGAAAAATAGATTTGAAAAGAAATTAATACATTCAAGAATTAATTTGTGTTTCAGAACTAATTTGTGCTCACTTTTAAGAGTTAAACACTAATGAAAAAAGGAAGTTTTACTATGTCTTTTGACGATGGTTCATTGGGGACAATTGTCGTAAAAAACATAGTGGCATTTTTTAAATTTTTTTGAACTTTATGACAACGGGTATGGGGGACCCGTTGTTGACAACCATATACAACGACGTTTGTATATGGAACTGTTGTTGTAAGTCTTTTAAACCATATACGACGACGATTATTTACAGGACCGTCATCATTTGGTCTTTTAAACCCCTCCTCCTTTCCCAGAATCAGTTTCTTCACGCAGTCGTCCCCCAAAACCGTAGGTGAGGTTGGTTGTTGGCTATTTTCTTCACTTTCATTCTTTTGGCTCATTTTTTAATGCATTTTTTAATGTGATTTTGTTTTTGTGATTAGGATGATTGTAATGTTCAAGAATGTGATTAGTATTATGATTAGGATGCTTAGGAATTTTTTTTACATTAAATGTGATTAGGATGATTGTAATGTTTAGGAATGTGGTTAGGATTGTGATTGGGATTATTACGAATTAATTTTTTAAATTAAAATGTGATTGTAATGTTTAGGAATGTGATTATATAGGATTGTGATTAGGATGATTATTAGGATTGTGATTAGGACGATTGTAATGTTTAGATGTGATTTAGATTGTGGGAGAGGGTAGTTTGGGAAATAAAATTTGAAAAAGGGGAGGAGGGGATTGAATAGCAAAAGGGGTGCTAACGTCAAAGTGAAGTAGCTCCCTCATGAGGGCTTGTTTATATTTACGTTCATAATATTGGACACAAATTCCTAATTGCCCTTTTGTGAGACATCTGTTTGTTACATCCAGCCAAACTTATATATGCAAAAGCAATCATGTTGTAACAAGTTAAGCATTGTAAGATTTTTATTCCCAAATTGAAACAGTGTTGGAATAGTCCCAAATTGTAAATATTGTAACTTTTGCAAATTACTCAGATATCAGGAATACCAATGATCGTAGACAAGAGATATTATTTTGGGAAAGTACTAGATTTTGCAAATCCAACACATTGTTGCTTTGACGTTTAAAGGGTAACTCAAACATACTATTAGTAGTTAGGTCCTTATATTGGAAAAGGACCATGTACAAAATTACCAAATAATAAAATTCAGTTTTCGTTCCAAGTCTTTGTATTTAAAGTTAGAATGCTGCAATGAAGCAATCCAGACATCAAATTGGACAATTAATGAGGCAAGATATGATTTAATGATCTGATGCAGAATGAAGAGCACTGCTCTCATCACACGCAGACAGCTTACCTTGTGTCATCAATATCTAACCGTGTTATATTTTCTTTCATTAAAATTGAATTTCTGTACAAAACTAATATGCTGAATTATTCATGAATTAAGCATCTACATATTAACAAGCTCATTCTGAGCAAAAATAATATGCATCTACACTACTTTCACACATTCAAAGAGTATCACAAAATTCCCCTTTCCCTTAAAATGCGAGGTAAGTGGAATGTACTTTAACTGCATTTACCAAAGGCAAGACCAATTTTCTAGATTGCTACTAGGGACAGTGATACAACTTAATCTGGGGTTGCAAATGTTACTTGGATGCAAGTCAATCTTGGGATGTAGCAGAATATTCAAAAAGAAGGCGTTTGGAATTGGATGGAGCAGATTGTAGGAGCACCCTTAAACGGCTTGTAAGCAGATAACTCAAGGTCCATTGCATTGCCATCTCAGACTCCTTCATTTGCCTAACGATTGTGGCCTGGAAGAAAAATAATTGCTTTAGATAATTATAAATTAATATAAGGGAACAAAAGTAGAAACCAGTAGTTTAACTAACATAGGCAAAGGTTCTTAGTTAAAACCAGAGAAAGGATTTGGTATCTAACTATATAGCATCTAATAGATGCTTCTATATGATGTAGCAACAACTACATAATCTGTTTCTACTTTATAGAATGTCTGCTTGCTTAATGAAAAAACCAAACATTAAAACATCTCCCCAGTAAATGGCAAAATAAAACCCACTGGCCAGAAAAAAAGTGACAAAGACCATGCACTACAAGATTATTGACAGTGAGTATTTTCAAAACAAGAAAATTGATAAAAAAAAAGTATTTGATTTAGAATTTACCACATATATAGTAAACAACGTTAAAAAAGAGGCTAATGAGGAATCACTTATTATTCCTAAACTGGAAAGACTTTTACCCATATTTTCTTGTAATTTTCCATATTTTGGCACCACGATAGAAAAGAGTTGTCATCTGAAACCAATTTAATGGCCATCATCTGCTTTATAATACAATATCATAGGCATTCTTTTCCCTCTATTGATACAGATTAAAGATTAAAACGAGAAGTCAACGGAAATTAAGTGAAAGATAGATTTTGGGAAGCAAAGTTTTGAAAAATTAACTAGTTTTATTATGATTACCTGAAGACGTTTCCCAAGCTGGACTTCAACTTCTGTACCAAATGATATATTACTGGCTAGTGACTTGAGAGGATCTGCAGTAGGATCCACAGAAACCAAACTAGGAATCTGAGGTGCATACACTAGCCTCCACCTAGCCTGGCCAAACTCTCCCTTCCCTTCTATCCGTGGCATCAGTTTTTCAACAGTCGCAGTTGCAAGCTTTTCAAATGCAAGTTGACCATTGCCTTCCAAAATGGATTCAGCCAGCTGACTCTCGAATCTTCTGGCAGCCTGCATAAATAGAAACAATTAATAGGACCATTCTGCCCAAACATAATATCATGAAGGCATTAACTTTCAGAGATGAAACTATTATCTGACATCACACTAAAATAAGAGACATTTTTATGTCAGTGGGTTCTAAGGTGCACAAGCAAATAACTTGTGTAATGATACACAAGTTTATTTGACCGGTGATAACAGGTTCTCACTGTTACTTTTAAAAAAAAAACATTTGTAATTTGAAAGTTGTCCCACTATGACGGTCACAACTGTTGAGATATTCTGTATATTCTGTAAAGATATGATAGTTTATTCTCCTTTGATTCTGTCGTAGCATGTATATATATGTGTTGTATTTGTTAATTTCAATAATAAGAAATACAGTTTTTCTATTCAGCTGTTTTCCATATTTCTATTTCAAGTACAACCAACTTCTCCACTATCTGCTATTTTCTTCCATCATCCATTCCTCTGTCTCCATACCCTCTTCTACCATTTCCGCTCTAAACTACAGTCACCATGATAATTTCTAAGCATTTGTTGAGAGACAAAACCAGGAACAGAACCCTATGCCTGCAATGTGTGGATTCTCTGGTTTGCCCACAGAGATAACAGCAGCACCAACAACTGTAACCTTAACAGCCTTGGCGATGAGACACGATGGTAGTGGTGCGGTGGCTGGGTCCTATAGTGAGTAAGCGGCAGAACCTGTGAGGCTGTGACACGATGGTGCCTTGCAACAGGACCTGCACAATGGTGGCCAACGGTGAGCAATGAACGTCTACACCTCGTGGAGGCGCCTCTGTCAATCACCACCCTCCATCACCAAGAAACTGTCAACAACAACAACACCAACCACAACAATCATCCTGTTTCTTTGGTTGCATTACCTTCACCACCATCCACACACCAGGGTTATTCACCAACACAAGAGATGCAGCAACATCAGCATCAATCTCAACAAGAATGAACCTCTCGGTCTAGCTGGGCCACTGGCGAAGGAAAAAAGCAGGACAAAGCCGTTGCATTGGATATGAAGTAAAGTACTAGAGGTATGGAGGGATATTGAATTTAGCAGCAACATCAAAGGCGTCATTGCAGACGGGGTCGACAACGAAGGCGGTGAGGCGGAGAAGAGAGGGCGTGACGGAGAGGATTATTAGATTTTGGACTTGGGCCTAACTCAACCCCAAAAGCTAGCTTGTGAGGTGAGGACTGCCCAAGGCTTATATACCACAATTTGGCCTTTTCTCTAGGCAATGTGGGACTCTAACACACCCCCTCACGCCCAGGATTGGACATCTGGAGCGTGGACAACTATACGGGTGGCGGCCCAATAACAACGGATCATATAGGATAGGCTCTGATACCAGATTGGATTTTGGACCTGGGCCTAACTCAACCCCAAAAGCTAGCTTGTAAGGTGAGAACTGTCCAAGGCTTATACACCACAATTTGGCCTTATCTCTAGGCAATGTGGGACTCTAACAAGGATAGTGAGAGAGATAAGGGACTCGACTTTGGTGTTGGGAAGGAGGAAGGCGTGGAAAATGGCATGTAGGAGGGAGCAGAGGACGGTGGTTTACGCCTTAGAGGAGGGCCGTGGTGGGGAAGATGAAGGTGAGCCGTGAGTGGAGTGACAGGTTTAAAAAAAATTTAACTCTTGGTACCCATTTTTGCAAATTTTAGAAACCATTTATCATTTTACCAGCAACCCATTAAATCTGAACCACTCAATTAAAAAATATTATATCTTATGGTTCAGGATTACTTGTGTACAAATACACAAGTATTGCACTTGTGTACCTTAGAAAACACCTTTTATGTCCAGCAGCATATGGAGATTAAGTCTATATAATGTTCTGGGCTTCAAGTGTAGTTAAGAGTTTAATCAGATTAAGCTGCTGATCCAATACTAAAAGGGTTCAAATAGGAGGATATGAGATCTAAGATCTCAATTTTTATGTTTGTCCAAGATTTATTTCTGTTAGTAATTTCTACGAGATGAGTTAAATTGTTTTCTTGTAATTGAGAATGATTGTATTTGGTTTATTAATCCGTTAGATAAATGTGAATTTGCAAATCCAAATAATAATTAAAAACAAGGTTTTCAGAATTCAAAAAGTATGGACTCTACCAGAACAGAGAGCAAGGATTCAACAGTACAGGAGAGGAATCTGACACAAACGAATTTATGGGTATGAATGGAGTCATTGGAGGGCTAAGTCCTTCATGTTTTAAATCAATGGTGAAAAGCATGTTGCTTTCAAAAATAAATAATTTCTTCATATTTTCCTATAGCATTTTTTTTATTTTTTTCAAATAGATCAAAATTTCAGCTGAACTTACAAAATAAGCGTAACACTTAAAAATATCATCCTGTCTATAGGCACCTTTTTTGTTCTTGTTTAACAGTAACAGCATAGAGTACAGTTTAATACAGGACTAAAAAGTTGACCTTTGAGCTCCAAAATGGTCATGCAAGATATGGTGGGCATGTTTTACCTCAGTAGGTGAGAGGGCATCCTGTTCCACAGAACGAGTTGAAGTCACCACAAGTTTGTCCTGCCAATTGCTAGCTCTACCTTGAATTCTAAATTGCCACTCAGAACCAACCAAGACCAAATCTAGCATTGGATCTAGTCCATACTCAGGCTCAAATTTTGCAATATTTAAATGTTCTCGTTTTAACCTCACCTGCATTTGAAATGGATGGTGTCGAAATAAACAATGGGTTATAAAATATACAAGCCAAAACAAAACAAAACCAGCCTAGAAGAAACCAAAGGATACAATTACAAGAGTTGCAAAGTAAAATGTAACACACCTGGGTTGCAACTAGATCAACTTCACCGTTCTCAAATGCCAGTATGCCTCTAGGCTTTATCCATTTGGGATGGGCCAGACCATTCAACTCAAGCTCTCACACTGACAGCAAATTAAGAATCAAAGGATAAACTATCTTCAACTCTGGTCCAAGCACAAGCTTCAAATCGCTAAGGCAGATTTCTACATTTGGTTTAATCTGCACTTGTTCCATCTCCTTTTCAACCTGAGTTGACTTGTAACTCCCACTGTTCATTTATTTAGGAGAAGAGAGATCATGACATACACAAACAGCCGTTGTGTAAAATATAACATAATGAACTCAACTAAAAATTATGCAATATGAGCAAAAGTAGATCAAGCTATCAAATAATTGGTCCTATAGCATCATCTCCTGAGGTTTATGATGAACTGTGGTCATGGAGAAAAAATAGTTTAAAATCTTCCAAGTTATGCTTTGGTTTGGACGGCAATACATAATATCAGTACAGCTAAGAAAAGAGCAAATGAGAGATATATTAGGTGATTGAATGTGTTTAAAGTGGAAACTGAATTATATACACCAGAAAATAATAAATACACAAATTGCAGTTAATTACCGTAATTACTATACAATGTATTAGAAATTATTTACATACTTTCCAATACCCCCCTCAAAGCTGAAGCATATAGATTAGACGCACCAAACTTGTTACGGAAATAACTTATCCGAGACTTGGTGAAAACATCCACTAGTCGGTCATTTGAAATTGAATTAACAAAATGAGTGGTGAATGCCTCCAGATGAATTTGCTTTGATAAAGTGAAATAGTCTATCTCAATGTATTTGGCCCTCTCATGAAACACTGGATTTAAGGAGATATGTTGTACAATTTGAATGATCACTAGCGAGTGTCATCTGCATCTCTGCGTAACCTCCTCAAATTTGAGTACTTGAAGTAATTGTTTGGGTCAAATTAGTTTACAAGTAGTTGATGCCATGGATTGATACTCTACTTCAGTGCTAGATTTGTAATGACATTTTGTTTCTTACTTTTCAAGGATATTAGGTTATCCCCAATGAATACACAGAACCCTGAAGCGGATTTTCTCTCAGTAAGCAAACTTGCCCAATCCAGCATTTGTACACCTGAGTATAACATTTTATCTCCATGCATAAGTCCTTTTCCTAGAGCCCCTTTAATGTACTTTAGGATAACAATTATCACTGCATCCTAGTGTCCTTTGAACAGACTCACCACACTACTACAAAGTAGATGTTTAGACGAGTTGGTGTACAGTGGGTCTGCCATCCCAACTTGGAAATTTTTTCCTTTTGTTTCGAGGTTTTAACAGTAATTAAGAGTGCAGGGTGCTGAGAAGTTGTGCTCTTTTGTTGAATTGTGTTGCATTGAAAAATCCAGCCAGAAATCTGTACTTCCCATCTTTGGTATAAGCTTGAATTTCTAATTTCTATGTGGCTTTCGGCTCATAGATGTTTTAGATGTTTCTTATTTTCAATGGAAAGGGATTGAGGATCCTCCTGATATGATTCTTTTCTTTCTCCCATTTCTTTTAACTTTGTGCTTCTTTTTGGTCCTTACTCTTAGATTTAGGGGAGGATCAGAGGTCCTCCTGTGTTATATACTCTTATTCATTTCATTTCATCTCTCCAATTTCCATCAAATCTTCTTTCACCAAAACATAATAAGATGGGAAGGTCTTAACAAATAGATGTAATTTTTACTATAGGGTCCATTTTATAATTGTTCATCTCTTTCCTCACTTCAGCTCAGCAATCATAAATTAAGGTTCCTCAATCCTTTCAAATTATGACATTTAACAGGAGTGGTTTGGAAAGGAAAGACTGCATGCATGTCCAGAGAATATTGTTAGTAAGCCCACATCTAAGCACACAATTACTAAGGTGTATCAAAGGAAGTAGGAGTCATGAAAACATAGTACAGCAGAGAATGCTGGAGGGTAGGATGTAGGAAAGGCTTCGATTAGTTAGTAGCAGAACCAAAGATAAGAGTGGAAGAAAAAAGGGGGCAGGGGGGAGAGATTGAAACTGCCTAGAGAGAACCGGGTCTCTCAAATTGACAGGGACAATCTATCTATGGATGGGTTCTATTATTTCTGTACAAACCTGCCACTGTTATTGATGTACCTTACACTATATCAGTAGCAGAGTTTCAGTAATTATACAGTATTATTCAGCAAGTTCTGGTCCGGTTCAATCAAACATGGATTCATACAGAAAACCATTGAGAAAACTCTGCCCCAGGTAAATCTAATGATGTAGAAAGGGATATGACATGAGAACTTTTCATTTCCAATTAATAGAACAGGAGTCCATTCTGATTGTAGGGAATTCAACACCTAATCATATGCAAAAAAATAGATCACAGGCCAAAACAATAGACATGTAAAGTAATACCAGAGCCAGAGGATTCAGAAATTTTGGCCCTTGAAGAAGCAGAATCTGAGCTGAAAAATCGTGAAACATATCTTGAAGCAAACACTTGACTAACACCACCAGCAGGAAGCACAGACTGATTTGATGGGAATCTATTAGAAGCAGGAGCACCGCCTCTATCATGTGGCAAATATGCTTCTCCATGACTTAGTTTGATATTCCCAGATATGTTTGGTTGCAATATCGAACCAGTTATTTGCATCTGAGAATCAACCTGACCACTGACAAAAGTAGAAAATATGTTTTAAAAGAAATCATGTATAGGATAAAAGGGATACAGTTCCAAATAACAATATTTCTGATTTAAAGGTCAAATCAGCTAGTTTACAAACTAAGACACCAACAGAAGTTGAAAAAGCAACCTTAATATTTTTTGTGCCCGAACTTCCAAAACTTCACACTTCAATTCAATCTTGTCATCAGGGGCTGCTTCACTAGTTCTGAGTGGTAGGTTCCCTTTTACAAGAAGCTTTCCTTTTCTGCTTACCCTGCTCTCTAGTGATGTGATGCATAACCTGTTTGATTTCACGTGAACAGTTCCACCAAAGTTGGTTAGTGGCTTTCGGAGCACTGGTGAAGAAATAGATGCCCTGTGGAAAGATGCGTTTCCGTTAAGCACTGGTTGATCAACTGTACCTCTGACCTATTAAGCACACCATATCACAAGACTTAGAGAAGTAAACATCAAATATGTGAGAAGAATTATATTGATTTCACCCACCTCAAGCATGACATCAGCATTGCCTTGAAGCCAATTGGCATGAGGTGATAAAGCTGTTACCAACGTCATTCCCCATCTTTTATATCGGCATCAATCCTGACTTCTCCAACATCTAAAATTTGCCAATTTAAACCTTTAAGACTTTCTGCTAATTGAGTATTCCAACTTTCTTCATTTCTCTCTCTAGAAACTTTTTTGTCGCTGGCATCGTCAGCAGCACCTCTATTTTTCTCCTTCACCCAGTCAGGAACCCAAGTGGTCCGACTCTTATCTAATTCTACGTCTTCCTGTAACATGTTATTTTGCACAAAAGCAACAGGAATGCTACCTTGAATGAGTACATGGCCACTTTGGATTATAGGTTCAAATTTTGCATTGAATAGAAAACGACTGCTTGAGGTTAGAGAAGCAACAACTTCTGCTCGTCCAAGATCAATACCACCAATGGCACCATCCAAGAGCCTTACTTGCACATCACATTCTGGTTTTGCTAAACTTCCTCGAAGATCTCCTTCCATATGCAATATACCCCTAATGGGTCCGAACAATTGCCGCAGAGAATGAACAACATCTGTTGCTGTAGATTCAATGATTTGAACTACAGTGGGGACCAGACTAACGGGAAAATTCAAGACAGCAAAATGGAGGTTGGTTTTAGGCCCTAACAATGTTCCATCTGCATGGATGGTTGCATTATCCTTCTGGATAAAAATTTTCTCCAGGTACATACCATCATCATTACTGTAAGCACCAACTGCCAAGACACGCTGAGTTTTGTAGTCTCCCCACTCCCAGTCCTCCCCATGAAAGTCAAATTCTGCCTGAAATGACATAAAATAAGAAAATCAATATTCAAAAATAGATGATTCATGAAACTCACAAGAATATAAAATCTGAAAAAGTTTTACCAGGGTGTCCCCATTTCCTCCACCACTAGCATCAAGAGATCCACGCCAGTGACCTTTGAGTTCAGACAAACGGGCAGAGTTAAATCTTCAAGAACAACATCATCATTTGATGGAGCATGAAGTCCCCTCATTTTCTGCAAGTTGAGTATATCATTAACAATAGACAAGAAACTTCAAGTTTTGCAATGCATTTTATTGGGCTAAGCTAATCAATATTTATCAATATAAAATAATTACAAATGCACATCATGTTATGAGCATAAACTCAGGCATCAGGTATTGTATCCTTTGAAAGGGAAATAAGATATAGTAATCCTCTGACAATACCTCAAGCAACTGCTGAAGGCTTTCAGTATACAATCCTACTGACTGCAAACTTTGCATGAAGAAATCCTGCATCCATGTAGTGTAGCAGCATGAATAATCAGTCTTTCTTAAGAAATGGATATATGTATACAGTATGAACTACATCATTGTGGTAAGGGGTACAAAAAAAAAAGCATTAGATCATTTTTTTTACTTATTGTCTACATACATAACATAAACCTGGCCAGCATTAAAAAGTTCAGCAGATACCGATTTGCTTGCATATATAGCTGACAATTACAGAAAAAATATTGCTATTTATATCATAAAAACATGAAAAATCCACTAAAATATAATTATAACGCATAAAAAAACAGAGATTAAGAAATAGTTTCTGATTAGGGAATTGGTAGTGAAGCACAGTGATAGAATGCTTACATCTCCAGATTTTCCATCCCCCTGAGATCATCTTTTATGCTTCATAGTTCTTTCCTATTAAATATGATCCAAATTTACATAGTGAAAATATTCTTCAAGTTGGTAACAAAGCTTCCATTCTAGGAGACTATTTTTTTGCTGCAATCTGTTGGTGTATACCCTAGAGGCTAATTGTATAGAACTTTTATTATACAATGTATCATAATTCATTCAATATTTGAGGCAATTTTTTATTATGTTATTTCATTAACATAAGAATTTCCTTCAAATACCTTGTTCGTTGTAAGATATCAAGGGGTGGCATTATAGTGAGATACTATCAACTTATTTAGAACATTATTCTTAAATGTCCCTAGTTATGTATTATAGTTAATTAGGACAACAATAATATGTCAATAACTAATGACAACATCATGAGAACACCACATAGATCATTATGTGAGTGTCATAAGTGATTCTCTCTCATAACAACAATGGTGTATATGGTCTTTCAATCTAATGTCACTGTGATTCCTAGCATAGGAGTTGTAGTTGTATGTTTTACATCAGCCTCACACCATAACAAAGTAATTTTAAAGATGGTTATTGTACATGCCACAAATCGTGTGGAGGGAAAGGAGGGACAAGATGGGATTAGTCCCTCCTAATAATAGGAGTTATATCTTAGGCCCCTTGATTGAGTGAGATTATTAAGTGCAGGGTCATACCTAAATATATCAATGAGATATTAATGCTACTTGATGTAAATAAGTTTACTCAAGAATCAAGAAGCCAATGATTAAATTATACAAGGGTGACACCTTCTATTCATTGAGTTTAATCTAGATACTTGGACAAAGGGACTAGATTGCACAGTAACATTGGTCACAAAAGTTGTATATGTCAAACCACATTGACATTTTTATTAGTTAGGTAGCAACAATGTATTACTAGATGTCACTCACTACTTGTAATATTATAATGAGATTTTAATATTACTGCCATATCTAAATAGGGGATATTGAGGCAAGTGTGATGAAATTGGTAGTTGAACACATGTACCATGTAGGATGAGATTCAAGAACTTGCAAACAGTGACACATGGGGGCAATAGGAGGGACCTCTGTGTATGACACATTGGCAGATGACCAAGCAAAAAGTTGAGTTTGTGATGGGATTGCCAGCTTGAAAGGTAGTTGGAAAAGTGACAAACAGTGTAGAAAGTGACGCAGCAAAGGGAGGCCAACAAACTAGAGTAAAGTATGGTTGGCTACAAAAAATACCATTGGGAAGTGGATCCACCGAATATGCACAGTTTTAGGTTGCCTCTCTTTTGTCCTCGATAATATATTAAGGGGGAAAAAGCACATAAAAAATCATGTCTCAACTATATCCTGAAGTCGATATATATATATATAATATATATATACATATATATATAAAATCAATTTAATAATGATAATAATTACAAAGACATAATTTTCCTACTTACTATATTTACATGTTACAGGGAACCTAGACACTCATTTTGAACCTAAACATAATGATATACATTTCTAAGTTTCTAACAGTTACACAGATGAAGCCTTAGGCAAGCAAAGCATCTTAATCAACTAGGCTACATTAAGATGGTTAATTATGAATATATGTAACATCCAAATAAATAAAAAATAAATAATGATACAACCTTAGATCTAGAATGAACAGCAGGATCCATACTTCGAGAAAGAAGCCTTGCAAGAGGAAGCATCTCAGCAACCTCAGCTCTGCGAACTTCAAGTTTCATTCTCCACCTGCCCATTGAGGATATAACACTACCAATATGCCCAGACATTAGCCTTTTTAAAAGGCCACCTCCTTCTCCATCAATAGGATTACGATCTCGGGTGCCAGGCAAAACATATTCACCTTGAAGTTCATAACAACTGTAGCTTTGTTGCAAAACAGTTTTTTCAATAGTGATCTGAACAATAATACATCAATTGACAATCAGTAATTGACAAAAGCATCATTAACTGTTCTAAAAAATTGATTTCACTAAATTGTGTCATTTTCTTTCCAATGTGATCAAAAAAGATCTTCAATGGCATAGTGTTGTTAAACTGAAGGTCAATTAAGTAAGAAAAATCATATATTAGTGCAGATAATCAACCGATACTGTTATTTTCATTAAGATTGAAGATTTGTTGCTGCAAATCTATTACTAACCTCACCAGTAGCAAACATTAAAGATACTGCTTAAGATTTAATTTTGTGCGAGTCAATTTGTAAATTGAAGAAAAATATAAACTGACAGAATTAAACTAATGAACACAACACCTTCAAATATTCATCATCAACTCTGGTCATGCTAACAGACTTCTTTATTTAATTCCCAGGATAGCAATAAGTAAACTAAAATGTAATTCAAATTCAGGTGCAAACAAATAAGAAGACAGTCTTATGCACTCACAACATCTCCACTCCACCTAGCTGCCACATCCAGGGCTTCACCAAGCACACCACTGAATTTTGGCCGAAGTACAGATAGGACTCCATGTCCTCTTCTTTTTTGAAGATTAAGCTTGAATTCTGCCTGAAAGAAAAGAAGCTACCTGTTGAGATGAAGAGAAAACGAGAGACATATGATAGAATCCGTGTGTCTAGAATACACAGGGAAAATAATATATACACATAAGTGTATTTACAAATATACATAGTGATAGGCCCAAGCCCATATCTATCATATGATACACTAACAATAACAATCTAACACTCCCGCTCAAGCTGGAGCATATAAATCATATGCACCAAGCTTGTTACATATAAATCAATCCTAGGACCCCTCAATGATTTGGTGAAGACATCTGCCAACTGATCATTGGAATTAACAAACTGAGTAGTAATGTCTCCAGATAAAATCTTTTCTCTGATGAAATGGCAATCTATCTCAATATGTTTGGTCCTCTCATGGAATACTGGATTAGAGGCAATGTGAAGGGCAGCTTGGTTATCACAAATGAGGGACATTTGTGTAACCTCCCCAAATCTCAGTTCTTCAAGTAACTGTTTGAGCCAAATAAGCTCACAAGTAGCTGAAGCCATAGCTCTATACTCTGCTTCTGCACTGGATCTCGCCACCACATTTTGCTTCTTGCTTTTCCAGGAAATCAAGTTGTCACCAATAAAGACACAATATCCAGAAGTGGATCTCCTATCAGTAGGAGAACCTGCCCAATCTGCATGTGAGTATCCCACAACTCGAGTATGTTTATTGTCTTCATATAACAAACCTTTTCCTGGGGCTCCTTTAATATATTTTAGAATGCGAATGACTGCATCCCAATGACAAGCACAAGGAGAATTAAGAAACTGACTTACCACAAACTGCAAAAGAGATGTCTGGACGAGTGACGGTGAGGTAATTCAGTTTTCCAACCAGTCTCCTGTATCTCTCAGGATCTAAAAGTGGCTCCCCCTGACCTGGTAGAAGTTTAGCATTTGAATCCATAGGTGTGTCAACGGACTTGGAAGTCATTAGCCCGATCTCTTTTAAAATATCCAATGCATACTTTCTCTGGGAAATTACAATTCCATTCTTGGATTGTGCTACCTCAATCCCCAAGAAGTATCTCAGTCTGCCAAGGTCTTTAGTCTGAAAATGATGACAAAGGTGTTGTTTTATCTGTGAAATGCCATGGTGATCACTACCTGTAATGACAATGTCGTCAACATACACTACCAAGTAGATACACCCAGCAGCTGAATGGCGATAAAACACAGAATGGTCAGCCTCACTCCGAGTCATACCAAACTACTGGACTACTGTACTGAATCTACCAAACCAAGCCCTGGGAGACTGCTTAAGACCGTATAAAGACTTGCGGAGACGACACACTAAGCCTGAAGACTCCCCTGAGCAACAAAACCAGGAGGTTGCTCCATATAAACTTCCTCCAACAGGTCACCATGAAGGAAGGCATTTTTGACATCTAACTGATAGAGGGGCCAATGATGAATAGCAGCCATGGCTAAAAATAATCTGACAGAAGCCATCTTGGCGACGGAGAAAAAGTGTCACTGTAGTCTAACCCGAATATCTGAGTATAACCTTTGGCGACTAATCGAGCTTTGAGCCGATCAATTGTGCCATCAGGGCCAACTTTCACTGTGAAGATCCACCGACAACCAACAACAGATTTCCCAGGAGGCAAAGGAACGAGATCCCAAGTACCACTGTTCTGAAGAGCACACATCTCATCAATCATAGCTTGTCTCCAACCAGGGTGGGCTAAGGCATCACCTGCAGTTTTAGGAACAGACACAGAGGAAATGGAAGAGAGACAAGTATAATGGGATGGGGATAACCTGTGATAACTCAGAGTGACATAATGAGGTGAAGGATTACGAGTGGAGCGTATACCTTTACTAAGTGCAATAGGGAGATCAGACTCAGGAGGTGGGGCCGAAAGGGCCAGAGGAGGTGGGATCGGAGGAGACAGAGGAGTTGGCTCCGGAGGAGAGTCAATAGGCGGCCCGTCTGGAAGGCGTGGAGGTTGCCGACGATGATAAACCTGTAGAGGTGGCTGAGGTGGTGGATCTCCCTGCACAACGGGCATGTCTGAGGATCAAAGAGGGGTGGTGGTGGATACTAAGTCAGGCCCAGAGGTTAAGGAATTAGACTCAAAGTAGAGAGAAGACTCAAAGAACGTGACATCAGCTGAAATGAGATATCTACGAAGAGAGGGTGAGAAACACTTTATACCCCTCTGAGACCGAGGGAAACCTAGAAAGACACACTTATGAGACTTAGCAGACAATTTATCAAGACCAGGACTATGGTTGTGAACAAAGCACGTAGGCCCGAAGACTCTAGGAGGTAAGGGGTGGAGAGGCTCATGAGGGAACAATATAGAGTTAGGGGACCTGGTTGTTTAGGACAAAAGAGGGCATGCGATTGATGACATAGCACGCGGTGAGAACAGCATCACCCCCAAAATTGTTGAGGGACATGACCATGAAGTAAAAGGGTTCGTGTTGTTTCAATGAGATGTCTATTCTTGCGCTCTGCAACCCCCATTTTGTTGTGGGGTATATGCACAAGAGGTCTGATGAAGAATACCATGAGAAGCCATAAATGTTTGAAAAGAATGAGAGAGATATTCACGAGCATTATCACTGCGGAGAGCACGATAGAAACACCAAATTGATTTTTACTTCATTATAAAATGATTGAAAATAGAAAACAACTCAGAACGATTTTTCATTAAAAACAACCACGTACATCGAGAATAATCATCAATGAAAGTAACAAAATACTGAAACCCTAAAGTAGACCTAATACGACTCGGACCCCAAATATCAGAGAGAACTAAAGCAAAAGGAGACGAAGCTCTGTTATTGACACTCCTAGGAAATGGACTACGACTATGTTTTCCTAATTGACATGACTCACACGACAAAGTGGACAACTTAGACAGACTCGGTACTAGTTGTTGTAGCTTGGCAAGGCTAGGGTGACCCAACTGAGCATGGATGAGAAGGGGAGAATCCACCACCGAGCCAGCATGAGCAGAAGTACGAAGCTGATAAAGGCCATGAGACTCACATCCGGCGCCAATCATCCGTCCCGAACTCCGGTCCTGTAAGAAAACAGAGTCTTTAGTAAAAGAAATGACACAATCAAGAGTACGAGTGAGACGGCTAATGGATAATAAGTTAATGGTGACCCAGGGACATAAAGGACATTATCAATGGAGAGAGAAGGAAGAGGGTGGACACTACCAACACCATGGGATGGGCCTGGGAGCCATTAGCCAAAGTCACAAGACGGTAAGTAACCAGAAGTGGAAAGGGTAGAGAAAAGGGATTTATTACCAGTAATATGATCGGTGGCACCAGAATCAGAACCCAAGGGCCAAGGGAGGTGGAGTGAGTGAGACTAGCAAAGGAATTACCCGTGTGCGCAACAGAAGCAGTGGAACCGGAGGCCTGACGATCCTCATACCATTTAAGGAAGTCGTTGAAGATAGCCGGCGGTCCTGGATGAGCAGAGGAAGTGGCATCAACATCAGAAGGCACAGAGGAGCAACCTGGGCAACATTAGCAGACCGAGGAGGGCGACCATGCAATGCAAACAACCGATCAATATGTGTGGCCACATTTGTGGCAATGATCACACCTGTGACGAGTCTTGCCTGGTTTGCGAGAGCGGCTACGATCATCACGTTGGGATACTAAGGCAGAAGAGTCAACAGGAGTGATAGGAGAAGGTATGTCAATAGATGACTTGGGCGGCACACGCAACAACGTTGACCAAGTGGAGGTCAAGTGAGCACAGTCGGAGATCCCAAAATCTGATCACGGACCAAAGAATACTGTCTGGGAGCCCATACATGCCATCAACATAAAGAAAGTTTGGCGTTGCTCCAGTTCTTGGGCAAGAGTGGAAGCGGGGGGGCAAGAGTCATTGAAGTCATGTAAAAGACCATGAACTTTGCCAAGTACTCAGCCATGGATCCATCAAGTCGTCTAGGGACAATGGTACTCAAGAGATTGTGGCAAACACCATAGAGGCGTTGAGTATCATTGGTGTAAAGCACCCTTGCCTGCTCCCAAACCCCAGCACATGTCTCATGGGCTCGAAATATCTGCTTCAGGGTAGGATGAATAGTCGACTTAAGAACACTGCAAATCTGAGCATCAACTTTGGACCAGCGGGGGCGATCTTTTTCGTCGATGGAATCAGCCTTCTAAGTAAGATGATCAAGATAATCCTGTCCCTTTAGCCAGAGTCTGATATCAGAGGCCCAGGTATCATAGTTACTGCCACCTAACTTGTCAATAGAGAGTGGGACATTGACATAGTTAGTAAAGATAGGAGTATCAGACTTAGTAGCAGCAGGAGTAGCCATGGGTCAACTATAGGAGAGAGAAACAGCCACAGGAGAGAGAAAAACGTCCAAAAAAGGAAGAACCCGCGAGGACCAGACCTGAAACTCACAAACAAAGACCAGATCGGGGTAGAGGACACCGAGGCGAGTCTGGCGGGAGCGGCCGGAACGGCGGGGCCGGACGCGCTTCCAACGCGCGGCTGACGGTGGAGAAACGCTCCGGCGAAGAAACGGTCCCGTGAGAGCGCGTCGCTGCTCCGATGGACACGATTCCGGCGGCGTTGGACTCTGGATTGACGGCGCGAGTCCGACGGTGGTGGCCCCGGTTGGATTCACGGCGGGCGGCGGCGGCGGCGGAAAAGAGAGAAAAAGTGCCGAAAAAATAACACGGCAACACGGGGCAGACCGGAAACCGGAATGAGACACGGTTTCCGGAAAAAAATTTGACACCAATGGACAGTGGGTCCACTGGGAAGGCACGAACTAGGGTTATCTCTCGTTAGGCTCTAGATACCATGTTGAGATGAAGAGGAAAACGAGAGACATATGATAGAATCCGTGTGTCTAGAATACACAGCGGAAAATAATATATACACATAAGTGTATTTACAAATATACATAGTAATAGGCCCAAGCCCATATCTATCATATGATACACTAACAATAACAATCTAACACTACCGATTGAAAAAAACACCATATATTGTTTCCATGACATGATCATTAAATAATAGCTCAACCAGGTTATAATTCAGGCAGGACTTAAAGAAAAAAGGGGGGACAAGATGAGGGAAAGCAATGAAGTTGATTAAAAGTCAAATCATTAGAAATTTATACTTTTAATTTTATTTTTACTTGTCCATCCCTCCTCTACATGTATATTATATTAATTTTCTGGGCCTTCTCCTATCAACTAAGCTTTTGGGATAGCTGGCCCTAAAATGGCAATACAGCCACTGAATTGTCTGCATATTAAACCTAAATGGCTTTTTCATGAAGGGACAGCTAGAGATATTAATTAATAATAAATAATATTTCTTGGTCTTGTGCTATTAAAAAGGGCAACCCAGTGGTACAAAGCTTCTGCCATAGTAGGGTCCACCTGTCCAGGGAAGGTTGGACCCCAATGTAAGAATCATAGGCACCCTCACCTTAGATTGAGACTGATCCAATGACTCAAACCTGTCACCTCTCAGTCGCATTGCCTTCTCCTAATAGATTTATATTTCAGAATGGTCGGCACTTGACACTTCATTCTTGCTACTGAACTAACAGGTAATCTACAGATCCTTAATTTATTCAATTAGCTTAGCCATCCCTGAGAACTCCAACAGTTTAACAAATAGTTCTACATATTTCTGGACTGATTAATTAATGAGGCAACTAGCAGATCCTGAGCCAATACACTCAATTTCTACAAAGAGAGAGGACGAATGGTTACACCATTGGCAATTGTAGAATGCAAATCTAGATGATACACCTACACGTCCAAGTCACCACCAATTTTCAAAAATTTGAACAAACAGAATAGCCAATCTTAAAACCAAGAAAAATATCAAATTGATTAAATTAGAAATTTTCCAGGTTTAATATCTGATGCAACAAATACACGGTAGGATTACAAAGTAGGAAATCTTGGCCAACATATTTCCTATTTAGGAAGAACTAACCAATGTTGGAAATGATGGCTGATCCATGTTCAAAGAATGGTAAAAGATTAACCAAACATTAACTATAAGTCATGAGTTTAGTTAATTTTTTCCTGTATTGGAATTTGTTTGCCAGTACTTCTTAAATTGGTATTAGATTTTGGACCTAGGCCTAACTCAACCCCAAAAGCTAGCTTGTAGGGTGAGGACTACCCAAGGTTTATATACTTTCAATTGGCCTTATCTCTAGGCAATGTGGGACTCTAACACACCCCCTCACATCCAGGGCTGGACATCTGGAGCGTGGACATCTATACGGGTGGCGGCCCAATGACAATGGATCATCTAGGATAGGCTCTGATACCATCTTAGATTTTGGACCTGGGCCTAACTCAACCCCAAAAACTAGCTTTTAGGGTGAGGATTGTCCAAGGCTTATATACTATTAAATGGCCTTATCACTAGTCAATGTGGGACTTTCTAAAAATTGGAACACTGCCAAAAAACAAGGGTCAAATGTCATGATGGACTGCTCACAAAGATACTCTCGCAGCCATAATTGGACCAACTTCGTAATGATCTAAATGTGTGTAAGAGCAAAGAACAAGGACTATAGAGCAAAATGCAATGAAATAGGCTAATATGCCTTACTCTCTGTATAGTCCCCCGAAGAGAAGCAAGCTCCAACTCATCAAGTGGAAAATGCCGCACCTGCAAGCAAGCCCCACATAAATATGGGGAAGAAAGAAAGATTTTATTCCAATTTTGGTCTAACCCAAAATTACCTAAATTATGCAAGCAGAGAAACAAAAAGATCTAGGTTCAAACTGGACCAAATAAATATAGTTACCTCCAAGTTAGCAGAATGAAGTGGTTGAAAACAATGTCAGCCCTCAATTGCCCTTTCTGAAGGAAATAGACAACAGTTTTCCACTTTGCAGACCATCTTCATTACTGGGCTGTAGTGGCCCAACAAACTCCACAGCAAGACTTTCATCAGGCCTACCAGAGGCATCCAACTGTGTGCCAAGAATATTTATTAGTTACAAACATATATTAAATATAGCCAGATAATCTGAAATTTCTCACAGAAGCATGACCAAAACATGAAGTCTGTTAGATGACAAGTTGATTGTTGTTGGAATGTAAATGGTTAGTAGATGAAATGTATAGGCTAACAAGAATCATGTAATTAAAGTGATTAAGGTAACTGCAATATGTGTAACTATTATTTCCTCTATATAATTCAGATCCTCTGTGTAGCTTGGACAAATGAATTTCACCATGTCTCTCATTTTCCACTTCCATGAACATGGTATCTAGAGCCTAACAAAAAGTAACTTGAGTCTGTGCATATCTGGTGGACCCATTTACCATCAGTGAAATTAATTTCCAGAGTTGGAAAATATGCAGTAGTGTCAAGATACATTGTATAGGCTTAGTAGAATCATGTAATTACGGTAATTAGGATAATTGTAATAACAGATAACCCTAGTCTGATTATACCGGTGTGTAGTTGAGACACATGGAATTTATCACATTGTCTCTCGTTTTTTCTCTTCTCTTGAGATGGTATCAATAGTGTAACAACAGATAACCCTAGTCTGATTATACAGGTGGACCCACAGTGACTTTTGTTCCCTGAAAAACTGTTTTGTCTCCATTTTCCAGCTATTCCTGCCATGTCGTCATTCTGGTAGGTCCAGACCCATCTTTTCAGCCACCACCATTCATTGTGTTTTCCTACCACTGACCACACCTTTGCTACATCTCAAGCGAAATACCCCCCCCCCCCATGGCCCCACCTCAGATCAAATTTTCCACATTAAAATTTCTAGTCCGTGCATTGCAGATTTGACTAAAACTATTACTTCAAGAACTCAGATTTGGGAAGGTAATGCATATGAGATACATTTGTGACAGTCAAGTTGCACTGAATATTGCCTTGAATCTAGTGTTTTGTGAAAGGACCAAACACATTGAGATAAATTACCATTTCATCAAGGAGAAAATCTTAGCTGGTGATATCACCATATGGAAAGAGCCACTGGTGACTGGTTTATCTCTCCATCAAATCAAATCTATTAATTCAAACAACCAGCAAGTATATGTTTTCACCAAGTCTCTGTGAGGTCCTCAAATAAGTTCCATATGTAACAAACTTGGTGTAAATACACCTATATGCTCCAGCTTGACAGGGAGTATTTGGAAAGCATGTAAATGGTGTCTAGGTAAATTGTACAGGCTAAGAAACCCTGTAATTATGGTAACTGTAATCTGTGTAATTATTATTTGGACCATATAATTCAACTCTGTTGTGTAGTTTAGACATGGATTTCACTATATGTCTCTCATTTATCTCTTGCTTTAACAGTTGTAATATATAGACTATTACCTTGTGTTTGGAAAATCTACATTACTAGATTTCATGTGTTATGATAGTAAAAGCAAGACTTTCAAATGAAAAATAGGAGGAATTTCAAATGAGACATATTGAGAGAGAATTTCAGCATTTCTCTTTTATGTTTAACTTTTTAGATTATCATTTACAATTCCTCTCATACTTAACTCTCTTTTTAATCATCACTCACAATTCATTTCACCATTTTAGGAATTCTAAAATTCTTCATCCAAACACACTTAGCGAAAAAGAATTCTACTTTAGGCATGAATATATTGTACAAAGGAGCAAACTGACCATTTAAGATGATTCACATGCCAATGATATAATTAACTAAAACTTTAAATATCAATCATCTAAACACCCTAGCAGTAGCACAAATCATAAAGGGAAGCAAGTTCCACAAAAATATGAGGCAGTATGCCCAGTTTACTATGTTGTACCACAGACACAACCAAACAAACTAAAGATAAGAGTTTGATCCTATCCTAGCTATAAAGAAATGCTAGCTATTAGCTGCTTAATAAGAGCTCCTAGAATAAATATACATCACATGAAAAAAAATTTTTAAATGAATCATAAATTCATCCTGTGGAAATAGAACCAAAAATTTTACCCATCCAATATGATCAAACTTAATGGATATCACAATAATATAGGATCATCTTTGGAAACAATCAACCACTCAAAAACCATTCTTTGGACATAGTTATCCAATTGATTGTTACTGAACAAGGAATTCCTTTACAAAGAATACATTTTTTTTGTTATTTTTCCAGTATTAAATTCAAACATCTTAAGTCAGTGGAAACCGTGTCCATGAATGACAATACTACAATAGAGCAGTAAGGTAAACTTCAACGAATCCATAATATCTTAAAATGGTACATTTTTTAAGAAGAGAGTTTTCTTCATCACCTTGATACGCTCAGGAGAAACCCTCAACAATCCAGACAATTGAGGTGCAAGCATCAATTGATTCAGCTTGAGACCAGAGATTGACACCTCACCAACAAGACTATCTGCGATCCCTTTCCCCAACATTTGCACATGCTGCCTATTCATATCAAAATTTTGTTCGCTAATACTGTCACTAGGTCTTAAAACCTTTCCATGAAACTTGATCCTTCCAGTTGCTTTCAAATGCAAAGGCCTTGGAGAATCCGTAGTATATGTTGAAACCAAACTGAAGAATTCAAACCCACGCATACGTAAATCCAACTCAACTCCATCTATAGTAAATGGAATGGCTCTTGGTGAATAAAACTCTTCTTTTTTAAGAGATAAATAATCAGGATAAGATGTTTGAACCCTCGTATACAGATCAAATGCAGCTGAAGCAGAATTTACAGTAATAAAATCATGTGAGATTATGATATCTCCTCGAGCATCGCTGAAAGACCCTTCTGCTGTAGGTGCAGTCCATTTTATATCAAACCTTCTGCAATTAAAAATTTTTATAAAGGAAAAATTTATGTTAGAGAGAGAATACATTGAGAATCCCATTGGCATCAAGTATTCCCAATGGTGAATAGCAGCCCATAGGGGCAAGCCAAAACTCTACCAAAGAAGTTTGGTGGGATGGCATAATAGCCAACGGCGGAAGCATGGTGGCCATGTTAAAAAATTAAGTAAAATACGGTAAAAATACTTGCAGAATATCAATAAAAATTTCTAACAACTTAACAATATGCATAATGGAACATTTATGCAGAAAATAAAAATTATAAAAAGTATAACAAACTCAAATATAAATAAACTAGAGAGCAAAAAAAACACAGAAAAAGACATGTATGAGACGGAATATTATTCTGATAAAATAGAACTTGTTAGGAAGTGTCTACTATTCAGGGAGAATATCTCGTATTTAGGAGCTGTATATTAAGATTTGGTTTTGATAAGATAATAGAGTAGACAAGAAAGTGTAAGAAAGTGGGAGAATCTGAAATGTATTATCCATTATTACAACAGCTTTACACACGTAAGGATCCAAATGCTAAACTTCTACTAAGTCAAGGGAGCCACTTTCAGATCCTGAGAGATATAGGAGACTAGTTGGAAAATTGAACTACCTCACTGTCACTCAACCAGACATCTCCTTTGCAATCAGTGCGGTAAGTCAGTTTTCTAAGTCTCCATGTGTAGGACATTGCGATGAAGTCATTCGCATTCTGAAGTACATTAAAGGAGCCCCAAGAAAAGGTTTGTTATATGGAGACAATATTCATACACGAGTTGTGGGATACTCAGATGCAGATTGGGCAGGCTCTCCTACTAATAGGAGACCAACTTCTAGATATTGTGTCTTTATTGGTGACAACTTGATTTCCTGGAAAAGCAAGAAGCGGAATGTGGTGGCAAGATCTAGTGCAAAAGCAAAATACAGCGTGGTGGCTTTAGCCACTTGTGAGCATATTTGGCTCAAATAGTTGCTTAAAGAACTAAGATTTGAGGAGGTTACACGGATGACTCTCATTTGTGATTCTTAGATTTTGGACCTGGGCCTAACTCAACCCCAAAAGCTAGCTTGTAGGGTGAGGATTGTCCAAGGCTTATATACCATAATTTGGCCTTATCTCTAGGCAATGTGGGACTCTAACACACCCCCTCACGCCCAGGGCTGGACATCTGGAGTGTGGACAACTATACAGGTGGCGGCCCAGTAACAACGAGTCATCTAGGATAGGCTCTGATACCATATTAGATTTTGGACCTGGGCCTAACTCAACCCCAAAAGCTAGCTTGTAGAGTGAGGACTGCCCAAGACGTATATACTTTTATTTGGTCTTATCTCTTGTTAGAATATATGATTAGTGCGTGTACATGTTATCTGTTAGAACAGCAGAACAGATCTGTTAGCTGTTAGTGTGTTAAGCTTTCTGTTATCTGTTGAACAGCTGTTAAGCTGTTAAGTGTAACAGCTTGTAGCTTCTCTTAGAAGCCTCTGTGCTTTATATAAATCAGTGTAATCAGTTCTCAATCAACAAGTTGTAATACAATTCAAACAGTTTAAGATCAAAAGATTTCTCAGCTTTTCTTTCAGTTTCCTTTAGTTTCTTTCACTCTACTTTTCTTACATGGTATCAGAGCTTCTACCCGATCCAGTAACCATGTCTTCCCTTTCCTCTGATCCTCATTGTGCCTCTACTGCACCTATAACCTTCTCACATGTTATCACCATCAAACTCGATGAAACAAATTTTTACCATTGGAAGCAGCAAATTGAAGGCGTAATTCGCGGCTATAAGCTGCAGAGATTTTTAGTCAGTCCTCAAATTCCACAACGTTTTCTCACTGCAGAAGATAGAGATCTTGGAAATGTAAACCCTGCCTACACAGAATGGGAACAGCAAGACTCCTTATTGTTCACTTGGCTACTATCTTCCCTTTCTACAGATATTCTTCCAAATGTTATGACTTGTCTGCATTCTTGGCAAATTTGGGAGGAACTACACAATTTTTTCCATGCGCAAAGCAAAGCAAAATCCAGCCAGCTGCGTTCTGAACTCAAAGTCATTTCTAAAGGCTCTCTCACTATGATTGAGTATCTCAAGAAAGTCAAGGTCACTGTTAATACACTGTGTTCTATTGGAGACCCAGTTCCCTTTCGTGATCATTTAGAAGCTATCCTAGATGGCCTACCTGAAGATTATCATCCCATAATTGCTGTGATCCAAAATCGTACAGACCTTTGTACCATTGCTGAAGTGGAAGCTATGTTGTTAGCCCATGAAGTTCGTTTAGAAAAGGGCAAGAAGAAACTCCTAGCTGATTCAAGCTCTCTCTCTGTAAATGTTGCTCAAGTTACTGCACCTAATTCCTCACCTGCTGTTGCTAATCAGGTATCTCTTTCATCTCAAGATACTCAGAATTTTATTTCTAATCAAGATTCTGGTGGTTTTGGTCGTGGACATCAATACAGTGGTAACTTTCGTGGCCGTGGCGGACGTTTTGGCCGTGGTAGAGGACGTGGAGGACGCTTTGGTGGTAGGACCAATATACAATGCCAAATCTGCTACAAATTTGGGCATGAGGCCAGTATGTGTTATCATCGATTTTCTGACTTCTCCTACTCCTACCCTCAATACTATCCTCCCTCTGGTTTCAACACTTGGTATCCACCGCCACCTAGACCTGCACCTATGCAGCATACCTTCTCTGGTAACAATTCTCAGCAGCCACAACCAATGACTCACCACAGTTGTCCACCTAATCAGCCTCGACCTCAAGCTTACCTCACTGCTCCTGACAATTCTCACTCACAATCATGGTACCCAGATTCAGGAGCCACGCATCATGTAACTAATGAGGCAGCCAACCTCTCAGACTCTATTCAACTTGCTGGATCAGAGGAAGTTCTAGTGGGAAACGGCCAAGGTTTGTCCATTGTTTCTATTGGCTCTAAAACCTTTTCTTCTCCTTATCATCCAAACACTTCTCTTCATCTCAAAAATCTTCTCTTAGTCCCATCTATTACCAAGAATCTTGTTAGTGTTAGTAAATTTGCCAAAGACAACTCTGTATATTTTGAATTTCACCCAACTTTTTGTGTTGTTAAATCACAGGCCACTTCTGAAGTGCTTCTTCGTGGCTCACTGGATAAAGATGGTCTTTACACTTTTGATAGTGTTTCAAATTCATGTAATACACCCACTATACTTTCCACTACTTGTGACTCATCAAATGTAAAAACTTTAAATTCTGCTACTGCATCTCAAGCAATAACACCTACTGCCTACACCATGTGGCACTATAGGCTAGGTCACCCTCACCATGAGGCCCTACGTGTAATATTACAACTTTGTAACATCTCAATACCTAATAAAAGTTCTACAGATTTTTCCTGTACTGCTTGTTGTTTGGGTAAATCTCATCGCCTACCTTCTTCTAATTCCACTACTGTTTACACAACCCCCTTGGAACTCATATTTAGTGACCTATGGGGTCCAACCCCTATTGAATCATCTTGTGGTTTCAAATATTTTCTCACCTGTGTGGATGCATTCTCACGCTATACTTGGGTTTATCCTCTTAAAGCTAAATCTGACACTCTCAAAACCTTTCTTCAATTCAAGGCAATGGTAGAATTACAATTTAATTCTAGAATAAAATCTGTCCAAACAGACTGGGGGGGTTGAATTTCGACAATTGTCCACCTATTTTGCAGATTTGGGGATTGTTCACAGACTCACTTGTCCTCACACTCATCATCAAAATGGCATTGTTGAGCGCAAGCACAGACATATTGTAGAAACAGGGCTTACCTTACTTGCTCAGGCTGATTTACCTTACCTATATTGGGACCATGCCTTTCTTACTGCAGCCTATCTCATTAACAGATTACCTACACCTATTCTGGAATTTCAGTCCCCTTACTTCAGATTATTCAAACAACTTCCAGATTACAAATTTCTAAAGGTCTTTGGCTGTGCTTGCTTCCCGTTTCTTCGTCCCTACAATACCACCAAACTTGCCTACCGATCAAAGGAGTGCATTTTCTTAGGTTACTCTACTGCTCATAAAGGTTACAAATGCTTGGATGCAGATGGCAGAATCTTCATATCTAAAGATGTTGTCTTTCATGAGTCACGTTTTCCATATTCCTCTCTTTTTTCACCAAAAACAGAAACTCCTTCTCATACACTTCCACCCATCCCAGCTGCCCCACCAATTATTCCTTCTAAACCTGTGTTTTCTAACTCTATTTCTCCTATAACAACCTCTCCTATTGTACCCTCCTCTATTCCCTCACATAACCTTGTACCTGTTTCTCTTCCTACTCCCTCAACCTCTCAAGTCCTTCCCTTTGTTCATCCTCTAAATGTCCATCCTATGCAAACCCGTAGTAAACATGGCATCACTAAACCACGATTACAACCTAGAGTCCTCCTTACTCATCTTGCACCTTCCACTGTCAAACAAGCCTTGGCCAACCCACAATGGTTTCAGGCAATGAAGGAGGAGTATGATGCTTTGTTACGAAACAAAACTTGGTCACTGGTTTCTCTTCCTCCTCACAGGCAGGCAATTGGCTGTAAATGGGTGTTCAGAGTCAAAGAAAATTCTGACGGTTCTCTTAATAAATACAAGGCAAGACTTGTGGCAAAGGGATTTCACCAAAAGGCTGGTTTTGATTATTCTGAAACCTTTTCTCCTGTTGTCAAACCTGTTACTGTTAGAACTGTTCTTACTATTGTTGTTTCTAAGGGCTGGCCTATTCAGCAAATTGATGTAAATAATGCCTTTCTTAATGGCTTATTGGAGGAGGAGGTATACATGGTGCAACCCCCTGGTTTTGAACACAGTGACAAAACTCTAGTGTGCAGATTACAAAAGGCCCTGTATGGCTTAAAACAGGCCCCTCGGGCCTGGTTTGAGAGACTTAATTCAGCTCTTCTATCTTTTGGCTTCAAACCGAGCAAGTGTGATCCCTCACTCTTCATTCTTCATCAAGGAGCTCACTGCATCTATATTCTGGTTTATGTAGATGATATAATCATCACTGGAGACTCCATTTCATTAATTCAACAACTTATTTCTAGATTGAATTCTGAATTTGCTCTCAAACAACTCGGTTCCTTGGATTACTTTTTTGGGTATACAGGTGACTAACTTAGCTGATGGTTCTCTCCTTTTGTCTCAAACCAAATACATTACTGATTTGCTGGTGAGAGCTGGTATGTTTGAAGCCAAGGGCCTCTCTACTCCTATGTCCAGCAGTACCAAATTAACAAAAATTGGCACAGACTATCTTCAAGACCCTTCTAATTACAGATCTATCGTGGGGGCACTGCAATATGCAACAATAACTAGGCCTGAACTTTGCTTTGCAGTAAACAAAGCCTGTCAATTTCTCTCTCAGCCTCTTGAAGAACACTGGGCAGCAGTCAAGAGAATATTAAGATATCTTAAAGGAACACTCACCTATGGTTTACTCATTCAGAAGGCTCCACTTGATAAACCTCTTGCATTCACTGCCTATTGTGATGCAGACTGGGCTTCAGATCCAGATGATCGAAAATCTACTTCTGGATCCTGCATATTTCTTGGTTCTAATTTGGTGTCCTGGTGGTCTAAGAAACAGAATCTAGTAGCTCGCTCTAGCACTGAGGCAGAGTACCGCAGTCTAGCTAACACAACAGCAGAAATTTTATGGATTCAATCTCTCCTTACTGAGCTAAAAGTTCCCTACACTATCCCTCAAGTGTTCTGTGACAATCTTAGCACTGTTATGCTATCTCATAATCCTGTTTTACACTCCAGAACTAAGCATATGGAACTAGATATTTTCTTTGTCAGAGAAAAGGTGATTGACAAAAGCCTAGCAGTTCATCATATTTCTTCTGAGGATCAGTGTGCAGACATTCTGACCAAGGCCTTACCTGCAGCCAGATTTGCAACACTCAGGGACAAACTCAGGGTGTTTGATAAACTCTCATTTCTCAACCCTCCCTGAGTTTGAGGGGAGCATGTTAGAATATATGATTAGTGCGTGTACATGTTATCTGTTAGAACAGCAGAACAGATCTGTTAGCTGTTAGTGCTGTTAGTGTGTTAAGCTTTCTGTTATCTGTTGAACAGCTGTTAAGCTGTTGAGTGTAACAGCTTGTAACTGAATCGGTTACAAGCTGATGTAGCTTCTCTTAGAAGCCTCTGTGCTTTATATAAATCAGTGTAATCAGTTCTCAATCAACAAGTTGTAATACAATTCAAAAAGTTTAAGATCAAAAGATTTCTCAGCTTTTCTTTCAGTTTCCTTTAGTTTCTTTCACTCTACTTTTCTTACATAAGCAATGTGGGACTCTAACACACCCCCTCACGCCCAGGGCTGGACATCTGGAGCGTGGACATCTATACGGTTGTCGGCCC
This sequence comes from Sesbania bispinosa, assembly GCA_026901365.1. NCBI lineage: Eukaryota > Viridiplantae > Streptophyta > Magnoliopsida > Fabales > Fabaceae > Sesbania > Sesbania bispinosa. The sequence continues at coordinate 1,006,002 of QLOH01000170.1, forward strand.
AATGACAACGGATCATCTAGGATAGGCTTTGATACCATCTTAGATTTTGGACCTGGGCCTAACTCAACCCCAAAAGCTAGCTTGTAGGGTGAGGATTGCCCAAGGCTTATATACTATTAAATGGCCTTATCACTAGTCAATGTGGGACTTTCCAACACACCCCCTCACGCCCAGGGCTGGACATCTGGAGCGTGGACACATCAAGGGATGGGGGTCCAATAACAACGGATCTAGGATAGGCTCTGATACCATATTAGATTTTGGACCTGGGCCTAACTCAACCCCAAAAGCTAGCTTGTAGGCTGAGGACTGCCCAAGGCTTATATACTATTATTTGGCCTTATCTCTAGGCAATGTGGGACTCTAACAGTGATAACCAAGTTGCCCTTCACAATGCCTCAAATTTAGTATTCCATAAGAGGACAAACATATTTAGATAGATTGCCACTTCATCAGGGAAAAGGTTTTATCTGGAGACATTATCACTCAATTTGTCAATTCCAATGATCAGTTGGCAGATGACTTCACCAAATCGCTGAGGGGTCCTAGAATTGATTATATATGTAACAAGTTTGGTGCATGATTTATATGCTCCAGCTTGAGAGGGAGTGTTAGAGTAATTTATGGTATTGTAGAATAGAAAACTATGGAGCCTGGGCCTATTACTATGTATATTTGTAAATCTTCATACATATATATATAATATTCTCTACTGTGCATAGTAGACACAGATTCTATCACGTGTCTCTTGCTATCTCTTTATCGTAACAACTATTGTACTTTATATACAGTGTTGTACAATTAGGAATAACTGTAAGTAATTGAGTTCTGTTAGCATAAATAGAATTCAGTTAGCTTAGACTTGTTACTTGGTTACTACATATTAGAGTATGCGCAGACTTCTGTTTGTATTAGCTAAAGCCACATGTGCTTACTGTTATTGACATGTGCTAATTGTAATTAGACATGTGATCAATGTGATCCATGTGCTTCTGTTAGGTAACTGACTAGAGTCAGTTACAGTTAGTTAGGCAGGTTACAGCTGTTAGTTCTGTTAAGCTTAGCTTCTCTTAGAAGCCAGCTTACAATATAAAAGTGTAATCAGATTCATTTGTAACTCAACAATTATTCATTCAGTCAAATACAGTTTTACAGATTCAGAATTTTCTCTCCTCTTTTCTCTCTTTCTCTTATTCAAACATGGTATCATGAGCTTATGTTCGATCCAGCAACAATGACTTCATCTCCTGATTCCTCTGTGCTCAATCAACCCTCCACTGCACCAATTACTTTTTCGCACCTCATCACTATCAAACTTGATGAACAAAATTTCTACCTATGGAAACAGCAAATAGAAGGTGTAATTCGCAGGTACAAACTTCAACGCTTCTTGGTTAACCCTGTCATTCCTTCAAGATTTCTCTCTGAAGCTGATAGAGACACTAGTACTGTAAATCCAGCCTACACTACTTGGGAACAGCAAGACTCTTTACTCTTTACCTGGTTGTTATCCTCCCTCTCTGAAGCTGTTTTACCCCATGTTATGACCTGCATCCATTCTTGGCAAATCTGGGAAGAGTTACATAATTTCTTTGATGCCCAAAATAAAGCCCAATCCAGTCAGTTACGATCTGAGTTAAAAACTATCTCCAAAGGCTCCATGTCCATGACTGAGTATCTTCGGAAAATCAAAATCAAAGTCAACACCCTTCACTCGGTTGGTGATCCAGTTCAGTTTCGTGATCACTTGGAAACCATTCTTCATGGTCTTCCTGAAGATTACCATGCAATTGTAGCTGTCATTCAGAACAGACCCGATTTATGCACTATTTCTGAAGTTGAAGCCATGCTACTGGCCCATGATGTTTGTCTGGAGAAGCGTAAGAAGAAGTTGCTAGCTGATTCTTCAACATTATCCATCAATGTTGCTCAAGTGCCTGCTCCAGGATCTTCCTCTGTTGTACCTGCACCCTCTGCATCTGATGGTTCCCCCATTGCAAATCAGGTTTCTTTTCCATCTCAAAGCACACAGCAATTTAACTCACAAGGCTTTGGTCGTGGTCGTGGTGGTAGGTTTGGCCGTGGAAGAGGCCGTGGAGGTCGTTTCAATGGCAGGTCTAATGTTCAATGCCAAATTTGTTTTAAATATGGACATGATGCAAGTATGTGTTATCACAGGTTTACAGATTTTTCTCCTTCCTTCACTGGCTACTATCCTCAATTTCAAGGTCCAAATACGTGGTATCCTCCACCCCCTAGGCCTGCTTCTGTTCAGTATGCTTACCCTGGAAATGCATCCTCCCTTCAACAGGCTTCAAACCAAAGACCTGCATCTACTCCTCATGGCTCTTTTCAGTCTCAGGCACAGGTTTATCTCACTGCTCCGGATAGTTCTCATAACACCCAGCAACAGTCTTGGTACCCTGACTCGGGTGCAACACACCATGTCACCAACAATGCTGCAAATCTTTCAGACAGTGTTCCTCTTACTGGTGCAGAGGAGGTTCTCATGGGGAATGGTCAAGGTTTGTCCATCACTTCTATTGGTTCCAAAATTTTTCCATCCCCTTATAATCCCAATTCCTCTCTTCATCTCAAAAACCTTCTCTTAGTTCCCTCTATAACAAAGAATCTTGTTAGTGTTAGCAAATTTGCTAAAGATAATGCTGTCTACTTTGAATTTCACCCTACATTTTGTCTTGTCAAATCTCAGGCCAATTCTGAAGTGCTTCTTCATGGAAAATTGGACAAGGATGGGCTCTACAAGTTTGATACATTTGCTGCCTACTCTACCCCATCAATTCTTACTTGTACTAAACACTCAGATTCTACTGTTCCTTTTGACTCATATGATGTAACTAGTCTAGGTTCTCCTTCTGCATCTATATCAATAACTCCTAGTGCCTATTCTTTATGGCATTGTAGATTAGGGCACCCTCATCATGAGGCCCTACGATTGGCTTTACAACATTGTAACATCTTGTTACCTAATAAAAATTCTGGTGATTTTTTCTGCACTGCTTGCTGTTTGGGTAAAAATCATAGATTACCTTCATCTACTTCTACTACTGTTTACACAGAACCTTTGCAACTTGTGTTTAGTGATCTATGGGGGCCAGCACCTATTGAATCCTCTTGTGGATTTAAATATCTTCTCACTTGTGTTGATGCTTTTTCTCGATACACTTGGGTCTATCCCCTCAAAGCCAAATCTGATACACTTAAAACCTTTCTTCAATTTAAAGCTATGGCAGAATTACAATTTAATTCCAGAATTAAATCTGTTCAAACAGATTGGGGGGGGGGGGTGAATTTAGACCTCTCTCTCCTTATTTTGCAGACTTGGGAATTGTTCATAGGATTGCTTGTCCTCACACCCATCACCAGAATGGCACAGTTGAACGTAAGCACAGACATATTGTTGAAACCGGCCTTACCCTCCTTGCTCAAGCCAATTTACCATTTCAATACTGGGATCATGCCTTTCTCACTGCAACTTACTTGATCAACAGACTCCCAACCACAGTTCTACAACTTCAATCACCATACCTCAAATTATACAATCAACTTCCTGACTATAAATTCCTAAAGGTATTTAGCTGTGCTTGCTTCCCTTTTTTACGACCTTATAACTCCTCCAAGTTTGCCTTTTACTCAAAGGAGTGTGTCTTCTTGGGTTACTCAACAAATCACAAGGGTTATAAATGTTTAGATGCAGAGGGCAGAATCTTCATCTCCAAGGATGTTAACTTTCATGAGTCCAGGTTTCCCTATTCTTCTCTATTTCCATCTAAGTCTGTTTCTTCTCCTACTTCTACACCTATACCTGCTGCTCCACCCATACTCCCTTCCACACCTGTTTCCTCTTCTTCTACATTACCTATCTCACCTCTTGTTCCTTCTACTATCCCATCCTTGTCCCCTCCTCCTCCTACATCTTCTCAAACACTCTCATATGTCAATCCACTCAACATTCATCCTATGCAAACCCGAAGGAACCTAGAGTTTTGCTCACTCACATTGAACCCTCCACTGTCAAGCAAGCCTTGGCCAGCCCCCAATGGTTTCAAGCAATGAAAGAGGAGTATGAAGCTTTAATGAGAAATAAAACTTGGTCACTTGTTGCTCTCCCTGCCAATCGTCAAGCTATTGGTTGTAAATGGGTTTTCGGGTCAAGGAAAACCCTGATGGGTCCCTAAACAAGTATAAGGCTCGGCTAGTAGCTAAGGGTTTTCACCAGAAACTTGGTTTTGATTATTCTGAAACTTTTTCACCTGTTGTTAAACCTGTAACAGTCAGAACTGTACTAACATTTGCTGTTTCCAAAGGCTGGCCTATTCAACAGGTTGATGTAAACAATGCCTTTCTCAATGGGCTATTGGAAGAGGAAGTCTACATGAGTCAACCTCCAGGTTTTGAACACTCAGACAAGACACTTGTTTGCAAGCTGCACAAAGCCATATATGGCTTAAAACAAGCTCCTAGGGCATGGTTTGAAAGGCTCAATTCAGCTCTCTTAACCTTTGGTTTCAAGCCAAGTAAGTGTGACCCTTCTCTCTTCACTCTTCACCAAGGCACTCACTGTATTTTTATCCTGGTTTATGTGGATGACATTATCATCACTGGGGATTCTCTACCACTGATTCAGCAACTTATCTCCAAGCTAAATCTGGAATTTGCTCTTAAACAGCTGGGTTCCTTGGAATATTTTTTGGGAATTCAGGTTTCTAAATTACCTAATGGGTCTCTTCTTCTATCACAAACCAAGTACATTACAGATTTATTAATGAAGGCTGGAATGTCAGATGCAAAAGGTATCTCCACTCCCATGGTCAGCAGCACCAAGTTGTCCAAACATGGCACAAATTTTCTTCAAGATCCATCCAATTACAGATCAATAGTTGGAGCCCTACAGTATGTAACTATTACCAGACCTGAAATCAGCTTTGCAGTCAACAAAGCCTGTCAATTTCTTTCTCAACCCCTTGAAGACCATTGGACAGCAGTAAAAAGGATTCTAAGGTATCTCAAAGGAACCATTACATATGGGCTACTAATCCAGCCAGCATCTCTTGCTCAGCCTATTCCTCTTACTGCATACTGTGAAGCAGATTGGGCATCTGACCCAGATGATAGAAGGTCTACTTCTGGTTCTTGTATTTTTCTTGGTCCTAATCTAGTTTCATGGTGGTCAAAGAAGCAGAATCTAGTGGCACGCTCCAGCACTGAAGCAGAATACAGAAGCCTAGCCAATACAACAGCAGAAATTCTATGGATCCAATCACTCCTCACAGAGCTACAAATCCCTTTCACAACCCCTAAAGTATTTTGTGACAATCTGAGTACAGTCATGTTGACTCATAATCCTGTTCTACATTCCAGAACAAAACACATGGAGCTTGACATCTTTTTTGTTAGAGAAAAGGTCATTAATAAAAGTCTGGAGGTCTATCATATTCCCTCTTTGGATCAGTTTGCTGACATCCTGACCAAAGCACTGTCTGCAACCAGATTTGAGATTCTCAGAGACAAACTCAAAGTGTTTGACAAGCTTTCACTTATCAATCCACCCTGAGTTTGAGGGGAGAATATTAGAGTATGCGAAGACTTCTGTTTGTATTAGCTAAAGCCACATGTGCTTACTGTTATTGACATGTGCTAATTGTAATTAGACATGTGATCAATGTGATCCATGTGCTTCTGTTAGGTAATTGACTAGAGTCAGTTACAGTTAGTTAGGCAGGTTACAGCTGTTAGTTCTGTTAAGCTTAGCTTCTCTTAGAAGCCAGCTTACAATATAAAAGTGTAATCAGATTCATTTGTAACTCAACAATTATTCATTCAGTCAAATACAGTTTTACAGATTCAGAATTTTCTCTCCTCTTTTCTATCTTTTCTCTCTTTCTCTTATTCAAACACTACAAATACTTCATATGTATATATAATATTCTCCGTTGTGTATTGTATATTAGAGTAGTGTATCATATGTTAGATATGGGCTTGGGCCTATCACTATGTATATTTGTAAAACTACACGTGTATATATAATATTCTCCATTGTGTATTATGGACACACGGATTCTATCAAATGTCTCTCTTTATCTCTTTCTCTCATCACAGATTATTGCTCAAGGAGAGTGTGAACGTTGATAAGCAGAGCAGGTCCAGGTATAGGAAACAAGGAGGGTCCTTGAGACAGTGCAATAGCATTAGGTTTCTACTTGGAATGTTGAATTAGATTCACAAAGAGCATCTGCAAGTGCAAATTGCCAATGCAGTTCGATCTATGCTTCTTGAGCCAAAAGAAGAGCTTTGATACCACCAATGGAGTAAGGATCTATCCGACTACGAACTAAAGTGATAAACACATCATATTCCTCGGGTAATCCCCCAAGAATTGCATCAATATGATCCTAATATGAAACAAATTAACTATTGGCACTAAAGAATCCACAATCGACTTGGTCTTCAGCAAATATTCAAAAACGGAAAGGCCTCCTTTCTTTGTATTTTGCAATTCCGACTCGGATGTGAATATGGAAATAAGTGTGAATCGTGTCCCACACATGCCATGAGTGAATGCATCCTACAACACACGTGAGAAGTGCCTCAAATAGAGAAGAAAAGAGCCACAAGAACAACATCTGGTCTTGCTCTAGCAAAGATACTATGGATACACGCATCCAGCCAAACAATCAGCTTCACACAAGAACCGATGTGGAATCTCAAAAATTTTAACAAATTGATGAGGGCATGAGCCTTGATGAAAGCTTCAACTTAATGTTTCCACAGCAAGTTCTTCTCGTCCAAGCGCAGAGACAATGGATGAGTGAACAGAACAGGAGAAGGCTCCGTAGGTGCTAAAGATGCAAGAGTGACTCTAGCGCTGGTGCAGGAAATACTCACAGTCAATGACAAATCTATTTGTGACTGAACGAGATCTTTTGGAATCTCAGCCATTGACTTAACAAGCCCTAGGAGCCAACTCTGGATACCATAATAAAGGATTCAAAATCTAGAGACGGCGAATAGAGAGGACTAGGAGAAGAGTTTGGAGAAGATGATTATGTTATTTCTGAATAATAGTTTTGAAAAATACAAGTGTGCAAGTCTATTTATAGACTTATTGATTTACAAAGAGCTTCATACTTCCTAACTGATTCTAATAGCATTTACAACTGTCAATAACTAACTCAGAACTTTCTAGAACTTCCTAGAACCTAATTACTGATCAGTTGACTCAGCTGAGTCACTCAAACCTATTGCTACAGTTTTACAACAAATATTTAGATCATTATGTATATTAGCGTACGTAAATGTATTCGATTAGTAGCTTTTATGTTTGTATTTTAATCGGTTAGTAGTGTCTTAGTTTGGGGCCTTAGGCCTTGGCCCATTATTGTATCTGAACATAGCTGTCAGAATTGTATAAATAGAATTATGTTTCATTGTAATCGTGGGGAAAATCATAATAATGGAATTCAGTTTTCAGATAGAGAATTTCCCTCCAAAATTTCCCTCTCTCTTTCTCTCTCTTCTCTCCTTCTCTTTGAATGTATCTTATCACACAAGGTACAATCACCCCCAAGGCTCACCCTCCCAAGTAACAAATACTAAAGAAAAACATTGCTAAACATTGGTCAATGAACACTAATTATCAAAGACTGAAGAGAGATTCATCTTACGGTCTTAAAAGAGATCCTGAAAGTTTTGTTTCTCCATTTAATACCCCTAATTTGAGTGGCATTTGATGATAATAACTTGGTATATAACGAAGCACGATGTTATCGAAGGCCAAACTTCCAGATAAATTCACATCTATTGCTGTCTCATCCTCCTCACCCTGAGAACAAAATAGATATACATTAATAGGTGTTGGGAACAGAAATTCTAGAGAACGATGGTTTCTTTTTCTTTGGGTTGGCAAAGTAATAGGAACAAGTATGCCCACACCTAAGGTCCCATACGGGGTGGTTGAGTTTTTAGTTTTTGGTTTTTAAACATTTTAAATCAAGTTTTTACAACTCAAAACAAAAACTGAAAACCACTTTTTGTGGTTTTCAAAATGTCAGTTTTGAAAATCACAAAAGAAGTTTTCAGTTTTTGGTTGAGTTGTAAAAAGTTATTTAAATTTTTAAAACCAATAACATAAAATTTACAACCACCCCGAACAGGCCATAAGTTATTTTTACCCAAATGGACCAAACCTTCTAATTTTCATATTTGTGAGTGTGAGAATCAGGAACTTTCCATGTGAGTATAATCTTCAGTGTCATATTATATGCATTTAAAATTGATGAAAGGATTAAATTAGAAGCCTTAGAAGACTGGAAAGTGACCGAAAATGCAAAATTTTGGTGATCAAATTTCTTTTCCCTTTAAAATAGGTCAAAAAGTGTGTGTATATAATGGTAGTTCCACATTACATGACCATGCTAGTGCCTCCAACTCCAAGCAGTTCCAATACCAGAAAGTCAAAAAAGAAATGGAAAACAAATGTGAACGATGGCTTAACTAAACAAAAAAGACAGGACTTCTAACAGGAAGCTGTATACCTCTGGGCATATCCAAGCATTTCCAGCCCCTCTAATTTCACCACCATCTACTAGACATGCCCTAATTCCATATAAATCGGCAACCTGCGATATGCAGGATAAGAATTACCATAATATAACATCACACTTTTACAAGAGTCACTACTTTCAACCAGCCAATGCTAAATTATTGTCCCTGTCAACTTACGCAGTTATCAGTGTTGAAAGTGAAATTGGCAGATACATATGAAAATGGAACACGATCAAATGCTGCCAGCGCACCAGCCTCCTTACTTATTGCAAGTGCTTCAGATGCTACAGATGCAGGGGTGTCAAACTGTAAATAAGAGAACGTCCTAGAAACCATTCCGGTGCCTACAAATACAGGAGCATCCAATGGGCCTTGACAATTAAAGAGAGCAGTTACTGATCCAGCTAGCTGCAATCAACAATTATGGGAAAAGAAAAGAAAATTAAAGGGTATTGGATGAGGGTAATATAATTTCCTTGTTTAAGAAAGGAAAGATGTTTAAATTGATCTTACGGGTGTTTGCCATGACTTACAAATTTTTAAAATCTAGTCATAAATAGCTTAGTATGTTTCTAGTTTTTAATTTCAAAACTCACTCATCAGCTATACCTATCAGATATATAGAACTATACTTAAAAAATGTAACTTAACTTTTTAAAAAAATAAGAACCATATTAAAAGAATCTTGTTCATGTGTAGAGGGTAAGCTTGCACAAAACTGATTTTATTTTCCAATTGGAAAAAAAAATTGCAAGTAATAACAGTCCCACATGGTTGCATTAGTAATTATTCTAAATTTTTAGTTATCATAGATTGAGCTTTATTTTAGGAATATTTAGCTTGGTCTATATATTGTAATATTGTGTTCAGTTTCAAATTGTCCCAGAATTAATATTAAAGTTAATGCAATGAACTAAAGAAATGTACCGGGAATAAGAGAGGTCTCATTTTAAAAGTTCTCATCAAAGCATTCACTTCAACAGCAGGAACCTGGAAATTTGATCATACAAATATTAAAGGATAGATGAAAAGAATCCCAACTATCTATTACAAAATTGAATGAGGTATGAATACACAAAATGTACTCACTGTCGAGAATCTTGCTATCTAGGCTGAGATTTTATCATATTTTCTCATTGACTAACCATAAAAGCAATATTAACAGTACTTTTTCACAGAAGATGAGGGTAAACCATGTTTACTTTACATAACATGGCCCATTAATTCAGTTTTCAACTGTGGCATATATTTGGAATGCAACTTAGATAAATTAAAACTGTTTCTACTATCTGTCATGAATTGAATCAGCTGAGTGAATGAACAATAAAGGTTCTGAATACAATGTGCTATGTTTAGAAGCAAGCTGTCTGTGTAATATATACAAGATTTACAGCAGACACTCTACCAGTATTAAGTAGAATTGACTAATACAATTAAGATGACAAATCTTACCTAATTATGGTAATTGACAAGTGTAAATAAGGAAAGGAATTTACAATATACAGGGAAATAAACAGAAAATAAATACAAAATAACTGGAAGACAATATCTCTCTAAACCAGGGAAGATATCATGACAGTATGGAATATGATGGACTACATTTACATTCCATAGGAAATACACATTTTTAATTTCAAAACTAAAAATATTAGAGAATTTCACAGCAAGTGATCAAGAGCCATCACTCTTTATAATTAAAACTAATTTTCTTTAGCAAAAAGCAAGGTGAAGGGTTTGTGGGAGCATGTCAAAAAACAACTTAATAGTGTGTTTGGTTTACTCCAAAACCACATTTCAAACGTGGATCCGGGCAAACGCTACTGAGAGTAATTTCTATCCGGATCCACGTTTGAAACGTGGTTTTGGTATAAACCAAACACACTATAGTATTTTTGGATAGTTAATTCTTGACAAAAAATCACGTTTGGAAAAACAAAACTAGTATGACTGCAGAATATTACAGGAGAATTCCGCAATCACCAGTGATAAATTCTTGCCAACTTCAAAGGATGACTTCTTGAAAGTTAGAGAGACCCAATTATCTGAATCAACTCGTAAAACAAAGTAGAAAGTAGAAACTATATTTGACCAAGCCTCTATATGTGTGTGTGTGTGAGAGAGAGAGAGAGAGGTACCTGACACATAAGATGAAACTCTCCTTCTTCAGGATGAATGCCAAAGTCTCCCGATGCTTCTAGAGGAACACTGCCAAACCAGCCATTTGCATTGTGTAAAAATATTCGTTGACCACGAAAACATAAACTCGCTGATATGTTCTGCAACAACATACAAAAGACAGAAAAAAAGGGAATAAAACCATATTTTAGTTTCACATTCATCTACATGAACAATATTTAGTAAAATTGCATATCAATATACCTAAGTACTGCATATGTGATCAAAGATACAGAAGTCATCAACAGTTATGCCTATGCAATCTATACCAGAAACACAATAAATATGCCTTTTGATAAAGCAAGAATTTATTAAGAAAGATTGAAGATCAAAGAGATGTGAGGATAAGAGATCTTTTAAAAAATGAAACTACAAACAGAAGAGAACAAAAAAGCATCAATTAAAGAAAGCTACCCAGTCCCTTATCAAATCTGTAAGGAAAACCCCTCTAAAAAGACCATGAGATGTAACCAAGTCAAAGTCAAAAACCTAAAATACAGATACAAATGTTGTAAACCTGAAACAAAAAACAGATACAAAAACAAGCACTCTGTATGAACATAAGCCAAAAGCCAGCACCCTGTATGAACATACGCAAACTATCTTCAACTGCAACTCAACAATAGAATGTTCAAATCACAAAAGAACGTTTTTTATGTTCGTTCCTAATAGAAAAGGTTCAGCCAAGAAAGTGTGGAAAATGAGAGAAAGAATTGAGAAAAATATAGAGAATCTGGATCTATTATTTCTCAGCTCTGAGATTATGCTATAGTTACTGCTAGACTTAACTAATTCTGTTAGTTAGATAACAGAATCCATTACTATTAACAATTGTAATAACTGAACCTAACTGCATGCAAGATACATATGTGAATACAAGCTAGACTAGACTAACAGTTCCTTATAAAATAAGCCAGTATTGTCTTCCACTCAAAAATGCTTAAAGTAAATATTGTTTTCTTGTCAAAAGCAATCATGAAATCAACCAGTCTTGAGACAAGGAAAAATATAACATCAAATACAAGACTATAAAGCACAGATACACCATTCCGCTGTTGTGTCCACATGTCAGACACATGTCCAACTCAAACTTGTATGACACACTAACCTGTGTCTGTAAGTGTTCAATTTATTATTTGATTTTAGCTAAAACACATACATTAAAAATTGGAGGAAAAAAAAATGTACTTGTACATGGCTAGTTCATTTAGAAACTTTTTTGAAAATAATAGAAATGATGCTTCATTTTTTTGGGGAGAGGCTTACAAATTGCAAGTATAGGCACACATGACACATTAAGATATTACAAATCTTGAAGCTTGTGTTGTGTGCCTGTGTAAGATACTATGAATTATGGTTTTTTTTTATTAAATTTTAAATTTTATGTGTTCGTATATATGTATATGTTGTGTTCGTGTCCTACAATTTTCTGAAGTTGGTGGGTTCCTGTATCTGTGTCAGTGTGAGTGTCTGTGCTTCATAGAAGAGATGAAATCAGCTTCCCCCAACTATCTTGCATGACAATATAATAGGATATGGCCAAGACAACCATCTACTTTTCAACCTTGCAAAAGAAAAAGTACTAACCACAGTTATATTCCACTTTTCTAATGCAAACAAGTCAACAGTAACTTGGTAATAGAAGCTCAGGGGATCATTATGAAGAACATGAGACCATGGCTTTTTTAGTTTGAGGCTTCAAAGATCTTTTCTCCATCAATATCATATTCATGACCAGCATCAACTCAGCCATTATCTAATCTACTTTTCTGATACTTACTGAAAATACATCTATTCTTTTAGATATTTAGCATCATTTTAACTAAATTATTCTGATTTCCTTAGATGTTATGGATCATGTCATCTCTAAACTTTCCTTATTTCTTGTTTGATCTCTTGACAGAGGGGAAGGAAAGTTAACACATACAACAATAATAGTCAAGCAGCCTTATACCATTAGTTAAGGTCAGCTACATAGATTAAAAGACATCATTGGGTTCTATCAAAAACCAAATTTTCAATAAATCCATTCAGAGTAAGGTCTTTTTTTAATAGTTTCTCCTGATGTTTTCTATGGTCTTCCTCTAACCCTTTAAATCATATTATCTTCCATTTGATTCAATTATCTCACTAAAGCATAATGTCAATCGCCACCTCAGATGAACAAACCACCTCAGGAGAGAAGGGCAAGGGAAGTTTAACATATACAACAATAACAACCAAAGCCTTTCCCACTAGGTGGGGTAAGCTACCTAGATCAAACGACACCATAATGTCTTATCATGAATCTTGTCAAATAACAAACCATTTAAATCCAAGTTCATCTTAATGATTTGGCCTATAATTTTCCTTGATCTCCTTCTACCTCTAACTATTGAACTATCCTCCATTTGGTCTACCCTCCTTACGGGTGCTCCTACAGGTCTTCTCCACATATGCCCACATTGCATTATATAGATGGTCCCACGCCTGAAGAAAAAGGAGGGTTGTGTTAGGTAGTCACAACCAATGTAAAACCTTGCCGAATCTTCATGGTAAGGGAAGTTAACATATAATAAGAAATGAAAATTAAGGCAAATTGCCATTTGTGCTTTGGCTAGGCAGTAGGTAAGTGAGTCCTCACTAAAGGCTAGGAATGCAAGTTCAATTCTCCCTTCTAGCTTGGGATATTTACTCTACAAGGACCCCATTCCCCCTTAAAAAAGAATCAAAGCCATATTGCTAAAACAAATAAACGTACACAAATTAAAGATATATAAAAAAAAGCTCTTGAAAAGCTCATGTGGGTAGCAATGTATATGATATATAAGATTAGAATAGTAATACAAATGATAAGTGTCAATTATGTAATTAGCAGATTTAGTTTCTATAATTTAGGAAATAATTAGCCTGCTTTCAATAGTATTAGAGCAAAAAATTAGGAATTACTCAGGTAGCTGATTTATAGTAATTTATTGTACATTCCTTATATAGGGTAATCAACTCTTGTATATAATGAGTGATCAACACTAATAACAAATACTGAATATCAATTTATCTTCTTTTACATGGTATCAAGAGCGGTTCTTTCTTCAATCTGCTGTTGCTCGTCTTTTTTGTCCCCTGTTTCTCGTTTTTTTTTTTGGGGTTACTCTTGTAACCTCTCTGTTGTGAGGGTGGGTTGATTCCCTCGTGCGTAATCAACCTTTTGTATTTGTTAAGTTGCCGTTTATTCCCCTTGTCGTGTGTGGGTAATTCACGATGGCCAATAACGTGCCCACATTGGACCTACATGCTGCGGTTGGAACCACTGTAAAGTTCAACGGAAAAAAACTAAGGTCTTTGGGCTCAAGCATTCAGCACCCTCTTGGGTTCCCAAGGCCGTGAAAATCACCTTACTGATGCAGAACCCAACTCCAAGGATCCGAAATACATAGCATGGCGGCAATCTGACTGTGCAGTGAAGACGTGGATGTTGAATGCATTAGAACCAGAGATAGTTGCCTCTGTTGGCATGTCCTCTACAGCTAAGGAGATGTGGAATGCCATAAAAGAGACTTTTTCTAATGATGGTAACAATTCTCGAATCTTCACTTTGTTTTACCAACTTGTTAATAACAAGCAAGGTGAGAGGTCTTTACCCGAGTTTTTTGCTACCTATAAAGGAATTATTAATGAATTTCGTCAACTCCAACCTCTTTCTACTGATTTGGAGACTAAAAAAAAAACAGTAGGAAAATTTGTTTGTTTGTGGTTTTCTTATGAATTTGAATGATCAGTATAACACTCAAAAGTCATTTGCTTGGAGAGAATACTATGCCTTCACTTCAGTCCACATTTTCTCGCTTACAATCTGCCTCTCTTACTGTACCATCTGTTGGAGTGGATCTTGAACATTCAGCAATGATTGCTCGTCGTGGACATGACTTTAGCAAGTCTAAGAGTCGTGACAGATTATGTGAGTTTTGTGGCAAAATGGGACATACTGTTGATCGATGTTGGGATAAACATGGGAAGCCTGATTGGGCCACCAAAGCACTAAAACAAAACTGTACAAAGCCCCCAAAGCTGCAGTTGTTACTATAAATGAATCTGTTTCTACTAGTACAGCTTCTGAGGATGTCATTTAGATCTCTAAGGAGGAGTATAACAGACTGCTTCACTCCCAGTCAAGTGCAGTTGCTTCGCATGGCATTCAATCAGGTACTGGTGCACTTGCTGCCTTCTCTGGTAGTTCCTGGTTAATTGATTCAGGTGCGTCAAACCATATGACTGGTAACTCATGTCACTTCACCAATTTTACTCCATCTCAGTCTCTTTCCCCAATTACTGTTGCTGATGGTTCAGTTTCTCATGTATCTGGTTATGGTACTGCCCATACTTCCTCTTTTGCACTTAATGTTACATGTTCCTAAACTGTCATTTAACCTCCTGTCAGTCAGTCAACTTACAAAAGCATTTAATTGCTCTGTGACATTCTTTCCTACTCATTGTGTTTTTCAGGATCTCCAGACGAATACAGTGATTGGACGCGGCTCTAAGACAGGGGGAGTTTACTACCTTAATCTTGAATCTACCTCTTCTAAAGTTGCTGCTGTTGGACAGTTATCTCCTTACCATTGGCATTGTCGTTTGGGTCATCCTACTGTTTCTAAGTTGAAGCAAGTGGTACCTTTTCATGAGTCTGTCCCTGAAATAAATTGTGATGCTTGTCAATTAGGAAAACATCACAGAGTGTCTTTTTCATCTAGAGAAAGTCGAAGTGAGTGTCCCTTTGATTTAGTACATTCTGATGTGTGGGGTCCTTGTCGTCATTCTACTATGTCTAGGGATAAGTACTTTATTACATTTGTTGATGACCATTCTAGAATGACTTGGATTTATTTGTTAAAGGATAGGTCATCTGTTCTTGATAATTCCAAATTTTTTATAATGAAATAAAGACGTAATTTTCCTCTAAAATACGTGTCCTACGATCTGATAATGCTTTAGAATATATGAAGTCAGATTTCTCCAAATTCTATACCGATAATGGTATTATTCATCAAACCTCATGTGAATACACTCCCCAACAAAATGGTGTGGCACAACGAAAAATAGACATCTTCTTGAAGTTGCCCGCACTATTATGCTTCAAATGCATGTACCTAAAACCTTTTGGGGGGATGCTGTTCTAACTGCCGGTTTCCTTATTAATAGGATGCCCTCTTCTGTTCTGGTGGTGATATCCCTTTTAAATGTCTTTTTCCTAACAATCCATTATTTTCTATTACCCCTCGTATTTTTGGTTGTGTGCTTTGTTCACTGCTTTGACACAGGTATGGATAAGCTTTCCCCTAGAGCCATTCGTTGTGTTTTCTTGGGTTATTCCCGAACACAAAAAGGGTATAAGTGCTATGACCCTATATCTAAAAAGAGATTTGTTTCCGCTGATGTCACATTCTTTGAAGTTGAGCCTTTTTTTAAGAATTATGTGTATAAGCCATCTATACCCATGCCTACTCCTGTGTATCCTTCTCTTAAACCTTTGCAGGTCTACTCCTGTTTGGTTTACATTTTCATTTCCTGTTTCCATTTTCTGGTTTCATTTTGTTTCCTATTTTCTGAAATTTTACAAAGGAAAATTGGAAATGCTGGAGACAGCAATTTTTGTTTCCAGTATTTCCAGTTTCTCCTTTGTACAATTCCAGAAAACAGGAAACAGAAAATGGAAATAGGAAATGAAAATGCAAACCAAACAGGCCATAATGCCCCAGAGTCGCCTCCTACCCCACTGCATTCTACTGGTGATCCCAATGATCTTCCAATTGCACTTCGTAAAGGTACACGTTCTTGCACCCAATATCCTATTGCTAATTATGTCTCTTTTGATCACCTTGGTCCCTCCTTTCGTCCTTTGCTCTGTCTTTGTTTTCCATTTCTATTCCTAGGGATTACCAAGAAGCATTATATATCTAATCCTGATTGGACAAAGGCTATGGAGGAAGAGATGTCAGCTCTTCTTACTAGAGGCACATGGGATCTGGTTCCTTTACCTGAAGGAGTCCACCCGGTTGCATGCAGATGGGTTTTTACTGTCAAATATCATCCTGATGGTTCTATTGAACGGTATAAAGCACGCTTAGTTGCCAAAGGATACACCCAAACCTTGGGTGTTGATTGTTTTGAGACATTTTCCCTGGTTGCTCGGCTCCTTAGTTCAGTACGAGTTCTAATCTCTATGGCAGTTAATAGGGGCTTGGTCTTGTTCTCAATTAGATGTGAAAAATGCATTTCTTTATGGTGATTTGGCTGAAGAGGTTTATATGGAGCAACACCGGGATTTGTTGCTCAGGGGGAGAAGCATCTTGTGTGTAAACTAAAAAGGCTATCTATGACTTGAAACAAAGTCCTCGTGCCTGGTTTGATAAATTCAGCCAAGTAGTCATTGTTGCCGGATTTAGGAGAAAGTCAGTTGATCACTCTGTTTTTGTGAAACAAAGTTCTTCTGGCATTGTAATATTGATTGTTTATGTTGACGATATATTGTTAAGTGGAAGTGATGAGGGCTAGCATTGAAGAAACAAAAAATTACTTGCAGCAGCAATTTGTTACGAAGGATCTTAGACAATTGAGGTACTTTCTGGTATTGAAGGTTGCTCGTGGTAAGCATGGTATAGGCTATCTCAAGGAAGTATGCCACTGATCTTTTACAAGAAATAGGTTTACTGGGGGCAAAACCAGCAAATGTTCCTATGGAAACCCAACCTAGGACTTGTGGAGAGATGATGTAAGCCTTTTGAGGATTGTACAAAGTTTAGACAGCTTGTTGGAAAACTCATTTATCCTAACAGTGACCAGACCTGATATTGTACAGGTTGTAGGAATGGTAGCCAATTCATTGAAAAGCCCAAAAAAATGTCACTGGGAAGCAGCTTGTCATATTTTGAGATATGTTAAAATTACCAGGAAGAGGACTATGGTTTTAGAAAGAATAACCATGTGGACTTAGTTGTTTTTCTGATCCTAGCTATGCAGCTGATAAAGTAGATAGAAAGTCCACATCAGGTTACTGTACCTTTGTGGGAGGTAATCTAGTGACTTGGAGGAGCAAAAACAAAACTGTTGTGTCTAGATCAAGCGCTAAAGCTGAAGTACCGTGCCATGGCTCATACTACTTGTGAGATAATTTGGTTGAATAGCTCTTTAGAAGACTTTGGAGTTACATACGCAGATCCTATTCCCATGCATTGTGATAATCAAGCTGCAATTCATATTGCTAGCAACCCAGTCTTCCATGAAAGAACAAAGCACATTGAAGTGGATGCCACTTTGTGCGGTAATGTTGTTACAAGGTAAGCAGATTTGTACTCCATTTACACCCTCAAAGGACCAGATTGCAGACATATTCACTAAGGCTTTGAAGAAGGATGACTTTGAGAGACTTAGTGACAAGCTTCACATGATAGACATCTATGCTTCACTTGAGGGGGAGTGTCAATTATGTAATTAGCAGATTTAGTTTCTATAATTTAGGAAATAATTAGTCTGCTGTCAATATTATTAGAGCAGAAAATTAGGAATTATTCAGGTAGCTGATTTATAGTAATTTATTGTACATTCCTATATAGGGTAGTCAACTCTTGTATATAATGAGTGATCAACATAATACAAATACTGAATATCAATTTATCTTCTTTTACAATAAGCCAATTTCTATACAAACTATAGCTATCATACAGACTGAGAACCAAAAAAATAGTTACTGTTTTAAATTTGAATTATATATATATAAAAGAGAACCCGTCAAGAACAATTGATGAAATTAAAATTTTCTAACTAAAGGTGTAAGAATGGACTTGTCAAAACCTTCAATTTATTTTTGGCCCCAATAAATCTTATTTATAGATTCCCAATCAATGCACCACACCAAACAAGAAAGAGGCAATTATTCATACACATATTGCCAATTCCCTTCCTAGCTTTACACAATCCTTATTTGACATAGGATAAAGAGAAAAGGCATTATTTTTGTTTTTTACTATGCAATTGAACTTAACTCATAAATAGCACTTTAATGTTTCATATCTATTATATCAGGATGGGTAAGGGATAAAGGGACCTAATGTACACCAGTTCATCACTCATGTATCAACTTGATATAAAACATATGTTTGGTTAACAATATAAATGCAATGGTTATGCAATGCTTGATGTTGCCTTTCAAAAGACATCAAGCCTACCTTTCTCTTTCAATACGCTAAGGACGATAGATACCAATATATGGAATATGAAACTTTTAAGTGTCATAATAGGAGAGCATAGGAAGGCATACAGAAAAGCACGATGGAGCATCCAATAGTTGGAAGTCCAGCCCTTGTCACATCAAGCTGTCCATGAAATTTGGAAATGTCTCCCCCTTTGACATGCACAAGTGAACCTAAACATAGGGCAACGATATCGATATATTACATAGGTGAAGTTATATATAAAAAAAAGTTAGCGTCATGCCAGCATAATTATAAGAGTCTGAAGAAACAAAGGTGACATGAGATCTAGAAGATACACTACCTGAGCCAAAAAATATAGCACTTATGTGCCTATGGACTATGAATTCATCAAGTAATATACAAAATTATGCATTTGAATCAATAAAACAGGATGAAAGAAGTTTCCATTGACATATTGTTAAAGAAAGATGGAAATAAACTTTAATATATGTCATGAACCAACGATCCAAAAGCTTAAGCTATTACATGAAGACACATGAACTATTTTATATTAAATATCTAACATGCTCCCTCACACAAGAGCATTCGGGCTGAAGGGCAAGTAATGCATAGATCCACCTACCTTGTGCTAGAATCCAACTTTTTTTATTAGCAAAATGGGGGTAGCAAGGACCATGGACTAAGTATTCCAAAGTTTAAGCTATTAGGTGAAGACACATGAATGGTGTTTATATTATTATATATCTATCTCATATATCTAATATAAGTAATAGCAAATATTATTGACATTATAACAGAGGAAAAGAAATAACCAAAGAATCAGATTAACGCGATATTGATCGAGGATAGTGAAACTGCAGTTGGGTTCAACCATTCCAAAACATTAATTCCAAGCAAAACTAAGGAAGGTGTCTTCTATGATTGAACATACAACAACAAAATAAGTCCTTTCCCACTGGACGGGGTCAGCCATATGAATAAAATATTGACATAATGTCCTATCATATATCATGTCTAAAAACATTAAACCAAAGTGCTACCTTCTAAATTGAACATGAACTATTCAAAACAAGTGCCCCACTGAACTCTGCAACTTTTACTTGGCCTTGGATTTTGGACAGGGCCTAATTCAACCCCAAAAGCTAGCTTGTAGAGTGAGGATTACCCAAGACTTATACACTTTAATTGGTCTTATCCCTAGTCAATGTGGGACTTTAACACACACTTCTCACGTCCAGGCTGAACATCTTGCAGGTGGCGGACCAATAACAACGAATCTAGGATAAGCTCTGCTATCATCTTAGATATCAGATCGGGCCTTACTCAACCCCCCAGAAACTAGCTTGTAAAGTGAGGATTACCCAAGACTTATATACTTTTAATTGGCCTTTATCTCTAGTCAATATGGGTGATAGGTACCAACAGTAAAATCAATACGAGAAAAATGGGAAGTAATTACTGTATTATAGACTACGGCCTGATCAAGGTGATTCAGGAGCAAGTATGACAGTGCGTATGCTATAGTATGAGTAAGTAGCAGAAAAAAAGAAAATACAACTCTAGGCAATTCGAGAAACTAGTCCATCCCAAGAATCCATATTTTTCCCATATCCTCTTCCACTCCTCTCCTCCCCTTCTATATGCATTCCCCTTGTAACTAACTCGCGTGTGACACATTCTCAACACTGCCAGCTGCGCTGTTTCTGTTATTTCTCCCCTCCTGGGTATTGATTGGTTGCATCGCACCTGTGTCTCCTCCTATACACATGCTTGACTGTGGGACTCTAACACTTGGTTTAGACAATTTTGTTTCAAAGGAGAGAAAGAAGAAATCTATTGATTAACAAAGAAAAAAGACAGCCAATTACTAACATTGCTCAAGCCACTTTGGTTCTTTAACTCGAACTAATTGTTCCAGTCAAAAGACAGACTTTAGGTTTATAGCATGATTAAAAACCAGTCACAAGTACAATATTTACCAAATATATACAAGTAAATGTAGCATTTCTTATTTAACATCATATGTCAGAAATTCATTTTTTAACTCAAACAAAAAAAAATCTTCCCAAAGTATCAAATAGAAAAGAAAAGTAAATGAATTAAGTTAGAGAAACACCTCGCACTAGCCCTCCCTTTAGACCATGTAATTGGAATTTCTAGGATCCTTTCAAACAGCTGCACAGAACTCAAGCCAGACAAACTACATAAGCAATCCAAACTTAAAGGACGAAGCAGGAAATATTGGAACTTCAAAGTACTATATACCTTACCGGGACAAAAAGATTGTCAATTTTTAAATTAGCATGCCAATTCTGCTCAATAGTGTCAACAAAAACATTAGCAGACAACCAGCCTCCATCTTCAGATATAATATCTGATCTCCAGTATTACAATTTCCACTAAGATGCACATGTATGCGACTGTAGTGGTTTTGGAACTTCACATGCCCATTGACATTCTCCATCTCCCTGAAAGTAAGAGTAAAGAACACTTACATTCATCCGACCCATCATTTTTTGCTGTAAGATTTTTCCTTTATAATATAAAAGCATATTCTTTTATTATTTACAAGCACCACAACTTCATCTCCCAAAAAATGTGTACTCAATAATCTAAAACATTCTACTTAAAAAATCCATATCTTCTCCTTTTGTCTTACAAAACCAAAGATTAAATACTATTTACATAAATATTACAAAACTCCACATCAGTTTCAGTAACTCCAATTCAAGATACAAAAGTGACATAGCTAGATAAAACAGTCTACTACACCAATATGACAAGTTAAATTGGGAACCTTTATGATGTTATGATGAATCCAAGTAAAATACTTTGCAGTTTTAAACTAATAGTAAACCCAGTTACAGTTGCCATTTCAAGACTAAAAATGAGAACTAAGATATTCAATAACATTGAGTAACTAACACCCATTTTAGTTCACACCAAATATACAAGTGACATCACTGTGGTCCTCCAACCACAGTGAACATCAATTTAATCCCTCAACGATGGAAGGTGACATTAAAATTAGCCTTTCTGTTTTATCGAAAGAAGAAAAAAATGAGTGCCTACTATTTTAGAAACTGAAATCGAAATTTTCAAGTTTCAAGGATTCACGAAAGAATTGGCTTTCCTATTACAATTATGTTAAAGCTCAAGAAAGAAAATGACAGAAAATTCAACCTCAAATGTTGTGCGGAGAACAAGCATTAACCCTGACTACTTGATAAAACATAAATATTAAGATTTCACAATAACAAATTATTAGCTCAATTACAGCATGAGTATTCGATAGAACTAGATAAGCATAAGCTGAATTGCATGATATTCATCTGCATCCTCAGAATATGCATATGCTTGACCCATGGAAGAAGAAAAAGGAAAACACAAAAATTTTAAAAAAAAATTGAAAGGAAGATATAGGAGCAGCCAGAGATAAAGACTATAGTAGCTTCAGGGACGGATCTAGAGGGGGGCAAGTGGGGGCTTTGGCCCCCCCTCCCCCCTCCTCAACAAGTGGTATACTATATATTTCACTCACAAAAAATTTACATGTTTTATTTTTTTAGTTATTTCTTATGTTTAAATTGTGTTTTTTTATTGATATTTTTATATTTATATGAATCCGGCCCCCCTTAAACTCTTTCTGGATCCGTCACTAAGTAGCTTGATTTAGGGTTTTTTTTTTGGTCAAGATTTAGGGTATTTAAACATCCTATGCCAGGCATTCAGAGGATGCTTCAACATAATATCAATTCTTCATACTTCTGGCTCCGTGATAATATTGAGATAAATTCCTTTTGAATTCCTATAAGAATGGTTCATAATATGTCAACTATAAGTACAAACTTTTAGAATTGTCATTCTATTTAAAAACACTGAGCAATAAGTATTAGCAGGCTAACAGCCAATGTCACACACTGCTAGAAGAGAACGTAACAGAACCTCTTTAAGTATGTGCATAGTATTAAAATTTTAAGCAGGTGGAGAAGTGTGTCCGTCACTTCATATACAAAGTCATTACAGATTAAGTAGTAAATGATAAAATCAGCTCTCACCTAACTTCCCTGTCACCATATGCAAGTAGCATCACAGTTGCACCTCTAAAATGAACAGAATCCAATGTAACAGGAAGCATCTTATTAATGCCTTCAGGACTGTACAAAATCTACCCCATCAACATGTTCTGCAACAATATCTTCAACTTTCAGACCCACATCAGACTTCAACATTTCAATGGGACCAGAAAGAAAGGAAGATATCAACTCCTCGATATTTCTTAAGAACGAGTTTGAGCCAAATTTCACAAGCAGGGGCTCAAATGGAATTTGAAAATAAGTTGCCAATCGAGGCTTAAGCTTCACAAAATCAAATCTTCTGATGTCAAACCTGGTTGGCCCCCAGACAAATTATCATCCTCAATATGATTGTCTGCAACATGAGGTACCAACCCTACATTTTTCTCTGTACTACTATTAGCATCAGTAGGTTCAGCAACATCCTCACTAGATTGTAAATTTTCAAATTTACTTTCTCTTGTCTGTTAAAGTTTGGATCACTGACAAATTTAGAATAATCTGAATGATCAATAACATTTTCATTTACTGAGGGGGGACCAGATTTTCATATCTCTGAATTGTGTAGCACTTTGATTACCGTCACTTCTATTTCATCACTAATGGTAACAGAATTTGCATTTTTGTCAACCTCAATTTCCACCGCATGCATATCATTATTCATAAAATGAAAACATTCAGAAGGTGATGCGGGCTCCCCAAACTTCCCATCTGATTGATCACGAAAGTATATATGAGCTGCTGATGCACTACGTTCAAACATTCTTTTTTTTGCAGCAAGACCAGATGCATAGATGTTACTCCCATTAGCTTCCTCTTAAATTTGTGTTTCTTACGCCCTGACATTAGTCTAGACCAAAATCTAAGTCCTAACCCAGGAAACCTCACACCAAATGATTTTTCCAAATCTGCATGTTTCATATCATAATCAAACACCTGTGTCCATGAATCGATGATCATGCTTCCCGCCATTAATGCAGAAAAAAGGTGTGTTCTCAGTCAATTCTGTTGAACGAGTTTCAATCTCCTTTAAACCATCACCTTGGGATACACCACAACTACGCTCAGGAACAAAGTAGCCCACCTCAGCAGCTTCCCTAGCTCCATCATCCCTTTCTCTTTCCCAACCGCAGCAATGCCTTCCTCTCGCGCAAGTCTCCTGGTTTCTTGTCCGATGATCTATCCCTTCTTCAGTTGAGAAGTGCTTCTCTCTGCCACCTTCAGAGAATGGTATTCCCAACCAAGTATAGTCCTTCTTCTGCACTACCAAGACACTTGGATGTGACAACACTGCATCAATCACCAACTTCCCCCTACTCAGACTCGCAAAAGGCCGGAGGCGAAGCTTGACTGTGGGAGCCTCACCACATGAAAATTCCCTCCTTGTGAGGCCCAAATGAGCATGACTCCAATGTAATGCTCAAGGGCGAGACTCGCCTAACCTTGCCAAACACAAGGTCACGCTGAATGTATTCACTGATAGCTGAACAAACAGAAGGCAACAAATTGGTTTCAATAAAACCCTTGGCTTTATTCTGCCCATACCACAACCAACATGCATTATACCACTGATAACAGCAGTGTAAACAGAGGCCCTTATTAAAAGAAGCCCTCTTTCCATAAAGGGGGTCAAATAACTCACAGAGCCTCTCTTCTAAAAAAGGTTCCTTAGCACATTCTAACCTCGACCCACTTCTCAAAATAAGGTCTTTCCCAACAACCTACATTTTGTCCACAAAAATGAGGAAAAAAACGCGTAATGCTTGGCTTACCAAACGACAGCGTTTTGCAGACTCGCAGCACCTGCAACTGCATAGACCCTTTCTTTGGCAATTCCTTCTCTCCAAATCGAAAAGGGTTCCTGTTGCTGGTGCTACTCTCCAAAGAACCATGAAGCTTAGTCCGAAAGACAACGCGTGATTCTTCAGGCTCATTATGCAGTCTCAAGGAGCAGTGGATTCGGAAGAATCATCGAAGCGGAACACAAATATTGTTTTCCTATGAATCGACGTCGTTTTAGGTGTTTGAAATGAACTGAACAAGTTATGAAAATTCCGAAAACATGCTGAAAGTGTAAGCTTATGCTGTACTCTAAGCGACGGACAACCTCAGAGGTGAAGAACGAAGGTTGTGTAAGGAGACGGAGAATTTTTGTTTGTATGTTCGGTTTGCTTATGGCTATGAGACTCTGCTATGCTAGGTGTCTTCGATTGAGAGAAGGGGCCGGGGGGTTGAAAGTGTTTGGTTGAGTTTTCGAGGTGGGAACGAACAAAAGATGACAGAAATGCCACTAAAATTGTAACGGAAAGGGATATACTAAGGGTATGTTTACTAGGCGAGTGAGCCGTACTTAGTAAAGATATAGTAATAGTAATATGTAATAATATGTAATTAGTAAAAATTAATATTAATCCGAGAAAATATATAAAAACAAATTATGTCATATAGTTGTCTTTTTCTTTTCGGTTACACGTCATATGGTTGTCTGAATAAAGCAAAGAATACTATAGAAAAAATCATTTGTGAGATAAAAAATGGAAAATTCATTAGGTAATTTAGAATACTATAAAGGGAAAGGTATTTTTTAGTTCTATTTTCACAAAAATTATTACATTTTTTATACATAAGGATAGATAAAAACGAAAAGGAAAGAACTACAATCTACTATCAGACTCTAAAAACTTTAAAAGCCCATTAAGAGGAGGGGAGTTGATTTTAACACCCCTCTTTTTACTATTCACACCCCCATAATGGTTTGTAACTTTTAAAATTCCCTCCCCATTCCCTACCCCACCTCCACCTCCACCTCCAGTCCACCCCCCCACCCACCTCCACCTCCCAACACCCCCCCATAACTCTTAATTTTCTTCTCTTTAAAAAGCACTTCCGGAAATTAATTTTTGGAAAAAAAACACTTCTGGAAATTAATTTCCGGAAACTACCGGAAAAAAAATAGTTTCCGGATGTATATTTCTGGAAATTATCGGAAAAAAAATGGCTTTCGAATGTGCATTAGAGACGGAACCGAATCCGTCGCTAAATTTCGTCTCTAAATCAGAGACGGAATTTTTCCTTATGCATAAACAAGGAAAAATTCATCTCTGATTTAGAGACAGAATTTAACGACGGATTTTGTTCCGTCTCTAAACCGAAAATATGTAAAAAAATATATATAGTTCCAGAAATATACATCCGGAAGCCATTTTTTCTCAAAAGTTTCCGGAAACATGCATCCGGAAGTTATTTTTATCGTTTGGTTTCCGAAAAATTTCCGGAAATTAATTCCCAAAAGTGTTTTTTCAGAAAATTAATTTCCGGAAGTGTTTTTTAAAGAAGAAAAGGAATAATAGAGTTATGGGGGGTATTGGGAGGGGTGGAGGTGGAGGGGAGGTGGAGGAGGGTAGGAGGTGGAAATTTTAAAAGTTATAAAATTATAGGGTGGGAATAGAAAAAGGGGGTGTTAAAAGCAACTCCCTAAGAGGAGTATTCCATAAGTCGATATCCACGTATATATGAGCAAAGACCCAATTTAACCATATGATCCGCACAAGAATTTGCCTCACGCAAAATATGTTTAATTCCAGTATCCAAGACCTTTCTAGCAAGAGATCAAATATCTTGAATGATACTTTTCCAATGTAGTAGACTTATAGTGGGACCATCCATTATATTCCGAAAAGCAACCAGTGAATCCATTTGCATGACATTACGAAGGCCCCAATTCCCAAGCAAATTTTAATCCATCTTGTAAGAGTCAAAACCCTTCTGTGAATTGGTTTTAATGATAAAAAGCCTTTAGATCAAACTTAAGATTTTCTGTTTCTTATGATTACTAATATGTTTTGTGTGATTGAGATGCTTAAGTGTGCAAAACTACTTTAAGATAGGTAATAAGATCGAGTTAAGAAGCTTGATCAAACATGCACCAAGATTCATCATCTTAAGAAGCATCTCAGATTCAAGAATCAAATCTCAAGGCACCTGCAACTAAGTTTTCGATCCTGCCTAGCCTATGAAAACCTCGCATGGAATACACGAGAGACCAAATTGTTGCATTCCTTTTTTCCTATGTGTGTGGTCATGTAAAGATTCTGCCATGTGGGGACACAATTTAATATTAGTCGAGCTTCAGCAACACGTCCATTTCTGTTTCGTCACGTGACCACGGCTTGTGTTCCATCATGTTGGGACACGAAGCTAATGCCACTACCTGCAGTAGCGTTTTGCTCCTGCTCCTTCATGCGGCCACGAAGGAAAAGCTTCATGTAGGGATACGTGGATAGCTGCAACTCCATTTCATTTTGTGTGCACAAGTGGCCACACGATGGCAACCTCATGAAGAGACACAAATTCGTTGTAATTCAGTCGTAGCTTCAATTCGTTCTACATGTGTTCGCACAAAGAAATTGTTATGTGGGGACACAACTTGATCGTAACTCAGTTGCAACAACACTCGGTTTTTGCATAGGCACATGGTCATAAGAGGCATTTGGGGACACATATCACCATCACGAACAGAAGCAGAACAATTCACGTAGAGCTGTCAAAGTGAGCCAGCCCGGCTCACGCTGGTTAGCTCACCACGGGTTAGGTTAAAAGTGAGTCGAGCCAGGTTGGCTCACTTTTCTGGTGAGCTGAAAAATACCAACCCGGCTCAACCCACTGCGGGTTGGTGGGTTAAGCGGGCTGGCTCACCTAACTTAAAAAAATTATAAAAATAATAAAAAATAAGAAAAAGGTCAAAAAAATTAAAAAAAATATATAAAATTATAAAAATGACTTTAAAAAGGGTAAAAATTAAATAAAGATTAAAAAGAAAGCCAACCCACCTCAACCCCGCTCGAACCCACCTTGGCTAGCGAGTTAAGTGGGTTGACCCACTTCCTAACCCGCGAGAAAAATGTGAGCCTATATTTTTCCAACCCAACCCCACCGGTGAGCCGTGGTTGGGCCGAGTTGGCTCACCGAGCTCAACCCAAATTGACAGTTGTAAAGTCACGAACAAAAAGCAGTCAAACTCAGAAGCAATCAGACTTAAAAGCAAACTAGTTAGACTCAGAAGCAGAAGCATAAGTCACAATCAGAAGCAAACTGCTTGGTCAGACTCAAAAGCGAAAGTACAAGTCAGACTCAGATGCATCTGACTTTTGCTGACGAGGCAGAATATACGAAAAAAGTGTTGTTGTGTGTAACGGTCAGAAGAAACAACTAGTAACGACTATATAAACGAATATATTATTATTCCAACCTGTAAATAGGTACTTGGAACTCATAAGAAGTGTGAGAAGAAGACCCGAAACCCAAATATAGAAGAAGCAATTGCATCTGACCTCTTCTCATTCCTTTTCTCACTACCTACCTATGCTACCTTAGCTAATATCTTGTAGTAGGTACTGCCTTGTTCTGTAATGGTTTATATACACTCCTTGAGTGATTGAGAGAGCTACCCATCACCATACACTCATTGTAACTGCTTGAGAACCTCATAGTTTATCCACACAATGTGTTTTAGAACCTTAAGCAATACCTTTCATCTTCATCTCATTCTATTGTAACTCATCCACCAAGTAAGAAAGTGTTTCTTAATTGTGGTGTTGAGTGGAGAAGTTTGGAGAGGCTATTATAAAACTACTTAGGAGCCTGGAGAGGCCCTGTAAGGAGAAACTGGTGAGTTGCTTGAAGAGGCAATTGATAACAAAGAATATTTGTAACTTTGAGAAGTTAGTAAAATCTCACCTTGTGTGGAGACTAGATGTAGCCCAAGGTTTTTTAGGTGAAGTAGGATAAATCAGATGGTGTTCTTTTCTTCTACCCTAACTCTTATCTGTTTTTATCCACTTGTGCCTTTTGGGAAAAATGATTCTGAGATTTATAACTGAATCTATCTTTTAAGCAACACTCAGAAACAAGTATTTCTAAACTTGAACTATTTCAAGTCAACATCTTGGTAAAAAGATCATAAGTTATTTTCATTAGAACAAGTATTTTATTTGCTCAGATACTGTTTGCTTTTGACCGTGACTAAAACTTTAACATCCAAGTTGAAAAACTTGAGAATCAGAGTAAGAAAAGAGTTTTAAATTTTCAGACAGGCTTAGACGCGTCTCAATTCAACCCCCCTTCTTGAGACTTTGCCAACTACAATTGGTATCACAGGCTCGGCCTCTAGAGGTTGACCACACTTAACAACATAAGAGGAAAAGATCCAAGAAGAAGTTATAGTCTTTCAAGAAGGATTTTTTTTAAAACAAGCACTTGGAAAAAGATAGTATCAAGGAAGAGCTTACAATGAAGAAATCAAGGTAACAACCTACGTCACTCAAAATCTTGAGGTAAATTATGCAAAACTTGAACATAGTCCTTTTAAAGCCATTACATGCTTGTTATGTGTTGAATAATGACTTGATAAACCTTGAAATGATTATGTTATTGATATTCAAATATAGACTTGATAAATGAGCATGACTCTTCATTGATATATGTTTGAATCTCTATTATCTTCAAGTCATATCAATATTGAAAATGAAGTTAGTGAGGACTCATTTTGCATACTTGCCAAAACATTAGAATCTAATGTTTAATTTCCATGTTTGATTGTTCGTGAAAATAATATCATTCTACATGGAAAACTTTGTAATAGTTTATGGCAAATACATTTCAAAATCATCATGCAATTCCATAATTTTCCATCATTATGATTTCTATGAATATATCTTATTGTGCTTTATAAATATTAAATTCCTATATGAGAATTAAAATGTCATGGATTGTTCAACGATTAATCATTGACCCTTAAGGACCCAAGATGAAGTAGGTACCAAAATGTCCTCTTAGTGACTTGTGCAGAAAAATTCTCAAGAGAATGGACACAATGATCAAGGCAAGGAAGTATGAAGGATTTTAACCTTGATGAGCAAAACAAATATGAGAAAGTAACATGGATATTCCTTTCATATTCTCAAGAAGCATGTTTCAAAGCTAAAGTTACCTATACATGCAAGAATAGCTTTTCGGTGATATCAATCTCACACCCTCTTATAGTGCTTTGAATTAGATTATTAGAGTTATTTGAAAATTACTTGACAGTTTCACACGTTCTAAGGACAATGCACCTCTAACAAGAACCTTAAGAATTTTCACCTATGCTAATATGCTAGAAAGTCGGGTAACTATTTTTGTATTAGCATGAAAATCCATTTGAGGTCTTATAATGAATATTCATTATTGTTTCACATGAAATTTCTCATAACTCAAGAGTTGTATAACTCTTTCCTTTTAAAGATTAAATGCTTTGTATGATTAGAACTTTAAACAATGGGACAACATCTTGGTTAGAATGTCTTGATGATCTTAATAGTAGCTTATTTAAATTCTAATGGAAGAATAAGTTCTTAATATTTATGGTGTGCAATTTTAGAGATCAATGTTTAGAATAGAGGCATGCATGTTGAAATTTGATGATACTAATTCTACATTTGAAAGATAAAGATTGCAGTTTTTGAAATAAAAGAGAATGTGAAGACAACTTAAACTATTGTCTCAATAGCATCTCAAATTGTAGATGAGAACTCAGACTTGGTTTGAGGTTGAACAAAAGAATAGAAAGACAGTTGTAGAGCTAGCTGCCCAACAAATGAAGGTGCTGAGATAGTATTTCCTAGGCATCAAAATTCTGTCTTAGATATGCCTCAACAAGAAGAAAAGGGTAAAAACTCCTCCTAGCAAATTGGTGGTGCAAAATGAGACTCTAATCTGACTAAGACATCAGTTGTATCACCACTATGCTAAAAGGGAATGCAATAACATAGACCGGAGTACATATTCTTGGTAGTTATTGGAAAGTCACTCTGGGAAGTACTCTAAAAATCAAATCTCATGTGATGATGCATATGTCAAATTTGTCCAAGTCTCATTATGCAGTTATGGTCAGAAGCATATTGATATGAATGCAAAACTGTTGCTCCCAAAATTACATAGTCAAATTTATTCTTGAAATATTGAATATTTGGTCATTAGAATGATATGATATGCTTCTGAGTCATGATGAAACTATACTTGTGATGATCATACATCATGTGAAACTTGATGGTGAAATGTGGATTTGATCATATGAAAATATAGTACATGATAATTAAGAGAAGTACACTTAGAAACAATAAGCTTAGAAGGATTGTGAGTTATTTGAGAAACATGAGATTAGAGTGATTATGAGATTAACCTTGCAGCAACTTTGATATTTTATAGATGGCATGGTAAATCACTAAGAATGTTAGAATGATTGCTTTAACCTCAAGAACAGAAAAATTTGATCCTAACTATATAAAGTATCTCAAGCCTTAAGTCTCCATTTAGTTAGGAGAACATTTTTTTGCTTTTGCCATGGCCTTTATACATACTTCTCCTTTACCCAAATTCAACCTTCAAAGCAAAGGGTATAAATGAAAGAAATACTAAGATAGAAGGTTCAAAGAAGATTTTTGAGAAATAGGAGAAACTATTGAATTTAGATGCAAAAAAGGTTTGTTGTATTGATTGTGGAAATTTTCTGTTTGCTTGACTAATATAAGCATAACCTGAGTTACAAAAATGATTTTCGGTGAAACCAATTTTTTTGGAAAGATAATTCATAGTAGTATCAACTGGAAAATTTGAAGTCGGTATTCTTGTTGAGTTTCAGAATTAATTTAAGTATTCAAATTAGACTCAAGACTCATTATCCTGGTTTTAATGATTAATAAATTAGACTAGACTATAAGAAAACGGGTGCTACTGAGAAAGGTATTTTTCTGTATAGTTCAGGAATTGTAGAAGCAACATGTTGAAAGAAGAATCCTGCTGAAAAAGAACAGCATACCACGAAAAAGAGAAAAAGAATAGGAACAACTCTCTGAAGATGACCAACCTACTGAACCAAAGAAAAAGACTAAAAGAAATGAAAAGGAGAAGGAAAAAGCAACAGGCTAAACAGAAGAACAATACAGCAAACAATCTGAAGATTTGATCAACCTGCTGAAATTATATGGACTGAAGAAGAAAAGAGGCACATCTGCAAGGTGAAATGAAGAAGTCTTCAAGAAGATCGCCAATCAGAAAGCACACAAGAGTTGAACCTAATTACTCTCAAAGTTGAACACTAAAGAAAGAAATCTGGTTAAAAGAAAATCAACCTTCTGCCAATGACAACTATCTGAAGAGTCAAGCTATCTGAAAACATCAAGAACTAAGAACACTCAAACACGTGAAATGATTCAACATGCTGAAGTGATCAACCTTCTGAAGACATGCAACATGCTGAAGAATGTGAACTCTCTGAAGACTCTCTCAACCCTCATGATGACGTGTTTAAATCTTCTAGACGAGAAGTTTCAACAAAGGCAAAGACTCTCTGCACAAAGACCTAAAGGTTTCTAAACGTCTTATGCCATCATCTACAAAGGAAAGTAGCAACAAAAGCTATTTTTCCTCATTCTAAGGAACATTGTACATAAAAGAGGAACCTATTGCAGAAAAGCAAATGGAGGTCAGGGATAGGTCAGCGCTTGCTGAACACCTACTTTTGTACCGACTCTACAATACGCTATCAGAAGTCTTGAATCCTTATAAGAAGAAAAACAAAATTCACAAAGGATAAAAGAGAAGTTTAATAGTTTAAAATCATCATCTCTATCTAGACAACAGACTTCGTACAATGAAGAAAGAGAGAGAGAAGAAAGAAAGCCAACCTGCTGAAGAATCAACTACACTCTCAAGAAATATTCATGAAACAAAATTGCTATGTGTCAGAACAAGATTACATCTATACACACTACTCTACTCAAAGTCAGAAGCTAAGCAAAAAGAAGCTATCTCACAATGGCTCTATGAGTTAATCATCTCTTCTCACGGTATACCCTATATTCCTCAACAACTAGTTTCTCAAGTCTGAAGACCAATAGAAGAGAAACTCTTCAACGGTTATGCTAAAAAATCTCCAACGAACATATTTCCAGATTGTATAAAAATACGTCCTCATGTCCCTCTATGAAGGTGACAAAGGAGTTATGAGGAGAAGATAAGGAAATGAGAGAGAGAGAGAATGGAAGCCATGAATCAAAAGATATGAATTATCAAATGGCAAGGCCATCAGAAAGAATCAGTGGAAGAAAAGAATAGAAAAGAGAGAAAAGAAAAGAGGCTGCCATGGATCTCAAAATATGAAAAAAATTAATGGCAAAGACCACAGAGAGAACTGGAGAAAGCTCAAGAGAATATATTGTCAGTCTAACTCTCTGAAGAAAAAAAGAAGGGTGTGAAACAGAGACTAGATAGTATCAAAATTATATACTTGAATCTCCGTCCTTCATTGTACTTAGAATTCACTCTCTGTATTCTGAGTTGTACTTAGTAATCTCTTTGTACAAGAAAACTGAAGTTTAAGTTTCTCTGAAACTTAAACCCATTCATCACTGTAAACACAATAAGTGTCTGAGAGCCTAGAGAGGCTTTGGAGGAAGAAATAATACTCTAGTAGAGCCTGAAGAGGCTGATAGAAAACAATACTTGTGTTTAACGCCTGAAGAGGCTTGGTTTGATAAACAATACTTGTGTTAGAGCCTGAAGAGGCTTGGTTGATAAACAATATTTTGGTTAGAGCCTGGAGAGACTTGATAGAAAAGAATACTTGGTTTTTAGCCTGAAGAGGTTGTGTTTCAAAGAATACTGTATCTGTGATCAGATAGTGGAAAATCCAGTGGTGGTTTGCCCTGGGACTGGATGTAGCTCACTGGGTTAGTGGGTGTGAACCAGGATAAATTCTTTGTGTAAATTTCTTTCTTACCCTTAACTCTTTACATTCTGTTGTTATCTGTTTATTTCTAACCAAGGAAGGGTTTGAAAAGGAATTTATATTTAGCGCAGCGAAACTTCTTTTATTAAACAAATCTTTTTGGAAAAGAGTATTTACTGAACCTTCTGAAGTGGTTCAGCAAGTTCTCTATTAACTCAGTTTTCAGCAAGTAACTAAATCAATGGATGTTAGTGTAAAATACTTTTGAACAACTTGTTTTATATTTTGAAGTTGATATTTAATAAATCAGGTTTTTAAACAAAGTTCTAAAAATGTTTTTATCGAACATCTGAAGTGATTTTAGAAAGCTTATCTGTTTCATCAAATTCTGCAAGTCTCTGAAAAACTTATAGCCTTCACCTAACTCTGATAATCTTTACTATCTGCTAAAGAGTTTTGTTAACAACCTGCAAAAGTTTATTTGATGTTTAGAAAAGAGTTTCTTGAAAATTAGCTTAAGTTTTTAAACACTATTCAACCCCCCTTCTAGTGTTTTCCTGTGTTCCTACACATTCTAACCACATAAGTGCAGTAGTAAATTCGTGAACACAATTGTATTATTAGAAATTCTGGTATAAAGGTGTTCATTTAAAAGACCATATCTTGAGTTATAGAATTTTTTTTTTCGTGAAACCATTTTTTTAAATCTAACTCATAAATGTATTAGATTTGTAATGTTTAATAATTTTCCATCATCTACATAATTCCCAACAAGCACTTCAAGTTGACTGATCCTTATGTGATCAAATCTAAACATGTCTGTTTTAAATGCTTATAACTGGAGCTTGAAAAATCCTTTTCATATGAAACTAGTTGGATTTGAAGATAATGTATTGTGGTTTGATGAAATTAAATCTCTGAATTTTTGGATGAATAGATTGATACAGTGAATAAAAAATAAGAGCCGTCACAATCAGGATTTTGTTATAGACCAATCAACTTCAGTTGTTCATATCTGTGGATAGAAAACCTCTAAATGGAATGATATTTATATAATTGGAAAGCTTGTGATACCTTGTTTATTGTGGTAAAATTTCATATTTTTATGAACTTGGAATAATTCAAAAGTACAGATTAAAGTGACTATGTCAGTAACAATTTCTGGTATTGTGCAGAACTTGAGGTTGGATTATTCTTAGCTATAGTAATCCAAATGAGATGATTTTGTTGCTTTGGAAAGCTCGAGTGATGTAGTTTATTGTGAGAAAATATCAAAATAGTACTTGTTCAAAACTAAGGCTATATGCTAGAAAAGTAGTGAACTATGATCTTATTGTAAGGTTTCAAATATCCCCTCAAAGTGGTTTTAATTATGGACAACTAAATCAAATGGAACTTAGCACAATTCTGATTTCAAAGGAGACTAATCATTCATTGAGTGTGTATTCAGAAGCAAAGGTCTTACTTTGAAGAAGCATGAGGAACCATCATATAAAGAAAGGTTGAGAAGCATGATTCATTACTTCTGGACTAATAAGGAGTAATACAATTTAAAGGAATGATAAATCATAAAAATCAGAAGCTGTCAAGCACTTCTCTGAATCTCAGAAGCATGAAAGAAGCTTCTAAGAAGAACTTCAAATGAACGCATATTAGAAGGGAGATTCACTTAAAAGAAGAGAAATCATTAGCTGCAAGTACAACTCAGAAAAAGGCTTCAAATATATCACAGAAGCATAGCATACAGCTGCAGCCCATCAGAAGCATTCACAGCTCATCAGAAGCAGAATTCTGCCAGAAGAAAGAAGCAACGTTGCCGCCAGAATTCTGCAGAAGCATAGATCAATGGCAGGATCTGTAATTACTTCATCTGATGAATCAGCTAAGTTAAACAAGTCTATTTACACTTGAATTCATCCAGAGATCCTCCTCAACATTGATCAGAAGCATAGGTGAAGAGAAGAACCAGTATGCTTTCTGCAGAAGCATGGTTCTGCAGAAGCATGAAGCTGGTCTCAAACAGCCAGCTGCACTTGGCCAGCTTTAACAGCTGTACCTGAAAGGGACTGTCAAAGGCACAGCTGGACCATTTGGACTGATCCCCAACGGCTACAAGGCTCCTCACCTATAAAAGGAGGTGTTCTCTTCACAATGAGACACACCTCTCCCTCCAGAAGCACAATAGAATTCTGACTCAATACTTCCTGCCTTCTGGAACACATTTTCTCTCTCCTCAGATTTTCTTTCATCAGCTTGAATATCTCATTGAGGGGGAGTTCTGCTCACTAGAAGCTGCTAATACTGTTCTGATTGTAATCTAGTGAGCTTTGTTCATTTTTACACTTTACCTTTGCTGTACTATGCTTCTGCAAGGTCCAAGTGATTACTGAGTTGTAAAATCACTTGGGACAGGTTCTGTAAAGTGTTTGAGAGGTGTCAAGGCTCTGTAGTGAGTCTGTGTGAGTTTGTAAAGGCTTGAGTGCAAGCCTTTGTTAGTGTGAAGTCTGCAGAAGCAAGTTCTGCCGATTTCTGATCCTGTGGCTTCTGCAGAAGGTTCTGCAGTAAGACAGGAACTGTTATTGCAAGTGTGTGTTGTGTTTGTGTGAAGCCTGAAGAGGCTGGTGGGAAAAGAATACTAGTGATAGTGTGTACCCAAGGTTGTAATTGAGATTGTTAGTGAGAAAATCCTACTGGAGGTAGGGACTGGAGGTAGCCTTTGGTTGGAAAGGTTGAACCAGTATAAATCCTTTGTGTCATCTTCTTTCTCTCAACTCTTAATTACTGCATGAGCATACAAAGTTTTTAAAACTACCTAATACCTAAGTAAGTGTTAACTAAATTGGTTTCCATCAAAGGAATCCTACTTTCTGCATAATAAAGCATTATTCTAACAAGTATAGTTTTGAAGATACATCTTCTAATAAAGAGCCAAGAACTAATCTTGAGCAGAATTTTTATTAAAAGATAAACTTGCAGAATTTTTAAAGAGTATCACAATTCAACCCCCTCTTGTGATCAAACCATTTACTTCAATAGGTATCAGAGCTTGCCTCTTGGGTTTGTGAACTCACTAACAGTGAGAGAGGAAAAAGATCAAGGGATGGCAAACCATGGAGCTTCAATGTTCATTCCAGAAGGATCATCAACAACAGCCACCAGCCTTCAATGGCAAGGACTACTACTATTGGAAGGATAGAATGAAATTGTTTATGGAATCCCAAGATATTGATCTATGGGATATCATAGAAAATGGCAACTTTATTCCAACTGGAGAAGAACCAGAGTTCTAGGACCTCTTACAGATGGTGACTTAGATGTTGTAGACGAAGCACCAAAACCAAAGCCTAGAGAAGAATGGACACAAGTGACAAAACAAGGTATCTTCTAAATCTAAAGCTAAATTCTTTCTTCTTTGTGCATTAAGCAGGGGGATGGTGTGGGTGAATATGATAAGTTGCGGGCTGTAACACAGCGCAAAAGAAATATGGGATACTTTGAGAATTGCTCATGAAGGAACAGATCAAGTTAAGAATCCAAATAAATATTTTAATTCACCAATATGAAATGGTTTAACATGATAGAACTGAATCTATAGATGAAATGTTCAGTAGATTTACTCATTATTATAATGATTTAAAATCTCTTGGAAAAAGCTATTCTAACCAAGAAACAGGTGAGAAAGATATAAGAAGTCTCCAAGAATATGGAGACCAAAAGTTACAGCTATCCAGGAAGCAAAAGATTAGCGTGCTAAGAGCTAGATGAGTTCTTGGATTTTGAAAGTTCATGAACAGAACTAATGGATGAGCTAACCAAGAAAGGATTAAAAACAATAGCTCTAAAAGCAAGCACATCCAGAAGGAGTGCTTCTGCAAGAAGAAAAACCCTCAGAAGCAGACGCAATCATCATCTTCTGAAAAATGATGATGAATTAGCCTTTATATCAAAGAGGTACAAAGGTAATTAGAAGAAAAGGAAAGGAAAAAAGTTCTTCAACTTCAAGAAAGAAGGACCTAAGGAGGAGAAAGAAGCAAGAGTCCTATAATTTGCTATGAATGCAACAAACCAGGACATATCAAAGCAGAATGTCCACAGCTGAAGGAGTCAAGGCCATTTCAGAAGAAAAAGGCCATGATGGCTACATGGGATGATTCTGAAAGCTCCACAGAAGAAGATGATGAAGCTGAAACTGCACAGCTATGTTTTATGGCTGGAGAAGCAGAAGAAGAAGAGGTAATCACTTATACTTTCTGCATATAAAGAACTTGAAGATGCATTTGAAAATTTGCTGTCAGACTCACACACACTTGCACAAAAATGTGCTGTTCTTAAAGAACAATTAGTTAAAACCAAAGAAGAAAATGAAGCTCTCAGAGAAGACAATAATAGGTTAAATAGAACTAATCAGTTTCTGCAACAATCTCATTTTGAATTATCTGAACAAGTAAAGAAAGTAAGAATCAACTCTGCAGAAGCAGAAAAATCTGCAAGTCTGCAGAAAGAAAACATGCTTCTGCAGAAGAAAATTGATGAACTTCAAAATGATTTATGCAAGTTTGTTAATAGCACTCATAACTTGAATCAATTAATAGGAAACAGTAGGGAAACCACTGATAAAAGAGGATTAGGATTCAAGTTTGATAAAATAAAAACACACATAAAACAGTTTTTGTTCCAGCCAAAAGGAAACCTCCTTATTGCTCTTGGTGTAACAAATTTGGACATTATGACCAAATCTGTTACAAAAAGAAAAGGAGTACCAGAAGAAAGGTATCTAACATCAAAGGACCCAAGAAAATTTGGGTACCTAAATCCTTACTATCTTCTGATGTAGGTACAAGCAAAAGGATCCAAGAAGAAAGAGCTATGGTTCTTGGACAGTGGCTGCTCCAGACACATGACTGGAAACAAAAGCAAATTCACTCAACTCCACATGATGGAAGGAGGAACAGTAACTTTTGGAGACAACAACAAAGCTCAAATCAAAGGTATTGGAAAGATAGGTATGCAAGGTTCTACCCAAATTAATAATGTATATTATGTGAAAGGGTTAAAACATAATCTTCTTAGCATTAGTCAGTTATGTGACAGTGGCTATGAAGTTATGTTTCAACCTACATTCTGTGAAATTAGAGAATCATCTACAAAAAGGGTATTATTCTCAGGCATCAGAAGCAAGAACCTATATAGCATAAGTCTAGAAGAGCTTCCACAGCAAACATGCCTTGCTTCTTTTGAAAATGATAAATGGATTTGGCATAGAAAAGTAGGACATTTAAATATGAAGTCCATCTCTAAGCTATCTAAGCTAGAACTAGTAAGAGGACTACCAAAACTGAAATTTGACAAAGATAAAATGTGTGAAGCATGTGTGAAAGGAAAACATACCAAATCTAGTTTTCACCCTAAAAACATAGTAACTACTCAAAGAACCTTAGAATTGCTGCACATTGATCTTTTTGGTCCTACCAAAACACCTAGCCTGGGGGGAAAGAAATATGGACTTGTAATTGTAGATGATTACTCTAGATTCACATGGGTATTATTTTTAGTAACCAAGGATGAATCTTTTGAATCTTTCAAGATCTTTCTAAAGAAAGTTCAAAATGAAAGAAATCAAAAGGTTGCTTCTGTAAGAAGTGACCATGGAGGGGAATTTGAGAACTATCTTTTCAAAAACTATTTTGATGAAAATGGAATTTCCCATAACTTCTCCTGTCCTAGAACTCCACAACAAAATGGAGTTGTAGAAAGGAAGAATAGAACCCTCCAAGAAATGGCAAGAACCATGTTAAGTGATAGTGGCATTCAAAAATACTTCTGGGGAGAAGCTGTATCTACTGCATGCTATATACTTAACAGGGTCTCTATCAGAAGCATCCTAAATAAAACACCATATGAACTTTGGAAAGGTAGAAAACCTAATATTGCTTATTTTCATATCTTTGGAAGTGAATGTTATATATTAAACATCAAGGATAACCTAGAGAAGTTTGATGCTAAATCTGAAAAGGGAATATTTCTTGGATATTCCACTTCTTCCAAAGCATACAGAATCTACAATATAAAAAATCAAACAATAGAAGAAAGCATGCATATTGTTTTTAATGATGCTAACTCTCCTTCTCAAGCATGTGATAAGCAAGATTCTGATGATGAACATCAGCCAAAGAAAATTTCTTCTGAGAATCACAGTTCTACAGAAAAGAATGCAGAATCTGCAGAAGCTGCAGATCCTGCAGAAGCAGTTGATGCTTCTGGAAGAGATCCTGATAGTCAGAAACAGAATCTGCCCAGAAGCTGGAGATCTGTGACCTATCATCCTCATGACCAAGTAATTGGAAATGTTGAGGAAGGGGTTAGAACAAGAAGACAACTGTCAGGATCAAATGACACTGCATTTCTTTCTCAAGTTGAACCAAAAAATGTTCAAGAAGCACTTGATGAAGAATCATGGGTTGAAGCCATGAAAGAGGAACTAGACCAGTTTGAGAAAAACAAGGTCTGGACACTGGTACCTATGCCAAAGAATCATACCTTAATTGGCACTAAATGGGTATTCAGAAACAAACTGAATGAAGAAGGTAAAGTAATTAGAAACAAAGCAAGATTAGTAGCTCAAGGCTACAATCAACAAGAAGGTATTGATTTTGATGAAACTTTTGCACCAGTAGCCAGATTAGAAGCTATTAGAATCCTTCTTGCTTTTGCTGCATTCAAAAATTTCAATCTTTACCAAATGGATGTGAAAAGTGCCTTTCTAAATGGTTATATAAATGAGGAGGTATATGTACATCAACCTCCTGGTTTTGAAAGCAAAAAATATCCTAACCATGTTTTCAAACTAACTAAAGCACTATATGGTTTGAAGCAAGCTCCTAGAGCATGGTATGAAAGACTAAGCACTTTTCTATTGCAAAATCAGTTTTCAAGAGGACAAATTGACACCACTCTTTTTAGAAAAACTTTCAAGAAGGACCTTCTAATAGTTCAAATCTATGTAGATGATATTATATTTGGATCTACAAATTTAAAAATGTGTGAAGAATTTTCTGATCTTATGAAAGGTGAATTTGAAATGAGCCTCATGGGTGAATTGAAGTTCTTTCTAGGACTTCAAATCAAACAAGAGAAGCATGGCATTTTCATAAATCAAGAAAAATATACTAGAGATCTCCTTAAGAGATATAAAATGGAAGGTTCAAAACCCATGGGAACACCTATGCATCCTTCTGCTGTATTAAACTTAGATGAAAATGGGAAACATGTTTCTGAAAAGAATACAGAGGGATGATAGGATCCCTGCTATACTTAACTGCTAGTAGACCTGACATTCTTTACTCTGTAAGTCTATGTGCAAGATTTCAATCTTGTCCCAGAGAATCACATGTTGCAGCTGTGAAAAGAATTCTTAGATATCTTGCTGGAACTACAGTCTTGGATTATGTAAGAAAGGCACAGATTTTGAGCACAGGTTATTGTGATGCTGATTATGCTGGAGACAAATTGGACAGAAAAGTACTAGTGGAAGCTGCCAATTCTTGGAAATCATTGATCTCTTGGTCTTGCAAGAAGCAGCCCACAATAGCTTTATCCACTACAGAAGCAGAATACATATCAGCTGCAAGCTGCTGCTCTCAAATGCTGTGGATTAAGCACCAGATGGAGGACTACAGTCTAAGGTACACAAATATCCCCATTTTCTGTGATAATACAAGTGCAATTAACTTGTCTAAAAATCCTATTCAGCATTCTAGATCTAAGCACATTGACATTAAACATCACTTCATTAGAGATCATGTCCAGAAGCATGACATTGAATTGAAATTCATTGAAACTGAACTCCAAATTGCTGATATATTCACAAAACCTCTTGTGGAAGAGAGATTTGTGTTTCTAAGAAACAAAATTAATATGAAATGTCTTGATAATTAAGGTGTGTATTAATTCTTAAGGTGTATTAATTCTGTGAATATTGATTGTTGTATATGC
Organism: Sesbania bispinosa; assembly: GCA_026901365.1. Taxonomy (NCBI): domain Eukaryota; kingdom Viridiplantae; phylum Streptophyta; class Magnoliopsida; order Fabales; family Fabaceae; genus Sesbania; species Sesbania bispinosa. The sequence continues at coordinate 1,047,764 of QLOH01000170.1, forward strand.
CTTAGAAGCACCATCAGTTGCAGAAGCACCAATCTACATAATGGCATAGAGAAACTAGTATGTTTGCTTCTGCAGAAGCTTATCAGAAAATGAATCCTTCTGCAGAAATAAATTAGTTGCAGAAGCATCAAGTAGCTTCTGGAAAAACCACCCTACTGCATAAAATTAATAAGTAATGTGCTTCTGCAGAAGACATTAGTCTAGCTTCTGCAAATTTCCTTCTTCAAGGAAAATGGCAAAGATGCTTCTGCGCACTTGCCTGATAGAGAAACAATACAACAGTGACTGTTGACTAACAAACCTAGCTTAGTCACATCACTGATACTAGGAAAAGTCCCTGTCAATGCTCAGCTTATTGTTCTCCTAGGCAAAGTCAAAGGCAAAGCTCATAGTTTTTAAGAGCTACAAAAGGAATAAGGGAAAATGACTTTGTCCCTAGCTGAGAGAAAATAGATCATTTAATGATCATTTAGGAATTTAAAACTAGTGACCGTTGGTCACTAACCAACCTCCTAGAAAGCTGCGCATGCTTTCCTCTTTCTTCCTCGTCCTCTCTCTCATAGCAACGGCTAGTTAGGGGCTTTGATACTTAAGCAATCTCTCAGCTGAAAAACCATTTTCAGCTTACTCTCTGCTCCTTCACTCTCCCTCACGATCTCTATTCCTTGCCTCATCCTTGTCTCTGTTTTCATCTCAAAACCTGAAAATGAGAATCAAGCACGCTGCTGTAAAGAATCCTGGCTCTCCACTCAATCAAGAAGAAGAAGATTTCATTGTCTTAGGGAATGAGATTGTACTCTATGAAGGACCCCCTTCTTCTGAGCCCCAAAATCCAGAAACAGAGCAACCCCCTGTTTCTGATGATCCCTCAGCTTCAAGCCACCAAAAAGAACATGCTGCTGTTCCCTGTGAATCTCTACCCCAAGTAGAGAACCCCAAGAAGCTGAACCTCAACCAATGGCTGATGAACCAGTAGCTGCTGAACCTAAGCCTTCATCTTCAAGACCTTCTTCTACTCCAAAATCTAAGCCTACCCCCTCTGTAGTATATGTTCGTAGGTCTGAGAGAAACAAGGCAAACTTCAAAACTATAGGAAATGACCCCAATAAACCCATAGAAATTGACCCTCCTATAGCTGAACCTCCTTCTGAAACACCTGCCCCTCCTTCTCCTACAGCTGCCTCTCCTTCTCAAACAACTGCTTCTTCACAAGATAAAGGGAAGAGAATATTTTCAGAAGAAGAAAATGATCCTTCTGAAACCACTCAAGACTCCAACCATGACCTCTTTGGAGATGAGGAGCTGCTGAAGATCTTTAATGAAAAGTGGGAATGGAAGGCTGTCATTCCAGGAAAGATGTTTCTGCTGAAAGAAATTAAAAAGTGTGGATGGGATCTTGGACACTTTGTCCAGAAGCAGGATTGGGGGGATTACTTACTGATGAAGGAACCTGTTTATGACAGGCTTGTAAAGGCCTTTTATGCTTCTGCAAGCAAATACAACAGTGATGGGAACTCACTTGTTGTAGATATGAAAGGATCAACCATGGTGGTCACTGTTGACACCATAGCAGAAGCTTTGGGATGTGAGAATGATCATCCACACCTGTATGATGACTGGTTTGCTGCTGCAAAGATATCCAAGGAAGAAGTGAAGAAGAAGGTGTTTGCAAGTTCCTCCTCTCAGCCTCAATCAAGTAAACTCAATCCCATCTGCAGGCTGTTTCACAAACTTTGCTGCTACTCTATTCTTCCTAGAGCTGGAACCCTAGAAAAGGTCACTGATCTAGATTTGCTGGTCATCTATCACTTGCTCACTGGGAAACTCTTTTCCTTACCTTATCTCATCCTCAGAAGCATGATTGCTTCTGCTAATCCCCAAAGAGCATATGCTAGCCTACCTTATGGCATGCTTCTGACCAGGCTCTTTCAGCAGAACAACATCTCTTTAGAAGATGAAGTTTCCACTGATCACTGCAGCTTCTTTGGCAAGATGAATGTCCAAAGAATGCTCATCAAGCTTCAGTCTTCCAAGACTATTCAGCCCCAGTGAGTCAGATGAAGAAGAAGAAAGAAGTTCTGTGCCTAGAACTAAGAAGAAGAAGCTCCTGACTTTCTCCAGAAAGAGAAAAGATATTCCTGTTGATGCTTCTGGAGAACCATCAACTAAATCCTTGAAGGAATCCTCTCTTTCTCCTGAACCAGCACAATCCCCTGAGCCACAATCATCTGATAAATCTTCATCCTCAACCTCCCTCTCCTTAGATCCTTTGATGGATGAAGAAGCTGTTTCTCAGCCTAAAACGATTTCTGCAGAAGCTGAGAAGGAAGCAGAATCACAAGGAGTGAGCACTGCTTCTGCAGAAGGCATGGCTATTGATACATTGGCTCAGCTTGCTCAAGGTTCTCCTTACTCTCCTCATTCTCCACAGTGTGCTTCTCCAGAACCAATTCCCTCTCCCATGCAGACATCCCCTCCTGAAGAAGCACCCACAGAAAAGAAGCCAGCATCTGAAGAAGCAAAGCAATCCACTCCTTCAATGGGCACCTTTGGAACTGACATGGTGAATCAGTTCCTTGCTTCTCCAATACTGGATTCTGGATACCTGCTGCTGCACCAATATTGGAAAGTATTCCTGTTATAACCTCTCGTTTGTCATCCATGGATACTTTCATGCAACAACTAAGCAGTGAGAAGCCCCCAGAAGCACCTGCTAAAGAGTCTGCTATGCCAGATATTGCTGCTGCTTCTACAGAAGTTCCACCTGCTGCTTCTTCTTCAAGATCTGTGGAAAGGAACATCCAGAAAGTCAAGTCTGACATGAAAATTTTCTCCAATGTAAACACCCTGCAAAACACAGTAAACGAAATGATTGAGAGGTTTACTCAACATCAATTCTGGGTGAATAACTTTCTTCTTCCTGCCATTGCACCACAAGTGCCTCCCATGCCTTTCACTCAATTTCAGCCTCCCCAGAACCTGCTCCAGCCTTCTACCTCATCATCATCAGATCACTCATCCCCTTCTAAGTGATAGATGATGATTCTGTTTCTCTCCTTGCATTTCCATAAGGTTTTTTGATTGATGACAAAGGGGAGAAAGAGTTAGGAAAGTTAAGGCTTAATTAAAAGAGTTAGGAAGTTAAGGCTTCATCAGTTGTGGCTGAATTATATTTGGGAGTTATTTTCTATTTTGTTTAGACTGACTTCTGTTAATGATCATTATCCCTTTGATGTAATTTTGATGAATGATTAATGACAATGAGATGTCTTTTGCTGCATATTTATGCCATCTGTTAATTGTATGCTTGCTGAATACTAATTATCTTTGTTTCTGCTGCAAATTATTTCAAACTGTAACTCTGATATGCTATCTGTAATGAAGTGCCAAAATTCAGGGGGAGTTTGGTATAAAAATCAGAATTATCTAAGCAAAATTTGATAAGGTTGTCATCATCAAAAAGGGGGAGATTGTAAGGTTCAAATATCCCCTCAAAGTGGTTTTAATTATGACAACTAAATCAAATGGAACTTAGCACAATTCTGATTTCAAAGGAGACTAATCATTTCATTTGAGTGTGTATTCAGAAGCAACAGGTCTTACTTTGAAGAAGCAGGAACCATCATATAAAGAAAAGGTTGAGAAGCATGATTCATTACTTCTGGACTAATAAGGAGTAATACAATTTAAAGGAATGATGAATCATAAAAATCAGAAGCTGTCAAGCACTTCTCTGAATCTCCAGAAGCATGAAAGAAGCTTCTAAGAAGAACTTCAAATGAAAGCATATTAGAAGGGAGATTCACTTAAAAGAAGAGAAATCATTAGCTGCAAGTACAACTCAGAAAAAAGGCTTCAAATATATCACAGAAGCATAGCATTACAGCTGCAGCCCATCAGAAGCATTCACAGCTCATCAGAAGCAGAATTCTGCAGAAGCAACAGTTGCAGCAGAATTCTGCAGAAGCATAGATCAATGGCAGGATCTGTAATTACTTCATCTGATGAATCAGCTAAGTTAAACAAGTCTATTTACACTTGAATTCATCCAGAGATCCTCCTCAACATTGATCAGAAGCATAGGTGAAGAGAAGAACCAGTATGCTGTCTGCAGAAGCATGCAGAAGCATGAAGCTGGTCAAACAGCCAGCTGCACTTGGCAGCTTTAACAGCTGTACCTGAAAGGGACTTGTCAAAAGGCACAGCTGGACCATTTGGACTGATCCCCAACGGCTACAAGGCTCCTCACCTATAAAAGGAGGTGTTCTCTTCACAATGAGACACACCTCTCCCTCCAGAAGCACAATAGAATTCTGACTCAATACTTCCTGCTTCTGGAACACATTTTCTCTCTCCTCAGATTTTCTTTCATCAGCTTGAATATCTCATTGAGGGGGAGTTCTGCTCACTAGAAGCTGCTAATACTGTTCTGATTGTAATCTAGTGAGCTTTGTTCATTTTTACACTTTACCTTTGCTGTACTGTGCTTCTGCAAGGTCCAAGTGATTACTGAGTTGTAAAATCACTTGGGACAGGTTCTGTAAAGTGTTTGAGAGGTTGTCAAGGCTCTGTAGTGAGTCTGTGTGAGTTTGTAAAGGCTTGAGTGCAAGCCTTTGTTAGTGTGAAGTCTGCAGAAGCAAGTTCTGCCGATTTCTGATCCTGTGCTTCTGCAGAAGGTTCTGCAGTAAGACAGGAACTGTTATTGCAGTGTGTGTGTGTGTGTGAAGCCTGAAGAGGCTGTGGGAAAAGAATACTAGTGGTAGTGTGTACCCAAGGTTGTAATTGAGATTGTTAGTGAGAAAATCCTACTGGAGGTAGGGACTGGAGGTAGCCTTTGGTTGGAAAAGGTGAACCAGTATAAATCCTTTGTGTCATCTTCTTTCTCTCAACTCTTAATTACTGCATGAGCATACAAAGTTTTTAAAACTACCTAATACCTAAGTAAGTGTTAACTAAATTGTTCCATCAAAGGAATCCTACTTTCTGCATAATAAGCATTATTCTAACAAGTATAGTTTTGAAGATACATCTTCTAATAAAGAGCCAAGAACTAATCTTGAGCAGACTTTTATTAAAGATAAACTTGCAGAATTTTAAAGAGATCACAATTCAACCCCCCTTCTTGTGATCAAACCATTTACTTCACTTATGACATTGAGACTTTGGACAAAGTACTCTTGTTCCCAATTTGTGATAGGTTATGTTAGGGCCACAAGAAACACTAGAAGGGGAGTTGAATAGCGTTTCTATAATTTTTGTTGATTTTTGGAAAAACCTTTCAAACAAGCAAATAAGTCTTCAACGTTCAAACTACTTTCTGAAAATGAGTTTTCTAAATCGTGCTGAAATACTTCAGCAGGTTCAATAAAAAATTTCTTTTAAAAAGATTTAAGAGATAAACAGAGTTATTTTTGCAGCGCAAGTTATAAATTCACTTTTTCAGAACCCTCCTCAGTTGGAGATAAATAGATAGCAGCGGAAATAAGAGTAAAGGGTTGAGAGAACTTAACACAGAGAATTATCCTGGTTCACCCCCTAACCCAGTGAGGTACGTCCAGTCCCAGGGCAAAACACCACTAGATTTTCACTAATCCCGCAAGATTACAAGTATTCTTTTACCCCAACCTCTCCAGGCTTAATACCAAGCATTCTTTGCACACTGGCCTCTCCAGGACCAACAAGTATTTTTTACCGACGAGCCTCTCCAGGCTCAATACCAAGTATTCTTTGCACACCTAGCCTCTCTAGGGTCAACAAGTATTTCTTTGCAGACAAGCCTTTCCAGGCTCAACAAGTATTCTTTTGCAGATAAGCCTCTCCAGACTGAAAACCCAAGTTTTCTTTTAACACAGCCTCTTCAGGCTAACCCAACAAATACAGATTGAAGGAATAAATGCTCAAACTCTGAAACTAACTAGTTTAGAGCTCGAACTGGGAACTTGTACAGATACCTAAGTAAGACTCATGATATAGAAGTGATTGTATAATGAAAGACTTTGAAACACATGAGTATAAATTTTTGCAGCGTTTCAGCAAGTTGATTTCTCTGTTCTTTGTTCTCTACTTCTTTCATCATGGAGTTTGGTATTTATAGAGAAGACATCTTCAGTCTGTTGAACTCCAATCGTTTTCCCGTTGAGAGATGGCATTTAATGCAAATGCTCTTGTTGTGACACATAGCCTGAGCCCTTAGCTGTAGCAGATAGTAGAGTCAGCTCACAGACTTTACTTTATCTGGTCGTATGTACTTTTCTGCAGACTTTTGCCTTTTTGGTGAGAGAAATTTGAAATATGCCAAGCCAAAAGCACTTTCTCTGACTTTCCAGAAGAATGATAGCATAAGTAGTCTGAGAATGCTACACGAGACTTGAGTCTTCAAGTTAATTTTCTGAGAATATAAATTGAAGATGAACAGGCAAGGAACGTTATCGCATAACTTCAGGAGGTTCACTACCTTCAAAACTTGTATTCTCTCAGCAGGTTTCCTCCTCTTTCGGAAGGTCTTCATGTACTTCAGATTATATGATTTCTTCATATTGCACCTTCTGAAATACTGAACAAATACCTTCAGCAAGCCAAATTTGTTATTCATTAAAACTTTGAGATTGCGAGACTTAAAAACATTATTATCCCTTAATAAAATTTTTAGACTCAACATTCTCCCCCTTTTTAATGATGACAAATTTGCTTTAAGAATAAATCAAATATCTGAAGGGAGAGATAATAGTGTTTTTAAGTAAGCTCCCCCTAAATCAGATACTGATTCAGAGCTCTTCGTCTTGAAATCTGCTTGCAGCTTGCTTGGACGGATAAGCTCTTAATCTGCTCCCCCTGAATCTGAGAATTCTCTGAAAAGCACTTAACTTCATATTTTGTTAGTTTCTTAATACTCCCCCTTTTGTCATCAGTCAAAAGGGTAGACAGAGAGTCTGAAGTAGTGAAATATTAACATTTAAAAGATTCAGGATACCACTTATGCTTGATTAAGAGTATAAAAAGTTGCTGCAAAGTTTGCTGCAAAAGTTATATGTTTACCAAATATTATATGTACACGAACTTTAAATTTTTAGAGCAAGATCCCTTAGTAATCTACTACATTAGTCAAAAATAATAAAATCATCCATTTTTAATGATTAATCACATGAGAGTTGCATGCTTCTTCTATGGACTTCACTAAGTTCTTTAAGTTCTTTAGAGGATGAAGTAAGTGATAACCAAAGTACATATTCATAATGAAACATTAAGATGTTAGAGCTTGAATGTACCTTACTTGATCCTTCAAAAATCTAAAAAAGTCAGATAAAGGAGAGGTTGAAGAGGAAAAGAAAGAGCCATATTCGAATATTCTGATTTTTAATATGTGGCTTTGGAGCGTATAGAATAATTCTAAACTTGACTCAAGAAAGAATCCTTGTGAACTTAAGAAAGATTTTGCACTTAGTTGTTAAATAAATGACTATAGAAATAAAGTAGAACCATCCCATTTTGAGGGGAGTTAGCCATAATGCTTGCTAACAAGAGTGTATCAATTGATAAGTGTTAAAATTACGTAAAATTCCTATATAATTACAACACTTATTGATGGCAAAATGTTGAAATTATAACCCAATTTACCCTTTTTAGCTTAAATTGCAATTCTTGATTTATTTGAGTCAATTTGAATTTGATGTATTTTCATAAAGAATCTGTGATTTTTACAGATAAAAGCAGAGTTAAATGAAGCATCAAGAGAGTAGTGATCAAGGACAGGAACAACATAGAACAAGCTTCAAAAGAGGACAATTAAGGAAAAGCAGTTGTTGTTTCCTGCGCTCCACCTCGCTGAGCACAGGCAGAGCATAGGAATGATTGTCCAGTTACTGTTTCCTGCGCTTCACCTGCACTGATGCGGCAGAGCCGCATGAAACATAACCTAATTTTTAATGGGCTGCAATAAGAGTCTCAAATCCCCTTCAGAACAGTTTATAAAGGGACTTTTAGGGATTGAGACAAGAGACAGAGACGTAAGAAGCCGTTGAGCAGATTTGGAGCTGGAGAAAAGTGTGACAATCTCTCTAGTTGGTTTTAATGGCTACCATGAGTAGCTAAACTTTCCTTTAGGATTGAACATAGTCAATTCAATCCCTAATTGTATTTTGGATCTTCTTTTTATTTAGGAATCTCTTTTTATAATATTGGTGTTTTATTCTATTCTTAATGCTTAGCCCCATCTTTGTACCGGAGTTATGATGCAATTTCTTAAATACGCTGAGAAGTGGTTTTCTAAATCTGATTGGTAAAACACTCAATTGTGACTGTGGAGACCACATGAATTGATAGCTTTAACAACTGATTTTCAAACCGGGGTAATTTGTGACTGTGGAGACCAACCTAAATTGTTTCTGAGTATTTCATAGTTGTGGAGACCTTTACGAAATAATATTTATTTGTGCTTCAATATTTATAATTATAAATTTCTAAATATCATTTGGGTTCCAACTACAATAGAGGTGCGATAGACGAAGTTCAATCCTAGTTTTCCTTAATTTGCTCAATCTTATTCATATTCTCTCTCTCATCTTTTATTTTATCTACTATTGCAATCTTCACAAACAACCATTCAAATCTCCTCTTACTCAATAAGTGTGAAAACTAAGAACTTATTTTGTACCGTTTCTCGTGGGTACGACAACCCCTTTTCTTACTATTATACTGCTGCGATATTGGTACGCTTGCCAAGATCTGAACAAGTATTTTTTGGCGTCGTTGTCGGGGAATGGTGTCTCAATTAAATTCTTAGGAGGTCTATCTTATTGAGTTGTGAATATTTTTTTTTATTTTTTATTTTCTTTTCCTTTTCTTTTAGGAATTTCATTTTTATTTGTTTTATATTTTAATTTTTATTTTATTTAATTTCTAGGATTTTATTTTTATTTTTAGGAAAATTTATTTTATTATTATTTGTTCTCTTTCCGAGCTAACCATCGTTTGAGTTTCTTGATTTATGCTCTTGAGGTCAGGTGTCTCAAAATCAATTGATATTTGATCCTGAGATAGAAAGGACATCTAGAAAGAACATGAGTAGAAACAAGAGAAGAAGACAAGGACGAGCTCAAAGAGATAATTTCAACACTCTTTATTAACCACTACAAGTGAAGTAAAAATTGAAGAGATGGTTGAGGAGAGACCAAGAAGGACATTAGGAGACTATGTCATGCAACAAGAACCACGCTATTTTTTCAAGCATAGTCATACCTGCACTGCAAAATGACAAAATCTTTGGAGATGAAGCCAACATTCCTGAGTCTCATTAGTGCCCATCAATTCATAGGGTTGGATCATGAGGACCCACACACTCATCTCTCTACTTTTTATGAATTGATTGGTACAATGGGTTTTGAGGAAGGTGATCTTGAATCTATTTACTTACATTTATTCCCTTTCTCTTTGATAGGTAAAGCTAAGGAATGGCTGAAGTCGCTTCCCAATCAGAGTCTGACTGAGTTGAAGTAATGTGGAAGAAAATTTCTTGAAAATATTCTTCCCACCATCTCGCTATATCTAAGTCAGTCAGATATCTCCACATTCAGGCAAGGAACAGATGAAACATTTGTGAAGTCTGGGAGAGATTCAATCTTTGCTGAGAAATTTCCCAATCACGGTTAATTTGTGACTTTTGTGGAGATAATCATCCCAACGGTCATTATTCTTATCAAGACATTCAGGAAGAGCAAGTTAACTATATGGGAAATCAAGGAAGGTTAGACAATTTCTCCAACAACAACCAATTTTCAAACAATTACTCACAAGGTTGGAGAAATAATCAGAGCAACAATTCTGGGTGGAGACAAGATGCAGGGACTTCCAATAGGAACTCCTATCAGCAACAACAGCAACAAAGTTATACTCTAGTACATGACAGGTTATCAAAACTGGATGAGAAAATGGATGCTCTTATACAGTCTCTTGAAACCTATAAGAATACAAGACGCAACCCTCATAAATGTAGAGACATAAGTTGGCCAGTTAGCAAAAGACATAGCAGAAATTGACAAGGAAAGTTCAAAACTACACCAAAACCAGTCCCAAGGAGCAGTGCAACGCAATTATCACAGGTAATGATTTATCAGCAGGGATTGATATGGGGAACTTTTATCAGTTGAGGAGCATGTGCTAACAAAACAGGAGGAAAGACAAAGGGCGAAAGAGATTGAAAAGAAAGCAGAAGGCTCAGTGCAGAAGGAATATTCAGAAAGGAATCACCTTATCACTGACCCATTCCATAAGGACAAAGACCAAGATGTTGATTAGTTCATGAGAATCTCCAAAGGATTATAAATCAGTATTCCTTTCTGGAGGCATTGGAGATACCCCAATGTGCAGAGGTTATTTAAGATTTCAAATCAAGAAAGAAAATATGCTTGATGAAGAGAAAGTACAGTTAGAGGATGGATATAATGGTGTTCTTCAGAAGTTGCTACCACAGAAAACACAAGATGGTTAGAACCCGGGAAAAACTAGAAGGGGGTTGAATAGTGTTTTATAATTCTTTACAAATTTTATGAAAACCTTTTAAACAAGCAAAGTGATTTTCAAATGATTGAGCAACCTTCTGAAACTGAAGTTTTCAATAACTTGCTGATATGATCAGCAGGTCCAATAAAATGATTTTGAAATAGTTTATGTGAAAAACAAAGTTGTTTTGCTGCACAGATTTATAATGTCACTTTTCAGAACCCTCATTTGTTAGTTAAAACTGAAAGTAAAGAGATAAGGGTTGAGAAAACTTAGCCATGCAATTTATCCTGGTTCACCCACTAACACAGTGAGCTACATCCAGTCCCAGGGCAAACACACCACTGGATTTTCACTATCTGATCAGATACAAGTATTATTTGGACACCTAGCCTCTTCAGGCTCTAAACACTCAAGTATTATTTGAACACACGGCCTCCGCAGGCTAAAAACCCAAGTATTGTTTGGACACGACCTCTCCAGGCTAAAACAGAATATTGTTTGAAGGATAAAGCTTAAACTCTCAAACTACACAACTTTAGAGCTTAAACTGGGTGAGATATACAAATAACTGAGTAGAACTCGGGATATGAAGTTGTTGTACAAATAGAATAAATGAAACAGATGAATATAGATTTTAGCAGCGTTTCAGCAAGTTCGTTTTCTCTGTTGTGCTTTTCTCGTTGTTTCTGCACGGAGACTTGTATTTATAGGATGGGAAACTTTAGTCCGTTGAGCTCTATTGGATTTCTGTTGTGAGAGAGCATTTAATGCAAATGCTCCCATTGAGACACATGGCCTAGAACCCTTGCAGTAGCAGGTAGTAGAGTCAGCAGCACACGCTTCACTTTTTCTGAGCAAATTGTACTTCACAGCAGACATTGCCTTTTTTGTGAGAGAAATTTAAAATATGCCAAATAGCAAGTGTTCTGACTTTCCAGAAGAATGAGAAGCACAAGCAACTGAGACAGCTACGGTTGACTTGAGATTTCAAGGAGAATAAGCAGAGAAGTTCTTTTTTAAAAAAAGAACAGGCTCAGTACGATGTCTCACAACTTCAGGAGGTTCTCTGACTTCAGTAGGTCTTGATCTCTGCAAGTTCCTCTACTTCAGTAGGTTTCACCACTTCAGAGGGTTACCCCACATCAGAGGGTTGCTTCATCAGATACCTTTTGAAACACGGAAAACTACCTTCAGCCGAAACTGTTCTTCTCATAATGAGTTAAACAAATTTGTAATTCATTAAAACTTAGGGTTATGAGACTTAAACATTATTAACCTTTTAAATATTTTGAGACTCAACAAAGATCCTGAAAGTTCAAAATCCCAGCCATTATTGGAAACTTAACAGTGAAAAAGGCAATGCTAGATCTTGGGGCTAGCATAAATCTGATGCCTTTATCCATGCTCAAGAAGATTGGTGACGTGAAGGTGTAACCTAATAGAGTAAGTCTGCAACTGGCAGACAGGTCCATCAATCACTCATATGGGATAGTCGAAGACGTTATAGTCAGGGTGGACAGGTTTGTGGTTTCCTGTAGACTTCACCATCATGGATATGAAAGAAGATGTTGATGTTCCATTAATTTTGGGCCGACCGTTCATGAAAATGGCAAAGGTCGTAGTTGACGTTGACAAAGGTAAAATCACAATCAGCACACAGGATGATGAGGAAACATTTAATGTGTTTAGGATAACTCTAAAATAGAAAGAACCTCCAGATTGCCTAAAGATAGACACTACTGAAGGAGTCTCATATTCCAACACTGAACGAGCATTGCAAGGAGTCAAGAGAAAGGAAGCTGATTGTCAAAGCATTCATAAGCTGCGGAGAAAAAAGAGTAAAATTCTCAATAAGTTGAAAAGAAGAAGAGAAAGCAGCTACTGAAATCACTTGTGGGATTCAGATTCAGAAATAGGAAATAAGAACCAGTCTCAGTTGTTGATAGAGATGCTGGTGGAACAAAAGAAGTATGGAGAGATCTATTAAGGGAAGTCACTGGTGCATCACTCCGGTTCACCACAAAACTCCATCTTCAGGAACCTTAAAGAAACAGGCGTCAAGCTATATGACGTAAAAGGAGCGCTTCCTGGGAGGCAACCAGTTTTTAAATTTTTAAAATTTGAATTGTTTTCATTTTGTTTATATTTTTGTTTGTTAGTTAGGATGTTTATTAGGATTTCGGAAATTTCAAGAAATGTTTGGAATAAGTTTGTCGAAAACAAAATAAAATTTTTAATCAGTAGGAAGTAGCAGAAAACTTAAAATTGCAAAATTTCATTATGTTTCTGCGCGTAGTAGAAAGAGCAATTTGGTTACGTTTGCGCAGGTGAAGCGCAACAGCACAGATTTGAAAACTGATACATGTGCTTCACTCACGCTGAGCGCAAGTGAAGCACAGGGCGCACTTCAACTTAAATTAAACTAAAAACAGGTGGAAGTCATTTGTTTCTCCCTCCCCTGTTTTCTTTGTGCCGTTGCTCTGAGTCCCACGAACTTCCTTTCACTTTTTCCACTTACAAAGGTATGTTTTTTTTTTGTTTTCAAGTTGTTTTTACCGATTAAAATTCTTGTTTACTCTGTTTTCTGTTTTGGTTGATTGAACCTTAGTGGTAGTAAGCTTAGACTCTTAGAATTACATGTTTTTAGAATTATTTGTCAATTTACCAAGAAAAAAAAAGAATTATTGTCAATAAAGCCTTTAGGTAATATTCTGGTTGGTTAGATAAGTGGTGCAATTGTTGATTTTAATATGCTCAGTGATGTTTGCAAGTTGTTTTGGTTAGTGGCATTGATGCTCTGTTTTTGTTCAAAATTTACACTGACCATTGAATGAATAATTTGCATTGCTGCATGTCTGAATACATTTATTTATTTGAGCTTAATACCTTTTACCAATCGAATGCCCTGTTTTGAGTTTGTTGGTTTCATTGAGGGACATGCTTTAATTGATCACTTAGCTTATAGTTTTGCATGCTCCTGAGATTGTTGTTAGTATGACCTTTGGTAATTTGATGGTTGTGATTGATCAATCAAATTGATGATTGTGGGTGTGCTCATTGATTCTTACAAGTTTATATGACTGAAAGTGTTAGTGCTCTGTTTTGTTTAAAATTTTCACACTAACCGTTTCATGAAATTTGAATTAATTTTTCCTGAATCAATGAACAATCCTGTTTGATTGAGCAATCTTGTTTGATTAAGCCTGACGATGAATGAAAATGACTGCTGTTTTTAGTTTTAGTTGGTTCCAATGAAAAATGCTTTTATAATTGTGCATGCATTACATATTTTCTATTAATAATAATCATTGGGTGAGAAAAATTCTGTTTACATGAATGAGATAAATGCTAGTTATATTAAATTTTTGCAGATGGCTCGCACCAAGATCGCCAACACTGGTACCTTCCAGGAGAGGCAAAAGGGGAAAGAGGGAACGCGATGAGCCCAACTATGATCCAATGAAGTTCAAGAGTTCCAAAGCTGCTGAGGCACACAGTTCCCTCCTGAATGTGATAAGTGCTAAATTAATGATAAATTTCTGTATAATTACAGCACTTAACAAGGGCAAATGTTAATTTTATACCCCAATTTATTCTTTTTAGTTTAAAATGCAGATCTTGTGATTATTTGATTCAAATTTGAATTTGATGCTATTTTGATAAGAAATCTGTTGATTTTGCAGATAAAAACGAAAGTTTTAAATGGAATCAGAAGAAGTAACAAGCTAACACAATAAAGATAAGATCAGCAAGAGATCAGCTAAAAAAGAGGGAAATCAGGAAAACGCAACAAATAAGGATAAGATCAGTAAGAGATCAAGCTAAAAAGGAGGAAATCAGGAAAGCAGAAAAAGGAGATATGCGTTCCACCTGCACTGAGCGCAAGTGGAGCGCAGGAATAAAAATCAAATTTGTTTTTGCGCTTCAAACGCGCTGAGGGCAAATTTGAGCGCAAGAGCACGAAGATTTGTTTTAGATAGATTTAAGAAGATTCTCAGTTATCCGTCAGAGCACTATAAATAGGACTGTTAGCAGTCCACTTGAAGGCATGCTCGAGATTAAAGAGATAGGGAGACAGTGAGTAGATCTGGAGCCAGAGAGAAGTGTGACAGTCTCCCTGTTGGTTTGTAATGGCTACCATGAGTAGCTAAACTCTCCGATAGGATTGAATGTAGTTGATTCAATCCCCAATTGTATTTGAATTCTCTTGTTACTTTATGAATCTCTGTTTTTATAATATTGGTGTTTTTAATATGTTCTTAATGCTTAGCTTCCGCCTTGTGCCAGAGTTATGAATTGGTTTTATGGGGCGCACTGAGAGTGGTTTTATAAAATCATGAGCGAAATTGGGGGAGCCTAGACATAGGAAACTTGAATTCTGATTGGTTAAAACACTCAATTCGTGACGGTGGAGACCAGGGTGAATTTATAGCTTAAACAAATAGATCTTTAATATGGGGTAGTTTATCACTGTGGAGACGAGAGATTATTTCTGAGTATTTCATATTTGTGGAGACCTTTGTGAAAAACTTTAATTTGTGCTTCAATATTATAATTGCATATTCATAAATATCATTGGGTTTCAAATACAAAAGGGGTGCGATAGATGAAGTTCAATCCTGGTTTCAGTAATCTACTCAACCATACCCTTTTTTTCTCTCTCTCTCTTATCTCTTATCTTTTTTTTATTTAAATTTAAACTGCAATCTCACAAACAAACTTTTAAACCTACCCTTACTTGATAAGTGTGATCACTAGAATTTAAATTTTACCGTTCCTTGTGGATACGACAACCTTTTTCTTACTATTATACCGCTGTGATTTTGGTACGCTTGCCAGAATTTCAACAAGTATTTTTTGAGCCGTTGCCGGGGAACGGTGTTTCAATTTTAAATCTCGGGAGGTCCATCTTATCAATTTGTAAATATATTTTTTAATTTTTTAATTTTTTTTAAAAAATTTAATTGTTTTTTTATTTTTTCTTTTCTCTTAGGAATTTTAATTTTTATTGTTTTATTTTAATTCTTTATTTTTCTTCTTTTTAGGATTTTTAATTTTTAAAATTTATTTAATTATTTTTTATTATTCTTTTTAGTTTCCTTTCTGTAATTATTTTTATTTTTATTTTTGTTTTTATCTCTCTAACTAACCCTTGTTCTAGTCCTTGTGATTTATACTTTTGAAAGGTCAGGTACCAAAAGCGCTATTGGAATTTGACCCTGAAATTGAAAAGACATCAAAAGGACGAACTTAAGGAGACAATCTCAATACTCTCTGTTCAACCACCCCAGATGAAGTAATAGCTGCACCAATCATGGCTAGTGAATGGAAAAATCAACCAAGAAGAACGCTTGGAGATTATGCCAAGGAACAAGGATGGCAACGTCCACCAATGAGAACACTTGGAGATTATGTTCCACAGCAAGAACCAGAATACTTCTCCAACATACCGATTCATGGTAACTTCTCTACCTACAATATTTATTCTGACAATTTTTCACAGGAGTGGGGAAGTCAACAGGATCAGAATTTGGGTGGCAACAAGATGTTTTCATTCCACATGCTAACTTCTACAGATGAGATCGTGGCTCAGAATCTTGCTCTGAAAAGATGCTCACCCAAAAATTAGAAGCATTCAACAAGCAGTTAGCTAACCTTCCTCAGCAATTGCAGGCCATGCAATCCTAACCTATCCAGTCCCACAATTAATTTGTGACTTTTGTGAAGGTGACCATCCAATGGTTACTTCTCTTATCCATGCACTCAAGAAGAGCAAGTTAATTATATGGGAAATCCAAGAAGACCAAGCAACTTCTCCAACAGCAACAACTCTGCAAACAATTACTCACAAGGTTGGAGAAATAGCCAGAATCAGGATTTTGGGTGGCACCAACATGATGTTTCGTCCACAGGCAACCTTGTTTCCAATAGCAGCAAAGTTACTCTTTAGATCACCAAAGGGACTCAAAATTTTATGAGCGTCTTGAAGAATTCAATCAAAGCATTATACAATTTCAAAAGGAGAGAGAAGAAGCAAGAAAAAATATTGACGCTTTGTTGAAGCAGATAGCAGAAACAAGAGCCAACCGACAGTCAGAACATATCTCAATAAATGCACTACCCAACCTCGAAGAACAGTGTGATGACATTTTTCAGCAGATGGGAGAGGAAACCGATGACAATCTGGCTGATGAAGAAGAGGAAGCTGAAGAGGAAGACACTGAAAAAGCAAAAGAAGCTGAAGAAGAAAATGAAGAACAAGAAGGTGAAGCAAAAGAAGAAGAAAAGAAGAGGTTGAAACAGAAAAGATTGTGCTTAAAAAGAGAATGATTGTGAAGGGGAGGAAGAGAACAAAACATGTGAGATTGTACATGATGTAGTTGAACAAGAAAAAGAGAAAAGAGCAAGCAAAGAACTGAGAAATGAGGGAAAGTAGTGAAGAATCCACTTGATCTTGACAACACTACGAAGAAAGGCAAAGACGGACAACATACAAATGTTCAACCTTCCAAGAATCATTAAAGAAAGGCCTGCGAACACATTGACCAGAACAGGGCAAAGAGAAGAAAAGTCAAGCTAACATCACAATCGAAGCCTAAGTTCCGATTGAGGACAAAGTGGTCAGGCATATTCCATACCAAGGACCCTTATGAAGCAAAAAGAGTAAGATATGTCACCTATGCATTCTCTAAACTCCAGGAGGAAAAGACCTATGCAACTCAACACAAGACTCCAAAGAAAAGAAAAGTCAGGCCAAAGGAGTCAGCAACATGGTCTAACTCCAGACACAAGACCAAATGGGTAGATTCAAGTCACATTCACAATTGGTCCGAGGCATGAATATGGGTAGGCTCACTGCCAAAAAGAGTCAAGGGTACAACACATAGGTTGGCCAAAGGATTCCAGTATCACCCACCTTGAAAGAACAAACATAAGCTATATGATGTAAAACGAGCGCTTCCTGGGAGGCAACTAAGAGATTTTTAAATTTTAATTTCATTGTTTTCAATTTTGTTTTTGTCTTTTGTTTGTTAATTAGGATTTTTCATTTTTTTAGGATTTAGGAAATTTTCAATATTGATTAGAATAAGTTTGTGGAAAATAAAATTTTTAAACAATAGGAAGTAGCAGAAAACTTGACTGAAAATTGCAAAATTTCATTCTGTTTTCTGCGCTTCACATGCGCTGAGCGCAGGCAAAGCGCAGAAGTGCAATTCTAGTTACTGTTTTCTGCGCTTCACTAGCGCTGAGCGCAGGTGAAGCGCAGCGGTACGGAATTTCAAAACTGAAACCTGCGCTCCAATCACGCTGAGCGTAGGTGGAGCGCAGGTACGCGTTGTTGCTTAATTTTGACTAAAAACAGGGAAGTCATTCGTTCTTCCTCCCCTGTTTTCTCATGTACTGTCTCTTTACTTTCTAAGCTCTTTTTTCACTTTTTCCACTCACAAACCTCCATCAATCTTGAATCTTTCAATTTTAAGGTATGTTTTTGTTTTTAAATAGTTTTAACCGATTGAAATTTTCATTTCCTCTATTTTATGATTTGAATTTTAGGATAGCAACCTTGGGATTGTGAATGTATATTGTTTATTATTGCTATCTTGGATGTGATTTTGGATGTGTGGAACATGAAGAACAAGTTTTCTATTGAAATGCTCTTTGCTTTGTGAGTTATTGAGCTTGAAAGTGTTATGCTCTGTTTCTTGCAAAAAAATTGAACTTTCACTTTCTATGGATTATTTGAATGCTTACAAAACAAATGATATATTCTGTTATGTGGAAGTCATTATCAATTGCAACATATATTTTGCAGTGATTTGATGGATTCTTTTAAAAAATGTGATTTGAATTGTACATGCAAATTGATTAACGATAGGTTTCCATGTTTTTCATGACTTATTGTGTGAAATAAGGCATCATTGAAGTGAATATGTTTCTTTCAACTAACTGTTGTTGTTTGACTTTTCAGATTCCTAGGATCAAATACACTACTAGCCTTTCCCGTGGCTCTAGCTCACGTGGAAAAGGCATGGGGAAGAGAGTCAGAGTGAACCCCATTATGATCCCGTGAGATTCAAGAGTGCACAGACTGCTGCAAAGTATGAAGCTCTCAGAACATGCAACTTTGCCCTCAAAGACTAGTTGACCTCAAACCAGGGAGTATGAGGAGTTCAACATGGAGATTACTAGACGCGGATAGCGTAGGATAGTTACTCCTGACAGATTATTTGACCCAGAGCTGGTCCGGGAATCCTATGCCAACGCAGTCACAGAGCCTGGTGATAGAGGAGAGAGGAGATCATCAGCCATAACAGCCACATCAGCCACCACTAGCTGACATCCACTTCGAGCTTACATGAACACATCCACAGGAAAAACCTTCCCATCCATAGAGGGATTTTCCACCTTCAGAAGCATATGTATCAGACTCGGCCAGACCCATACCCAGGCATGCTTCCTGATGAGTTTCGAACATTCTTGCAGTGGCCTGGGGATAGGCCTATTCATTCAGAGGGAGGTGGACCAACAGTAGCTGGAGAGTAGGACGAGAATTTACAGGATACAGAGGACAAAGATTGATACCGATTTTTTCTTTCTTTCGTTCTTTTATTTTCTATTTTCTTTTATTTTATAGGATTAATTTTTTTAGTTAATTAGGATTTTTGTTTTGTGTTTCATTATTTTTTTAGGACTTTAGAAATAGGGATTTAAGGAAATAAATTTAAAAACTCAACACTAGGCAGTCTAACTAACTGAATTAGGAAAAAAAGGAATTTTGTGATTGAATCCATAATCAGTTAGGATCAGGATATTATGCAGGAAATATATCAGGTAGTTAATTAATTTCAATAAGTGAATTCATCAAGGAAATTTGCCAAAAGTCGGTGAGTTGTGAGACCAAACACTTGATATGAAAGTTTTCACCGTTGCTTGACAACTGCTATTGCTTGACTTTTTGGATTTTATTCTGCACATGAAAAATATGGAAGTGATAGAGGCAAATTTGTGATTATGAATTATTTTCTTAGTGCCAAAAAGCCAACCCATGAAAAAAAATCTTCCAATTTTTTTTGTAACCCATTTGAACTCTAATGTTTCTTTTCTTATGCACCTCAGCCAAAATAATGTCTATATCATGTCCCTTACACATTTGGGATAGAGAGCTAAGGTGCAATTTGATAAAATAAGAGAATTGGTTGATTATTTAGTGAATTGGTTGGATACTTGAAGAAAAACAAAAAGCAGGCACAAGAAACAAAGTGAGTCACTCCCTCGGGAATAGAAAATAGAAAAAAAAAGTGAATAAAAAAGGGGAGTGAACCACCGATTAAAAATAAAGGTCAGTTGAATAATGCAAATCAAGAATGAAATGGAGGATTGAGTGAAAGTTTAAGAAAAAGAAAAATTCAAAAATGTTCTCTATTCCAGTGTTTCTTTGCATATCCAGAAAAACCATGAGTTCTTGATAGCCCAACCTCATTTAACTGTAATTTCATTAAGGACAGGCAATTCACTCCACCCGGGGAAGTTCGAGGACTTCAATAGAGAGATCACCAGGAGGAACTGGAGGAGAGTAGTTGAGCTTGATCGGCATTCTGACCCGGAGCTGGTCCGGGAGTTCTACGCCAACGCCATAGGCGAGCCTGGAGTGTTGAGACTAAATAAATTATTAAGGGATAATAATGTTTTAAGTCTCGCAATCTCAAGGTTTTAATAAATAACAAATTTGGCTGCTAAAGGTATTTGTTCAGTATTTCAGAAGGTGCAAGTTGAAGATATCATATAATCTGAAGTACATGAAAGCCTTCCGAAACGAGGAAATCAGCTGAGAGAACTCAACCTGCTGAAGTGAAGTGAACTTACTGAAGTTGTGCGACAACGTTCTTCGCCTGTTTGTCTTCATATTATATTCTTAGAAAATCAACCTGAAGACTCAAGTCCCATGTAGCAGTCTCAGATTACTCATGCCTATCATCCTTCTGGAAAGTCAGAGAAGTGTTTTTTTTTGGCATATTTCAAATTCCTCTCACTAAAAAGACAATAGTCTGCAGAAAAGTACATGTGACTCAGAAAAAGTAAGGTATGCAAGCTGACTCTACTACCTGCTACAAGCTAAGGGCTCAGGCTATGTGTCTCAACGTGAGCATTTGCATTTAATTGCTATCTCTCAACAGGAAAACGATTGGAGTTCAACGGACTAAAGATGACTCCTCTATAAATACCAAACTCCTTGATGAAAGAACTGGAGAACTGGAACAGAGAAATCAACTTGCTGAAACGCTGCAAAACTTCATACTCATTGTGTTTCAAAGTCCTTCATTGTATTATCACTTCCATATCCTGAGTCTTACTCAGTTATTTGTATCAGTTCTCAGTGCGAGCTCTAACTTCTGTAGTTTCAGAGTTTGGACATTCATTCTTTCAATCTGTAATTTTTGGGTTAGCCTGAAGAGGCTGTGTTAAAAGAATACTTAGGTTTTCAGCCTGGAGAGGATGAGTGTACAAAGAATACTTGGAACTGAGCCTGGAGAGGCTTGATAGCAAAAGAATACTTGTTGAGTCTGGAAAGGCTTGACTGTAAAAGAATACCTGGTGTTAATCCTGGAGAGGCTGGGGAAAAAGAATATTTGTAATCTTGCGGGATTAGTGAAAGTCTAGTGGTGTGTTGCCCTGGTACTGGACGTAGCTCACTGTGATAGTGGGTGAACCAGGATAAATCTCTGTGTTAAGTTTTCTCAACCCTTTACTCTTTATTTTCCGCTGCTTATCTGTTTATTTCTAACTGAGGAGGGGTTTGAAAAGTGAACTTTTAACTTGTGCTGCAAAATATCTCCGTTTATCTTTCAAATCGCTTTAAAAGAAAATTTTATTGAACCTGCTGAAGTATTTCAACACGATTTAGAAAACTTAATTTCAGCAAGTTATCTGAACGTTAAAAATTCTTTTGCTTGTTTTGAAAGGTTTTCCAAAATATTTATAAAGACTATAAAAACACTATTCAACCCCCTTCTAGTGTTTCCTGTGGCCCTAACAGTTGGTACCAAAGCTTGAACTCGAATTGAGCATTTCACAAGTGCTGAGGATAAAGATCCAGATGGAAAACTCTACAAGCAACTCTCATTATATCGCAGAAGGAGTCTCAGTTTCTAGGCCTCATGCCTTCAACGGTTCGGATTATCATTATTGGAGATACCTGCATGAAGCTCTTCAATCGATAGCAGCAACATAGATCTTTGGAATGTTGTGACAGATGGTGACTATACTCCTATCAACAATGGTGTGCCCATTCCCAAGGCAGAATGGTCGAGAGAGCAGAAGGC
The DNA here is from genome assembly GCA_026901365.1 of Sesbania bispinosa. Lineage (NCBI taxonomy): Eukaryota > Viridiplantae > Streptophyta > Magnoliopsida > Fabales > Fabaceae > Sesbania > Sesbania bispinosa. The sequence goes on from QLOH01000170.1 coordinate 1,069,582, forward strand.
ACGTGTACAGCTTAATGCTAAAGCTAAACTCTATTTGATTTGTTCCTTGAGCACATTAGAATATGAAAAAGTACATGGCTGCACCTCTGCCTAGGAAATATGGGACACTCTGTCCGCGACTCATGAAGGAACTGACAATATGAAATAGTCCAAATCAGCATGCTAGTGCATCAATATGAGATGTTCAAGATGCATGAGACTGAATCGATTGATCAGATGTTCGGGAGATTTCAGACCATCACCAATGGATTGAAATCTCTGGGAAAGACCTACAAACTCAGGAGAGAATAATCGGAAGATCTTGAGAAGTTTATCAAAAATCTGGAGGCCCAAGGTAATGATAAGTGAAAAATAGTTGATAAATTAGTATATATTTTATTTCACTTATCAAGGACAAAATGATAATTTTACCCCATTTTTATCCCTTTTTATTTAATATTTAATAATTTGTATTTATTAATCCTAGTTTTGAATTTGATGCTATTTTAATAGATTTATTGCTGATTTTTGCAGGATTCTTGCAAAGATTTAATTCAGAGATTAAATGGCATTAAATGAGGAGGATTTATGCAAGATTGTAGATTGATTGAAGATAATTAATTAAAGATTTGAAGCAGATTTGAATCATTAATGAGGAGATCAGAGCCAATCAATCAAAGATATTGCAGACAAGCTTCCCAAATAAACAAGGATTGCACAATAAATACAAATATATCAGAAAATAAAGGGAAACAAGGAAGGACAAACGCGCGAAAACCAGTCTCGGGGAGAGATCAACAATTAAAAGAGGAAAGTTGAAGCTGCAGGACGCTAGCTGCGCTTCACCCCGCGCTATAGCGCAGGTGAAGCGCAACTCTCTGGAACCTGCGCTACAGCGCAGCTTGAAGCGCAGAAACACGTAGATTGCTTCCCAGTTGCCGTTTTTAAGAGGATCTCTTCCCAAATTTGCTTTGTCTTTCCTAATCTATAAATAGGAACCTCTTGCGTCAGTCCGGGGTGGAGCGAGTTAGACAGTGTGGAGTATAGTATTGTAATCTCGTCTGGTGATTATGTACTGTAACTAAGTTTAGATTAGGAGAGGAGGAGTGCTTCACAAGGATTGAAGATGGTGACAGCATCTTCGGTGGTGTGTATGACTACCTCAAGTAGTTAACTCTCCAGTAGGATTGAATGTAATCGATTCTATCCCAAGTGTATGTAAATTCTATTTTATTATTTCTGAGCTCTTTGTCTATAATATTGGTATTCTTATTCCGTGTTTATTCCTAATTCCCCGCGGTTTACGCCTGGAGTTATAGGCTAGTCTTAACTGGGTCAGTTCTGGCTAGGAGCGAGAGTGGGGGAGCGGATTCTGAAGAAACTCACTCTCTGATTGAATAAGAGGACTCGGTTACCACTTTGACCTAAAAAGGGTGTTTTGCTAATGATTGAGGGGTAGTGTGAGTACTCTAATTGAAGGGGCATCCGACCATTAGAGCTTGGTATTCCGATAGCAAAGAGTTAATTGATTGTGAATCCAGGAAGCGAGAGATGGGTATATCTAATGCGCGATGGGTAGTGATAGTATTCTAGCGAAGGTATACATTCATTAGGTAGGCCGCGTATTTCAATTAAGTCTTTACAAACTGAACAAAATAGAGCGAAATAAGCCGGGGGTAAGTCTGTCGCTTGGGAGAGCCCACATAGTTTACCTTTGAGTGTGTGAGGCCGCTGGTAACTCGGGGTCTTAGCAATAGAGTTTGTCTACAGTATTATAGAGTAAACCTAAAATAATAGATAGTCTTTACATACATGAAGGGTGCGATGAGATGAAGTTCAATCCTAATCCAAGTAAAGTATCTCTAACTCTACCTTTCTAATTCCCATTGATCTTTCCTGCTATTTACACTTTTGCAACCATATTCACTCTAAACCGTTATTTCCCTTGATAAATACGATTTCGGTTTACATAATTGTCGTTCCCTGTGGAGATGATATCTACTTACTATTATACTGCTAGATTTGTGGTTCGCTTACTAGAAACCCATCAGGTAACTGCCATTCAAGAGGCAAAAGACCTCAACTCTCTACGAATGGAGGAACTTTTGGGATCTCTCAAGGTCCATGAGCTGGAACTAGGAGAAGTTGCTCCTAAAAAGAAGTCTCTTGCCCTGAACGCCAAGTCAAAGCTGGGGAGAACCACTTCTCAAAAGGCCTTAAAGGTAGAAGAGACCTCAGAAGACTCTGGAGACTCAGAAGATTACACTGATGAGGATAATGATCTTGCTCTGCTGAGCAGAAGGATCAAAAGGATGCTTCAAAAGAAGGCCAGATACAAAAGGTCATCCTCATCTAACAACAAGATGAGCAAGTCAAGAAAAGACACCTTCACTGACAAATAACATGCTATGAGTGCAAACAAACCTGGTCACATGAAGGCCGACTGTCCTAAACTAAGAAGATTTTCCTCAAAGACAAAGAAGTTTCCGAAGAAGAAAGGATACATGGCAACATGGGAAGATCTTGATTAGTTCACCTCTGATGAGGATGAGAAAGATAATGTAGAAGCCAACATGTGCATGATGGCAAGCCTTCCTTCATTAGACAACTCCGAATCAAAGATGTGTTTAACAGGACAAAGGAAACACCTCAAATGGTAACTGGACAGTGGCTGCTCGCGATACATGACAGGAGAAAGGTCTTTGTTCCAAACCTTAGACCTAAGGATGGTGGAGTGGTGACTTTTGGAGGAGATCAGAAAGGCAAAATCACTGGCGTAGGGTCAGTAGATCTGGAAGATGATTTTGCAGGAATGGAGCTTAATCATATCTCGGGGACTTCAAAAACGAAGGATGAAGCACCTGCTGAAGGACATTCTGAAGTACCCACTGAAAGACCAACCCCTCAACCTGCTGATATTGATACTCTTCAGAAAGTGGATAACGAGTCTCAAAATATGCAAGCCTTCCCTCGTTGGCGTGAGTGGAGGTACAGAAATAATCATCCTCAAGAGCAAATTATTGGTGACACTTCAGAAAGAGTAAGAATAAGATCAAGGCTAAGGTAAGTCAACAATCTTGCCTTTCTCTCTGAAATTGAACCAAAGAATATTGAAGAGGCACTGCATGATGAAGGATGGATCCTGGCCATGCAAAAAGAACTAAATTAGTTTACTCGAAGTGATGTTTGGACTCTTGTTCTGAAACCCGATGGAAAGACGATCATAAAAACCAAATGGGTATTCAGAAACAAACTATCTAAAGATGGTCAAGTCATCAGAGATAAAGCTAGACTGGTTGCTCAAGGCTACAATCAGCAAGAAGGTATTGATTCTACTAAAATTTTTGCTCCTGTAGCTAGGTTAAAAGCTATTAGAATTTTGCTTTCCTACGCAACAAATAATAGCATCAAACTATATCTAATGGATGTTAAGAGTGCCTTCCTCAATGGTTTCATTGAGGAAGAAGTATTCGTTAGACAACCCCCTGGTTTTGAAAATGTAACTTTTCCTAATCATGTCTTCAAACTGAAAAAGGCTCTGTATGGTCTGAAACAAGCTCCTAGAGCCTGGTATGAACGACTGAGCAACTTTTTACTTCAAAATGGTTTGGAAGAGGAAAAGTTGACACAACTCTCTTTAGAAAAATGTCTAACAAAGACTTTATTCTGGTTCAGATATATGTTGATGATATTATTTTTGGATCAACAAACTCCTCTATGCACTGAGTTCTCAAAGCTTATGCAATCTGAATTTGAAATGAGTTTAATGGGAGAACTAAAAATTTTCTTGGGTCTTCAAATTAAGCAAGACTCTGATTGTATATGGATTCATCAGGAGAAATATACAAAAGAGATGCTTAAGAAATTTAATATGCATGATTGCAAGCCTATGACAAATCCTATGCACCCCTCATCTATTTTAAACAAAGATGAAGGAGAAGAATCTGTTGACCCAACTATGTATAGAGGAATGATTGGATCATTATTATATCTTACTGCAAGCAGACCTGATATCCTATTCAGTGTATGTCTGTGTGCAAATTTCAATCTGATCCAAAAGTAACTCATTATAAGGCTGTAAAAGAATCTTTAGATACTTGAAAGGTACTACTAATCTTGGTCTATGATATAAGAAGAATAAGGATTGCAGATTAGTAGGATTCTGTGATGCTGATTTTGCTGGAGACAGAATTGAAAGAAAATCAACCAGTGGAGGATGTCACTTCATTGGAGAAAAATCTGATTAGCTGGTCCCGTAAGAGACAAAGCACGATAGCCCTCTCAACTGCTGAAGCCGAATATATTTCTGCAGCATGTTGTTCACAGCTGCTATGGGTAAAATATCAGCTAGAAGATTTTATTATTCATATTAAGTCCATTCCAGTCTTCTGTGATAACACTAGTGCAATAAATCTTTCAAAAAATCCAATTCATCACTCAAGAGCAAAACATATTGAAAGCAAACATCATTTCATAAGAGACTATGTTCAGAAAGGAATTATTGATATACAATTCATTGATACAGAACATCAGTGGGCTGATATATTCACTAAACCTCTTGCTGAAGATAGATTCAAGTTTATCAGACAAAATTTCAGTATTCTTACTATTTTGGATAATTGAATCTTCCTCTCCCTTCATAAAATGTAGTAATTTGCATGAGTAGTATCCTGGATCATTTCCTTATATGCTCATATCTCACTTCTTCAGACTTTCTGTTTACCCTTTTGACTGATGACAAAAGGGTGAGTATTAAGAAACTAACAAAATCTGAAGATAAATGCTTTTCAGGAGAATTCTCAGTTTCAGGGGGAGTAGATAGAGAGAACATTGTGATCTATATAAGTATCTCAGTTTTCAGAAGAATTCTCAGTTTCAGGGGGAGCAGATAAAGAGAACATAACTTTTCAGGAGAATTCTCAGTTTCAGGGGGAGCAGATAGAGAGAACATTGTGCTCTACATAAGTATCTTATTTAGGGGGAGCTTTCCTCGAAAATACTTTTATTTCCCTCCTTCAGATATTTGATTCATTTCTTAAAGCAAATTTGTCATCATTAAAAAGGGGAAGAATGTTGAGACTAAATAAATTATTAAGGGATAATAATGTTTTAAGTCTCGCAATCTCAAGGTTTTAATGAATAACAAATTTGGCTTGCTGAAGGTATTTGTTCAGTATTTCAGAAGGTGCAAGTTGAAGATATCATATAATCTAAAGTACATGAAAGACCTTCCAAAACGAGGAAATCAGCTAAGAGAACTCAACCTGCTGAAGTCAATGAACTTACTGAAGTTGTGCGACAACGTTTCTTCGCCTGTTTGTCTTCCATATTATATTCTCAGAAAATCAACCTGAAGACTCAAGTCCCGTGTAGCAGTCTCAGATTACTCATGCCTATCACCTTTCTGGAAAGTCAGAGAAAGTGCTTTTAGGCATATTTCAAATTCCTCTCACCAAAAAGGCAATAGTCTGCAGAAAAGTACATGCGACTCAGAAAAAATAAGGTCTGCAAGCTAACTCTACTACCTGCTACAGCTAAGGGCTCAGGCTATGTGTCTCAACAGGAGCATTTGCATTTAATGATGTCTCTCAACGGGAAAATGATTGGAGTTCAACGGACTAAAGATGACTTCTCTATAAATACCAAACTCCTTGATGAAAGAACTAGAGAACTGGGAACAGAGAAATCAACTTGCTGAAACGCTGAAAAAAATCATACTCATCTGTTTCACAGTCCTTCATTGTATTATCACTTCTATATCCTGAGTCTTACTTAGTTATTTGTATCAGTTCTCAGTGCGAGCTCTAAACTTCTGTAGTTTCAGAGTTTGAACATTATTCTTTCAATCTGTAATTGTTGGATTAGCCTGAAGAGGCTGTATTAAAAGAATACTTGGATTTTCAGCTTGGAGAGGCTGAGTGTACAAAGAATACTTAGAACTGAGCCTGGACAGGCTTGAGTGCAAAAGAATACTTGTTGAGCCTTGAGAGGCTTGACTGTAAAAGAATACTCGGTGTTAAGCCTGGAGAGGTTGGGGGAAAAGAATACTTGTAATCTTGTGGGATTAGTGAAAATCCAGTGGTGTGTTTGCCCTGGGACTGGACGTAGCTCACTGTGATAGTGGGTGAACCAGGATAAATCTTTGTGTTAAGTTCTCTCAACCCTTTACTCTTTATTTTTCGCTGCTTATCTGTTTATTTCTAACTGAGGAGGGGTCTGAAAAGTGAATTTTTAACTTGTGCTGCAAAATATCTCCATTTATCTTTCAAATCGCTTTAAAAGAAAATTTTATTGAACCTGCTAAAGTATTTCAACACGATTTAGAAAACTTAATTTCAGAAAGTTATCTGAACATTAAAACTCTTTTGCTTGTTTTGAAAGGTTTTCCAAAATATGTATAAAGATTTTAAAAATACTATTCAACCCCCTTCTAGTGTTTCCTGTGGCCCTAACATGGAGGTGGAGCTGAGAGGAGGTCCTATGTGCGAGGTCGTTGGGTGACTTACAATCGCTATGTGATCTATGATTTTCTAGGCCGCCCTGGCCCTGATGATGAGGAGCACATGGTCTGCCAATATCACCAGTTGTTATGTGATATTGGCATATATGGTAATGAGGATCTTGATAGGAGGACAGCCGAGTACTTTTGCTTGCTTGGGCGCACTTATGATGTCAACACCTACCAGGAGGCAGCCAGGATTTTCAGGAAGGACCTACGGAGCATTTCCAGGATGTGGACGGTCCTAGTGTTGGCTAACATCAAGCCAACCAACCATGTATCAGACATTATCATAGAGACGACCCATTTTATATATTGTGTCTTGACTTGGCAGGATATTGACATCGCCAAGGTTATATCTGAGAAGATATATCTTACGGTGTTTGCCATGGAGCGTCGCAGTGCACGCTCCAGGATCAGTTTAGGATTCCCTGCGCTCATTACTGCCTTATGCCGATCTCAGGTGATTGCTGTACACCACATTGCTCCGATCAAGACCCCTATGACTAAGGGGTACATTGAGGCCTACTGCATACCACAGGAGGTGTTGGGCCCACCTCCAGAACACCGGGATGCACCATTGCGGCCACCACCAGCCGGCATTCCACAACACCTTTGGAATGAGCACCTATGTCGTCTGTAACATCCCAAAAATTTAGAAATCTAGAATTATAATAAAAATAATAATGATAACAAAATAAAAATACTTATAACGGTATTTCGATAATATTGGTGATGAAAAGAGATATGCTTTAGAATTTTAATTTAAAGATCACATTTCAAAATAGGAATGATAACATCACAAGAAATAGAGATAAGAGAGTAATACCAAGTTTAGGATAATGTTTAAATATAAGATTTGAATTCGAAATTGAATGTAGATGGATAAGGAAAAGCTTAAGAGGCAAAAACTAAGGTTGTTGCTTGATTTAGGTTTTAAGCCTAATGACCTTGGTGCACTAAATTGCAAATATCTAGAGTTTTAGATGTCCGATTGAGGTGATTCCACTCTAATTAGAAAGCTTATTTCCGGGGCTTCAATTTGATAGGTTATATGATAGGGTTTTGATGAAACTGCACCTTCAAACAGACTCATTTTTGCTCAAGCGAATGAAATTTCGCTCAGGCGAATTATGCAGTAAAACTGCAGTTCTGTGTGCTGTCAAATTCGCTTAAGCGAATTGGGATTCGCTTAAGCGAATTGCACGGGGACAAGAAGAATTTGGGCAACTCGCTTAAGAGAATGTGGCTCGCTTAAGCGAGTGGCAGTTTCCAGCATTTTTAAAACACGTTCTTGGACGGTTTCAGTCAGTTCTTCCTTCCGTTTTTTCATATTTTCAGAGAGAGAGAGTGGTTCTAGTGAGAGAAAGTCCCAGCAAAGGCCAAGAATGATTTCTACTCATCAAGAACGAGTCTTGCATCAATCTTTCCCCCATCAAGGCCCTCCATTCTTCGTTCTTTCTCCGTTTTCTCGACTCACAGGTGGGTGTGACTCTCACTTGTTTGTCTTGATTGTTCTCACAGCATGATCCCCATTCTTTTTCCCTTTCTTCCATGGAATAATGATGTATGTATGAGATAAGTTTAGGAATTATGAATGTATTGATGATTGGATGTCTAGAATTGCAAAACCATAGGGTAGATGACTTGAGTGATTATGTGTCATGAACCTTGAACATGTTATTATGAAATCACGGGCCTTTGGCCATCACAATCATGGATTATGAGTTAAGATAATGATGATGTATTAAGAACCTTGAACATGTTATTATGAAATCACGGGCCTTTGGCCATCACAGTCATGGATTATGAGTTGAGATAATGATGATGTATTATGAACCTTGAATATTTTATTATGGAATCATGGGCCTTTAGCCATCACAGTCATGAATGATGAGTTAAGTTATCACAGGGCTTATAGCCATCACAGAGCCTTCGGGCTATCACAGGGTCATTGACCGTCACAGCCACAGGCCTTCGGGCAAATTATTTAAGAAAGACGGGGTAACCACATCGAACTCATGGCCAAGAGGGAGATGGGGTCCCCAATCACAGAATGAAAATTAAACATTATTTAAGACTTAATCATAGGTAGCCCTGGACGACGGTCCTTGGTTACATGGCCGAGCGCTCATCACAGTCACGTTACAGTGTAAAGACCCCGGGTGTCGGGTAACAACACCTCACAGTCATGCATTGCATCATAAACATTATTTCAATGATGATATATTATGTGTAATTCATTTATTCATGATGCTCTAGATAGATATGTGTAATTGTGATGATTCTTGATTGTTTTCCCCACACCGCACACACTTGTTACGCTCACTGGGACGTAGTCTCATCCCACGATATGGGAATTATATTTCAATTGTTCAGGAAGAATTGTTTAGCAATGGATAAAGAGATTGGAGTTCTTTGGTAGATTCACCTGCCCCTCAGCTGCTAGATTGACCTCTAGGACATTTAGATATAATTAAATTATGTCATGTTGTAATAAATTAGATTTGCGTCCAGAATTGGATTACTTTTGAGAGCCACAGAGTGGCATGTATTTGTATGAATTATATTGAGTAATTGATGTATTTCGTTTAAGCAAGCGTTGGATTGCCTAAGCAATTATTTGATTGGATGACGATACTTGAGATGACGCGAAATAATTTCAGAAATTCGGAATAGTGTTTCCAACGAGCATTATTCTTGAATTGAGAAATTAGGATGTTACATTTTGGTATCAGAGCAGTTCAATCCAATTGGACTGTGGTTAAGTTAGTTGCCCGTGACTCACTATGATCCCACTGTACCTCGTAACTAGTATAGGGACCGATCACCCCTCTATTGGATGCGTTGTACACGGGATTATGGTTAGTGACGTAAATAGGATACCTTGTTAAAGGAGTTGGGACACTTCTCCAACAGGGTTAGAGCCACCTACATGATAGTCAGAGGGAGAGGGACATAGGTTTGTTTTTCCAAGAGTAGGATCTCCACTTCAAGAGCCTTATGAGATGTCATTTTAGTTTCCAAAGAAATTAAGGTATCCTTAGAAGGAAAGGTAAAGCAGAAGTTTTTGGAGAGAGGTTTAGAGGGAACCTGAGGAGTAGGCTGCCTAGTAAGGGAGGATAGTGATGGTTGCTTGTAGTTACACCTTGAGTGTGTGACTTGTTTGATTAATCATGATACTTGTTTTGCTGAATAATTAACTGATATGTCTGTTTGTTTGCGTTGTTGGAATGTCTTGCATGCGGAGGTGATAGTAAAATTTCTAGGATTGGAGTGTTTCCATGACAGGTAGAGGTTAGAAGAGAAGTGTGGGACTCATGGGAGGTTAGAGGAACCTAACACCATTAGTGAAGGCGGAGTAACACTAGCTCTTGGTTAAGTGTTTACCATCGGGTAGGTGTAATCTTAAAGATAATTCGAGGAAATGAATTAGGGCCTCTAATCTCATATTCTTACCTTCTTTCCTTTTTCCCTACTGGTGTATGTTGGTGTTGAGATTGCTATTTCGTTTCCAATCTCATTATTAGTTACCTAGTCATTCTATTGATCCAATTAGATATCTAATTAGGCGGTTAGTGATTTTAATTTGATGGTGATTAGATTATTTAAGCCTTATGATCAGTAATTTGGTTTTTATTATGCAAGAAGCAAGTGTAATCCTTTATCCCCTAAAATATTAGACTAGTACTCCTAGAGTCCCTAATGGGTCATTAGATGTAATTATAGTACATTTATCTCACATCCTTGTTTCCTTTCCTTAAATCCCTGTCAGTATAGGTTGATGCGGATATTGATGGTTATCGGTAGTTGCACCTCGGTGACGTAATTTACTTAAGTAGGATGGATTGTTTGAATTACTTGACTGAATTTGAGTTTCTTGGATTTAGAAATTATCTAAATTAGGATTTGAATTATCTACATAATTTGAATTTGAAACTGAGGATTAGAATTTCATTAGGTTATGTGATATGGAAAATATATATCATCTTAATGTTGAGTTTTAGGATTAGGATTTGACTTTGAAAAATTTTGTTAGGATTTAGTTAGATTTGGATTAAATGATCAACTTAATTTGGATTTATATCGGTTTAGATTCTACTTGTAGTTACAGGATGAATTGAAAGAATGAGGAGGTTTCGGTTGATGATGAATTTAGATTTTTGAAAATTGGGACTAGTCTTTGTTGGAATCAAAATAGGATAATTTAGATTCCCAGATAAGGTCTTACTTCGAGTTGAAATAAGAGGTTTTCAAGGATAGGATTTGTTATATATATATATATAGATAAAAAAAATTGTTAGGATCTAATTAGATTTAAATTGGAGGATTTTGAGAGTAGATTATCTTATGAGTTTAATTTTTTTGAGGTAGCTAGAAATTTATGAAGTATAACTAAGATTTCAATAAAGATAGTGATAATAGCAACTAATAAACTACTTTATAGCACTAGAGGACTCAGATGAAATAGATGTTGTAAGATAAATAAAAATGTTTAAAAAATAATAATAATAAAATACGATAAGGTTTGTTGGAAGTAGATAAAGTCGGGAAGAAAATAGTATCTATTATTCCCTATATTTTACGAATTGTTAGCAGGAAATAGGAATTTCAGAATAACACAGGGTAGATAATTATTAGAGAGATATCATAGTATTTTAAAATATATCTTACCCCATCAAATATTGTGAAGATAAATAAAGATTGTTAAAAAGTAAAAATAATGACGATATAAAACTAGAAAATTAAGGATAAATTTTATAAAGTTATATAATTAAATAATAGGAATTTACTATCATGATCCCTTTATTATTTAAACTTATTTGAATTATAACATTGTCTAAAAATTTAGAATATATATATATATATATATATTTATTAGATAATAAGCATAGCATAAGTACTATCATAAAACATAGAATTTTGAATAAAAATTTTGTTAGTTAACAAGAAAAATAAAAGAAAGAAAACCCTTAGAAATAAAAATGGTTTAAGTGTACGAATCTTTACAGTTAATTAAAAACTGAGGAATAGATGAAAGGAGAACTGTAAATGGATCTTTAGATCTTAGGATAAGATTATAATGGTTTGGAGTTGTATTCAAATGATGAAGGATATAAGGAAAATAGTATATAAGAGATAAAATTACTTTCGAATATAAAAGTCTTTCTAGGGTGATTATAAATTATTAGAACCTAGGAAGATGGATAATGTTTTGCACAAAGTTTAAGTGATCTTTTATTTGAGGAAAATTGTTAAGCTTGTTTTTGTGGGTTAGATATGGGGATTTGATTAATAACTGATAGTTTTAAAGGATAAAGATTTGGTATTGTATGGTTTAAGAGGTAGAAATTTAATCTTTTAGAGATAGGGGTCTCTTTATTTTGATGGTTTTGGTAATAGGGATATGATAATTTTATATTTATAGTTAAAAGGTTTAGAGATAAAGATCTAATCTTGAACTTGTTTGAAATTGAGTAATTATGTATATATGGTTAAGAGTTATTGATTTCATCATTGGATCTAGGAGGATCTCGATAAGGACATTTTACAGTTTAGATAGTTTTATAATTAGGATATGATCATGAGTCAATGGCTCACACATTTATCGTTATTTAGGCTATGATCTTTGAAAGTGTCGAAATTAATTATTTAATAGTTACATATGTTTTTTATCATAAGAAAAATATTCAGAAATTTCAGTTAAAGACATATAACTTAAGTTTAGGAAGGAAACCTTAAGTTTTAGGTTATGATAAATGTGGTGAATGATTAAGTGGATTTAGTTTAGGAATATAATTTATTCTGGATTTCGAATAGTTAGTCACCATTATTATTAATGGAAACATGATATCCAACCCGAAGCTATAGGTTACCAATATATAGAGTCATAGACTTAAGTTTAAGAGAATAGTAAAACAAATTTTGAGGACAAAATTTATTTAAGGGGGGTAGAATTGTAACATCCCAAAAATTTAGAAATCTAGAATTATAATAAAAATAATAATGACAACAAAATAAAAATACTTATAACAGTATTTCGATAATATTGGTGAAGAAAAGAGATATGCTTTAGCATTTTAATTTAAATATCATATTTCAAAATAGGAATGATAACATCACAAGAAATAGAGATAAGAGAGTAATATCAAGTTTAGGATAATGTTTAAATATAAGATTTGAATTCGAAATTGAATGTAGATGGATAAGGAAAAGCTTAAGAGGCAAAAACTAAGGTTGTTGCTTGATTTAGGTTTTAAGCCTAATGACCTTGGTGCACTAAATTGCAAATATCTAGAGTTGTAGATGTCCGATTGAGGTGATTCCACTCTCATTAGAAAGCTTATTTCCGGTGCTTCAGTTTGATAGGTTATATGATAGAGTTTTGATGAAAACTGAACCTTCAAACAGACTCATTTTCGCTCAAGCGAATGAAAATTCGCTCAGGCGAATTATGCAGTAAAAACTGCAGTTCTGTGTGCTGTCAAATTCGCTTAAGCGAATTTCCATTCGCTTAAGCGAAAAACAGAGCATTTTGGGGTGCTCTCTGGACGAAATTCGCTTAAGCGAATTGGGATTCGCTTAAGCGAATTGCACGGGGACAAGAAGAATTTGGGCAACTCGCTTAAGCGAATTTGGCTCGCTTAAGCGAGTGGCAGTTTCCAGCATTTTTAAAACACGTTCTTGGACGGTTTCAGTCAGTTCTTCCTTCCGTTTTTTCATATTTTCAGAGAGAGAGAGAGTGGTTCTAGTGAGAGAAAGTCCCAGCAAAGGCCAAGAACGATTTCTACTCATCAAGAACGAGTCTTGCATCAATCTTTCCCCCATCAAGGCCCTCCATTCTTCGTTCTTTCTCCGTTTTCTCGACTCACAAGTGGGTGTGACTCTCACTTGTTTGTCTTGATTGTTCTCACAGCATGATCCCCATTCTTTTTCCCTTTCTTCCATGGAATAATGATGTATGTATGAGATAAGTTTAGGAATTATGAATGTATTGATGATTGGATGTCTAGAATTGCAAAACCACAGGGTAGATGACTTGAGTGATTATGTGTTATGATCCTTGAACATGTTATTATGAATTCACGGGCCTTTGGCCATCACAGTCATGGATTATGAGTTGAGATAATGATGATGTATTAAGAACCTTGAACATGTTTTTATGAAATCACGGGCCTTTGGCCATCACAGTCATGGATTATGAGTTGAGATAATGATGATGTATTATGAACCTTGAATATTTTATTATGGAATCATGGGCCTTTGGCCATCATAGTCATGAATGATGAGTTAAGTTATCACAGGGCTTATAGCCATCACAGAGCCTTCGGGCTATCACAGGGTCATTGACCGTCACAGTCACAGGCCTTCGAGCAAATTATTTAAGAAAGACGGGGTAACCACATCGAACTCATGGCCAAGAGGGAGATGGGGTCCCCAATCACAGAATGAAAATTAAACATTATTTAAGACTTAATCATAGGTAGCCCTGGACGACGGTCCTTGGTTACATGGCCGAGCGCTCATCACAGTCACGTTACAGTGTAAAGACCCCGGGTGTCGGGTAACAACACCTCACAGTCATGCATTGCATCATAAACATTATTTCAATGATGATATATTATGTGTAATTCATTTATTCATGATGCTCTAGATAGATATGTGTAATTGTGATGATTCTTGATTGTTTTCCCCACACCGCACACACTTGTTACGCTCACTGGGACGTAGTCTCATCCCACGATATGGGAATTATATTTCAGTTGTGCAGGAAGAATTGTTTAGCAATGGATAAAGAGATTGGAGTTCTTTGGTAGATTCACCTGCCCCTCAGTTGCTAGATTGACCTCTATGACATTTAGATATAATTAAATTATGTCATGTTGTAATAAATTAGATTTGCGTCCAGAATTGGATTACTTTTTAGAGCCACAGAGTGGCATGTATTTGTATGAATTATATTGAGTAATTGATATATTTCGTTTAAGCAAGCGTTGGATTGCCTAAGCAATTATTTGATTGGATGACGATACTTGAGATGACGCAAAATAATTTCAGAAATTCGAATAATGTTTCCAACGAGCATTATTCTTGAATTGAGAAATTAGGACGTTACATCGTCAAAACATAGTTGGTCATCAAAGGATGTTGTACATGCAACAGATTTTGTACCACAACCTCCAAGGCCCCTTCCCCGTCATGCCACCAGATCAGTTTCGGGATTATTTGCAGTCGCCTGGGGACAGGCCTGTTGTTCAGGGCGGGGGTGGAGCAGCAGCAGATGGAGCAGATGTTGAGGACCAACAGGACATAGAGGAGGACAATTGACATTTTTTATTTTTCACGGTGTTTTTCTTTCTTTTTTCTTTTTATTTTTCTTCTATTTTCTTTTATTTCATTTGATCTGTACTGTATCTAATATGCTATTGACAACCTATTTCTATGCAGTATGGATTTTAAGGATTATTATTTTTGTTATTTTCAGTTAATTAGGATTTATGTTTTGTATTTCATTTTTAGGATTTCAGAATTAGGATTAAGGAATTTAATTCAATATATCAATGCTAGGACAACCTAACTAACTGGATTAGGAGAGAAAAGGGAATTTAGTGGTTGAATCCATAATAAGTTAGGATTAGGATATTGTGCAGGAAAATGTATCAAGGTAGTTAATTGAATTCAATAGTGATTTTATCAAGGAAAATAGTCATAAGCCGGTGAGTTTGTGAGACTAAACACTTTGAAAGTTTTCACCGTTGCTTGTCAACAACTATTGCTTGAGTTTCTGGATTTTATTATGCACATGAAAAGCATGAAAGTGATTAAGGCATCTTGTAAATATATAAATTGCTCAATGCCAAATAGCCAACCTGTGAATAATTTTTCCTATTTTTGATAGCCCATTTGAGCCTAAATTTTATTTTCTTATGCACCCTAGCCCAGCAAATGATTATATCCTGTCCTTACACACTTAGGGATAGAGAGCATAGGTGCAATTTTTTCAATAAGAATAGGTATGAGTTGGGTGATTGAAATTGCAACAAGCAGGCATACTGAGTATTGGAATTCACTTCCTTATATATATACATATATATATTTAAAAAAGTGTATGTTTATATTTAAAGTTAAATAAAATGGATTGAATTACCAAAAAGAGGCCGATTGTGTATAAATGCTCAAAGTCAAAAATGATATGGTGGATTGAGAGTGACTTATAACACTCGTTAAAATTGTAGATATGCTCTCTTTTCTTAAAGTTGTGTATATTGAATTATCCAGAAAACCATGAATTCTTGATAGCCTAGCCTCATTACAACCTGAGAAAGACCTTTTGATCCATGTTGACCATGTGTATGAATATTAATTGGAAACGACTAACAATTTTAGTTGTTCAACTGCAGTGAAAAATTTGAGGGAAACACTTACCCGTGAGAATGAGAGAAATTCCTTGATTTATCACCTGTTATTTTGATTATTGCTCTTGAAAAATTTGAATGCATTTTTATCTTGTTCTGATTGATGATTGGAGTCACCATTTAGTTCTGATTATTAATCTGAAATTTGGAAAGTGACAGCTATCTAGCAAGAGATATTGAATTTGTTTCCTTATCAGTCAGGTCCATAATTGGGGATTGAAGTCAACTGTCTGTATGAGATTTTCCTGCTTGAGGACAAGCAAGAAGCTAAGTTGAGAGGAATTTGATAAGTGTTAAAATTAGGTAAAATTCCTATACAATTACAACACTTATTGATGGCAAAATGCTCAAATTATAACCCAATTTACACCTTTTTAGCTTAAATTCCAATTCTTGTATTTATTTGAGTCAAATTTGAATTTGACGTTATTTTGATAAAGAATCTTTTGTTTTTACACATAAAAAGCAAAGTTATAAATGAAGCATCAAGAGAGCAGTGACCAAGGACAGGAACAACATAGAACAAGCTTCAAAAGAGGACAATTCAGGAAAAGCAGTTGTTGTTTCCTGCGCTCCACGCAAGAATGACTATCCAGTTACTGTTTCCTGCGCTTCACCTGCGCTGAGCGCAAGAAACGTAACCTAATTTTTTATGGGCTTCAATCAGAGTCTCAAAATCCCGTCAGAACAGTTTATAAAGGGACTTTTAGGGATTGAGACGAGAGACAGAGATGTACGGAGCCGTTGAGCAGATTTGGAGCTAGAGAAAAGTGTGACAGTCTCTCTAGTTGTTTTGTAATGGCTACCATGACTAGCTAAACTTTTCTTTAGGATTGAACGTAGTCAATTCAATCCCCAATTGTATTTTTGATCTTCTTTGTTATTTAGGAATCTCTATTTTTATAATATTGGTGTTTTTATTCTATTCTTAATGCTTAGGTTCCGTCTTTGTACCTGAGTTATGATGCGATTTCTTAAATACGCTGAGAAGCGGTTTTCTAAATCTGATTGGTAAAAACACTCGATTTGTGACTGTGGAGACCAGCATAAATTGTTTCTGAGTATTTCATAGTTGTGGAGACCTTTATGAAATAATATTTATTTGTGCTTCAATATTTATAATTATAAATTTCTAAATATCATTGGGTTCCAAATGCAAGAGGGGTGCGATAGACGAAATTCAATCCTAGTTTCCTTAATTTGCTCAATCTTATCCATATTCTCTCTCTCATCTTTTATTTTATCTACTATTTCAATCTTCACAAACAACCATTCAAATCGCCTCTTACTCAATAAGTGTGAACACTAAGAATTTATTTTGTATCGTTCTTTGTGGGTACGACAACCCTTTTTCTTACTATTATACTAAAGTAAGATAAAAAAGAGGAAGAAGAGAAGAGGTTAGGAGAATAGCTCTCTTGAAGCTAAAATTGAGAAGAAAGATCAAAGGGAAAAGCTTGAGGAATAGTCTACCAAAAAATGAAAAAGTTAAGAATTATTCTAAGTAGATGTCTTAGATAGATGTTTCTAAACATATTGAAAAGTTCGAAAATACTGAAAACATCTATAATCTATCTTCTAAACATTATTGTTTAAGACTAACTACCTCATGATACTAAAATCTTTGTTTCTTCTAAATCTTTCCTCCTAACTACCTCATTGAAACGTTTTTACATATAGAACTTGCTCAAAACCCTCTGTTATGTGAGTTTATCTTAATATATCTTTGATTGTTTGATCCATCTAAGTTTATGTGATTTGTTTACCACCCCACTTTTTGTTTATGTCAAAAGGGAAGGAAGAAGAAAAAAGATGGAACAAAATTAATTTGCATATTTTTCTGAATGAGTTATGTTCCACCTAATGAATTCTAGTAGAAGGTTGTCATGGGAATATTATGTGCTGGCATGAATTCAGGCGGAGTTTAATGCGGGATTGAGGAGGAGTATACCATAGAAAATTCAATCTATTTGCCCCATATATGTTGTTAAAATTCAGAAAACTAAACTTTGTCACAAAGGTTTGTCATCATAAAAACATGGGAGATTATAAGAGTTAAAACCCTATGTGATTTGGTTTTAATGATAACAAACCTTTAGATCAAGCTTAAGATTTTTTGTTCTTATGATTTCTAATGTGTTTCGTGAGATTTGAGATGCTTAAGTATGCAGAAATATGTTAATACAGGTAACAAGATAAAGTTAAGAAGCTTGATCAAACATGCACCAAGATTCATCATCTTAAGAAGCATATTAGATTCAAGAATCAAATCTCAAGGCATCTGCAGCCAAGTTTTGATCCTGCTTGGCCATGAAAACCTCGCATGAGACACGAAGCTAACGCCACTACCTGCAATAGTGTTTTGCTTCTGCTCCTTCATGCGGCCACAAAGGAAAAGCTTCATGTAGGGACACGCGGACAGCTGCAACTCCATTTCGTTCTATGTGCACATGATGCCACACGATGGTAACCTCATGAAGAGACACGAAGACATTGTAATTTAGTTGCAGCTTCAATTCGTTCTGCATGTGTTCGCGCAAAGAAATTGTTATGTGGGGACACGACTTGATCATAACTTGTTTGAAACAACACTCGATTTTTGCATGGGCACTTGATCATAAGAGGCATTTGGGGACACATGTCACCATCATGAACAGAAGCAGAATAAGTCACGGACAGAAGCCGTCAGACTCAGAAGCAAACTAGTCAGATTCAGAAGCAGAAGAATAAGTCAAACTCAGAAGCAAATTGCTTGGTCAGAATCAGAAGGGAAAGTACATGTGAGACTCAGATGCATCTTACTTTTGTTGACAAGGCAGAATATACGAAAAAGTGTTGTAACGGTCAAAAAATGGCTAGTAACGGCTATAATGGCTATATTTTTATTCCAACCTATAAATAGGTACTTGGAACTCAAAAGTAGTGTGAGAAGAAGACCCGAACCCAAATATAGAAGAAGCAATTGTATTTGACCTCTTCTCATCCCTTTTCTCACTACCTACGTATGCTACCATAGCTAATATCTTGTAGTAGGTACTGCTCTTTTCTTCTGACCCTAACTTTTATCTGTTTTTATCAACTTATGCCTTTTGGAAAAAAATGCTTCTGAGATTTATAACTGAATCCATCTTTTAAGCAATAACTCAGAAACAAGTCTATCTAAACTTGAATTATTTCAGTCAACATCTTGGTAAAAAGATCAGAAGCTATTTTCAACAGAACAAGTATTTTATTTGCTCCTCATATACTGTTGCTTCTGACTGTGACTAAAACTCTAACATCCAAGTTGAAAGACTTGAGAATCAAAGTAAGAAAAGAGTTTTAAATTTTCAGACGGGATTAGACGCGACTCAATTCAACCCCCCCTTCTTGAGACTTTGCCAACCACACATATTTCACTACATAGAGCTATGCATAATAGGTAATATCTTCAGAGTGAATAGTGCCAGAAAATCCTGCTATCCAAGAAGATGAAGCATAACGGGAAAACTTCACCAACACTACAACGCAACCGAGATCTTCTTCTACTAGCATCAATATTAATCTTCACAGTCGAACCTCTAGGAGGTTTCCAGGTGAACTTTATTTGATCATTTCTCAGCTTCATCGTAGATAACCAGGAAGACCAATAATGGACAGATTGGTGAATATGAGAATTCACAAAGTGGACGCTCCATTTATCTATCATGTTATTTCTCCATCGACATAACTTTTGGGTATTGGGCTCCCTTCCTATATGGAGAAAAGGCCCAAATTGGGAAGCCCACTTGATGTCTCACTTAAGTAAGTGGAGAGGGTCTGGATGGGCAAGAAAGAGGGTAGAGGAAAGGTCTAAAGACACCAGGCACTTTGAGAGAAAAGGAAGAGAGAAAGTCAATCTCGTTTTTACACAGAGTTGCGACTACAAAACTGTTACTGCAGATTCGTTCACCGTTCGATCGGGCTGGACATTTGACAGTAGATTCGGAACATCTTGTTCCTCATTCTGAATGGTTGGATCGTTGATACGAGTTCTGGGTTTGGAGATATTCAGTTCGCACAGCAGCTGTGTGTTTGGGGTTTTTCATCTTCCTTGTTCTCTAGTTGTAAGCTTTATTGCTTTGTTGTTTGGCTGGGTGTTAGCACTGTTTTGTGCAATTTATTGAGACTCTTTTGTACCCTTTGTTGATCATAGTGGAGCTATTTCTTTGGTCTGGACGACCCGTGGTTTTTACCCTTGTTTTGAGGGGTTTTCCATGTTAAAATCTCGGTGTCTTTGTTTGTGATTTTGGTGATTTGTTTTTGTTGTTCATTGGTTGTTGCTCCTCATAGATTCTTGCAAGTTAGGGGGATTTATTTTCGCTGCATAACTGTTTGAGTGTGCTATGTATTGTTAGTGTGTTGTTGTTTTCCCCCATCAGAATGGCATCAGAGCTCTTTGGCTTTGGTTTTGGGGTTGTTTGACTTGCTTGAATGATGGAGGCAAATAATAAAATGTTTTCTTTGAATGGCACTAATTATCACTTGTGGAAGGGCAATATGAAAGACTTTCTATTTGTGAAGAAATTGCATCTTCCTGTCTTTGCTACTCAGAAGCCGGATTCTATGTCTGAAGAAGACTAGGACTTTGAACACAAACAAGTTTGTGGTTTTATTCGGCAATTTGTAGAAGACAATGTTTATAATCACATTGCTAATGAGATACATGTTAGAACTTTGTGGGAGAAGATTGAATCCTTGTATGCTTCTAAATCAGGGAATAATAAATTGTATTTGTTGAACTGTCTGATGAATTTGAGGTACAGGGAGAGTTCTTCCATTTCAGATCACTTGAATGAATTTCATGGGCTCCTAGATCAGTTATTAGGAATGGGTATCAAATTTGATGATGAAGTTTTGGGACTATGGCTACTGAACACTTTACCTGAATCTTGGGAGACATTTCAGGTTTCTATTACCAACTCGGCCCCTAATGGTGTTGTTTCTTTGCAAGCGACAAAGAGTGGTTCTCTTAATGAAGAGATGAGAAGGAAGGCACAGGGTTCTTCATCCCAGTCTGAGGTGCTTGTCACTGAAAACAGGGGGAGAAGTCAGAAAACGAAACCGAAGGGTGGTAGAGAGAAGAGCAGAAGTAAGTCCAGGTCCAGATACAAGAATGTGGAGTGCCATTATTGTCATAAAATAGGGCACATACAGAAGTATATTTTCTGTGGAAAAAGGAGAACAAAGGCAAGAATGGTAAGCAGAAAAAGAAGGATCATGATGATGATGATCGTGTTGCTACTGCTACCTGTGGTGATCTTGTTATTCTCAGTGACCATGGGTCAGTTAATCTTGTATCAGACGAGAGCATGTGGATTGTTGATAGTGGTGCTACACTGCATGTTACACCGAGGAAAGAGTTCTTCACATCTTACACTTCTGGTGATTTTGGAGTGTTGAAGATCGGTAATGATGGTGTGTCTAAGGTGATTGGTGTTGGTGATGTTTTCCTGCAAACCAACATGGGAATGCAGTTATTGCTTAGAGGAGTCAAACATACTCCTGATGTTCGTTTTAATTTGATCTCTGTGCAGATGCTTGATGATGGTGGTTATGATAACCACTTTGGTTCTAAAAAGTGGAAACTCACCAAAGGTAACTTGGTTGTGGCTAGAGGGGAGAAATCATCTAAACTGTATTGGACAAAAGCTTCGGTTGCTAAAGACACTGAATGCCATGGATATGGAGGCATCTTTGTGGCACTGAAGGCTTAGTCATATTAGTGAAAATGGGTTGAATTGCTTAGCTAAAAAGGATGTTCTTCAAGGGTTAAAGAATGCAGAATTGGAGAAATATTCTCATTGCATGGCTGGCAAACAAACTAGAGTATCCTTCAAGAAGCATCCTCCCTCCAGGAAGTAAGAGTTGTTGCAATTGGTACATTCTGATGTTTGTGGTCCATTGAAGGTAAAATCCTTTAGTGGTGCACTTTACTTTGTTACCTTTATTGATGATTGTTCCAGGAAACTATGGGTTCATGCTTTGCAGATAAAAGACCAGGTGTTGGAGAAGTTCAAACAATTTCATGCCATGGTTGAAAGATAGTCAGGCAAGAAGCTGAAACGCATTCGTACTGACAATGGTGGTGAGTATTATGGACCCTTTCATGTTCATTGCAAACAGCATGGTATTGCACATGAGAAGACTCCTCCCAAAACTCCTCAGTTGAATGGTTTAGCGGAGAGGATGAACAGGACATTACTTGAGAGAGTGAGATGTATGCTTTCAGATGTTAAGTTACCCAAGCATTTCTGGGGTGAAGCACTATATGCAGCGGTGCATGTTATTAATCTCACTCCTACTGTTATTTTTAATAGTGAAGTTCCTAATAAAATTTGGTTTAGCAAGAATCTGAGTTATGATCATTTGCGTGTCTTCGGTTGCAAGGCGTTTGTTCATATTCCAAGGGATGAAAGATCCAAGTTGGATGTGAAGACAAGGCAGTGCATCTTTATTGGTTATGGTGAAGATGAATTTGGCTACAGGTTTTATGATCCTGTTGAGAAGAAGCTTGTTAGAAGTCGTGATGTACAGTTCATGGAAGACCAAAGCATTGAGGACATTGATAAGGTGGAGAAGACTACATCGGAGAAAGATAGAAATCTGACTGATGTTGATCCTATGCGATTGCTTATTCACAATCTGGATAATGCTGAGGGAAGTGTTCAACATGGTGAACAACATGATGATGTTGATGATTAGCAGCTTGGAGGTGGATTAGATGTTCATATTGATGATGACCAATAGGAGCATGATATTTCACATGAAGAGAATCTTGATGATGCACCTGAACTACCTCAAGTTCAACTCAGGAGGTCTAACAGACAGAGACAACCTTCTACTAGGTATTCTTCTTATGAGTATGTGACCTTGATTGATGATGGAGAACCTGAGTGTTTTGCATAGGCTTTGGAAAGTGACGAAAAGCAACAGTGGTTGGATGCAATGCAAGATGAGATGAAATCCTTGCATGATAATCATACTTATGACTTGGTGAAATTGCCTGAGGGCAAGAAGGCCTTAGAAAACAGGTGGATATTCAGGGTGAAGCATGAGAGTAATTTTGTGTCTCCAAGGTATAAAGCTAGATTAGTGGTGAAAGGATTCAGACAGAGAAAGGGTGTTGATTTCAATGAGATTTTCTCGCCTGTGGTGAAGATGTCATCCATTAGAGCAGTTTTGAGTTTGGCTGCTACTCTTGATTTGGAGGTAGAGCAAATGGATGTGAAAACTACTTTCCTTCATGGTGATTTGGAGGAAGAGAATTATGTGAAGCAACCTGATGGCTTTCAGGTTAAAGGCAAGGAAGACCATGTGTGTAGGCTGAGAAAGAGTCTATATGGTTTAAAGCAGGCTCCGAGGCAATGGTATAAGAAGTTTGAGTCTTTTATGTGTGAGCAAGGCTACAAGAAGACTACTTCTGATCATTGTGTCTTTGTTAAAAAGTTTTCTGATGATGACTTTATTATCCTATTATTGTATGTTGATGACATGCTTATTATTGGGAAAGATGTTTCCAGGATTGACAAGTTGAAGAAGCAATTGGGCGAGTCATTTTCCATGAAAGACATGGGAGCTACTAAACAGATTCTTGGTATAAGAATCATTCTAGATAGAGAGAAAAAGATGTTGAGTCTCTTAATCAATTTAAGACTCACACATCCTAAGTTTTAACTGACAACAAATTTGTTTAAAAAGGGATTGATTATAAGAGCAGTATCACTTGAAGGTATCTTGATGTTATTGTTTCAGTATAGTGCAATAGAGAAGAAGCCTCGAAAGAAACCTACTGATATGAGGAAACCTTTCGAAACATCAAGAATTGAACTTATCTCAACCTTCTGAAGTGTTACGGATCTCTAGAAGAACTGTTGAAGACCTCGCTTTGAACCTTTGACTAAAGCTTGGAAAGTTGCCTGCTAAAGTCACAACATTCTCTTTATGTCTGAAGCAAGCTTAGTCCATTTAAGGAATGAATTCAAAGTTCGATTGTGTTGTCAAAAACATTTTACCTTAAATGGAATCTGTCACTTAAACCAGAGCAGCGCTGCAGTCTGCAACTTCGACTCATCCCAAAAAGTCTAATGCTATCCGGAAAGCTATTTCACAAAGACTCTAAATGCATTAATGCTATCTCTCAACGGATTAATTTCAAGACTCTATAAATAGTCTTATAGAAGACTTTGAAGAATTGGCTAGCCCCTGTTGGTGATCCCCTGGTGAAATTACAGAAAAAGATCTATCCAAAACCATAATGAGAATGAAGCCATAATGATAGAGAGAAAGGCCAAGATTCATCGGATACTTTTTAGCCTGATCTCTCCATTGTATCTCTATCCTCCTTTGTACTTGGAATGTATTCTATGTATCCTGAGTTCTACTCAGTTATCACCTTGTACAAGAAGAACCTAAGCTTAAGTTTCTTATAAACTTAACCTATGCTTTATGTTGTAAACACTTTCATGTGTCTGAGTGCCTGGAGAGGCTTGGTGGAATAAAGAATACTCGGTTGAGCCTGAAGAGGCTTGTCTGTAAAAGAATACTCGTTGAGCCTGGAAAGGCTTGTCTGTAAAAGAATATTGCATGTGTTGCCTGGAGAGGCCAGGTGTGCAAAGAATACTGCATGAGTTGCGTGGAGAGGTAGTTGAAAATAAAGAATACTCGGTGTTAAGCCTGGAGAGGCTGGGGTAAAAGAATACTTGTAATCTTGTGGGATTAGTGGAAAATCCAGTGGAGTTTTGCCCTGGGACTGGATGTAGCTCACTAGGTTAGTGGGTGAACCAATATAAATCTTTGTGTTAAGTTCTTTCTTCCCTTACCTCTTTACTTTTCACTGATATCTGATTTTAAATTAACAAAGGAGGGTTAAAGAAAAGTTGTTTTATTAATCTAAATAGAAAACATTTTTTTCTTAAAAGGGAAAATTATTTCAGAAAGGTTTTTATTCAACCTTCCGAGTTTCATCAGCAAGTTGTTTAACATCCCAGTTTCGGAAGGTTGATCAAATATTTTCAAAATGGTTTTGCTTGTTTAGAAAGGTTTTCCAAAAATCTTTAAAGATTATTAAAACACTATTCAACCCCCCCTTCTAGTGTTTCATGTGGCCCTAACAAAAGAAGCTTTGGCTGTCACAGGAACGCTATATAAAAAGGGTGTTGCAGAGATTCCAGATGGAAAATGCTAAGGTTGTGAGCACTCCTCTTGCAAGTCATTTTAAACTGAGTTCTAAATAGAGTCCTTCAAATGAAGCTGAGAAGTCCGACATGTAGAGAGTCCCTTATGCATCTGCGGTGGGTAGTTTGATGCATGCAATGGTGTGTACTAGACCAGATATTGCACATGTTGTTGGCACAGTCAGTAGATTTTTGTCAAACCCAGGTAGAGAACATTGGAATGCTGTCAAATGGATTCTGAGGTATCTTCATGGTACTGTTGATATGAAGCTTTGTTTTGGAGGTGATAAGCCTACCTTGGTTGGCTACTCAGACTCAGATATGGCTGGAGACATTGATTCCAGAAAGTCCACTTCGGGCTATTTGATTAAGTTTGCAGGGGGAGTTGTGGCTTGGCAATTAAAGCTGCAGAGGTGTGTAGCATTGTCTACTATAGAGGCGAAGTTCATTACCATTACTGAAGCATGCAAGAAGTTGCTATGGTTGAAGAAATACTTGTAGAAGCTTGGTTTTGTGCAGGACATTTATCCATTACTTATGGACAATCAAAGTGCTATCCATCTTGGTATGTGATAGCAGGATAGTTGTAAGATCTAGAATTGAGCAAAACAATCGGTTATAATCACTTAAAAGCAAATTAAATGCGCAAAATAGGAGTTGGACAACAGCTATTTTGGGCGAGAAAATGAAGGAAAATAAGAGAAAGTGAAAGAAAAAATGGAGAGGAAGAAATGAAGAGGATGCCACTGAAGCAGGAATCCACCCGCAGCAGATAAGTCCAATGTCAGACGCCACTAATTCAGGAGAATTAGATAAGTCTCAGTACGGTTTGAGCAACAACCACCAAGCCTCACTTAACTCACCAAGGGATGAGAAATTTGGGCATAATGCCTTTACTAAATTCATAAAAGTATGAAATACAAAGAGGGAGACCTCCTTTATATTGGAGTTGGGGGGCGGCCACTTAAGGAATTAAGTGGGGAAAATAAAAAGATGAGTTAAAAAGCTTTCCTAATGGGTTTTGAACCCTTAACCCCAAGGCTTATAGCTAAGCTAAGTATTAAGCCATTAAACCCCTAATTCTAGCGCCCAACTCATGGGTAAAAAGGGAAAATTACATGAAATTCCTAATTACATTTATTTTCCTAATTACAATGTCCAAATTAATTTGAATCTTGACTTGTTGACTTTGACTTCATGGTAAATTGTTGACTTCATGGTCAATGGTCAAATGGTTGACTTTGATGAGGATGACTCATGCTTGGTTCAGCTCCAAGCAATTCTAGCAGCTCCATGTTTGGGTCCTAGCTTCCTGTTGCCAGTCCAGAGTTCTACTGACAGGGTGGATGCCATCATTCCCTCCCCCTTGGAAAGCATTTGTCCTCAAATCTGAAATAAGGAAGAGTACAAGGGGTAGAAAAGAACAAGAGGAATCGATGACAAGAAAAGATAAGGTGGACACTTCCCTTTTTGGACTTGTGGGTCCTTGCTAGGCCTTCAATCATGGACATCCTTTGCGCAACCTTAGCCAACAAAAAGGAGACTCATTATTCCCAAGCATTCATCATCTAGTGCTCATAACAATAGTACTTGGGAATCATGTAGGGCGTTTTGGGAGGGGAATGAGTAGTTGAAGAAAGAAGAGAAGAGGAAGAAGAAGAAGAAATAAGAGGATAGGTTAGAGGAAACTCCCTTGTAGTGTAGCTAGTTCCTCCTTCCATAATCAGCAGCTCCCTTTCTTGATCTCCTTCAAAACAATTAAGGTCAGCAGTTTTGAATTGATGAAGTAATAACATTGCTTCCCTTTTATTTTTTTGTTTTTCTTTGGTTTTCACCTTTTCTATCATCACTTTTGATGTTTCTACTTTCTTTTTCTTTTTATCCTCACCTCATATCTTAAGCCTCTTAATTTTCTCAAGTTCTATTTCTCTCTTCTTATGGGCCTGATCCTCACGTATTTCTTGAATTGTCATTGGCATCAAAGTGATTTTTGTTCCATCTTGTTTAAAAGATATTTGATTAGAGTATCCATCATGAATGGCCCTCTTATCAAATTGCCAAGGTCGACCCAATAAAATATGTGTGGCATTCATAGGTACAACATCACAAAGAACATTATCATCATAATCACCTATGGAAATAAAGATGAGAGTTTGCCTATTTACTTCCCTTTCCACATCATCACATATCCAAGATAACTTGTATGGTCTGGGGTGGGGAGTGGTAGATAAACCAAGTTTTTCCACCATCCTTGCACTTGCAATGTTAGTGCAACTTCCACTATCAACAATTAGGGAACAAATGCGCCCCTCTACCATGCATCTAGTGTGAAAAACAGTTGCCTTTGTTCATCTTCTCTTATTATTTGATTTCCTAAGGACCTTCTAACCATGCATAGTTTACCTTCGGCCCTATATACTTCTTTCTTAACTTCATTTTCTTCTTCACTGGTTTCTTTTTCCTCATCCTCACTTTGTTCATTTTCACTTGCACTAGTGTACTCACCATTTTCTTTAACCAACATTGCCCTCCTATTTGGGCTTTGGGAAGCTATGTGTCCCTTGCCATCACACTTGAAACATTTGACGTTTCTTGTGGAAGTAGAGGGTTCTTCCTTTTTAGTAGAACGAGTGGGGTTATAAGTAACCCTAGAACCCTTAGGTTCTTCCTTCTCTTGGCTCTTTCCCTCATCTTTCTTAAGGGTTTCTTTGTTCCTAGTTGTAAAACTAGTGTTGCCTCTTTTATAGCTACCCTTTCTTTTTAGTTGAGTTTCAATTTTAATGGCCTGGTGTACCAAGTCCTCCATTTCAACATAAGGATGCAACTCCACTATGTCCCTTATGTCAAAATTAAGTCCATTGATAAACCTATCCATAGTTGCTTCATTATCATCAACTATGTTGGCTTTAATTAAAGCAAGTTCCATTTCTTTAAAAGATTCATCTACACTCTTAGAACCTTGCTTAAGAGTTTGGAGTTTGATGTGCAACTCCCTAGTGTAATGTTGAGGTATGAACCTCTTTCTCATGATGGACTTCATTTCCTCCCAAGAGGAAACCAAAGGAGCATTGCACCTTCTTCTATCAGCTTGAAGCTGATGCCACCAAACTAAGGCATAATTCTTGAATTCAAGAGAGGCAATCTTAACTTTTTCTTCTTCCGTATACCTATGGCAACTAAAGATTTGTTCAATTTTAAGTTCCCACTCTAGGTATTGTTCTACATCATTCCTTCCATTAAAGGTTGGGACTTCTATTTTTACCCCTTTGAACCCTTGTTCCCTCCTAGGCTCTTCTTCTCTCCTATGCCTCCTAGGGTTTTCTTCATAATACCCTTCTCTTTCTCTTCTAGGGTTTTCCTCATAGTAATCTTCTCTAAACCCTCTAGGTTCCTCACGCCTCCTAGGCCTCCTATGCTCTCTTTCCCTTTCCCTTCGCCTATAGGTATGGCTAGAGTGTCTCTCTCCCTCACTACTCTCTGGGAGGTACCTATCTTCACTCCTAACCACGCTATATCTATCCTCACTTCCTCCTTCTCGAGAAGAATGCCTTCTCTCCCTCCTAGGCCCACTTAGTTCTTTCCTAAGTTCACTCATCTCATGCCTCATCATTCTGGCCATATCTTGAATTGCATGTTGCAACTCGGCCCTATACCTCATAGTTCTAGGTGAAGGAGGTGGTGAGTTCCTACTACCCATTGTTTTTAAGTTTTTGATATTAAGAAATTTGGACCTTTCCACTCACTAAGTGTTTACACTCAATGGAATGTTAACACTCGTGTATGTCACTCTTTTTAGGCTTTTTCTATAATGAGACTCTATTGCCTCTTCTACTCGGTTGGAGGTTGGTTAGATCTTGCAAAGACCAACGTGAGACTAAGTCTTAACCCTTACCCAAAATAGAAGCGCACTAACAAAGAAAAATACCTACTGAAAGAAGATTGGAAAAAAAATCCTAAGACAAAACAAGGAATTGATATGACAAACAAGAAAAGTTGGCACTCAAACAAGCTTATACACAAGAACATACAGCAAACAAGACAAGACGGAAGAAATTGCAAAGAGAATTGTTTTTTGTGATTTTTGAAAAAGAGTTGCCAAAATTGTCGTTTTTAGGAAAAACAACAAATACAACTCAATTATTGTATACAGGGAATGAAAAAGAAAATTACAGTAAAATTGTCACTGTATTGTTGGGACAACTTTTTGTTTTTGAATTTTATATTTCTGTGAATTTTTTTTCTTGAATTTTTGACTCTTTTTGGGTGTCTTTTGACTTTTTCTTCCTTGTTGTTGACTTTTGCACCCTTTTTGCTTTTTACACCTCTTTTGTATTTTTGGCACGTACGTACTTTTTGTATTTTTCTTGCCTTTTCTTTCTTTTTTTGTCTTTTTCCCCAACAGAAAATTACAGAAATTTGTACACAGTGAAAAGAAAATAAACTGTAGCTACTGTAATATTTTTGGAATTTTCTGATAGTAAACTGGTCCAAGTGGTACCAGAAAAGCAAAATAATGAATAAACTGATTTCTAAAAACTGTGAAAACGTAATGGCAACTTGATTTAAAAAATGGCCAAAAAAATTGCTTAGCACTTTCTTGTTGATTATACAAAAGCGGTACGGTCACAGAAACACGCTTGGTTTAGTTTTAAGATTGGAATTAAAATTTGAAGGAAAATCAGCAATTAGAATTTGTTGATCTTCTTCCAATACTATGAACCAAAAAAGAGCCTATAGGTGAGCGTTTTGCACAATCAAACAGAGAAAGTCCAAGGTAGAGATAGCAGTCAATCCAAATTTGCAATCAGAATGCCAAACAGACAGGTATAACAGGAGTAGAAAATTGAACAAAACAAGAGCCCAAAAATGCGCATAAAATGGCAAAATAAGAAGGAAAATTGCGCAAAAATAAATGGCACGAAATTAAAGGGGGAAATTGAAATTAAAAGGATGGGGATTTCAAATGTAAATGGAAGAATGTAAAGGGGGGGGTGGCAGAAAGTAAAAGGATGGGGAAATCAGAAATGTAAAGGGAAAAGCGGAAATTAAAAGGATGGGGAGGACTGAAAGTAAATGACTGAAAGTAAAGGGGAAGCGGAAAGTAAAAGGATGGGGAGAGCATAAATGTAAATGGCAGAATGTAAAAGGGAGAGCAGAAATTAAAAGGATGGGGAGAAGCGGAAATTAAAGGGCGGAAAATTTAAAAGCGGAAAGTAAAGAGATGAATATGGGGGATGAACAATTAATGGTGAAGGGGAGAAAATGTAGGTAAACGATCTTTGGAAAGAAAACAACATTCATGTCACAACCTTAGAGGTCTCCTCTCCCGGTCACGGCATGAATACAGGCTCTCCCTACTATCTTACCATCCCCTAAGGGGACCACTCTCTCTATATCTCCTTACCGATTAGGCTGAACTTATTTGAGTTTGGGGTTCTAAGGAAAAAGGAGAGTGACCTAATCTACGTCACTTCCTAGTCCTCCACTGAGTAAGGATTCCAATGCTACAAGGTTCTAACCCGGTGAACGCACCTCATAATAGTTCTATCCTCTAATAACACACTAGCTAAGCTTATCTATACACGGTTAAAACAAAACTTCAGGTTGGGTGAAACTTACTTAAGTTCGGGGTTAAATCTACCCTTTCTTAAAATAGTCTATACCGGGGTTATCTAGCTCGCTTGAAGTTGGTTCCTCTTCCTTAAGGGAGCTATAACTAGGGTTTCTCTCTTCTCTTGATAACAATAAATGAAAATAGGTGGTCTAGAATGATGGAGTTACTAAGTTAGATTTCCTGAGAAGTTTGGTTCTTCCTGACTCCCCTAGCTAAGGCCATTACCCAATTCTATTCCCGGTTACTACCTTAGGGTCACCAACTAGGATAATGATTCTAAAGGTCCGGATGGAATAATTTAGAGTGTTTCTCCTAAGGGTGAAAAGGAACTAAAGGTACCGTGTTTCTCTCATAATTTACCCACTTGCTAGGGTTAAGAATATTACTAGGACAAAGTCTAGAAGAGTTCTTGCACTAGACAATAAAAACCTCACTACCCTTCACTAGGAATTTCTATCTCATTCATTTTCTAACGTAACTTCAACTCCTAGCAGTTACTAATGGTAGTGTATTTCTTTCTAAAAGGCCTCTTAATTTGCTGGGTACCGAAGCATTGCTCCTAAGGTCACTAGAAAGTTTTCTAATCACAAACTAACAGGGTGAGATGGTGGTGGTCTCCATGACCACACACTCTACTGGAAAAGTCTAAGGATTCGTTCATGTAATTCATGAACAAAACAAGGTAAGGTGGCGGAGAGAATCCTTACTCTCTCGACCGACTCCCGACTACCCTTAACGTGGCCTAAAGGATGCATCTAGTCTTACATTGGTTTTACAGGAAGGCCTCATCTTACTAATCCCCTTTCCAAGGTTGAGTCTAAATGCTTATGTATAGATGTACTCCTATTAAGCTTAATAACATTAGGTAAGGTCTTAAACCTATTTGAGTTAAAGCCCTCTATACCCTTTTCCCTTAAACGGAATTTCTCTTGTATCTTAAGCTACAATCCCTCACTCCTCCTACCGTGGCCTCACAAGGGTTAAACTCAGAGAAGTCTTAACTATGGATATCACTATCAAACAAGTACTCACTCACATCCTAACATACATGCTACACAACCATTCAAACAATTTAACATTACCAATCACTAGCAACCACACAAAACATCCAATTCATAAAAGTCACTCACATAAAACAATTCACATCCAACGTCATAAACACATGACAATGCATCAGATACAATCATGCACACCACACAATGGAAATCACATCATAGGTCATACACAACCATCCTTCAAATATTAAATCACTCATCACTAACTTGCTTAAGGGTATCTAACTTTTATTAGGCTTTTGAGATCAAATTCTATAAGGCTCCTAGAGTAAAGGTTCCCTAAGTACTTATCCTAAGATATTTCCTTTCCTATTCGTGAAAAGAGGTGGCTCTAACTTGGTTAGGGAAGTGTCCTAACTTCCGAACCAAAGTATCTTACTTACATAATAAACCATAATCTCCACATACATCACCCATCATAAGAGTGATCAGTTCCTATGATGAGTAAACGTATTAGAAGATCATAGTAAGTCACGGGCAACTAATCTAACCACAGTCCAATTGGATTGAACTGCTCTGATACCAAAAATGTAACGCCCTAATTTCTAGAACTCAAAAATAGTGCCCGTTGGAGACACTATCCTTGAATTACTTGGAATTAGTTTGTTAAATTTCCAATATCGTCAATCAATTTACTTAAACTCTCCAACGATTAGTTTAAGTCATACAAACAAACACGTCCACAAGGAGCTTAAGGAAAGAAGCCTACACTTAAAGTAATAGGATTCCAAAAATTCATATCGGAGGTCCGAAAGAATCTTCCTTTAAACTAGATAAATAAACACTAGTCGTAAATAAACCTTCTCGGCTAGGAATTACATATTTCCATAATTACAATATCTAACGTCAATTCCTTACACAACTGAATCAATACTATTACAAGAATTTCCTATTCTAATGATAATAAGCTCCATTAATTTTCTCTTATCCTCATTAGCTGCCTGTAATGTCCTGCACACTAAGAAAAGCCCCGAAACGTGGGGTGAGACTATTGTCTCAGCAAGTATAACTCTATGCATGAATGCAGGGGACATACATGTATGAAGGACTAGCCTATATTCACCTCATCATTTTCAATTAAGTAGGGTATTCATTCACATAACAATTATATCAAATTCACTTCATATACTAGAGCTTACATTCAAACTAATCATATGCTTTATGATGCACTAAAATGCTTGCCGGTGGCCATGTACACATCACGTTACAGAGTTAGACCTGAGCTCAGACTACAGGGGATATCTCCCCAGGGGACGAATCCCACCCTCACATTTGGCCGAAGCCCTTTTATTGACCGAAGTCCTTTGTCTTTCGACACTTGATCGAATAACTAATTAGACATACGAATTGATGAATAGTTCGTTCTCGATAGTTCGAACCTTTCGAAACTAAAGAGAATCAACGTTCTATGTAACTCATATCCACTACCCATCAATTCCTATATCATAATCAATCATCAATCCTTAATTTCCATTCCGGATCAAGTATAATTGGAGAGAATAGAGTGTTTCGACGTTACGATAGTTTCGAAACTTTCGATAGCTTCGAAAGTTTCGAAACTAAAGAATATCAAGAACCGCTCCGTTCTAACCAATTAGAATTATCCCATATCTTTCATACATCAATCACAATACAATCTAACAATCATAATCATATACACAATAGGCTTACTTGAATCGGTGGTAACAACTAGGATTTTGAATGCCTCGAGTGTTTCGATACTTTCGCAAGTCTCGTAACTTTCGTAACTTCGAAATTCCTTCGTTTTACCTTCGATCCAAGCACCATCTTATCAATCTCATCACAAATGCATTCAATTTGATGAATTAGAAAGGGATTCGAGAATTCGGGATCATGCAAGGGATATCTCGACAACTACGCTAATTGAGACTTACGAACATACGACTCAATTCTCATATTCGACCAACAATCTAACCAAGATTAATGAAAACAATGAGTGTAAACTCAAAAGAATACTTATATGAATCGAAATCGAGGAAAATACGATAGTTTCGTAAGTTTCGTTCATTTCGTAAGTTTCGTTCATTTCGTAAGTTTCGACATTTTCGATAACTTCGAAACTAAAGATTTCGACTCTCGATTTCAATTCGTAACTTCAATCAAACATTCAACAATACAATTCAACCAAACAATCATCAATTGTTCCAATATTCAGCCAAGAAAGGGAGGGAAGAAGAGGGGACATGCATGGAGACCAATTCTAACCTAAAAGTGAGTTATACTCACCAAATTGATGAATCCAAGAGGGAAATTGAGGGTTAGAGATGATCCAAATGTTGATTCTAGCTTCAATCTACCTTCAAAGCTCCAAAATTAGCTTCCTCTCACTAGAACTCTCACTTTCTCTCTCTAGGGTTCGAAGAAGGGGGGAGAATGAGTTTCTGCTGAATTTTCGCACCAGCATATATATATACTGCTGGTAATCGATTACCAAACCCTGGTAATCGATTACCAGAGGCCAAAATGCATTCCTGGAGGTCTGGTAATCGATTACCACTTCTGGTAATCGATTACACTGAACCCAGAAGTCTGGTAATCGATTACCAAACCCTGTAATCGATTACCATCAGCAAACCTCTCTGGTAATCGATTACCAACTCCTGGTAATCGATTACCAGGGACCAAAAACTCCCAAAATGATTCTAACAAGGTCCCAAACTCACATCTTACCCTTTCCCTACATATTACTCATAATCCTAAGTGATCTTACAAGGTTTAGACCTACTGAACACACATGTTAACTAAGTTAAGAATTGGAAAGCTACACAAGTCCTAGGATTGGTTTAACACTAAGGTTTAACCTTTAAGTTCTTGACTTACCTTTTTCTTAATCTCTAACACATGGTTAATTATCTAATCCCTATTGAACAAACAAGCTCCTGGAGTGCGGGATGTTACATGCTCCCTATTCTTTTTCCCCTTTCCCTCTATGAATTAGTGATATATGTATAGTAGGAACACAAGAATTGTGAATATACTGATTATTGTATGTATTGGATTGCCAAAACCTTAGGGTAGATGATTGGATGATTCTGTATGATGGTTCTTGATTATGTTTGATGATTCTTGATGATGTTGTTCTGTAATCCATGGGCCTTTGGCCATCACAGTCATGAAATTCTGAATTTAAGAGAAATCATAGAGCTTTCGGGCTATCACAAGGTCTTTGACCATCACAGGCCTTCGGGCAAATTAATTAAGAACAACGGGGTAACCACATCGAACTCATGGCCAAGAGGGAGATGGGGTCCCCAATCACAGAATGATATTTAAATGTTATTTAAAATTTAATCATAGGTAACCTTGGACGACGGTCCTTGGTTACATGGCCGAGCGCTCATCACAGTCACGTTACAGAGAAAAGACCCCGGGTGTCGGGAATAACACCTCACAGCCATGCATTGCATCTTGATGATTGATTTCCTTTGTATTGAATTATGTATCATTATCTCTTTTATGTCTCTTAAAATTGTATGTATGCCATGATGGTTCTTGGTTGCTTTCCCCCACACTGCACACACGGTTACACTCACTGGGACGTTGGTCTCACCCCATTCTATGGGAACAATATTTTCAGTGGTGCAGGATACTGATCAAAGCTATGACGAGTAGTAGATGGCATGTGAAGACCATTAGTCTTATTGTTTATTTTACTCGATGTTTTTCATGTTGTTTAGGACCGCTAGTGTTATTTGTTAAAGCTACTTTAGAAATCATTATGTTAGTTTAATATTGTTGTATTGAGCCTTGATGGCAACAGGATGTTATTATTTCATTGAATTATAAATGTATTGTTGGAGCTTTAGTAATTGTTGGGTTACTCAAGCGATGGTATTGTATGTCGATACGCGAAATGAATGAAATAATTTCACGAATTTGGAAATAGTGCTTCCAACAGGCATTATTTTTGAATTTAGAAATTAGGACGTTACATTTTGGTATCAGAGCAGTTCACTCCAGTTGGACTGTAGTTATGTGTTACTCCTTAAGTTAGTCATAATTTTTATATGCATTATTAGGGAATTGATAGACTGATCACCTGGATATTTCTTAATGATGTGTATAGGGTCATGGCTAACGGTAGGAGAGGACGTCTTCGTGCCAATTCACCTTCACCCTCACCGGATCAACCTCAGGATCCCGTGGCAGTGGCCCTTCAAATGCTCACCCAAATCATGGGGGAGCAAGCCGCCTCTAATGTCGCATTACTTCAGGCCTTGCACAGGCAGTCCACCGGTACTCCTCCACCGGGGACAGTAGTAGATCCTTTTCTTCAGGGATTAATAGAATTAAGGAAACACCACCCTCCAGCCTTTAATGGGGCTTATGACCCAGCAGCAGCAGACTCCTGGCTTAATGCCATGAACAAGACCTTTGAGGTGATGGCTTGTGCGGACGACCTGAAGGTGAGATTTGCTACCTACATGTTACAAGGAGAAGCAGAGAATTGGTGGAAGAATGCGAAGATCAGTTTGAACACTCCGGAAACCTTGCTCTCTTGGGATGCATTCCAGAATGTATTCCTGGAGAAGTATTTCCCTGAACTAGTCAGGAAACAGAAAGAGCTAGAATTTCTCAATCTGAAGCAAGGCAACATGACCGTGGGCCAGTTTGTGGCCAAGTTTGAAGAACTCTCCAAGTATCACTCCCTGCTGCAAGCCAATCCTAATGAGGGTTGGAAATGTTCTCACTTGGAAGCGGGCCTCAAGCCCGAGATCAGGAAGATTGTGTCAGCCTTCCAGCTCAAGGATTTCCCAGCCTTGGTGACCAAGTGTCTGGTCGTTGAACAAAGTTTGGTGGATGGGGCGCCCAAGCCGGCAGCTAGGACTTGGGTTGAGAGTAAGAGGAAGAGAGATGATGCACCTGTCAATAAGAATTTTCGACCTCAGTTCCAGGGAGGAAAGGGCAAGCAGGTCGCCCTTCCCTCCACTACAGCTTCTCCTACTTGTCCCAAGTGTGGCAAACACCATCGGGGTGAGTGCCTGGCAGGACAACGAGTCTGTTTCTACTGTCGGGATCCAACTCACATGATTGGGGACTGCCCAAGGAGGAATAAGGACCAGCCCAAACCCCAAGCTACCGGAAGGGTCTTTACCCTCAACGGTGAGATGGCAACTCAGGCCGATGATCTGATGCAAGGTACTTGTAATCTATATGATACTCCTTTGATTGTACTGTATGATTCTGGAGCAACTCACTCCTTCATTTCTTATGATTGTGTGGAAAGGATGAAACTACAAGTTACTCCCTTACCTTTTCATTTGAATGTCCACACCCCTGCTAAGGAAGCCATTTCCACTTCCTTGGTATGTCTTGCATGTCCCTTAGAAATCCAAGGTAGAATCTTTAAGGTTGATTTGATTTGTTTGTCATTGAAAAAGCTTGATATTATTTTGGGTATGAACTGGATATCCCGTAACCAGGTCATGCTTGACTGTTGCAATAAAGAAATTGTTTTCCCTACTCTTCTTCCTTCCCCGAAGGAGAGACCATCATATTTGTTATCTTGTTCCACTCAAATTTCTGAATGCCTGACTGATGGTAGTTATTGTTTTATATTACTGCTTTCCTCAACTGTAGAGTCGAAACCCGACCTAGGCAGCATAGCCATTGTTAGGGAGTTCCAGGATGTTTTCCCTAGTGAGGTGACCACCTTACCTCCGGACCGAGAGACTGAGTTTTCCATAGACCTTGTGTCGGGCACAGGGCCTATTTCTAAGGCTCCCTATAGGATGTCACCCTTGGAGATGGGTGAACTTAAGAAACAACTAGAGGAATTAATAGAGAAGCAGTTCATTAGGCCTAGTGTATCCCCTTGGGGAGCTCCAGTGCTCCTTGTTAAGAAGAAGAATGGTAGCATGAGGTTGTGTGTTGACTTTAGACAGTTGAACAAGGTAACAGTTAAGAATAAATATCCCTTGCCTAGGATAGATGACCTGTTAGATCAACTTAGAGGGGCAGCAATATTTTCTAAGATAGACTTGAGATCAGGTTACCATCAGATAAAGATTAGAAGTGAGGATATTCCCAAAACTGCCTTTAGGACTAGGTATGGGCATTATGAGTATTTGGTGATGCCATTTGGCTTGACCAATGCTCCAGCTGTATTCATGGACTACATGAACCGTATCTTTAGGCCCTATTTAGATAAGTTTGTGGTTGTATTCATCGATGACATTCTTATCTATTCTAAAACCTTAGAAGAACATGAGCAACATCTTAGAGTGGTTTTGGAAGTGTTAAGAGAGAAGAAATTGTTTGCTAACCCTGAGAAATGTGAGTTTTGGTTGGATAAAGTTCACTTCCTAGGACATGTGATATCTAGTGAAGGTGTGTCATTGGACCCTAGTAAGATAGAGGCAGTGATTGGTTGGGAGAGGCCCAAATCAGCCACTGAGGTTAGGAGTTTCTTGGGACTAGCTGGGTATTATCGCAGGTTTATTAGAGGTTTTTCCCAGTTGGCTTTACCTCTCACCCGGCTGACTCGTAAGGGTCATGCTTTTGTTTGGGATGAGAAATGTGAGAAGAGTTTCAAGGAACTCAAGGAGAGGTTAACCACCACCCCGGTGTTGGTATTGTCGGACTTGTCCAAATCCTTTGAAGTGTATAGTGACGCTTCAGGAAATGGATTAGGTTGTGTTTTGATGCAGGATAAGAGGGTAGTGGCTTATGGTTCTAGACAGCTTAGACCCCATGAGGAAAATTACCCAACCCATGACTTAGAGTTGGCTGCAGTAGTGTTTGCTCTCAAGGTGTGGAGGCATTACCTTTACGGTGTGCAGTTTGAGGTTTTTAGTGATCACAAGAGCTTAAAGTACCTGTTTGACCAGAAGGAACTTAACATGAGACAGAGGAGGTGGATGGAATTTCTAAAGGACTACGACTTTGAGCTTAAGTACCACCCAGGTAAGGCCAATGTAGTGGCCGACGCCCTAAGTAGGAAATCCCTGCATGCGTCATCCATGATGGTGCATGAGCTAGTATTGTTAGAGAAGTTTAGGGATTTAAAACTTGATGGGAACTATGAGGGAGATAGTATGAGACTCCATAGGCTAGAAGTAGTTAATGAGTTAAGGACAAAGATTAGAGAGGCTCAGATCTTAGACTTAGAACTCCAGTCCCGAAAGGGACACACAGGATTTTCTGTATCAGGAGATGGGATGATTCTCTTCCAAGGGAGAGTCTGTATCCCTAAAGGGGGTAGTCTTAGAAAAGAGATTTTAGAGGAAGCCCATAAGAGCAAGTTCACGGTACATCCGGGTATTACCAAGATGTACCAAGACTTGAGGACCATGTTTTGGTGGGATGGAATGAAGAGAGAGATAGTTGAGTTCGTTTCTAGGTGTCTTGTATGCCAATAGGTTAAGATAGAACACCAAAAGCCCTCGGGTATGCTAAAACCATTAGAAATTCCCGAGTGGAAATGGGAAGCCATATCCATGGACTTTGTGATGGGACTTCCCAGAGTTCCAGCAGGCTTTGATGCCATTTGGGTGATTGTGGATCGGCTGACCAAGTCAGCTCATTTCTTACCAATCAAGGCAACCTACCCTTTGACCAAATTAGCAGAATTGTATATCAAGGAGATTGTGAAGCTTCATGGTGTACCTTCCATCATAGTGTCAGATAGAGATACCAGATTTACCTCTAGGTTTTGGAATGCCCTACACCAAGCCTTCGGTACTAAACTGAAGTTTAGCACCGCTTACCACCCTCAGACTGATGGGCAGTCTGAGAGAACAATCCAGACCTTAGAGGATATGCTTAGATCCTGTGTGTTGGAAGAGAAGGGTATTTGGGATAAGTACCTACCTCTTATAGAGTTTGCCTATAACAACAGTTTCCACAGTAGTATAGGTATGGCACCCTATGAGGCGTTGTATGGTAGGAAGTGTAACTCAACTTTATGTTGGTGTGAGGTGGGAGAGAAAAGCTTTTTAGGACCAGAGTTGGTACAAATCACTACAGAAAAGATTAAGAGAATTAGGGAAAAGTTGGTAACTGCCCAGAGCCGTCAGAAGTGCTATGGTGATAGGAGGCGGAAGGACCTAGAGTTTGAGGAAGGTGACCATGTGTTTTTGAAAGTTACTCCCATCAATGGCATTGGAAGATCTATTAAAGCCAAAAAGTTGAATCCCCGTTTTATCGATCCTTTTCAAATATTGCAAAGGATTGGTCCCCTTGCATACAGAATAGCCCTTCGACCCCATTTAGCCAACATCCATGATGTATTCCATGTCTCTCAGCTCAGAAAATACCTTCACGATCCTTCTCATGTCATAAGTTCAGAATCGGTACAATTAAGGGAGGATTTAACTATTCCCTCGAGGCCTGCACAGATCATTGACCGCAATGTCAAAACCTTGAGAAATAAGATGATTCCGTTAGTGAAGGTGTTTTGGGAGGGTTAGTCACCCGAGGAAGCAACTTGGGAAAAAGAGGAAGATCTCCGCTCTCAGTTTCCAGAGTTATTTGTTTGAGGTAAGGAACTTTAGATCACCTTTGAGTTTTTCAGTTAACATTCTTTAGCCAATTTTGAGGACAAAATTGTTTTAAGGGGGTAGAATTGTAACATCCCGCTAATTAATACCTTAATTCATAGGAATATCATAACTTAAAGTAGAATGAAGAAAAATAGGTTGTGCTTGATGTTGGTTCTAAGCCTAATGGCCTTGATGCACTAAATTGAAAATATCTAGAGTTGTAGATGTCCGATGGAGAGGATACCACTCTCATTAGAAAGCTTATTTCCGGGGCTTCAGTTTGATAGGTCACACGATAGGGTTTGGATGAAAACTGCACCTTCACAAGAAGGGGAAATCTCACTCTGGTTTCCTCGCTCGAGCTGAGCTCAAGCGCAGCCTGAGCGAGGATACCAGTAAAAAGGGAAAATTGCAATCTGGTTTTCTCGCTCAAGCTGAGCTCGAGCGCAGCCTGAGCGCAGAAAAACAGAGAGCAATTCGAGGAAATTCAGCTTGAGCTGAGCTCAAGCGCAGCCTGAGCGAGAACTCGCGCTCGAGCTGCGCTCAAGCGAGGCTTGAGCGCAGGTCCGATTTCTGCATTTTAAAACACGTTTGTGGACGGTTTCTGTCAGTTCCTTCTTCCAATTTTTCGTATTTTCAGAGAGAGAGAGAGAGGTTCTAGTGAGAGAAAGTCCCAGCAAAGGCCAAGAACGAATTCTACTCACCAAGAACGAGTCTTGCCTCAATCTTTCTCCCTTCAAGACCCTCCGTTCTCCGTTCTTTCTCCGTTTTCTCAACTCACAGGTGGGTGGACTTTCACTTATTTGTTCTGAAAGATTGCCATTGCATGCTCCCTATTCTTTTTCCCTTTTCCCTCTATGAATTAGTGATATATGTATAGTAGGAACACAAGAATTGTGAATATACTGATTATTATATGTATTGGATTGCCAAAACCTTAGGATAGATGATTGGATGATTCTGTATGATGGTTCTTGATTATGTTTGATGATTCTTGAT
Organism: Sesbania bispinosa; assembly: GCA_026901365.1. NCBI lineage: Eukaryota > Viridiplantae > Streptophyta > Magnoliopsida > Fabales > Fabaceae > Sesbania > Sesbania bispinosa. Next base: position 1,110,842 of record QLOH01000170.1, read on the forward strand.
GATGTTGTTCTGTAATCCATGGGCCTTTGGCCATCACAGTCATGAAATTCTGAATTTAAGAGAAATCATAGAGCTTTCGGGCTATCACAAGGTCTTTGACCATCACGGGCCTTCGGGCAAATTAATTAAGAACAACGGGGTAACCACATCGAACTCATGGCCAAGAGGGAGATGGGGTCCCCAATCACAGAATGATATTTAAATGTTATTTAAAATTTAATCATAGGTAACCTTGGACGACGGTCCTTGGTTACATGGCCGAGCGCTCATCACAGTCACGTTACAGAGAAAAGACCCCGGGTGTCGGGAATAACACCTCACAGCCATGCATTGCATCTTGATGATTGATTTCCTTTGTATTGAATTATGTATCATTATCTCTTTTATGTCTCTTAAAATTGTATGTATGCCATGATGGTTCTTGGTTGCTTTCCCCCACACTGCACACACGGTTACACTCACTGGGACGTTGGTCTCACCCCATTCTATGGGAACAATATTTTCAGTGGTGCAGGATACTGATCAAAGCTATGACGAGTAGTAGATGGCATGTGAAGACCATTAGTCTTATTGTTTATTTTACTCGATGTTTTTCATGTTGTTTAGGACCGCTAGTGTTATTTGTTAAAGCTACTTTAGAAATCATTATGTTAGTTTAATATTGTTGTATTGAGCCTTGATGGCAACAGGATGTTATTATTTCATTGAATTATAAATGTATTGTTGGAGATTTAGTAATTGTTGGGTTACTCAAGCGATGGTATTGTATGTCGATACGCGAAATGAATGAAATAATTTCACGAATTTGGAAATAGTGCTTCCAACAGGCATTATTTTTGAATTTAGAAATTAGGACGTTACAGATGCCATCAGTAAGAATCCAACTTTCCATTCTAGTTCCAAACATATTGATGTAAGGTATCATTGGATACGTGATGATTTGGAGGCTAAGCTGTTGGAGTTGGTTAAAATCCATACTAATGATAATGGTGCTGATATGATGAGTAAAGCATTGCCAAGAGGAAAGTTTGAAGTTTGTTGTGGTATTGTCGGTTTGGCGGTTATCTCCACATAGTTGTGCGGGGGAGATATGTTGGGTATTGGGCTCCCTTCCTATGTGGAGAAAAGGCCCAAATCGAGAAGCCCACTTGATGTCTCACTTAAGTAAGTGGAGGGGGTCTGAATGGGCAAGAAATAGGGTAGAGGAAAGATCTAAAGACACCAGGCACATTGAGAGAAAGGAAGAGAGAAAGTCATTCTCATTTTTACACAGAGTTGCGACTGTAAAACCGCTACTACAAATTCGTTCACCGTTGGATTGGGCTGAAATTTGACAATAGATTCGGAACATCTGGTTCTTCATTCTGAACGGTAGGATCGTTGATACGAGTTCTGGGTTTGGAGATATTCAGTTCGCATAGCAGCTGTGTATTTGGGGTTTTTCATCTTCCTTGTTCTCTATTTGTAAGCTTTATTGCTTTGTTGTTTGGCTGGGTGTTAGCACTATTTTGTGCACTTCATTGAGACTTTTTTGTACCCTTTGTTGATCATAGTGGAGCTATTTCTTTGGTCTGGACGACCCGTGATTTTTTCCCTTGCTTTGAGGGGTTTTCCACGTTAAAATCTCGGTGTCTTTGTTTGTGATTTTGGTGATTTGTTTTTGCTGTTCATTGGCTGTTGCTCCTCATAGATTCTTGCAAGTTAGGGGGATTTATTTCCGCCGCATAACTGTTTGAGTGTGCTCTTTGTTAGTGTGTTGTTGTTTTCCCCCATCAATAACAGCATAACGTAGCTAAATACAACCCATTCCTTTCCTCAGCTAAAATTTTCACTACCCAAGTTGCGGTGTTCTGATGCAGGAAAATTGAAGATGAGATTCCATTAAGAAGCCAAATTTCACGAGCATGGGGCAATAACGCAAGATATGGTTAATATTCTCTGTTTCTCCTTAGCATGATGGAAACCTAGAAGAGGTTGACATGTGTTTTATTTGTTGTGATTGGGTGGTGCTATTCACTCTCCGAGTCTCTCTCCCTTCTCTCTTACATTTCCACAGTTCAGTTTTGTTTTTCTTTTTTTCTTTTTTTGTCACACTCTTATTTTTAAATTATTAAATTAAAACATTTTTTCTCATTATTCGTTCCTATTTATCTATTTCATTACATAAAAACACAGATTAAGAAATACAATGAATATGTTGATTTACATTAACTTTAAAGTTCTTAATTTCTAATATATCACTTATTTCTCTATTTCATTCATTAATATTTTCACCTATTGTCTCTCTTATCTATTTTTATCTATTGATTTACTCTCTACCTTAACTTTGATTCTTGAGGACATGTGTCACGTTTTCTCACTTGCATTTTTTAGTCTTTTTATTTCCACTTCAATAAAGTGATTCTTTTTTATGAACCACTGGTATACATCACAAGAGACAGTATTAAAACACTTTCTCTCATTATCTGCTCTTATTTATCCGTTTCATTACATAAAAACACTTATTAACAAATACAATAAATGTGTTGATTTACATTAATTTTTAGGTGTTTTTCAATAAATCTTTTACCTCTCTATTTTATTCATTAGAACACATTTTCTCATTATCTGTTCATATTTATCTATTTCATTAAATAAAAACACATATTAAGAAATACAATAAATGTGTTGATTTACATTAATTTTAAAGTTTTATTTCAAATATATCATTTATCTCTCTATTTTATTTATTGATATTTTCACTAATTATCTCTCTTATTTATTCTATTTATCTATTTACTTTATATTAAAATTGTTCCTCCTCTATACCAAAAAAAAATATTCCTCCAATACATGTGTCATGTTTCTCATTGTTGTTTTTTATGTTTTTTTATTTTCACTTCAGTAAAGTGATTATTTTTTATGAATCATGAGGCAGTAAAGTGATTATTTTGCTGCTACCATTTATTTTTTTCTTTTTTTTATCAAACTTTAATTTTCTTTATTATTATTATCATCATTACTACAACTATTATAAAAACAATTTCTCTCTTTATCCTATTCTGTTTATTTGTTTTATTACAAAAAACTCACATTAAGAAATACAATAAATGTGATGATTTACATTAATTTAATGTGTTTTTTTTTCAATATATCATTTATCTCTCTATTTTATTCATTATTTTTTGGGTTAAATATGTTATTAATTCCTAAAGAATTTCCAGATCTTGGTTTTAATCCTTCGTTTTCTAAAATTATCAAAAATTAGTCCTTGTTGTTAACCATTGTTAACCTTCTACTATTAAGTGATGATTTGGATAACATCAAGCCATGTCAGCTTGCCACATGGACTATTTATTTTATTTGTGGTTAAATTTATTATATGTCTGAAATCCCAATAAATCTAAAAAGAAAATAAATATCAATAAACCTTGCACTATGAAATAACCCCAACCCTAATCACCCAAAGTAAATAAACGCAGTGGTGAAAATTCATAGAGGAACGGAAAGACGAGAAAGCAGAAGAAGAAGTCCCTGGTTAATCTGGTTGGAGGCTGAAGCGAACGCTTGAGAGAACGATGCGACTGTGGTAGTGGCTTAGCCGGGAAAAGATCTGAGGCTCTACGGGTAAGAGGAATAGAGGCATAGCCGCAGTGGGGAAGGTGACGGCGCGCGGTCATAGCCAGCAACGACACAATGAATGAGAGGGAGAGTAAAGGGAACATTGTGGACTATGCAGATCCGTGTGCGGAAAGGAACGACAACATGGTGGTTGGTCTCGTCGGTGACTAGGACAAAGGGTGGTTCTTGGCGACGCGGAGAGGGAAGAGAGGCCGCACCGGTACGATGGACAGATAAGACGGTGCGTGGTGGCACAGTTAAGTAGAGACAGACACGAATCTGACACTGTTGACTTGGTTGATCGTTAGCCAGCTCATCACTTAATTAAAAAGTAACAAATAAGAAAATAACACTTAGGAAGATTATGATGTGGTTAAATCCATAGACCTTAATAATACACGTGGCACGCTGACTTGATTGATCGTTAACCAGCTCATCACTTAAAAGCTCCTAGTTAACGACAGGGACCAATTTCTGACCATTTTAGAAAAAAGAGAAATAAAGTCAGTGGTTTTAAAATTACGGTGTAAATGCACAGGTAAACACAAGAAGGGGATTGAATTGTGTTTATTAAAACTTTTGCTGATTTAGAGATAATTTTAGCAACAAGCAAGTTTATGAAAATTTCAGACAGGTTTTCAGAAGGTCGTCTGAAGTTGGATCTCTTATTTGAAGAAATTCAGACAAGAGTTTTTCTAAACTAGTTAAGATTTTCTTAAGTACAGAATCTTTTATAAACTCAGTTCAGATCCCCTTTGTTAGCGCAGATAAATATATAGAGTTGAGGGATGAGAATATTTATCCTGGTTCACTCATAACCACCATGAGCTACGTCCAATCCCAGTGCCTAAAACAGCTATTGGATTTTCCACTAATCTCAAGAGATTACAAGTATTCTTTTACAGCCAAGCATCTTCAGGCTCAGTTACACAAGTATTGTTCACACACCTAACATCTCCAGGAACTACACAAATATTTTTTGCTCATCTTGCATCTTTAGGATCTAAATAACTAAGTGTTTACAAATAAGGAATGAACTTTGAACTTTAGAAAAGTTCTAGTTCAGTAACTGTACAGGCAACTATGATTAAACACAGGATTTGAAAGTTTTGTACAAAGGATGAATCAGAGTATAAATCTATACATATTTTAGCAGTGTTTTGCTTCAAAGAAAAATGCGTTCTTTTACCCTTTGCTTCACGACAACATAGTATAAATCTATACTATTTTCCGTCACACAGAAAACGTCCGTTGAGAGATAGCATTTAATGTTACTTAATCCTTTGTGAGACATCTCTGACGAAAGTATAAGGTTGGCAGTGTTGATTTGACCACTACATACCTGTTGCACAATATTTCCTCTTTTGTGCATGAATTTCAAATCTGTACCAGAAAGCTTCCTTTTTGTCTTGCCTTATTTAAGTTCTGAACTTGCGTGTGAGGATGTACAAATATTTGACTTTGCTTTGTCTGAAAGAATTGCTTAAGCTTCAGATGACCCTCGGCTCTTCAGACAACATCCCTCTTCAGATAGCTCCCTTGTTTGGAACATAAAGACCTTATTATATTTTCTAGTGAAGCATAGATAAGTTTGTTTAAGTTTGTTATCATCAAAACCAGATATGGGGTGTCTTAGACATTTTAAGGTCTTGAGACTCAACATTCTCCCCTTTTTTTATGATGACAAACTCAGTTAAACTAAATCTGACTTTAAAAAGGATTAGAGCGAATAAAATCAAATAAGATGTGAATTTTGATGGCTCCCCCTAAGTTAGATGACTTTTCTTCAATTTTCTCCCTTTCTCAAATTGCTCCTCTTGATAGCTCCCCCTAATGTAACATCCTAATTCTAAGAATTTAGAAATTTTGCCCGTTGGAAGCATAAGTTCCAAATTAAGGGAATCATTTTTGCGACATTAACGATATCAATAACTATGTTACATGCATGCTTAACTAAATCCAACGTTTATTTAAACATGACCTGTGGATTATTACATACAATCATATAAAGGATTTTACAATACATGTGCCTCAACAAGCGGAAGCATAAGAACTACACATGCACTGAAAATCCTTCCAAAAAAATAATATTAATTTACATTCATTCAAGATAATACAATAAAATAGGAGGCTCCAAAGCCAACAGAACTCCGAAGCTGCAACTGTACCATGATCCTCATGACCTTCCTGGGAATCTAAAATATAAACCCACAACGGGGTGAGACTAATGCCTCAATGAGCAAAGCAGTGCATACATACATGACATCCATCCAGTGAGCATAACACGATAAAGGTGACATGTGATAACAACTCAAATCAAATAATCAGTGCTAATAAACATGAAAGTTGGCATGATGCACATATGACCGGATGCAATGCTGGACTCTAATGACCATGGTATTTTAAAAAATAAGTTTAACATGATAGCTTGAAAGTCATTTTAACATGAACTACTAACCCAGCAGCAGGGGTCTTATCACTTGCCATGCAGTTAGACTGAGCTCAGACTACAAGGGATATCGCCCTTGGGGACATTACGTCGCCACCGTTACCATGACGACCGAAACCAAGTTTTAACATGATTGGTCCAAGAGTCGTGATGGCCGAAGCCTTAACATGAATATTTCACTTGAATATTAAGTAGCTTGATTACTTGAACATGATGGTACAAGACCCGTGATGGCCGAAGCCTTAACATGAATCTTTCACTTGAATACTTGAGTACTTGAAATCATGAATGGTCTTTCTTAGAACTTGAACATGATTCATGGAAACATGTGTATTTGATAATGAACATGAAAATGAACATGAGCATGAACATGAGACACTTGAACAATGAATCATAATCTAGGTTTCTAATCATGCAACAATATCATGAACAAAAACTATTATATCAAGTCCCCAAACCTAGGGTTCTCCATCAATTAGTCTCAATCATATTCAACACAATACATACATCCATCATATTCATAATATCCAACAAATACAAGCAAAAGCTCCCAACCCTAGAAAAATCCCCAATTCCAAACCCTAAGTGGGGTTCTAACTTCAATCTCTTTCAAACACCCAAAACAACTAAAATTAATCGGTGAAATATCATGAATAAGCATATAAAACCTAGAGAAAGGGAGAGGAAGAAGTGGGTTCATGGAGGATTTCTCACAAGGGGGAGCTGAAGTGTGTGAGCTCTACTCACCTCAAAGAAGCTCAAAGAGAAGGGAAGAAGGTTGGGGAGGGTTAGGGTTGAAGATCCTTGACCTTGATCCTCTTCCTCCAAGCTCCCAAGGAGTTCCTCTCTCTAGAAACCTCTCTTTCTCTCTAAAATGAAGAAGAAACGGAAGGAAAGTGAGGAAGAACCCTAAAAATGCGTCTACTATTCAGGCTGGATATCTCCTAATTAAGACCTCGTCTCAACAATCTGACCGTTCAGAATGAAGAACCAGGTGTTTCGAATCACCTGCCAAATTTTCAGCCCAATCGAACGGTGAACGAATTTGCAGGAGCGATTTGCTCGCAGCAGTTCTGTGGAAATATGGGAATGGCTTCCTCCCCTTTTCTCTCTCACAGTGTTGGTGTCCCTCTTTCTTTTCTCTACTCTATTATTTCTCTCCCTAACTTAAGAGCCCTCTCCAAGTATTTAAGTGATACCTCAAGTGGGCTTCTCAATTTTTGGGCCTTTTCTCCCATCCTCTTTTCCTAGTTACTTTTATGAAATTATTCTCTAGTCCTATTTTGAATTGAGAGCGATTTAATTTAATTTTTTATCTCTTAAAGATAAACTATATTTATTTTGATAAAGTGAAATTCATTTCACTTGACTAAAATTAAGATTTGGATATCATATCTTTATTAAATATATACCTTGTTTTATAACTCACTATTTGACCCATTTTCTAACATATTATTATTTTAACTAATATTATTATTATTATAATGCAGTGTTATTCAATTTCCTTAATTTAATTATTTATAATCCAAGATACTGTACTATCCTCGTTTGTATGATCCTTATACATACTCAAATTCAAATATTATAATTATCCTAAAATTGTTATTACCTTCCCTATAATCTCCATAAACTCACCATTCCCAGCCTATTTTAAGATCCTTTCTTAAATTAAAATACTAAAACATATCTCTCTAACTAATCCCTTCCCTTGGTCGGATTCCCAGCCTAAGGCTTCCATTATATTTTCCTAGATCCTAATTTTGGGATGTTACAATTCTACCCCCTTAAATAAATTTTGTCCTCAAAATTTTAGGTTATCATGTTTCACCTCCTCATCCTTTATTCACTGGTAAAGTTTTGGGATTCATTATCTCTTAATCTCATTCCAATTCAAACTTTGATCACTTCACTATTTCACTATCCTCCTTTCACTTCCCTATAAGGCTTTCCTACTACGAACATTCTTGCTACTTGACAAGTCAGAGGCACTCATCGACGGTTGCAACTCGGACGAAGGTTATGATGTGCTGAGAGGCAGTGCAGGGTACCCCCCTCCCAACCATCCTATGACATAAACCAATTCCCCACGCCACCAAAAAAGGTTGCAACCTGATATGATCCCAAAAAACTCCCAGTTATAGTTTCTGATTCGATTCTTAATTTTGTCCACTATATCTGGGGTTACCTAGAATTACACAATTGCTGAGGATATTAACTCCAGAGAGTTTCAACTACACCTGAAATTTGTGTTGGTTTACAACCTGGCCTTACCCTGAATGTTTCTAATTGATTTCTAATTTATCCTATGGTTTCCCTGAAACTAATTCTAACAACACACTCACATGTAATAACTTAATCCATGAATAATGAAACTTGCACCGGAGAGGTAATCCGGCACTTGAGATGCATCCAAGGGACATACATCAACATAAGTAAATCATGCAACAATCAATGACTTGAAAGACAATGAAACACAACAGGAAAAATCAAGGAAACACTAACGATCGAAACATGCAACACCTCTATCACTTAATACAAGTACAATCCCTATGGGTTATGGAATGACTTTGGTAAACCATGCATTGTTATGTAACCTATTCTCATGAGTTTCCTTCTCAGATCCATACCACAGGCTACCCCCCTTAAAGAACGAGGCTCCTAGCTTAGCTCTGAGCCTCGACCAAATTCTGAAGGCTCAAGGCTTTAATTTTCTCCTCAGGGTGTCCCACTCAAGATCATGAAACTCGACTCTACGCCCTCGAGCATACCCAACTACTTCTAGCCCAGAGCAAGTCAGGGTTTTACAACCCAGCCACTACTAACCCCACCTAAGTACTAAAGTCATAGGTGAGAGTGGGGTTTTCGTGGTTCTAGGGGTTTCTCAATAAAGGTTATTGACTAACATATTCCCATCTCTTCCCTCACTTACAATACACTTCACTTATATGAAACTGAGCCTGTCGTTACAAGGTCTCTGGGGTCTCTAAGCAACCCCAAAAAAACTACTGAGCTTTAACCAGAAAAAGATGGACAATCTAAGATAGACCTCGACTTGGTTTCAGACTAAGGAACCATCAAAGCAATCAATCAGGTGAGAGGTATAAATTAAATAACTGATATCACCACTAAAAGATTAACTTGTACCTAGGGAGACCAATACCAATGGCTAAAATGTTCCAATTAATTAATTGAGGTGCCAAAGCAAACCATTGTAACATTCCTCGCAAAACCTCGAAGGATTACCTGTAACTATCATGGGTAGGGACTAAATATATAAGTATAGGGACTTATGATCTAAGCATAGATTCTAAGAAGGCTTTCCTAATACTCGAACAGTAGAGACAAGGAACCTTGTTCCTTAAGTGCTAATAGCTAAGTAAACATAGGACCGAAAAGAACCGACCATGAATCATAGCCTTCCAGGTACATTTAACCACTCCAGTCTTCAGGTTCACTCACTATCCTCATATTACTGAATTTACTCCCTAACTCATACAAAATTGACTATGGGGTTATAGTCAAGCAACGCTACATGATCAAAACCAAAAAGGAATAACATTCTTACCTAATCCTTACTTGTTGGGCCATGAGTTGATCTTGTTTTCTAATTAATTGAGTCTAAAATTCTTCCAAGTACTCCAACCTTTTCTTCAGAGCTTCATTCTCCTCAAAGACATTGCCTTCATGTTCATGAAATACTAGATTGATATACCAGTTATTAGTTTTCTTTAGGACCTGCCAATCTTCATGGGGAAAGTCTACCAGAAAACTTGTGGTTTTGATATTTCGAAAGCTGACCAGATTTTTGATATATTGGTTAAGGATAAACAAATTACTCTAAGTGATAATCATAAGATTCCTTCTCAGGAACAGAGAAGAGGTCAAAAATATTGCAAATATCGTCATACTTATGGTCATTGGACTAATAGTTGTGTTCATTTCAGGGATATTATCCGGGAAGCTATCAAACAAGGTCGTTTTAATTTCGAAGAATAATCTACCATGGCTATGAAGATTGACTCCAATCCTCTTCAGGTGAATGCTAACTATGTTGAACCGGTTAGCATCAACATGGTCGAAGTCCAAGATTCTAACTCCGTAAAAGAGGCCACTGAGATGGCCATCGAGGAAGTTCAGAAGAAAGTTTAAGATGTTTATCCAAAGGGTGGATAATCTCTCATTGAATTTCTAAATAGGAAAAAACAGGAAGATGCATCGATTGAACTTTGTCCAAGGTGTCAAGCAGTGTTTGATAAATCTGCTGCAAAGATGTTTTAGGATTCTAAAATGAGAAGACACTATCAACTTGTGGCCTCGAAGGGTCTTACTAAAGATAGGAAACAAGCCATGGTTGATTCTGCTAATAGGGGTAGATGGACTCAAAAATTAATTCTTACGTCAGAAGAGAGAAAGTCATAAGGCATGAGTTCGGATAATAAAGGGAAACAAGCCATGTATCCTAATCATGCAATGACAGGAAAACCTCGAACCTTTTTACCACCTTCGACAATTCCTCTAAACAAATGGTTTTGTGTTGTTAACTCCAAGGGAAAAAGACAACAAAATAATCAAGGGTTTCGCCAAAAGGCCTTATTTCATGAATAGGCCACCCATGACTAAGACCCAATGGAGAAGGGCGTTGATGGGTTTTTGGCAAGCGAACCAAAAATCCAGTAGTATAATAGTAAGAGAGTTATCGTATCCACAGGGAACGGTCAATTCACGTATACTCGTGATCTATTTATCAAGGGAAACAACGGTTTTGAGAATATTGTTGCGGAAATTGTAAACTGAAATTAATAATCAATGGATTAGAAAGGAAGAGTTAGAGACACTTTACTTGGATTAGGATTGAACTTCATCTCATCACACCCCTCATGTATGTCGAGACTACCTACTATTTATAGGCTTTGAACTATAACACTATAGACAAACTATATTGCTAAGACCCCGAGTTACCAGGCGCCACTCACACTCAAAGGTAATCCATGCGGGTTCTCCCAGGCGACAGACTTACCCTCGGCTTATTTTGCTTTCTTTATTCCGTTTGTAAAGAACTAATTGATAAACGAGGCCTAATGCTATAGACGCACCTTCGCTAGAGTACTGTCACTACCCATCACTCATCAGGATACATCTATGTTCACTCCTGGATTGACAATCAACTAATCTTTTGCTATCGGTTTATTAATACCAAACCTATTGTTTAGATGCCCTTCATTATGATACTCACACTATCCATCAATCATTAGTAACACCCATGGTTCAGTCAGTGGTTAACCGAGTATTCTCATTCACTCAGAGGTTGAGTTTCCTATGTCTAGGCTCCCCCAAACTCAATCACAGTCGTAACGTTAATTACAAACTAGCCTATAACTCCGGCGAAAGCGCGGAAGTTAGGAATTAAGCACAGAACAAGATTACCAATATTAAAGCTAGGGAACTGCATAAATAAATAGATAGAGTTAAACATACATTTGGGAATGGAATCGATTACATTCAATCCTAATGGAGAGTTAACTACACGAGGTAGCCATACAAACCACCGAAGATGCTGTCACCATCTTCAATCCTTGTGAAGCTCTCCTCCTCTCCTACTCTAAAGTTAGCTCTGGTGCATTATCACTGAAATATCACCGAATTACAATAATCATGCACACCTGATCTGGTGCAAGAGGTTCCTATTTATAGGCTGAGGAAAGACAAAGAAAATTGGGGGAGAAATCTATCTAAAAACGGCAACAGTGAACAAATCTGCGTGACCTGCGCTTCAAGTTGCGCTACAGCGCAGGCTGCGGCGCAGGTTCCAGAGATCTGCGCTACACCCTGCGCTTTAGCGCAGGTTGAAGCGCAAGATGCATCATGCAGCTCCAACTTTCTCTTTTTAATTTGATCTCTTCTCGAGACTGGTTTTGGCTGATTTGTCTTTCCTTGTTTCCCTTTTCTTGATGAAATCTTTGCATTTATTGAGCATCTTTGATTTATTTGGGAAGGTTGTCTACAGAATCCTTGTTTGATTGGCAGTGATATCTTCATTAATTGCTTCAAATCTTCTTCAAATCTTTGTTAATTGTCTTCAATCAAACTTCAAATCTTGCACATATTTCCCTCATTTAATGCTATCTTTCCTTCAAATCAAATCCTTGCAATATCCTGCAAGAATCATCAATATTTCTATCAAAATAGCATCAAATTCAAATCTAAGATTAATAAATACAATTTATCAAATATTTACTCAAAAGGGGTTAAACTGGGGCAAAAATACCATTTTATCCTTGATAAGTGAACTAATTAAAAAGTGCTCTAATTTATCATATTATTTTCACTTATCAAAATACCCCCCAACTTAACTTCTTGCTTGTCCTCAAGCAAGAGACCTCTTTGCAATCAAAAATCAATTCTATCCCCTGTGTAATTCAAAAAACAAATTCAAGGAACTTTTCATCAACTCCTTTTTAAGTAGCAGTCACTTCCCAAACCTAAGAAAAATTAAGGATCTAGGGATGTTACCAATCATCAATCAGAATAGAACACAAACATCAATCAAACTTCTAAAAAATAGCAATTAAAGCAGTAAGTGATAAACCAAGGAAATCTCTCATTCTCACGGGTAAGTGTTTCCCTCAATCTTTCTCACCACTGTTGAACAACTAGAATTGATAATCGTTTCTAATATCTGAACCTGCAAGTAGTTAATATGGATCAAAAGGTCTTTCTTAGGTTGTAATGAGGCTGGGCTATCAAGAATTCATGGTTTTTCTGGATAAACAAAGAACACTTTGAATAGAGAGCATCTTGTGATTGTGCTTGGGACTTCTCTCCATTCACCTGGTCATTCTTGAATGGTCACCCTTTTTCAGCTTAGCCTCATTGTTTGAAGAAATAATCCCTCCAACTTATTCAATTCCACACTTTTGTGCAGATTTTTTTTTTACATAATAATATAACATAAAGAATTTATTTGTGGGGGAGTATTCTTCTTTGTGATTTCTTGTGCCTGCTCTTTGAATCTCTTTGACCTTCTACTTCACCAACCTCTTGTCCCATGTTGTTGTGGTGCACCTTGCTCTCTATCCCAAGTGTTAAGGGACAGGTTACATTCATTGAATATGGTTAGGGTGCATCAAAGGAAATATTCAAGGCTCAAATGGGCAAGCAATAAACGGAAACATTTATCAGGGTTAACTATTTGGCACTGAGCACAATATTAGAATCACAAAATATGCCTTTGTCACTTCCATATCTTCTACTAGCAAGACAAAATTTAGAAACTCAAGCAATAACAGTTGACAAGCATCAGTGAAAAGCTCTCAATTTCAGTGTTTGGGCTCTCAGCTCACCGGTTATTGGCTAAAATTTCCTTGATAAAGCACTTAATGGTTTTAATTAACTATCCCGATGGGTTCTTTTGAGAAGTATCCTAATCCTAACTGATTATGGAATTAATCACAGGACCCTATCATCTTTCCTAGTCTGGTTAGTTAAACTACTTAATTACATAGAATTTGAAAAAGTTACCTTGATTCCTAATTTCCTAAGGTCCTAAAATAATTAAAAATCCTAAAAATTTTAAAAATTTAATAGAAAAACAGAAAAATAACTGAATAAGTATTGCATAATCGAGATAATGTATCAGTGGATAATCATATACAGTACATATCAAAAGAAAAAGAAAAGAAAAATAAGAAAATAAAAATAAGAAAATAAAATAAAAAAGAAAAAGAAAAAGAAGGAAAAGCACCAAATAGGAAAGAAAAATCAGTCCTCCTGGTCCTGATCCATGTAAGAAGCTCCGGCATCAGCTGCTCCATCCCCCCTGGGAAAATAGGCCTGTCCCCAGGCCACTGTAGATAATCATGAAACTGTGCAGGGGGCATGGGGTCCACACGATCCTGGTAATGTCTACCCTGAAAGTGAATAGCTGCTCGGTGAATGGAAGAAAGCTGAGCCATCATATGAGCGTTCTGGACCTCAAGACGTTGGGCCCAGACTGGAGCATCCATGTCTGCTGGTGGTGGTGGTGGTGCCTGCTGGTGCTGCTCATCCTCAACTTGTAACTCCGCAGTTGGGATACAGTTGGCTTCAATATAGGCAGATGCGAACCCTGGGGTTCACCTCCATACCCCTAGATCTGCAAAGTGATGTGATGAGAGAAGGGAAGCCAAGTCTGATCTTGGAGTTAGGAGTCCGACGTGCTACAGAAGAAGCAAAGTCTGATATCTTCTGGGTGATGACCCGTGAGATATCGATAACGGCGTCGGTAAGGATGGTGTAGATGAGGTGGGCCATGGGCATAACTATGTCTGATACATGCCCGATAGGATGAATGTTGGCCAGTATCAGTACTGTCCACATCTGTGCTATGCTCCTCATGTCCTTTCTGTAGATCCTCACAGCCTCCTGATATGCGTTCCTCTCAAAGGAACGCCCTGGTAGACAAAGCAGCTGGGCAGTCTCAATATCCAGGGGATCATTGCCATGAAGCCCCACAGTCTCCATCATCTCATTGTATTGATATTCCACGAGATCTTCGTCCTCTTCTATGGAACGTCCTAGAAGTGTGTGGATTGCGTCGCAGTCAAACCTGATAACCTGCCCTCAAACATAGGACTCCCTCCTAATGTTAACGTTGTGGTCTCCAATGGCGTTAGCATAGAACTCTCTGACGATATCCGGGTCAAAGTGGTTGTCGGGGAGACTGAGGCGGTCCCATCGCCTCCTATGAATCTCAGCCGAAAACTCCTCATACTCATCCTCCTCAAGGATGACTGGTCGCTCCAAGATAAACTTGCAGTCTGCAATATCAGTGTATGCTTCAAAGGACTTGAGGTCCTTGAAGCGATGAAGGTCAAAATCAGGTTCCCTCTGGGGGCCTTCCTCTTGGCACCCCCTGTGCCTCTCCTAGAAGAACTGGCACCACTGACATTCTTCGTGCGAACCATCTGAAAAACAAAAGCAAATCATAATATTTAATTGCTCATAATTATGAAATAAATGGCCAATTAATTTCAATAATTAGAGCAATCAATTAGCCAAACAATTGTGCATAAAAATTTTGATTTCAACTTTACAAAATAAATGCCAATTAATTAATTAAGACATGCTAAAGTGATCAGTTAAAGCAAGTCCTAAACAATTCTAAACAGGCAAAGTGAGAACTAAACTCATGCTCAAAAATCATGTCATCAGAATCATGCAATAAGGCACGATTATTTATGTATGGGCATGCAAAAATATCAGAGCAATTAATTAAGCATACATGCACCAACAAAAATAATTTGCAGAAATTATTGAGCACTAAAAAACTACCACCTAAGCAAACAGGAATTACTCACAATGAATCCTAACAACATGCAATCTATTTTTAAGTACTATGGACAATTATTTCTTTCCTAAAGGTTCCTAGAATCCTAAGTTTCCTATCCTAAGGTTATGCTCAAATAAAATAAAAAAGTCAAAATTCCAATCGGTTAAAAAGAAAGAAAACTATAAAAACATACTTGGTATAAGCTCAGAAATTGAAAATGAAGGCTATAGAAGTGAGAAAAGGCAAAGCAAAGGTTAGGAATATCAGAGAAAAGGCAAGGGAGAGAATGAAAAGAAGTTCGAAATGAGCTTCTTCGTTCGAAATCTGGGATTTATAGATCCCGCTTCCTGCACTTCACCCTGCGCTGCAGCGCAGGGTGGAGCGCGTACCACCCTGGAAGTTGAAGCGTGCCGCTGTGCAGCGCAGGGTGAAGCGCAAAAGTCAGAGAGTCCAATTATTTTAATTTAATTCTGCGCTTCACCTGTGCTACAGCTCAGGTTGAAGCGCAGATCTGCAGTATTCTCTCTGCTTCTGCTACTCTTAACTGGTTCCATGCATTCCTTTAAAATTTAGATCCTTCATTTTAACAATTTCCTAATTAAACAGGTAAATCCTAAAACTAAAAATTAACAAAATGAAAATTAAAACTTACAAAGACTGGGTTGCCTTCCAGGAAGCGCTTGTTTAACGTCTTTTAGCTCGACGCCTAGTTACGCGACCTTCTTATGGTGGCCTCAAGTGGAGGATGATGTTTGACTCCATACTAGTTCTTCCTTTGAACTCCCATCCTCCATGGCAATTCTTGATTCTTCCATCACTGTCACTATCTTCCTCAGTGTCAGATGTTGATCTCCTTCTTCTCTTAAATTGGAATTTCCAAGTTGACTCTGGATGCTTTACTCTCATCCTAGGCTTCCTCAGAAATTCGGAGCCTGGCAGCTTTGTTGAATTTTTTAAAATGGCATCAGTTTGTTGTAATTCGGGAATACCTCTATCAATATGAAACACAATACTTTTATCTTTTGAGCTCAGTTCATATTTTCCTCGATCAACATCAATAATCATCTTAGCAACTTTCATGAAAGGTCTTCCTAAAATTAGGGGGACATCAGTAACCTCCCCCTCTGTCTCTGCAATGTAGAAGTCTACAACATATGCAAATTTATCCACTTTGATTTGAATATCTTCTATTATCCCATAAGGGCATTGAGCGGATTTATCTGCAAGAAACAACTTTACCCTTGCAGGCTTGACCTTCACATTACTCAACTTGTTAAAATACGATAGCGGCATCAAATTGATGCTCGCTCCAAGATCCAATAAAGCTTGAGTAGGAGGTAGATTACTAATAGAGATAGGTATAGTAAACTTACCTGGGTCAAGTGACTTACTTGTGATATAGACCTTTTCTTCATGATATTCTTCCTCTTGTGCTGCTTTTTCTTCATCTTGCTGAACAATCTCCTTGGATGTGTCGTCCTGGGGCGGTTGTTCTTTATAGATGATTTGCACTACATCCTGCTTCCAGTTCTACAGTCTCTTCAGGGATCTTCCTCTTCTTGGTCAGCACTTCTTTCATGAATTTTTCATAAGTTGGCATTTGTTCCATGGCTTCCAGTAGAGGGATATTGATCTGCAGTTTCTTCATGACATCCAGAAAGCTGAAAAATTCCCTGTCACGACTCTTTTTGGTGGGAATCTTAGGGTAAGGTAGCTCTCGATGATGAGGCTCTGGTGAAGGTTCTTTTTCTTTATTTCTTGATTTAACCTGTGCTCTGGTCCGTCTCTCTCTTTTTCAACCTCTTGTTCCTTTCTTCCTAGGACCTCATTTTCTGTTGTCAAGTTGTCACCAATACCCTTTCCTATTTCTTTGCCGCTTCTAGTAGATATTGATTTGCAGACTGCTTGTTATTCATCGAACTCCCTTCTGATCTTCTCCACTTGCTTTGCTAGATGCATGAATGGTTCTTGTATTGCTTTCTGATTGGCTATCATATCTTGTGTGAGCCTGTTGAGCTTTTCTTCAATCCTGGATTTGATATCAGGCACCGTGGTGCTGCTCCCTTGATTTTGATTTTGGTCATGGCTCCTTATGCTGTCTAAGAAACAAACTTGTTCCATCCGGAATTCAGGGTAAGCACAATGCCCATTGGAGTGATTTTCTTTACAAAAGTCGCATACCAAGCTTGAAGTCATTTCTGCAGTAGTTTGCGTCACTTGCTGTTGTTGGAGGATCATTTGCACTTGTTGGCTTAACTTCTTCACTTTTTGCTCAAGGAATTTGACATTATCTTGAAGAAGCTCTTCTTTTTTAATATCTTGTCCCCAACATAGATCCTGTTGACTGCGCAAAGCACAGTTGTCAATAACTGTAAGTGCCTTTTCTACATTTACTGATAGAATTATTCCTCCTGCTGCGGCATCTATGAAGGATTTGTACTTTGGCTTGAGTCCATTGCAAAAAATGTTGATTTGTATAGCATCATCAAAGCCATGATTAGGGCACTTATGCGGCAAGGATTTGTACCTCTCCCAAGCTTCATATAAGGGTTCGTTTGCTTCTTGCTTGAATGAGGAAATGTTGGTTTGGGCTTGAAAGTAACGTGGTAGGGGAAAGAATTTTCCCAAGAATTTCTCTTCTACCATGTTCCAATTATTCAGACCTTGATTAGGTTGTGACTTCAACCACTCCTTAGCTTTCCCTGTAAGAGAAAAGGAAAATAAACGTAAGTGAGCAACCTCTTTGTCCTTTTCCTCGAAACCCATAGTTTCAACTAAATCAAAAAATGTAGATAGGTGGTCATTTGGATCTTCGTGTTCTAATCCTGCAAACTGGTGAGCTTGAACACACTGGATATGCGATGCTTTTAATTCCAAGAAATTTGGGTAAGTTGGGAGGACAATACGTAGCCCTTGATGCCTCATGTAGTCTCCCAAGACTCTTTTTGGTTGAGTGTCCTCCATATTTTTCATTTACTTCACTTGGGGTGGTTGAACAGAGAGTGTTGAGATTGTCTCCTTAAGCTTAGCCTTGCCCCCTTTTCTGTTACCTGTCTTCTCAAGAGAAATAATCAAGAAGCTCAAACAAAGAGAAGAACAACATAACAAGAAATATTTTATTTATTTATTTTTAAAAAAATAATAAAAATATTTTAAAAAAAAAGAATAATAATAATTTTTTTTCAAAATAATAATAATAATTTAAAAAAACGAAAATAATTAATTTTTTTAAAAAAATAATAATAATAATAATTTTTTTAAAAAAAGAAAATAATTAAAAAAAAAATACTTCTCCCTCGTCTCCTTCTCTTGTTTCTACTTCTGTTCTTCCCTGATGTCCTTTCTTTTTCTGGATTGAATTGTAATTGATTGGGAGACACTTGGCCTCTCAAAAACATAAACAAGAAACTTTGAAAAAGGTAAGCGTGGAAGAAAAATTAATAATAATACAAAAACTATAAATTTCATAGATAATAAAAAGTCCTAAAATAATAAGAAGAATAAATACAAGAAATCCTAAGATAAATATCCTTGATAACTAGACCGCCAAGATATACACGAATTGAAAACCGATCCCCGGCAACGGTGTCAAAAATACTTGATGGGTTTCTGGCAAGCGAACCAAAAATCCAGTAGTATAATAGTAAGAGCGTTATCGCATCCACAGGGAACGGTCAATTCACGTATACTCGTGATCTATTTATCAAGGGAAACAACGGTTTTGAGAATATTGTTGCGGAAATTGTAAACTGGAATTAATAATCAATGGATTAGAAAGGAAGAGTTAGAGACACTTTACTTGAATTAGGATTGAACTTCATCTCATCACACCCCTTATATATGTCGAGACTACCTACTATTTATAGGTTTTGAACTATAACACTATAGATAAACTATATTTCTAAGACCCCGAGTTACCAGGCGCCACTCACACTCAAAGGTAATCCATGCGGGTTCTCCCAGGCGACAGACTTACCCTCGACTTATTTTGCTTTATTTATTCCGTTTGTAAAGAACTAATTGATAAACGAGGCCTAATGTTGTAGATGCACCTTCGCTAGAGTATTGTCACTACCCATCACTCATCAGGATACATATATGTTCGGTCCTAGATTGACAATCAACTAATCCTTTGCTATCGGTTTATTAATACCAAGCCTATTGTTTAGATACCCTTCATTATGATACTCACACTATCCATCAATCATTAGTAACACCCATGGTTCAGTCAGTGGTTAACCGAGTATTCTCATTCACTCAGAGGTTGAGTTTCCTATGTCTAGGCTCCCCCAAACTCAATCCCAGTCGTAACGTTAATTTCAAACTAGCTTATAACTCCGGCGCAAGCGCGAAAGTTAGGAATTAAGCACAGAACAAGATTACCAATATTAAAGCTAGGGAACTGCATAAATAAATAGATAGAGTTCAACATACACTTGGGATTGGAATCGATTACATTCAATCCTAATGGAGAGTTAACTACACGAGGTAGCCATACAAACCACCGAAGATGCTGTCACCATCTTCAATCCTTGTGAAGCGCTCCTCCTCTCCTACTCTAAAGTTAGCTCTGGTGCATTATCACTGAAATATCACTGAATTACAATAATCGTGCACACATGATCTGGTGCAAGAGGTTCCTATTTATAGGCTAAGGAAAGACAAGGAAAATTGGGGGAGAAATCTATCTAAAAACGGCAACAGTGAACAAATCTGCGTGACCTGCGCTTCAAGCTGCGCTACAGCGCAGGTTCCAGAGATCTGCGCTTCACCCTGCGCTTTAGCGCAGGTTGAAGCGCAAGATGCGTCCTGCAACTCCAACTTTCTCTTTTTAATTTGATCTCTCCCCGAGACTGGTTTTAGCTGATTTGTCTTTCCTTGTTTCCCTTTTCTTGATGAAATCTTTGCATTTATTGAGCATCTTTGATTTATTTGGGAAGGTTGTCTGCAGAATCCTTGTTTGATTAGCAGTGATATCTTCATTAATTGCTTCAAATCTTCTTCAAATCTTTGTTAAATGTCTTCAATCAAACTTCAAATCTTGCAGACATTTCCCTCATTTAATGCTATCTTTCCTTCAAATCAAATCTTTGCAATATCATGCAAGAATCAACAATATTTCTATCAAAATAGCATTAAATTCAAATTTAAGATTAATAAATATAATTTATCAAATATTTACTCAAAAGGGGTTAAACTGGGGCAAAAATACCATTTTATCCTTGAAAAGTGAACTAAAAAGTGCTCTAATTTATCATATAATTTTCACTTATCGGGCGCAAAGGATGACGAAAGCAGCCTTCGAGGAGAAAGAAAAACAGAGCGAGATAGCCTAAAATGAAAGTTTACAGCCTAAACATGTTCAAGCTAAAAATGTGCAGGTCATTCAAGTCCACGGAGCTTCGAATCACCCCTCATATGCTCAAGTTGTGAAGAGAAAGCCTTTTCAGGTAAAAGAGTTTGGAAGAAAATGTTGATCAAATGATAAGTTAAGGATATAAAAGTTGAATAGTAAAATACTTGAGAAAGATAAAACAAAGTCTTACAACGCCAATAGTCTGTGGTGTCAGAACAAATTTGATAGGTTGAGGTTGGGTTGGAGTACTTTTTCCTTTATCCTTTGGAGTATCCTCTTCTCTCAAAGGTTCTTTTTGTTTTTCAAGGGTTACTTCTTGTTGTGAAAGTAAAATCGATAAATATTAATAGGAACCCTGAATTCACAAAAGACTAAATTCAAAGGAGAATTTGAACCTACCTTCGAGAAAGATTCTCCATCAGATTCTGCAATTTGTTCCTTCTCTTCCTCCTCGGCCACTTCTTCCATGTTTTGTAAAGATTCATCTATCTTGTCTTTCTCGCCTTTAGAGGTAGATGGGCTTTTATTAGAAGGTTCGTCATTCTTCTCGACCTTCTCAATCTTTGCCTTTTTCTCAGGTTTTGAAGAAGTAGCCTATGATAAATTATAAGAAAAGGAAACAAATTGATCGAAAGGTTGTAATACAAGAAAATATGTGTAAGTCATTTTGTTTTGATAACCTACAGTAGGATTCTGAGAAGTTCGGGTTGTTTTTCCTTTTCTTTGTTTTCTTTTCTTCATCACTTTCCCTATTTTCCTTTGCGTCACCTGAGAGCTTCGAGCCTTTGGTTATTGGGAAGACACATTTGTAAGTGTTAGGTACAAATTTCTTGTTACAGTGGTGAAAAACTTATGAATATTTTTTATCTTACCATGAATAGTGGAGTTCTCATATCGAATTCTCACGTGTTTTAAATTCACATGTGGTTCAAAAGGATAATTATCAAGAAATAGTTTTGTCAAAGTCACTCTTTTTGAAAGAGGTTTGGCATCATTAAAAAGTTTTTCGAGTGTTACAGGCCTAGTTCATTCAGGACCATGTAAACTCTTACCAAACCAAATTTTGCGGTAGGCAAAGGTGGAAATCGAGGGCAGTATTTTTCAAAATTGGTTATGCCTTTGGGGTTAGTGACTTTACAATTCTGCCTATTTTGAGAAATTTTTTCCTTTAAAGAAAGTGCAGCTTCAAAAAATTTCTCGAAATCTTATCAGGATTATAGAACACGTGAAAATACTTCTTGAATGCTTCAATCTCTTTAACATGCGTACCTTTACTTTTCTTCTTCTCTGATTTCTGCATATAATCAATATCCTTCGTTAGTCTAGAGAAGCATTTATCTGGGTCAACTTGGATAGATTTGTAGTATCTGAACCACCAATCTTCAAAGGCAAGTGTGTAGTAATAAGAAGGCTCGAAGGAGACAGGTGAAATAGACAAAGGTCTTCTAGATTTTGGTTCTTGGAGATCTTGAAAACCATCTTCAACATTTACCAAGTCTTCAACTAAGACTTGAGCTTTTGATTTAAAGAAAGGTGTGGGTAGAAGTTGGCTGAGTCCAAATTGACGGGCCACAAGTTGTGGTTGATACGAATAGACTCGAAGATCTTTCATATGGAAGCCACAATACAAGATATCATAAGAAAGAAATTGCTTCCATATTTCAAGACTTTCAACTTATGCACTAGGAGTGTCACAAGGAAACTTTCGAGTGAACCACTCAGGTCCTTGAGACCTTGTAGAAAAGGGAGCAATGTTGGGAGAATGACTCTTGATATCAAGAGAAGAGGAGAAGTAGGATTTGAAGGATTCGAGACGAATTTTTTGGGAGAAGAAGTGAGGAAGGTTAACCTATAACCTTCAATTGAATTCGAAAGCTTCGAATTCTTAGGTTCATAGCTCTGGAATTTTCCTTCAAATATGGCATTTAGCCATAATTGAAGAAACCAAAAGGGTTCGCTTAGGTTCTTCACAAGTTCTCTAATTTTTAAAGCAAAAATGCTTTCAATAAGCACATCATAAACACTGGCTAAGAGAAACCTGTTTAGATCTAATCGAACCCCTTTAGCCAACAATTGGGCTAAGGGAAGATAAGATTTAGGAACCTGTAAATACCTAGAACATAAGACATAAGCAGAAAGCCAGACTAACAGAAAAGACACATGTTCACTTTCAGTGACTTCCCAGATCGAGCATTGTTTTTGATGAACTGAGAATAAGTAAGTTTTTCCCAGTTTGGCTCGAAGTGGGGCTTTTTGACTTTCAAGTTTTGGAGAATTAATTGACCTTCAGATCGAAGACCAGTAATGGCAGCAACATCGAAGAGAGTAGGAGTTAGCATGCTATAAGGAGTGTGGAAGGTGTTTGTTGATATTCCCCAGAACAAAAAGGAAGTAAGAAGAAAGATAGGATCTATGCTAAGATCGAATTTGCTCAGTTGAATAAGATAAAAAAATACCAAGTTGTTTCTAGAGATGACCCTTGGCAGTTTCGATCCTATTCAATCACATGACATAGGAATCTTTCTTAGTGGGAGGAGTGGATCGAAAAATATTGGGAAGGTTTTCCAAATGGTCTACTCAAATTGGGTTCTTGAAAGCTAAGATTCTTTCTTGTTTG
This sequence comes from Sesbania bispinosa, assembly GCA_026901365.1. Lineage (NCBI taxonomy): Eukaryota > Viridiplantae > Streptophyta > Magnoliopsida > Fabales > Fabaceae > Sesbania > Sesbania bispinosa. The sequence continues at coordinate 1,134,171 of QLOH01000170.1, forward strand.
TAACTTGGAAAGAAATATATGTATCTATCAAGATAAACTAGAGTTTTGTAGGGACCTATGAAAGAAAATTGCTTGTCTCTAATAGAGAAAGGGATCAGTACCTGGGATTTCCAAATAGCTATTTTCTCTACTTGATTATCAGGTTTAGGAACGTAAACCATTGCATCTCTTGCCAAGTAAGACACCCTTGACAACGACCAATGGAACAGTTTCTAAGCTTTCAGAAGCCATTAACGGAGGTTCAACAAAGCTTAGAAAGAAAAAAAAAGTGAGCAAAGAGAACCTGAAACAATGCAAGAAAGGTAAAATCAGATTTCCCTTCAGAAAATAAACGGTGAAATAGTGATAAAAAGGAGAAATAAAAGCAAAGGGAGAAAAGATCACACCTTTGATCAAGAAGTAAAGGACGCCGTGTGCAATGGAGGAGAAAGAGAACAGAGGTTCACATCCTTGCTCCCTTTATTTTCTTCCTCTGTTGCTTCACTGTGTCGGTGGCAACTTTGTTCTCACTCCTTCACCGCTCTCATCATCCTCTTCCACCACCCATGCACACCGACCCTGGTGCAAAAGATTGGAAAATCCAGTCGCCATCCTTGTGCTACCTCTAAGGCCAGATATACATTGATATCAATGTTGTCCACCTCAAGGAATATTGGGACTAATAGCATTTAAATTGATAAAGTATGCATATATCTCCCACACAGGGCAAAAACATAAACAAACAGTAATATTATAACCAATGATAACAAACCAAAAGTTGTTTATTATCTCTTTATTTACATTCTAAATTTAAAATATTTATTTATTTTAAAATAAAAAATTAGGGACATTTGAGTAGTTATTCTTAGACAATCGTATACTACAGAAAAAATAGATGACATATCTTACATCAAGTTTTTACTACATGCATCTAGTACGTTTGAAGGAATAAATATGCCAAAGTGAAAAAATAGGCATAGTAGTCCAGAATCTCTTAGCACTTGTCTATAGCTAGTAGTTTTAAATAACATTGGTTAACTTGTTTAAAAATATTGATCATATTTTATCTTCACAAAGTCTATAGACTTCAAATAAGTCATTGAATTATATCCTACTATTATTGTAACTTTTTTTTGGTCAACTTGTAACTTTTTTTAATTTTCTAAATTATTGCGAATTTCATTTCAACAAAACCTATATAAGGGGAATTTGTTCATTACAATTTTTTCAAAAGAAACTCCCCCATTAAGTGTCAACCATGTTTAAGGTTTTGACAACATGGTTTGTTTTATAAAAAATTATTCCACACTGATGAACAAAATATATTTTATTTTAAATTTTAAGAGGACATTTAATATGGTTTGGTCTATGTGAGCAATAAGTGAGGCACCCAACTTTTATACATCTGAGATAGGTCCGTTGGCTCCTCAAAATAACAATTTCAAACAGTGTTTTTGTTAGAAACACAGGTAACACTAGAAAGGGGGTTGAATAGTGTTTTAATCTTTTTAAACTATTTTGGAAATCTTTGATTAAATCAATCACGTAGGGTGATCAATGTGCAAAACGAATCTTAAGATCAGAGTTACTTTTAAAAACTTGCGGAACATATGAAAGATAAAGATAGAAAATCTTTCTCTTACACTTAAGATTGTTTTGATTGGAAAGCTTCTCTAAGTATCTTCTGAAGATTATTACCAAGAGTACCTTCAGAACTGTTTCTGAAATACTTCAGATGATCAGAGATCATCTGTTTCTAACTTCTGAAGTGAGCTCCTTTTGAACTCATCTCAGACAGTTATTTCAGAGGTTCTTCAATATACATTCTTTGTAATGCTTCAAACGATATAAGAGATGTTTTATGTTATGTTTGTTTGAAAACTTGTTTTATTAAAATCGTTGTGTTAAGATTATTATGAAAAATATTTTTCAATCCCCAACGTAAATGAAAAGACTGTAAATAAAAGAGATTAAGGGATGAGAAAACTTAGGGACAAAATTTATCCTGGTTCACCCACCAACCCGTGAGCTACATCCAGTCCCAGGGGCAAACCACCACTGGATTTTCCACAAGTACCGTCTCTTCAGACAAACACGAGTACAGTCTCTCCAGACAAACACGAGTACAGTCTCTCCAGACATCAACATCCAGGATTACACCGACCCTGAACACACTAGGTCAAACCGACCCAGCAAACAAGGTCACCAAGACCTTCTCAACACCTACATGTGTCTTCCAGGCCCCTCAGACCCAACACATGCATGTGTCACACTAGGTCACCAAGACCCAGCCAGGATCATACACAGATCCTACCAAGTATTCTTTCTTCCACCAAGCCTCTCCAGGCTCTCAGACACTTATCCAAGTGTAGAGTATTTTACTACTCAACCTAAGCTAGAAGTTCACTAGAACCTCTCAACTCAGATTCTTCTTGTACATAGGGATTACTGAGTACACACTCAGGATACAGACATTACAAGCTAAGTACAAGGATAGACAATGATACAAGTGTTTGAAATTAAGTACAATCCCTGTCTTTTCTATGAGGAATACCATCCTCTGAGAGTAGGCTAACTAAGATATGAATTTAAGCTCCAGCCTCATTCTCCAACCATTGGTTTCCTTGGGCTACATTCTCACCCGTATCATTGGAACACCAAGGTATGTTCAGGGCTTCAAACCATTCCAGGTTTGATAGTCAGTTTGCTCAGCATGGTTGTCTTCAGACCAACAACCAACTTGATTGATCTAACAGATCAACTGACAAACATGACTAACTGACCAACAGGTCAGTAGCCTGATTGATCTAACCGACCAACATCTTCAAATTCAATCTTAGGGCTATTTATATGTTTTGCTTGAATATAGCCATTGAAGATGATTCATAATACCGTTGAGTTGATGATGATGTGGCTCATATAGCCGTTGTGTAATAGCTCCTCAAACGGTTGCTTCTTCATAAGCGAATAGGTGTTCAGACGATCCCGTTCTGACACTTGTTATGTGCTTCTTTATTAGAGATATTCTGATATGTTTATGCTTGCTCTCTCTCTTGATCTGCTTTTGCTTTCTTCTGCTTTCTTCTGCTTGCATCTGATTACTTCTGCTTTCTTCAGCTTGCATCTGATTACTTCTGCTTTCTTCAGCTTTCTTCTGATTTTCTTCGGAGTGTATATGAGGAAATATCCGTTGGATTTGTCCCTTTGCATATTCTGCGTATACTCCTTTTTCCACATGCTTCCTGACACCATTTCTTCTTTCCTCTTTGAGTGAGGTGTCTAGTCCAAAAGTTGTCGTTGCCGTTTCTTCTTTGGATAAAGATATATGATATTATAAGCATTTAATCATATAATCTTTTCTTCTGTGTTGAGAGTTGTTTTACGCATTCAGAGAGTTGATATGTTTAGAATGATTGATCTCTTCAATCTTCACATATACTCTGATATTGTTAGTTCATCAGCTTCAACAAGTGCTCATAATTGTTTCAAGCTTATTTCAATTCTCCAGCTTGAAATGCTTTCAATTCTTTGATATCAGCTTCATTCTTCTTTTTCTTCTTATGCCTTCTGATCTTCAGATGATTGCAGCTTCATTCTTCTTCTTCTTCTTCTTCTTCTTCTTCTTCTTCTTCTTCTTCTTCTTATAAGATATGCCTTCTGATCTTCAGATGATTGCAGCTTCATTCTTCTTGTTTCTTCTGATATGAATAAAGATGTTGAATTATATGTATTTTATTCAAACATCTTTCTTGTTGCTTTTACTTGGTCTTTTGTCCTGTTCTGATCGATGGCAGACACTGGTACAGTAGGTCTGCGCACGCAGATACCTTTTGTTGCAGGAGCGGCAACATTGCAGAAAGTCTTTGCAGTGTTTCCTTATTTGTGCAAGACTTTGGTCGAGGTCGAAAAGCATGTCTGACTTTTGTATATAATCCATCTGATGGAGTGAGCCATACTCTTTGTAACGTCTCCAAGAGATTATTTCTGGATTCTGATACGTTCAGTCTTCAGATACATAAACTGCTTCATATTGTCTTCATTTCTTCAGATGATAGCTGTTCTTCAGATAGTTGCGTCTTCAGATGATAGCTAAACTTCCATTGTTGTCTTCAAGTCTTCAGATGGTCTTCAGATCTTCCGAGTTTTCAAAGTCTTCAATCCTTTAGATGATAGTTGTTCTTCAGATAGTTGTGTCTTCAGATGATAGCTAAACTTCCATTGTTGTCTTTAAGTCTTCAGATGGTCTTCAGATCTTCCGAGTCTTCAAAGTCTTCAATTCTTTAGATGATAGCTGTCTTCAGTTGATTGCTTCTTCAATTGCTTCAACCTTGTTGAGAATTACTCTTCTTCAGATTCTGCACTTCGTTCTTCTGATTCTGATCTTCTGATTTCGATCTTCTGATTTTGATTCTTCTTGATTCTGATACTGTTCTTCTTCTGTTGTGATCTTCTACTCTTCTTCTTCAGATAAATATTCTAACCTGAAACACAATCAACAAACAAATACCTTTCTCAGTAGAACCTGTTTACTTAATCTTATAAAATTCTTATATAAACTTATTCGTCCTTAATATAATCTTATTTTTTAATCATTAAAACTTAAGGATGTTAGATCTTATAGTCATGTTTAAATACTTAAACTGATTTATAGACTTCACAGTTTTTTTCACCCAATTTCTAAAAGGATCATGTCAGTCAAAATCAAAGAAAAAGAACAAAGTTAATTGAAGAATAAAATGACTTCCCCTTTGGTCTATGTGAATTCTGAAAGTGAAACTAATTAAAAAAAATGAAGCTAACTAAAAAACCAAAACTTCTCATCTCTTCTAGAAACATAAAAGCTTCATAAATTTCTCTACAATTTATGAGCTCTGATTTATGAGCAGAAAATCTATTTTTCATAGTAAAATCTGTGTCTTACCCAAACGCGCTCGGTGGTAGTCAACGTCAAAATGTGCTCTCACCGATGGTTGGATCTATGGCAGTAAGAAGATCAATTAGTAAGAGTGTGTTTGGTAAAACTAGCTGAAAGTTTAAAGCTAGCTGAAAGTTGAAAAGCTCGCTGAAAGCTTAAAACTAGCTGAAAGCTGAAAAACTATTGAATGTGTTTGGTAAAACTAGTTGAAAATGGTAAAATGACATTTAAGGACAACATTAATTATTAAATAATGATAAGTGAGGGTGGTTGAGGGTTAAACTTGTAATTAATTTTCAGCTAGTAGCTGAAATTTGGAGCTTTTTTTAAAAAAGCTTGTAGCTACCGAAAAAGCTACCTTCCCAAACACAGTTTTTTTGATTTCAGCTAATATTTTCAACTTTCAGCTAGCTGAAATGGCTAGCCAAACACACTCTAAGCATAAAATTGGAAAAGTATATCAATTGAATAATAAACATAAAAAATGAAGATCAAGTACTGGGCAACGAACATGCGATTAGAGCCGGCAAAATGGACTAGCCCGACCGGGCCGGCCGGCAAAAGCCCACAAAAATGTAGGGCTCGAGCACCTATTTTAGAAGCCCAAATAACTCCCGGGCTTTTTAGCTCAACCCGATAAAACCCGCTACCCGCAAAAGGTCGGGTAGCCCGCAAAAACCTGCCAAAAAAACGGGCTACCCGCAAAAGGGTAGGGCTCAGGCACCTATTTTAGAAGCCCGAATAACTTCCGGGCTTTTTAACCCAGCCCGATTTGCCAGCTCTACATGCGACAACGGTGGTGAAGAAGTGCGCAGGGCAATGAAGCAAAGGTAGAAGAGGAAGATGAAGCAAAGGCAGAAGAGGAAGATGAAGCATGCATGGCAACGAAGCGAAGGCAACACGCAATGGGGAAAAACTCAGGGAAGTGGGATTGAAACTGGACCTCCAGTTCTACGGGAGAGGATTCTAGCCGAATAGAAAGGGGAAAAGCAAAACAAAAACCTTCTTATTCGAATGAGAGAAAAGGGAAGTGAAGGGCTTTTTCTCCCTAGCAAAGCTCTCTTCCTCTGTCGCTATCTCTCTCACTACTCACCGTCGTTTACATTTGAGAAGAGGGGGAGAGAAAATTGAAGAGGCTCAGTGCCCAACGTTTGCTGAGTTTGTCTCTCTCTGGCTCACAAATAAGGTTTTAAAAAGCAGAATAAATTGGAAGAGTTGTAACCTTTGAGAGCCTTTTCGTTTTTCATGTGAGAAGCCAATTTAATATCTGACAACATGGGGAAATGGTATTATTATTACTCTCAGATTTCCAAACCCACTATATTCTAATTCAAAATTTGATTTTTTTTTACAATTTAAAAATTTCACTTTTTACTTATTTGCCCTCTTTTTGGCGGGAAAACATAGTTCCTCATTCATTTGCTTTTAGATATATTAAGATTAAGATTAAGATAACCATGAATCACCTAATAATGACTACTTCAAAATTTAAATATCCAATTCCCTCTATACTACTCCATTTTTATACCAAATTTGAAATTTTAGATAATATATTCTTTTAACTCAATTTAATTCAATTTCTCAATAATATCTCGTGCGATTAATTAGTAATTAGAGAAATGATTTTTCATATAACACCTTGTATAATGTATATACAACATGGAGAGAGACTAAGAGAAAATAAAAAAATGTAAGATATAATATGTGATATAAAAAGTGATATGATTAATAGAGATAGAAATAGAAAATTATATTATATGAGTTATTGTATAAATTTATTGTCTGAGTATAATTTCTCTATGCCCCAGTTTTTTTCACTCTTTTTTGTTAGACGGTAAAATGTAATTTAAATGCAGCGCCTTAACCCTAACCCTAACGACCCATGATGGGTAAAAATGCCTATAAATGTCGCCTCCAAATACCCCTTCTTTCATTACATCACCAGCTTTGGCTGAAACTCTGAGTAAACCCTAATCTGCTACTTTACTTCACTTCAGAAAATTGGCTCTCTCTTGGCCTTGCGCGGCGCCTCCAGCTCCAGTCGTTCCTAAAAATCTGCTCTCCTTGGCCTTGGGTCTGCGCCGGAGATTCTGTTTCTGCGTCGTCGTCGTCTTTCCAAGCTTCGTTCCACCAATGCGCGTCGTCATCTCCGTTCCAAGCTTTGTTCTGCTTCTGCGTCGTCGGCGGAATCTTCCTTCTGCGTGTGCGTCGTCGCCAGAATCTTCTCGTCGTTCTGTCGTCGTCGATTAAGGGTAGTCGTCGGTAAATTCCCCATCCAAGGTTGTTTTGTCACTTTCCTCTGTTCATTTTATTTACTTCTAATTTCCGTCAATTTTTTTCTTGATTATTATTTTGGTATCTTCTTCTCTGTTCTATTCTATTCCTCTTACTGGGAACAGATGAGATATCTAGTCATTTTTCATTAGTTTTCGTGTGATTTAGGTTGTTGGGTAGAGGTAGTCCATGTGCAAAATTTGCATTTATGTTTTTTATTTTTGTAAATATACTTTTCGAATTTGTGTTGATGTTGGTAAGTTTGCACCGCTAATTTGCTACTTGCTATTTGCATTTATTTATCCCTTCTAATGAGTGTTGGTAAAATGAATCTTTCTTTAGATTCATCTTTTTACTACTAAATCTGTGTTTTCTGGAGGATTATCCTCTGCTGGAAAATAATATAGATTTTCAATTCCTATCAAACAACTATGTGAATAACTCAAGGATACATTCTTGAATCATTATACTTTTGGAATCCGTGTAGCGTTGTACTCGCCAGTCCAGATTTCATCTTTGGACAGTTCATATATGCTCAAGATGACAGTGCCCCACTACCTAGTTTGAGGTGTGATTTTTTTTGTGTGAATATGGAAAAACAAGAGTGCCCTATGAGGAGGATCTCCCAAAAACTGATAGGAAGTGCCGTATGACACTTTAAAAAGCAGCTCCAATTCAAAGAACACTCTCATCCGCCGATGGCAAACCCATTCCTGCCACTGGTCGAGATCATTCTTTGAGGTGCTGTGTGTGATTTGAAACGGGTCTCTGAGGGTTTTTATTTAATATTTGTTTATTTGATTTTTTTATTTATTTTTGGGTATGTGTTTGGGTCCGGTGCCACGTTGCTGGTAGCTATTTGTGAGCATTGACCAGCGATGCTATGATTGGACCAAAAGCAAGATTCATTTGTTTCGCATCATGATAGGAACCTGTAGAGCTCATACCTTATGATCTGCGGAGCCGATTAATGCGATTACATTTCTCTTTTTTCAAACACATTTTTTTAAATACGTTTCTGCTGTTTATTTTTATGTGAGTTCAGTGTCTATGAAGGTATATATTGAATTGGAATTACCGGCTGAACACATTTACCTTTGATGTGAATTTCTGGCTGACTGAGACTTCTCCTTGGTACTTTAACATTTTGTCAATCCTATCTTTTATTGGTTAATTCGTAAGTACTTTGGAAAATTAGCCTACAGCTATACAGCCCTATTATTTTCTTTCAGCTTGACTGTAAAAGCTTGATAAGAGCATAAGGATTTCATTATAATGCTGTAATTATTGTTGTTTGCTATTTGAGTTGTATTATGTATTCTTAACAGTTTATGGCGTCCTAGTCACTAATTATAGTAACTTAGTGACACTCTTCCTAAGTTTATTTTCTTCTTTTTTGTTGACTGTAGCATGTAATTTAAATGCAGTGCCCTAACCCTAATGGCCATGATATGCCTATAAATGTCGCCTCCAAAATCCCTTTCTTTCATTACAACACCAGCTTTGGCTGAACATCCGAGTGATGTGTTGGTAAGTGATGGTGTTTTCTTTTATTTGTTCTCTGCATTCTTGTGTTTTGTTTGGACTCTATAATATTTTGTGTGGTGTGGTTTTTTTGTGTGAAGAGAGAAAAACAAGAGTGCCCTATGAGGAGGATCTCCCAAAATTTGATAGGAAGTGCCGTATGACACTTTAAAAAGCAGCTCCAAATTGAACACTCTCGTCCGCTGATGGCAAACCCATTCCTGCCACTGGTCGAGATTATTCTCTGAGGCGCTGTGTGTGATTTGGAACGGGTCTCTGAGGGTTTTTATTTAATATTTGTTTAATTTTTTTTTTAATTTTTGGTTTGGGTCCTTTGCCACGTTGCTGGTAGCTATTTGTTAGCATTTACCAGTGATGCTATGATTGGACCAAAAGCAAGATTCATTTGTTTCCCATCATGATAGGAACCTGTAGAGCCCATACCTTATGATCTGCGGAGCCGATTAATGGGATTACATTTCTCTTTTTACAAACACATAAATTTTTTAATACGTTTCTGCTGTTATTTTTATGTGAGTTCAGTGTCTATGAAGCCAATGAGGCATATATTGAATTGGAATTACCGGCTGAACACATTTACCTTTGATGTGAATTTCTGGCTGACTGAGGCATCTCCTTGGTACTATCACATTTTTTCAATCCTATCTTTTGTTGGTTAATTCATAAGTACTTTGGCAAATTAGCCTACAGCTATACAGCCCTACTAATTTCTTTCTACTTGACTGTAAAAGCTTGAAAAGCACATAAGGATTTCATTATAATGCTGTAATTATTGTGTTTGGTATTTGAGTTGTACCTATGTATTCTTTACAGTTTATGGTGTACGAGTTAGTAATTATTGTGATGCTATTCCTTTGTTGTTTTTCTCTTTTTTGTTGACTGTAATGCATAAATTAAATGCAGTGCCCTAACACTACCACCCATGATTGGTAACCATGCCTATAAATGTCACCTCCAAAATCCAGTTCTTTCATTCCTTCACTGGGTTGGACTGCATTACTGAGTCAAGTGTTGGTAAGTGATAGTGTCTTTCTTTTATTTATTTGTGTGAAGATGGAGGAGTGTTTTTTTTTGTGTGAAGATGGAAAAGCAAGAGTGCCCTATGAGGAGGATCTCCCAAACATTGATAGGAAGTGCCGTATGACACTTTAAAAAGCAACTCCAATTCAAAGAAAACTCTCATCCACCGATGGCCAACCCATACCTGGTCACCGGTCGAGATCATTCTTTGAGGTGCTGTGTTTGATTTGAAACGGGTCTCTGAGGGTTTTTATATAATATTTGTTTAATTTTTATTTTGTTTTGTTTTATTTTTAGTTTGGGTTTGGGTCCAGTGCCATGTTGTAGGTAGCTTTTTGTGAGCAGTGACCAGCGATGCTTTGATTGGACCAAAAGCAAGAGTGATATTTATTTGTTTTGCATCATGTTAGGAACCCGCAGAGCCCATACCTTATGATCTGTGGAGCTGATTTATCCGTTTACTTTTCTCTTTTTACAACCTTATAAATTATTTGTTTTTGCTGTTATTTTTATGTGTGTTGGGTTTATTACTTATTAGTTGAGTTGGGTGTGTATGAAGCCAATGAAGACTAAATTGAATTGGAATTACCGGCTGAACAAATTTACCTTTGATGTGAATTTCTGGCTGACTGAGGCTTCACCTTGCTATTTTCACATTTTGTTATTCATATCTTTTTTTTGTTTATTCGTAAGTACTTTGGCATATAAGCCGACAGCTATACAGCTATTAATTTCTTTCAATTTGACTGTTAAAGCTTGAATAGCCTATAAGGATTTCATTATAAAGCTGTAATTATTTTATTTTGCTATTTGAGTTGTACTCATGTATTCTTTACAGTTTATGGTGTCATAGTTAGTTATTATTTTGCTTCCTTTGTTTTTTTTTTTCCTTTTTTTATTGACTGTTGCACGCAAATCAAATGCAGTGTCCTAACCCTACTGGTCATGATTGGTAACCATGCCTTTAATTATCGCCTCCAAAATCCCAGTCTTCAGACATTCACCAGGTTGGGCTGCACTGCTGAGTGTTTGTTGGTAACTGATGGTGTCTTTCTTTTATTTATTCTCTGCATTCTGGTGTTTTGCTTGGAGTCGATTGTATTGTGTGTGGTTTGGATTTTCTTTGTGAAGGTTGAGTTTTGTTTTTTTTTTGTGTGAATACGGAAAGGCAAGACTGCCCTATGAGGAGGATCTCCCAAAAATTGATAGGAAGTGCCGTATGACACTTTAAAAAGCAGCACCAATTCAAAGAACACTCTCATCCACTGATGGCAAACCCCATACCTGTCACTGGTCGAGATCATTCTTTGAGGTGCTGTGTTTGATTTGAAACGGGTCTCTGAGGGTTTTATTTAATTTTTGTTTTGTTTTGTTTTATATTTATTTTGGGTTTGGGTCCAGTGCCATGTTGCATGTAGCTATTTGTGAGCAGTGATTAGCAATGCTTTGATTGCACCAAAAGCAAGAGTGGTATTTATTTGTTTTGCATCATGATAGGAACATGCAGAGCCCATACCTTATGATCTGTGGAGCTGACTTATCCTATTACATTTCTCTTTTTACAACCTTATAAATTATTTGTTTTTGTTTTTTTATGTGTGGTGTTTATTACCTCTTAGTTAAGTTGGGTGTCTATGAAGCCAATGAAGACTAAATTGAATTGGAATTACCGGCTGAACAAATTTACCTTTGATGTGAATTTCTGGCTGACTGAGGCTTCACCCTTGTATTTTCACATTTTGTCATTCATATCTTTTTTTGGTTAATTCATAAGTACTTTGGCACATTAGCTGACAGCTATACAGCTAATAATTTCTTTCAATTTTACTGTAAAAGCTTGAATAGCCCATAAGGATTCATTTTAATGCTGTAATTATTGTTGTTTGCTATTTGAGTTGTACTTGTGTATTCTTCACAGTTCATGGCATCCTAGTTAGTAATTATAGTGATGTTCCTCCTCATTTTTCTCTCTTTTTGTTGTATGGACTATGTAGCTCGAAATTTAAATGCAGTACCATAACCCTTAGTGTCCCATGATTGGTAACCATGCCTATAAATATTTCCTCCAAAATCCCAGTCTTCATTCCTTAACCAGGTTGGGGTGCACCGCTGAGTGATTTGTTGCCTAAGCGATGGTGTCTTTCTTTTATTTATCCTCTTCTTTCTGGTGTTTTGCTTGGAGTTGATTGTATTCTGTGGTGGGGATTTTCTTTGTGAAGATTGAGGTGTGGTTATTTTTGGGTGAAGATGGAAAAGCAAGAGTGCCCTCTATGAGGAGGATCTCCCAAAAATTGATAGGAAGTGCTGTATGACACTAAAAAGCAGCTCCAATTCAAAGAACACTCTCATCCACCCATGGCAAACCCATACCTGTCACCGGTCGAGATCATTCTTTGAGGTGCTGTGATTGATTTGAAACGGGTCTCTGAGGGTTTTATTTAATATTTGTTAAATTTTTATTTTGTTTTGTTTTATATTTATTTTGGGTTTGGGTCCAGTGCCATGTTGCAGGTAGCTATTTGTGAGCAGTGACTAGTGATGCTTTGATTGCACCAAAAGCAAAAGTGATATTTTTTTGTTTTGCATCATGATAGGAACATGCAGAGCCCATACCTTATGATCTGTGGAGATGAATTATCCGATTACATTTCTCTTTTTACAACCTTATAAATTATTTGTTTTTGTTATTTTTATGTGTGGTGTTTATTACTTCTTAGTTAAGTTGGGGTGTCTATGAAGCCAATGAAGACTAAATTGAATTGGAATTACCGGCTGAACAAATTTACCTTTGATGTGAATTTCTGGCTGACTGAGGCTTCTTGGTATTTTCTCATTATGTTGTTCATATCTTTTTTGGTTAATGTTAAAGTTCTTGCCTAATTTGACCTCTTCTAAACATTTATAGAGCACTATTGATGTCTTTTAACTCCACTATTAAGAGTTCAATTACTATACACTGACAGTCAACCAATGATGTGCTGTTACATTAATTAATGAGTATGACACCTTATTTATTGATTTTAATAAAATATGAGATGTCACACTCATTAATTGATGGGGGAGCACATAATTGGATGACGGTGTAAAACTTTACATTGTAAACTCTTATTTGAAGTGTATTTGAACGTGTGAAGCCTATGTGTTTGCATGGGATACTAAGTTATGTTTTCCTAGCTATAAATTGCTCAGGAAATGTCTTGACAGGGTAATAACGTAAAATGGTGAAGAATCTAGTCTGTTTGTGCCACCTATTTAATGTATTTTGATGTGTTCATAACTGATAGGAGCAGGTTCACCATTTATAATGGAGGTAGGATGAGATGTTGGGTATGCACAAAAATGTGTTAATGTTAATCCAGTTAATTTGACACCTTTGCGATTGATCAAAATGGATATTGTTTTGAGCATGTTGGTCGCAACATGGTAATATTTTAAACATTTATGTATTTCTTTAAAGAAATTATTTGGTAAATTAAAGCGTCAATTAAGTTCTTAAATAAAATTTAGTATAATACATATAAGAGTAAAATGTCATTTCAGTCCCTGAAATTGTTACTCGCTGTCATATTAGTCACTGAATGGGCAGAAATTAACAAAAAGACCCTGGAACTGCAAACCTCCCTTCACGATAGTCCTTCTGTTAAGGGGAGTCAATTGATGCCGTTAGCTGTGCATACGTGTCCTGTTAAAGTCCAAGCTGTCGCTGTCATATTAGTCCCTGAATGGGCAGAAATTAACAAAAAGACCCTGAAACTGCAAACCTCTCTTCACGTTAGTCCTTCTGTTAAGGGGAGTCAATTAACGCCGTTAGCTGTGCATACGTGTCCTGTTAAAGTTCAAGCTGGCAGTCCACGTGTACCACAGTTGGAGGAGGACTAAATTGAACCTTAGGGCATATGATAGGGACCAAATTGAAAGTTGTGTAATTAAAGAGATCTTACCCTCAATGCATCTGCTCTAGGTGTGGAAACCAAAATCACAATGTTAGAAATTGTCACAATCATGGTTGCATCCCTAAACCTAGAGGATGGAAGCCATCTCAGCCTACAACACACAGGAAACTCAAGGAAACCAAAGGAAACCAAAGGAAACCAAACTCCATCAGATTCTGCTGCAAGTGCACAGGGGCCTCAAATTGAAATTGACATTTCCCAATCACAACCAACTCCACAACTTGACCTCTCACAGAATGACAACAACTCTCAGGTACTTTCTAACTCTATTTTGTCAATATTTTGTAATTGAAATTGCTAATTAATGAACTTTTCATTTTGCAGCAACTTGGTCATCCTAGTCTCACACCCACAGCTGGCACAACCAGAACTCAACCTCCAACTATGACCATAGGGGTAATACTGTGACCAATCAACAATGTTTCCAAAACAAAAACTGGTTTTTGAAAATTCAGACTTCTGACAACAATTTCTTTTTTTGCTTATAGGCACCATATAGACCACCTGCATATCCACCACATTCAGCTGCCAGACCACAAGTTGCAACACAACGAACCAATCTTCGTTATAGGCCTCCACCTGTTAGAGGTGTAACAAGGCAACCACTTCCAGCTGCATCACCTACCTCTGCTGCTAATCCATTGGGCACTAACATGACATTCATGCCAACTCCAGGATACAGGGCTCCTCCACCACCAAATCCATGAGAGCTGAAATAGTCATTTTTTTTGTTTAGGCTTCAATGCATTATTGACTGCACAATTTAGGTGCTTGGATTCTCTTTTTGAAATTATGTAATAGCTCATGCTACTGGTTTATGCTACTACAAATTATGTAATAGTTTAGGTGCTTGGATCTTTTTCGAGAAATTGTGTAACTGCAGAATACATACTGTAGAGATTATGGTCTTTATTTCAATTTGTACATGCAACATACAAACTGCTTGAATTTACACATGGCCTATGTCTTTATACATCTATTGATTCAAGTTATGCAAGAAACCTTGACTTTTTTTTTCCTGTTAATTATGCTACTGCAGCAATGCTCATTCATGACAAGTGCAGTTAATTAACACCAAAACCAAATGAAACACAATTTAAACAAAGTCATTTCCATTCATATCATTACAATAAAAACCAAGGACAACAGTACATGGAATGGTTGCATTATACTGCACTACAACCATTTATATATTAAAACAGAAAAAAAAAACACTAACAACATCATGAAAACTACATGGACAATACAAAGAACTTTGAACCCCATCCTTAATCCCTTCACCTCAATTTGCAAAATGTCAATCTTTCTTAAAAGCTTAATTTTCCAAAATTCATCCTCTGTAGCTCTATTTCCATCACTTGCAATCATATCACTTTCTTCATCAACCCACGAAAAGTACCCGCATCTCAGAACATCATCCTGCAAAATTTACGATTTCAGGTAGGACCAATAGGTGGGAGAAATTGTATCTATGTTGGTTTAAAACTTAATAAAAGCAATGAGTAGCATACAATTTACCTTTGCCAGTGCACAAGTGTAGAATGCTCTACCAGGATTTCTCTGTGTCTTGGAGATGCGAAGCACTGCTTTCCTCTCACAGTTGCAGAATCGGACGGGTCTTCCACTGCCTCCACCACTATTAACTCCCCTCAATCTCGTTGTATTGTTAGATTCTTCGTCAAATTGTGATTCAGAGCTTCTTCCCGCCATTTTTGCGCAAGAAACTAGGGTTTAGCCCAAAAAATTGGGGAAGGTAAGAATGGAGGAAATGTTGATTTCACGAAAGATAAATGTTTTCCCTACTTTCAATTCGGTCCCTGTCATTCGCCCTAAGGTTCAATTTAGTCCTTCTCCTCCAACTGTGGTACACGTGGACTGCCAGCTTGGACTTTAACAGGACACGTATGCACAACTAATGGCGTTAATTGACTCCCCTTAACAGAAGGACTAACGTGAAGGGATGTTTGCAGTTTCAGGGTCTTTTTTTTAATTTCTGCCCATTCAGGGACTAATATGACAGCGACTGATAGTTTCAGGGATCGAAAGAAAAACTGGGAGAGTTTGAAAGTCTTTGTCATTTTCATCGACATATATATTAAAATATTGTGTTTAATTAGTATGCACTGACAGTGTAAAATGTAACACCCACCTTTAGGGATAGACATTACGTGGTTTTACGTAAATCTCTAACAACCCTTTAAGGAAAAAAGGGAGAGTTTTTTTAAAGGACCTAATACAAATTAGAACAGAGATATATACAAATCACTTTTGAAAAGGGAAATGAAGTAATTGAAATACTTGTGATAATATTTATTCAATTAAAACACTTTCATTCTACATGTTGATCATTTTGGAAAATAAAATATTTTGAGGTACTTGGAAAATTTAGTTCAACAAATACTCCTAAATCCCAAATTTGTTTATAAGAGACTTTTCTAATTATACAATACAAATTAGAATACCTTTCAATACATAACTCAAGAAATAAGCATAAAGACTCTTGACATAACTATGATCCGGCTTAACTTGATACAAAACTTCTACCTCGGCCCAAGCCACGACCCACTTGAATGAGATAAATCTCTTCTAACAATCCATCTAGCGTGACATCAATTATCAAGAAGCAAACAACAAAACACAAAAAACAAAGGGGTGAGAGAAAGTAATGAATGAGTTAAGGCATACACCTATTCCTATAATAATCAAGACATATATAATCAATCATAAAAATAAGTCACAAGAATTTCATTCCATATCTTAATCATCACAACAGTCAATGCATGTAATGCAAAGACTCTTGGACACAACATTACCAATGTCATGGGAATGCAGACTCAATGATGAATCTCAGGTGCACCTCCATCAATCCAACATATTCATATTAGTATCTTCAACAATACCAGTGCCAACACCTTTAAGATGTTGATACTAATATCTTCAACAATACTAATATCAATATGTTGATCCAAACAATGATTGGGCGAAGCGATCGGGAGTTAGAGTTTTGCCATCGCCAACTCAGGGCGTAACCGGGTACACAACATCCATTACTTGCAAGATTTAGAGGCCAGAACAATCTCCACCGATCCTGATTATGGCCATGGGTTCGTCAGGGTGGACCAGTGTCGCTCAACACTCGCTCGGCTCCAGGGCGCTCACTGGACCATGGCAGCATATTTCCCCACCAAGTCAACCCGCTAGGCAACACTACCGGCCTCCCCTCCGGTCATATCGCGACTGTACCATATTGTAGCTTCCCCATGAATGGTGCCATGATGCATGATCACACAACAACAGGGCCATGCCCAACATCACACTGCGGGATTCTCACGGTACATCAAAGGCACTAAGGCCATCATCACAAAGGCACCAAGGCCAACAATCTCAATCCATTTCTCTCGAGAATCCGATAGAAATTCCCTTATACTTTGGGGCTTTCCACGATGCATAATATTCACCAATATGCATCACAAACACTTAGAATTCAAGATCTTCAATACCATTCCAATAGTGCATATCAATAAGAAACATGTTTCACAAGTACTTAGAGCATGAAGTCTTTAATAAGTTGTTAAGTGTTGACAACAATCAGAATCATGCATCACAAATACTCAATTAAATTTTTCTAAGTTCATGGGCTAACTACTAGCATTCTGTTCCAGGTTATAAACCTTTTTGTCTAACGTTATAAACATTTATGTGCTCTATTATAAACTCTTTCATAATGAGTTATAAACTCTTCTGTTTCGGATTGTAAATTTCTATTTTTATGTGCCACAACATTTATGACATAACTCTCTTCCTTTGGGTCACAAACCTTTCTTCATCTGTTATAAGCATTTCAACTTCATATTATGAACTATCTTCTTCACAAAACATCTTAAGTTCTAGTTTATGATCCTTTTTCCTCTTGTTATAAACATTTCAACTTAGTCTATTATAAGTATTAAGTTTTCCATCATAATTATTTCAACCTTAGCTTATAGCTCTCTTAACTCTCATGTTATAGCTCCCTTAGTCTTATGTCATAAATTGTTTCCTTTCTGTTATGAACTTCTTAGTTCTTATGTCTTAAACATTTATCCTACTGTCCATGGTTTTCTCGTTTATGTTACAAACTCTTTGACCTCTAGTTATGAAATTTTCAATTTCTTGTTATGATCCTATAAATCTCAGGTTATAAACTTTATGATTTTCTGTCATAACATCCTTAAATCCCATGTTATAAAATCTTTAAATATGGTGTTATGACTCTTTTAGCTTTGTTTCAAAATCCTTTATTTCTTCTAGCATAAGCTTGTTAGTATTGATATTATGTTACAGACTTTTAAAATTTACTGTCATAAATTCTACACACCAAGTTACAAACTGTTTTAGCCTGCAGTTGTAAACTGTCTATGTACTCGTTACAAACTGTTTGTCCTACAGTTATAAACCTACCCTGTTACTGTCATGAATTTCTCACCTCATCATGTCCACTCGATTTTTAGGATGTTCAAACCTTATGAGATTCCTCTCTCCCTCACTAACACTCTTCCTCATGTTTCTAACTTTTAAAGTCTCTTATGACATCTTATGACCTATTTATCCCATTTTTCAAGTTTGAAAGTCATAATTTTGAGTCTTCAAGTCTACTTTTTGTATTTCAGTAGAACTTTCATTACTATCAAATTTGAACCCATCAACAACAAATTTGGAATGTCTCCATTCTCATTCCATCATGTACAGAAATTCAGCAACATACATTTCCATAAAAAGAATGATCAATCCATCAATCATTCGCCACATTTCTCATCCCATCAAAATTCATATCCTTATCAAACATCAATAAAACTTAATACAAGCACAAAACAGATTTTGTTCAACCAATTCTAAAGAGAATGAGGCCATTATGGTCTCTTCTCAAATTCACGGGTAACACTTGGTTTCACCCACATAAAGAGGCAAGGGTTTTCCTCAAAACCCTAACCCTCCATTACTTTCCACTAAGATTTTTCAAGCTTTCCCTCCCCCCTTACCTAGTGGTAGATTTGGCCTTCATGAGTTCTTTAGGTAGCCCATAAAATTTCGCCAAGAATCTCCCCTAAAGTGACAAAGAACAAGTCTCCCAAACACTACAAAATTAAACCATGAAAAACATACAAATTGGTTAGATTTTCCCACCCTCAAGGAAGAAGAAAGAAAAAGAGGAATCCATGGTGTGAGGAGTGGTACCTCACGGCTGAACCAAAAGAGAAAGAGGAGAATGTGGAATCATCTTGAAAAGGTTGAAGCTTAGGGTAAATTTTGGGTGCTCAAGAGAGTGATATTTCTCTTGAGTGAGTTTCTATGTGTGAGTGTGGGAGAGAGTTCACATGTGAAGCAAAGGGAATGAAATGGAAGGAGCAGGAAGCCATTTATAGAGAGGAGGTGGGTGGTTGGTGGAGCAAAGAGAGGTGGAGGATGAGAGATGTGGTTTAATGGTGATCACATGAAGTAATTGGCTTATAATAAGACATACCACCCTTCTAAATGTGGTTAAATCATTTCCACCAATTCAAGGTTAGATTAGAAAAAGGATTGTGCACTGACAGTGTAAAAAGTTTTACACAAACGGTTAATCACAACCCTTGATTTATGGTAAGTTTGTTGACTTTACTAATTAATATTTTAAAAGTCATATAAATTAAGAATCATGATTAAACGTCAGTGTAAAACTCTTTTACACTGTCAGTGCGTACTAATTAAACTCTAGGTTAATTGGTAAATTCTAACAAAAATTTGGGCTTTCTCTCTACTTTAACTAATTAGGGCCGAGTTTTACTAGGTGGTAGTGAGGGACCATTTTGCAAATTCACAAAGTTTAAGGGTATTCTTGTAAAATTACCAAAAATTTCAGAAAAAATATTTTTATCTTCTAAATCCATTTTTATGTTCAAAACATATTTTTATTAATTTTTATATTTTTATTTTAATTAATAAAAATTAATTCTGTTTGGTGCTTATAGTTAGTGGTAATTTTGGTAATTATACCAAAATGACTTCATAAAATTCTGGAAAAAATCTCAAAATTCTTAAAACTTATTCTAAGACTACTTACATAATTATTTTTATCATATTTTAAACCAAATATTTACTCATTATTTTAAATGGTGTTAGCGTCTTCCCGATTTCCCGTTACGGGGAAAAACGGATGTTACATAAAAGAGTTTTACACTGACGTTTAATCATGATTCTTCATTTATATGACTTTTAAAATATTAACTACTAAAGTCAACAAACTTCATTATAATTTTTACCCATTACTGATGAATATCATATATTTTCTGTATAATACTGAAATAATCATTTAAAGACAAAGTCTGAAATTTATATATTTTAGAAAAGAGAACGATGTACAGAGTGTTTTATTAATTTGGAGTTTAAGACATATAGTCTGTAATGTATTGATTGAGCAATGATATTCAACTTCAATCAAAAAGTCTGAAATTTATATTTTAGAAAAGAGAACGATGTACAAAGTGTTTTATTAATTTGGAGGTAAAGACATATAAACACCGTGAGTAGTTTGTAATGTATTGAGTAGTCTGTAATGTATTGAGAATGATGTACATAGTTTGTAATGTATTGAGTAGTCTGTAATGTATTGATTGAGCAATGATATTCAACTTCAATCAATAATTCTTTGTTTTGAGAAAACTCTTTAGAAGAGCGAACAATACAGATTTTCGAAATAATTTTTTAAAGAGAAGAAATAAAAAAAACTTTTAGATAGAATATATAAAAAAAATCTTTTTGAAAAGAAAGACAAAGAAGTTAAACAGAGAAAAGAAAGAAGATAGAGAGTTTTGTAAAAGCAAGTATCTGAGAAACTATTAAGGTTTGATTATCTTAGGTTTTCACTTATTAAAGAATTAAAGGTTTGTTATCAGTTTTTTAAGGGTTTTACTAAAAGACAATTTTCACAGATATTAAAGTTTTAAGATGAAGTGATGTTACCGAAGATCTGTTTATTGTTCTCTGGATGAAGAGGTGCTTCTCTGACATTGCTCCTTTCTTTGAAGACCTTTTCCTCATCTAAAGTGGACTGATGTCTGCACGTTCCACTTTTATCTTTTGTCTTTTGCGCTTCCGAGAATCTTTGAACAATCATCTTAACCTTTCCTCAAGAAATTGAGATAGACTTTAATGGCTTAAATATCAGTCACCTTAGCATTCTTGACCCACAATTTCAGCAAGTCCATAGAGAACTTTCTGAACAGGTTAGAGAATAGGGATGTCACTAAATCATGATTATCTTCTCAAGATTTGAGTTAGGTTTGGTGCATATAATGTTAACTATCTTTATCATTGATGACCCACAACTCCAGTGAGTTCATTTCGAACTTTTCTGAACAGGTTCAGACAATGGAGATGTTATCACTTTAGCAACCATTTCAGACGATGTTGTCTTCACCTTTTCTTCTATTGGTTTTCTTGAGATTGTCTTTAAAAACCTGTTTTTCTGAAACATACACAAACTAAAAATACCTTTCAGTAGCATATGATATTAAGTTAATTATTAAACTAAATGTCTTAGATTACAGATTACATTAAAAAAATATCTTAGAAAATAAATTTTAATTATTTTATTATCTTATTAAGTTAACTAATTTTATCTTTTAGTTGAGCCAATTAAGGAAGTGTGTTGAGTTAAGGATTCATACAAGGTTACAGAAATGTTCAGTACATGCAATCACAAGATTTAATAGCTTATGAAAGAAATTTATATTAACACAAGAGCAAAACAATTGTTGATCATAACAATAAAGAGAGTAATAACAAGACACAGGAGAATCATTGATCATCAGTATTCCTCTTCTCAGCCATGAGCTCTTGTAGCTTCTTCTCAATCTTTTTCAGCTTCTTAGCAAGCCGCTTTACCCTGTTATTCATCTTCTTTAGATGATATGCACTCAACACCATCCTTTTTCTTCTTCAAGACTTCAAGTGTGTATCTTTAGTTCCTTCTTCAATGCGAGGAGCAAAAAGAGAAGGAATGACCACTTGATTCTCAAGGACTTCTTCTCTTTCAACAAGAGTTTGTTCTAACTCAGCATGTGCACCTGGAGTGAAAAAGTCAGGAGACGGTTGATCAAAGAGACTTTCCATAGGAAATCCCTTGTGCAATAGAATTTTCATAATTAAGGTGTTATGAGGATAGAGATTCTCATTGCCCATCTCATTTCTGAACATCATCTGAAACATCAGCACCCAAGGGAGACTGATTCTCTTGTTCGTTAGTAAGTTTCCCAGCACGAATCTTTCAAGCTGATTTATTTCTAA
Source organism: Sesbania bispinosa (assembly GCA_026901365.1). Taxonomy (NCBI): domain Eukaryota; kingdom Viridiplantae; phylum Streptophyta; class Magnoliopsida; order Fabales; family Fabaceae; genus Sesbania; species Sesbania bispinosa. The sequence continues at coordinate 1,156,161 of QLOH01000170.1, forward strand.
TTTGTTGCGTCCTTTGGGAAGGATGCAACAGTTTAGCACAACAAGAAGTGCTCTGGGAATCTTCAGAAGTTTAGAGTGTCTATAAGGTGCCAGACGTCTTTCTCCAAAGAGGGCATTATCAAAGGCAAATGTCTTCTCTCGAATGGATTTCCACTTTTGAAAGTATTGTTCTCCTCGAGCAGGCACTCCAATCACTTCAGCAATTAAGGCATAGTCCACACAGATTGGTCTTCCCATCACTTCCGTTTTAATCCCAGACCAGTCTTCATTAGATATAACCTTGGAGTTGTTACAGAACTCCAAAACGCTTTCCTCATGCCATGGTGAGGAAATGTTGTTGAAGTATGGAGTCCATCCAACAGCGTTGAAGTATTCGGATATCTTGTAGTCTGCCTCATCAAAATCTGAAAGATTAACCGCTTTGCAAGGTATAATCCTTTCAACAAACACAGAAGGGTTTGAGTTGCTTGATGATGCGGACATGTTTGCCATTGATTTCTATGTATCAAATGATCTTTCTGAGATGAAGATACTTGAGGAGATTTGACCTTTTAGAGAAAGGATTGAATAAAGTGTAATTTCCATGTTGATCATCCAATCCTTTTACATAGGGAGCCAGGGATGCTTCAGGCATTGATGAGAGACGGTTATGAGCACTGAACCGGTGTGGGGAGTAGTGCATCGTGCCAATAATGAGAGAAACCGGTTGATGATACAATGATTCACATTGCGCCGTTTCACATTTATCAAAACAACACATATGACTCTTCATTATCTCAAGTGCAAAATACTGTTCTACTAAACATGCACGACCATTCAACTGATTTAATTTAATAAAGAAAACATGCAACAAGTATATACATAAAACAGATTAAAACACATAGCATGCGATAGTTTATTTTCACATAATTAAAATTAATACACATTCAAGAATTAATGAGTTCAAACAACCAGATCATGAAGCACATTTTTATACTATAAACAATTTCAACAAATCAAGCAACAGATAGGTAACTATACTTAAATTTAGATTTAAATTTAGACAGGAAAGGTGTTACCCGTTTGTGATCTAGAAATAGATACACTTTCCTTTTCCAGTTACGTCTTGTGCTTTAGTTCTATGAATAATGAGTTTTGGAAAATGATTTTCCTATTCTCATTATCATTCTTCAGAGTTGCTTCAGCTTGGTGAGATTTCCATCTTCTGAGGATCTACTCCTTCTGCATTTGTTAGATGCTCAACCCGAAGGTGAGCTCTGATACCAATTGTCAGAACCACAGGAAACACTAGAAGGGGGGTTGAATAGTGTTTTAAACTTTCATAAATAATTTTGGAAATCTTTGATAAAACAATCGTATGAAATGATCACAGTACAAAATAAATCTTAAGATCAGAGTTAGTTTCAAAACATGCGGAAGATAAGAGAGATAAAGATAGAAAATCTTTCTCTTAAACTTAAGATTGTTTTGATCAAAAGGCTTCTCAAAATATCTTCTGAAGATTGTTACACAAAGTATCTTAAGCACAGTTTCTAAAGTACTTCAGCAGACTGAAGACTGTCTGAAGTCTAATTCTGATTTCTGAACTAAGTTCATTTCAGACTCACTTCAGACACTTACTTTAGAAGTTCTTCAAGGTACATTCTTTGTAATATCTCAAACGATATGAGAGAGACTTGAGGTTTAATTATCTTTGAAGAACTTGTTTGATTGAAATTGTTTTGTTATGGTGAATCTGAAAATACTTTTCAATCCCCAAAGTAAATGCAAAACTGAAAGCAAAAGAGATTAAGGGAAGGAAAACTGAGACACAACATTTATCCTGGTTCACCCACATCACCGTGAGTTACATCCAGTCCCAGTAGCAAACCACCACTGGATTTTCACTATCTGAAACCACAGATACAAGTATTCTTCACAGCCTCTTCAGGCCAACCAAGTATTCCTCACGGCCTCTCCAGACCGACCAAGTATTCTTCACGGCCTCTCCAGACCAACCGAGTATTCTTAGGCACACATGGTCTATTGAGTATTCTTCACAACCTCTCCAGACCAACCGAGTATTCTTCACAGCCTCTCTAGACCCACCGAGTATTTCTTTGTTTTCAACTACCTCTCCAGGCAACCTATGCAGTAGTCTTTTCTACCGAGCCTCTCCAAGCGCTAGACCAAGTGTACTTTCTTTCACCAAGCCTCTCCAGGCTCTCAGACACTTATTCAACTGTAGAGTATTACTACTCAACCTAAGTTAGATGTTCCCTAGAACCTCTCAACTCAGATTCTTCTTGTACATAGAGATTACTGAGTACATACTCAGGATACAGTCATTACAAACTAAATACAAGGATAGACAGTGATACAAGTGTTTGAATTTAAATACAATCCCTGTCTTTTCTATGAGGAATACATCCTCTGAGAGTAGGCTAACTAAGATATGAAATTAAGCTCCAGCCTTATCCTCTAACCATTGGTTTCCATGGGTTGCATTCTCACCCGTATCATTGGAATACCAAGGTATCTTCTAACCTTCAAACCGTACCTAGTTTGATAGTCATTTGCTCAGCATGGTTGTCTTCAGACCAACAACCAACTTAATTGGTCAAACAGATCAACTGAACAACATGACCAACTGACCAACTAGTCAGTAGCCTGATTGATTCGAGAACCAACTCTCTGATCAAACTTTGTTGACATATTGATGATCCACTTTAGCTCAAGTCAACTCTTGTTAACCATTTGGCACTCAGCCTAGTTAACTCCATTTGGTTGGGTAGTTAATCTAACTCCCACAATTGATTGGGCAATCATGCCAACTTGGTTGTGTTAACAACAACAACTGGTTGGACCGACCAACTTGATTGATCCTGTCGATCAACTTACTTACTAACCAACAGGTTAGCAGTAACTTGATTGATCCTTTTGATCAACATCTTCAAATTCTTTCTTAAGGCTATTTATATGTTCTTCTTGAATATAGCCGTTGAAGATGTTTCATAATACCGTTGAGCTGATGATGATGTGGCTCATATAGCCGTTGTGTAATAACTTCTCAAACCGTTGCTTCTCCTTAAGCGAATAGGTGTACAGACGATCCCGTTCTGACACTTGTTATGTGCTTCTTTGTGAGAGATGTTTCATGATATTATTCTGCATATTCTATCTTTTGAATTTCTTCTGTTTTTGCTTTCTCCTTCACCTTTCTTCTGCTTTCTTTTGGATTGTATAAATGAGGAAATATCCGTTGAAATACTACCGTTTAGAGATAGCATTGAATCCTCTTTAATCCGTTGTGAGACACGCTTCTGAGGGCTCTGACATGTCTGACATAGTACAACGTAGGTGCTGCTATAAAGCTGCCACCGTTGTTGCTGCGAATGCTGCGTTGCAGGGATTTCCTCAGTGGTGTATGAAATTCAAAAGCACCAGGAAAGGTCTCTGTGTTCATTTCCATAAATATGCTTGAGAAGGAAACATGTAGCAGAGAAAGACTTTTCTCAGCAATCTTCAGAGAGCAAAAGTCTTCATAGTCTTCAGCAAGTAGTGCCACGTCGAATTTCAGAAGGCCTCAATACTTCAGACGGATTGAGACTTCAGACAGATTGAAACTTCAGACGGCTTCACCACTTCAGACGGGTTGATGCTTCAGACAGCTTCAATACTTCAGACGGGTTGCGGCCTTCAGACAACTTCAATCCTTCAGACTGGTTGAAACTTCAGAAGGCTTCTTCCTTATGATAAGAGGATTGTAGCTTCATTCTTCTTTGTATCTTGTTCTTCTTCTTCTTCTTCTTCTTCTTCTTGTATCTTCTTCTTCTGAGATAAAGATGTTGAATTGTATGTACTTTATTCAACCATCTTTCTTGCTTGCTTTTGTTCAGTCTCCTAATACATTCTGGACAGCAGCAGGTGTAGATGCAGTAGGTCTGCGCACACAAGTCCTTTTGTTGCAGGTGCAGCAGGCGTTGCAGAAAGTCTTTGCAGTATTTCCTTATTTGTGCAAGACTTTGATCGAGGTAGAAAAGCATGTCTAGCTTTATCTACTGAGATGAGTGTACTCCATTTGATAGAGTGTGCTTTACGCTTTGCAACGTCTCCAAGAGATCATTTCTTGATTCTACACGTTTAATCTTCAGATACATAGACTGCTTCATATTGTCTTCATTTCTTCAGATGATAGCTGGACTTCAGATAGGTGCATCTTTGAGTCTTCACTTCTTCGAGTCTTTAATTCTTCAAGTCTTCAAATAATCTTCGATTCTTCATATAGTCTTCAATTCTTCAACTTGGTTGTGGATTACTCTTCTTTGGATTCTGCATTTTGTTCTTCTGATCCTGATCTTCTGAATGCGATTCTGATTATCTTCTTCTTCAAATAATTATTCTGACCTGAAACACAATCACCAAACAAATACCTTTCTCAGTAGAACCTGTTTACGTAATCTTATTAAGTTCTTATACAAACTTATTTATCCTTAATATAATCTTATTTGTTAATCATTAAAACTTAAGGATGTTAAGTCTTATAGTCATGATTAAATACTTAAACTGATTTATAGACTTCACAATCTCCCCCTTTTTAATGATGACAAATAAATTATATTTTACTGACAAAATGTGTATACAAAGAAACAAGAGATACCAATTGTTAATAAGCAAGAGAAACAGGAGATAATAAACAAAATATTTAATTGTATTACTCCCCCTATCTATATTACTCCCCCTGAGACAAGCATTTGATTCTTTTTAGTTATCTTCTGAAACAATTAAGTCTTTGATTAATCAATTCCAATTGTTAAATCTTTATTAACCAACTGTTACAAGAATATTTTAGATAAACGATTGTTAAATTTTTACTTGTTAAGATTTCAGATACCTATTGTTATTAGACCATTAAAATCTTTTCTATGCCAATTGTTGGTTAAGTCTTTTAGATATCTTTTCTATACCAATTGTTAAATATTCAAGATTTCAGATACCTATTGTTATTAGAGCATTAAAATTTTTTTTATGCCAATTGTTAAATTATTATTATTAATATTTTAGATACCGATTGTTAAATCTTTATTATCCAACTGTTAAATCTTTACTGTTAATATTTTAGATACCTATTGTTAAGACTTATTGTTATTCTTACTTATTTTATATTTTCCTATATATTTCCCCTTTAGTTACCTTCTTTTTAGCATTTTGTTAGTTTATATTTCTCCCCCTTTTGTCATTGATTAAAAAGGTTTGGTGATTACTCCCCCTTTTTGTTAATTAACTTTCCTCTGTATCTTGCATTAAACAGAATAATATTTCAACTACTTGTTTTATAGACTGTTATAAGCCGAAAATGTACTATCCAAAAAGAAGATTTTATTAGATTAAATTTGTTACAATTGCTCAGATACAGGTTTGAAGAGAAACAAAACACAAAAGAAAAAGAAATCCTAAAGCCTAAACCCTAAAGCTTAAAGCAGAAAAAATCTTTGAAAAAGAAAGAAAAAAGAAAGGGAAAATTACATTAAACAGAAATTCAAAAGAAGTTTTGAAAGAGGGAGGGATTTCTTAAAACTGTTCCTCTGGCTATTTTCAAGTCCCAACAGCTTCCTCTGTAGCCCTTGCCAATCTTCTTTAGCTCCAAACTTCTTTTAACACTAGGAACAGAAGAAGTGCATCGCACCATATATCGAACACCACCCTTGATATTGGGTGTTCTGGTGTTCACCAGTGTCTATTTAATAGACTGGTGATGCAGCATGATCTCCATGTCTGGAACGTTGTAGGGAAAGTTCTGAAGGGGAGCTTCGACCCTTCTTCTCATTCCATACATCATCCAAAGGAGATCAATCTTCTTCAGGGCTTCATTGACACCAATGAGAGTTTGTTCCTGTGCCGCTTCTTTCATTCTTTATTGTTCTTCTTGTTCTATGGTTTTCTTACTTAGTTCTCAAGACTCACCTTGTGATAAGTGAGGTTGCCTTAAGAGCTGATAAGAGTGCATAGAACCTTGAGTAATAAAGAGAAGCAGGAGGTTTGAGTCTTTTCGCTGGGAACAAGCTAAGATTGCTTTTATAGGCTATTTTCATTGGAAGTGATGTGATGTCCATTGTGGACGGAACATGTGAAGTCCTGGCTGTCATAGGAGGCATTTATAAAAGCTTATTTGAGAAAACTCTTTAGAAGAGCGAACAATACAGATTTTCGAAATAATTTTTTGAAGAGAAGAAATAAAAAAACTTTTAGATAGAATATATAAAAAAATATTTTTGAAAAGAAAGACAAAGAAGTTAAACAGAGAAAAGAAAGAAGATAGAGAGTTTTGTAAAAGCAAGTATCTGAGAAACTATTAAGGTTTGATTATCTTAGGTTTTCACTTATTAAAGAATTAAAGGTTTGTTATCAGTTTTTTAAGGGTTTTACTAAAAGACAATTTTCACAGATATTAAAGTTTTAAGATGAAGTGATGTTACCGAAGATCTGTTTATTGTTCTCTGGATGAAGAGGTGCTTCTCTGACATTGCTCCTTTCTTTGAAGACTTTTTCCTCATCTAAAGTGGACTGATGTCTGCACGTTCCACTTTTATCTTTTGTCTTTTGCGCTTCCGAGAATCTTTGAACAATCATCTTAACCTTTCCTCAAGAAATTGAGATAGACTTTAATGGCTTAAATATCAGTCACCTTAGCATTCTTGACCAACAATTTCAGCAAGTCCATAGAGAACTTTTTGAACAGGTTCAGAGAATAGGGATGTTACTAAATCATGATTATCTTCTCAAGATTTGAGTTAGGTTTGGTGCATATAATGTTAACTATCTTTATCATTGATGACCCACAATTCCAGTGAGTTCATTTCGAACTTTTCTGAACAGGTTCAGACGATGGAGATGTTATCACTTTAGCAACCATTTCAGACGATGTTGTCTTCACCTTTTCTTCTATTGGTTTTCTTGAGATTGTCTTTAAAAACCTGTTTTTCTGAAACATACACAAACTAAAAATACCTTTCAGTAGCATCTGATATTAAGTTAATTATTAAACCAAATGTCTTAGATTACAGATTACATTAAAAAAATGTCTTAGAAAATAAATTTTAATTATTTTATTATCTTATTAAGTTAATTAATTTTATCTTTTAGTTGAGCCAATTAAGGAAGTGTGTTGAGTTAAGGATTCATACAAGGTTACTGAAATGTTCAGTACAAGCAATCACAAGATTTAATAGCTTATGAAAGAAATTTATATTAACACAAGAGCAAAACAATTGTTGATCATAACAATAAAGAGAGTAATAACAAGACACAGGAGAATCATTGATCATCAGTTTTCCTCTTCTCAGCCATGAGCTCTTGTAGCTTCTTCTCAATCTTTTTCAGCTTCTTAGCAAGCCGCTTTACCTTGTTATTCACCTTCTTTAGATGATATGCACTCAACACCATCCTTTTTCTTCTTCAAGACTTCAAGTGTGTATCTTTAGTTCCTTCTTCAATTCGAGGAGCAAAAAGAGAAGGAATGACCACTTGATTCTCAAGGGCTTCTTCTCTTTCAACAAGACTTTGTTCTAACTCAGCATGTGCACATGGAGTGAAAAAGTCAGGAGACGGTTGATCAAAGAGACTTTCCATAGGAAATCCCTTGTGCAATAGAATTTTCATAATTAAGGTGTTATGAGGATAGAGATTCTCATTGCCTATCTCATTTCTGAACATCATCTGAAACATCAGCACCCAAGGGAGACTGATTCTCTTCTTCGTTAGTAAGTTTCTCAGCACGAATCTTTCCAGCTGATTTATTTCTAATTTGTTGCGTCCTTTGGGAAGGATGCAGCAATTTAGCACAACAAGAAGTGCTCTGGGAATCTTCAGAAGTTTAGAGTGTCTATAAGGTGTTAGACGTCTTTCTCCAAAGAGGGCATTATCAAAGGCAAATGTCTTCTATCGAATGGATTCCCACTTTTGAAAGTATTGTTCTCCTCGAGCAGGCACTCCAATCACTTCAGCAATTAAGGCATAGTCCACACAGATTGGTCTTCCCATCACTTCCGTTTTAATCCCAGACCAGTCTTCATTAGATATAACCTTGGAGTTGTTCCAGAACTCCAAAACGCTTTCCTCATGCCATGGTGAGGAAATGTTGTTGAAGTATGGAGTCCATCCAACAGCGTTGAAGTATTCAGATATCTTGTAGTCTGCCTCATCAAAATCTGAAAGATTAACCGCTTTGCAAGGTATAATCCTTTCATCAAACACAGAAGGGTTTGAGTTGCTTGATGATGCGGACATGTTTTCCATTGATTTCTATGTATCAAATGATCTTTCTGAGATGAAGATACTTGAGGAGATTTGACCTTTTAGAGAAAGGATTGAATAAAGTGTAAATTCCATGTTGATCATCCAATCCTTTTAAATAGGGAGCCAGGCATGCTTCAGGCATTGATGAGAGACGGTTATGAGCACTGAACCGGTGTGGGGAGTAGTGCATCGTGCCAATAATGAGAGAAACCGGTTGATGATACAATGATTCACATTGCGCCGTTACGCATTTATCAAAACAACACATATGACTCTTCATTATCTCAAGTGCAAAATACTGTTCTACTAAACATGCACGACCATTCAACTGATTTAATTTAATAAAGAAAACATGCAACAAGTGTATACATAAAACAGATTAAAACACATAGCATGCGATAGTTTATTTTCACATAATTAAAATGAATACACATTCAAGAGTTAATGAGTTCAAACAACCAGATCATGAAGCACATTTTTATACTATAAACAATTTCAATAAATCAAGCAACAGATAGGTAACTATACTTAAATTTAGATTTAAATTTAGACAGGAAAGGTGTTACCCGTTTGTGATCTAGAAATAGATACACTTTCCTTTTCCAGTTACGTCCTGTGCTTTAGTTCTATGAATAATGAGTTTTGGAAAATGATTTTCCTATTCTCATTATCATTCTTCAGAGTTGCTTCAGCTTGGTGAGATTTCCATCTTCTGAGGATCTACTCCTTCTACATTTGTTAGATGCTCAACCCGAAGGTGAGCTCCGATACCAATTGTCAGAACCACAGGAAACACTAAAAGGGGGGTTGAATAGTGTTTTAAACTTTCATAAATAATTTTGGAAATCTTTGATAAAACAATCATATGAAATGATCACAGTACAAAACAAATCTTAAGATCAAAGTTAGTTTCAAAACATGCGGAAGATAAGAGAGATAAAGATAGAAAATCTTTCTCTTAAACTTAAGATTGTTTTGATCGAAAGGCTTCTCAAAATATCTTCTGAAGATTGTTACACAGAGTATCTTAAGCACAGTTTCTAAAGTACTTCAGCAGACTGAAGACTGTCTGAAGTCTAATTCTGATTTCTGAACTAAGTTCATTTAAGACTCACTTCAGACACTTACTTTAGAAGTTCTTCAAGGTACATTCTCTGTAATATCTCAAACGATATGAGAGAGACTTGAGGTTTAATTATCTTTGAAGAACTTGTTTGATTGAAATTGTTTTGTTATGGTGAATCTGAAAGTACTTTTCAATCCCCAAAGTAAATGCAAAACTGAAAGTAAAAGATATTAAGGGAAGGAAAACTGAGACACAACATTTATCCTGGTTCACCCACATCACCGTGAGTTACATCCAGTCCCAGTGGCAAACCACCACTGGATTTTCACTATTTGAAACCACAGATACAAGTATTCTTCACAGCCTATTCAGGCCAACCGAGTATTCCTCACGGCCTCTCCAGACCGACCAAGTATTCTTCACGGCCTCTCGAGACCAACCGAGTATTCTTAGGCACACATGGTCTATCGAGTATTCTTCACAGCCTCTCCAGACCAACTGAGTATTTCTTTGTTTTCAACTATCATGAGGGAAAGAGGAGAGATCGAAGAATAAGGATTAGGATAATCCGGCTCACAAGGAAGAAACACTTGCATATCTAAGTGCCTTACATATACATAACTATCCATTTAAGATTTTTAAATAGTTAACACTCAAATACAACTTCTATATTCTTTCTCAAACTTAAAACTCAATTAAATTCCAAACAATAAGCATGCTGTAAACTACTGCATACAAGTAGGAAGTAAAGCTTATCATGCCAAAGTCACACAAAACAACATGAAGCAATCACTTACACACCAGTTCACCAATCCAAACAAAATCATGAAAAGGATAATCTTAATTTAAACACATGGAGCTCTACTCAAGACATCAACAAAAAGTCAAAACCTAATAGTCGACATGACTCTATCTCTTTAATTACTCACGTTCATCATACAGATGACCAAGACATCCCTTCTCACCTCCACAACTACTCGAGCCGAGATTATCAGCATTCACAACTGCAAGTTGTCACACTCCCTCCTAACCTCAACAGGTCATTGAGGTGGCCAGTCCCACAGTCCTGTACCAGAGTAGTTAGAAGCACATCAGCCTTGCCAGACTTCAAAACACCTAAAGCGGATCAAACTAGACTCGATACGACCATCAGACCCAAACTTCACAGTCCGATTGGACCGAACTGCTCTAATACTACTAAATTTAATACTCTCATCCCATGACGGGTATTACTCGACTAACTCGATTGCGGTATGTTAATTTATCTCTTAATAGAATGAGGAAAGTTGGTGATTGTTTTTTTTTGTAAAGCATATTAATAAATTATATTTGGGATAAAACAAGAAGAAGTACATTGGTACTAAATATATCATTCCATTACTAATCAAAATTACAATGGAAATAACGTACATCTAGGTTCAAATTTTAGCATGCTACACTACAGAAGAGGTGAATCCTCTATTTGAATACACTCTATCTATATAGAATATTACTGTTCATGTACACCCTTAAACACTACCATTTGACTTAGACAAGATCCGGTTCGACCTGAACACAACGCCTATCTTCAGAACAACGTGCATCCTTCCAGAGTCCATGCCCGTTTAGGTGCCAAAATAATAACGGACAACAAAAGAAAGACAAGGGGGTGAGAACACTTTACATGAACTCACTTAACCCAGGATATGATAACTAAAGTAGACAGACACGGGAATTCACACAACAATAAATCCAATCATTCACATAGAAGGTCAGAACGTCATAAAATGATGTGATATGCTCATGCAATGCAAATAACCACGTCAATCACATAGGATCTCAAGCAACTGCTATGTACCATGCAATGCATGAGGGCCCAGGGAAAATCACCACCATAGTGCACACAGTAACTGCCCGACCATACATGTACAACGTATCAGGAGTTAGAGTTTGTAATAGCGCCGATACAAAGAGCATTGCTCATATATTTTGGCCAAATCATTTTATCCGTCTTCCAGACAATCTCAACTGACCCCGAAAATTATGAGAGCGACTAGAATAGCTAAGTTGGGTTCCACGATCTCGACAGTAGGGAGATAACCTATGTCCTCTGAGATCTTTCAGGAGCTAGGCTATCCTCAGGGTTGGCGTCCCTTTTGACGACCCACTGGCGTTCTTTGCAAAACCCAGTGCACCCTTCCTAGCCGATTTCACACTGTATCAAGTGTCACTGCCATATAGGTCGTAAAGTTTTCAACCTTGAACATCATCAATGCTTTATGATGCATGTCACATAAACAATGCTTCTCAGCATACACATCCTTACAGGCAAAGCCCAATGAATCATTCTACGTCACCACTCCCCGTGATACGGCCCGATTCAATGTCTTTCCTTCACAAGGAAATCCAAAAATTTCTTTCTTAGCATACACAGTCCTTATAGGCAAAGCACATTGAATCATTCTACGTCACCACTTCTCGTGGTACAAACCGATTCAATGTATTTCCTTCACAAGGAAAACCAGACCCCATCTTGGGTTTAAACCGCACACTCTCACTAAGCTTCCCAAGTCTTATGCAGAAAGAGTATGTTGGATATAAGCTTTTAAGGGGGTTTATACTAATGTTTTTCTTTAACTTAATGATCACTTTCACTTAAGTCCTATAGCTTAATAAGACTTATGGTTGTGTATTATGAATATTGTTTCCTATCTTAATTCATCTTGTATGTATAATTAGGATTAAGTTCAACCCCTAATCATGATAATTTTTTCCTTAACTAGACTATAATTAAGCCTAATCCTTCTTAATTAAGTCCTAATCTTTACTTAAGATCCTAATTATTCCTTAATCTCTTCCTTAATCTTGGATTAAGCTTTTAATTATACTTGATTAATGTTAATCACAATTAACTAGTTCTTGATTACTATTAAGCCTTAATTACTTAATTAACTCCTCATTAGTGACTAATGATTTAAGATTAAGGTTAATCTTCATTAGGGTTAATTAACTTTAATCTTAATTAATTTCTTTCACTTAATTAACTTAAGAGGGTTGGGTTAATTAACTTGGGCACGTTGGATTAATAAGCCCACTAATTAAATTCTATGTTTTGATCTTAAAAAGATGGATTTGAGTTGAAGCTCAACTCTAACCTAAGCCCAAGTCCACTCAATAATTTTGGTTGACTTTATGATAAGTCTTTTGACTTTTTTTATGGCATTGAGCCTAAACTAAAGGCCCAATGGTTAGGTAACCCATAGGGGTCCAACTTTTCACATTTCCATCAACTATTATGATTTTTAAGGGGACTTTTAAAGGGGTTTATTTTTGTACCCGAATATGATTTATGTAATTACCCAAAGTTTTGCTTCCTTTGAATTTATTTATCACTTTAAGTGGTTACCATTTGAACTTATTGGGCCACTAGGGCCCATAAACACCTTAACATTTTTCTCATCACCATTTCAAGATCAAACCAAGACTTTCATGAGTTTCTCATGAATGTGTTCAAGAACATCAAGAACACAAGATGAACACTATGAATGTTCATAAAGAATCATCAATTCCAACAATCTCCAAAACTCACCAAATTCAAGCATAATCATCCACAAGCACATTAACAAGCAATTTTACCAATAATACCCTAAATATACAGCTACTGCGCGAACCAAATATCTCCCTACCCAGACTTCTTATCAACGATCCAACCGTTCAAAATAAAGAACCAGATGTCCCAAACCCGCTGTCCAAATTTCAGCCCAATCCAACGGTGAAAGAATCTGCAGTCGCTATTTTACAGTCGCAGCTCTATGTAAAAACAGGAAAATTTTCTTTTCAACCAATTTCATAACTTGCATGCATCCAAAATCACCAAACAAGCACATTTCAAGCATCATAAAACTTTCTAAAACACATACGAATCACATGCAAACAACCGAACCATTTCCTCAAGGAAATAGGTTTCAAAAATTCATTTTTACAAAAGAAAAAGGGATAGAGACAAGGATCAAGGGTAATCCTTAACTCTAGTCACCAATCCTACTAGAGTTCAAGGTTCTCCCCCCTTTACCTAAGAAAATTTTCCAAGAGATAGGTGCAGCCACAACTTCAAACAGCCCCTCCTTTGAGCTCTTTTGATCACCAAAGCAAGAATCTACAAAGATGGAGGCTAGGTTTTTGAAGCTTAAGGTTAAAAAATGGAAGATGGAGGGAAAGGGAGAGGGTCTCACGGCTCTTGGAAGGAGAAAATGAGAAATGAATTGTGTTCGTCCCTTTTTACATGTAGCAGAAAAGAAGAAATGGACAAGTGTTTAGGTTTTCATGACATTAGGCTTCTTTTATGACACTTGTCTTGAGAAATGATGAGAAAATAACAGGTGTCCTACATGCACACTTCACACACATGCACGACTTCTAGGGGAAGGAAACAGAAGGATGATGCAGAATTTTCTGGCCCGGATCAAGAGTATTCGGGCCCGGCTCCAGGAAAGTAGGGGTAAAAATGGCAATTTTGCACCCAAAATTCCAAAATTTACCAAAAATTCTAGAAAAATTCCTATAATTGCTCTAACCTATTTTAATCCTAAAAATGTGATTAGAACTTACTTTTCACTTAAACTTTCTTATTTCCCAATTTTCCCACTCTTCACACACAACGGTTAATTTTTAATAAGAGTAGGCGGATAAAAAATTATGGTTTTACATACAAAAGTTCTATAAAGTTATAAATATCATTTTCAATCCACCTTTAAGGTTCAAAGTATATTTTCCATATTATTCCACAACTTTTCATATGTTGGTTAGGGTTATGCTGCTAACCAGGGGCATTTTGGTCTTTTTGCCCAAAAGCGCCAGAAAATTCTAAATAATTTTCTAAAACTCATTATTAATTATATTAAGACTATTTTGACTAAAAATATTGGTCCCTTTAAGTTTTAGCTATTTTTCATAATTTAATTTATATTTTCCTTAACTGTATAATTACTAATGGTATCTTAGGTCATTTTCTCCAACACCTCTCTAGAAAATTTTTATTTATAATTATGGTTGGATAATTTCAAAAATATAAATTTGATTGTTTATTAACAACTCCCAAATACTTCATAATTAAATTATTATTATTATTTTAAAACTTTCTCTATTTTATTTGTATACCGGTAGGGGAAATTGTGGGTGTTACATCTCTCCCCTCCTTTAAGAAATTTTGTCCTCGAAATTTGAAGTTCCTATTGCTAGATAGGGCTAAATTTAGTTTCTTAAGCTTTAAGAGTTACTCTTCTAGTTGAATCATATAAGATCTTAAGGGTTCCCTAAAAGTTGGATGATCATTTTAAACTACTCGTGGATATAGGATGATACCTTGAATTAAGATCAACCTAGCTTTCAAAGTCTTACTTCTCCTCTAACAACCAGTAGCGAATTTTGAAACCTTTACCTACCACCTTAACAAAAATTCTGGCACGATCTAATATTCCATAAGATTTGATCAGAAACATCTATTTTCGATGAGCAGATCTTGTCAAACGTCCCACCATCATTCATACTACCTTATTTCTAACTAGAGTGCTAAGTTAATCCTTTAGAAGATGTGCTACTACGCTACCCTGTCTCCTTCCTCGGATATTTGAAAAACAACTAGACACTCCCTTTCAGCTTATAATCGACATAGAATTACAATACCTAATGAAACACACAGTTTCAATCCCTAAGTCAAATCGCTAAATTTTCCTATAAAAATTATCTTAATAATCACCAAAGTATGTCCCTTACAATAACTATTTTCCTTAACATTTTCTTCTGATTCCCAATGACCCCTCACAATATCTTATTTTCTTACAACTCTAAAATGTTCATTTTCCTTCACCATGTATGGATATCTAATTCCACAATAGTTACAAATGTTGTTTATCATTCCCATGATTACATTAGTTCCCTCGGTCTGAATATCAACACTCTTACTGATCTAGCTAATCTTCCATCTCTTCCCGATATAAAGACTCTAAGTTCTTTCTCTCTTAAGAATCTTAAGTTTATCTCTATCCCATTAAGGTGAAATCCTCTGACTCACGAATCAGTTTACTTTTGCTTTATCTATCACTGTATATTATTGTAGGATCCTCCTACCTAAAATATCAATCAACACTTATAACCAAGGCTTAATTCCATAAACAGTTACTCCCAAGAAGGTCTCACCATCCATCACCACCTTATGTCCTTTTCCTAAACTAAATATGCCTCTAGAATTTTTGTTTCCATCTAACTAAGACTTATAATTAGACAACTCCACTTCTAACCTACTTCTCCTTAATAACCCCAAGGTTATTCCAAAGAACTCTATACCTTCCGTTGGATCCTAGAAATAGGCGGGAACATTGAATGTAAGAATGAAGATAAGTTGGCTTGAATGAGGCTAGAATATTGGGTTCACTGAGGAGGGAAAGGAACATCAATGACAACCAATCCAGATGGAATTACTAGACACTTATAGCATTCATAGTAAAGTCCAAAGTAGATTTTAAGATCACCTATAGTCTCGATATATAGATAGAGGTAATCTATCTTTAAACCTATCTTAGAGAATATTATTTTAATTTTTATTCCTTATGGTTATTCTACTTCCACGGATTGCTTTTTTCCCTAGGGCATCCCTACTCGAAACATCACCTACATATATGTAGTACTATTCCAATCTTCAAAACCCAGTCTAAATATTTACCGATTTATATCTTATTTGAGAGTCTAAGCCCATTAAGATCAATGCGTAAACTAATCCTATAAATTATTATGATCATACTCGATCAATACCCCCATAACTTTTACCAAATCAAATCTTAATCGTTTATGAGATTTCATTCTCGTGCCTCTTTCAATTTATAGAATCGCCAATCAATTATATCTCTTAATCATCGAAGTTAACACATACAACGATTCCTTATTTTTTTTTCATATCTATTATTTCTACTATCCTTATGGAAGTTTTATCCTTACTTATTTCATAAAAACATAGTTCTTGTAGTGCCTACTCATACATCTAATTCCCTATTCCATGATTTCTTTCTTCAATCTCCTCTGCGCAATTTTGATATTAACAGATCATTTGCTTAGTCATGTCCTGTTATTCGACTAAAATTTCTTAAGAATCACATCTTGTGCTATTGGTCTCAACACTTCGACTTCCTTCGTCTTAAATCATGTTTTTTTCCACTTATTTCTATAAACCCTTATGTTATCAATCCATTAGAGATAGCAATCATACTCTATTGTATCTATTAAACTTCAAGCATGGCACCTATTCCACAGTCAAACCCTTTCAGACGTCAAGTCAACCAACAAGGTATCCAAATATGCCTTAACTGCTAAGATCCAATCTCAAACCGTACATTTGTCATTCCTATCCCTTAACTCCATCATTATTTTATCCTGAGTATACCCCAAGTCATCAATCACTTCCAACTCACTTCAAGAAATCAATTCCTTTTTTTTAATAACTGAATACTCAAGAGCTATTAATATCAATCCCCAATATAAAAACCTTAATGATTAAACCTCAATGATCAATCATCTTAAACCTTGGATTAACAATCTCGAATTCATCATCGATCCCTTAGGTCATTCATCTGAAGGAATAGAAACTTATCCTTAGTGGTCATCCTACTCTAACTTTTGATATCTCACTCATCACCTCAAATCACAAGTCAAATCAACTATTGGCTACACTAGTGTACAACCTCGGGACCTAGAGGTCTTAGAAAACCCGTTTTAGAAGCTTGATTACTTGGTTCATTCTTCAATTCGACTAATTTTTAATGGTAGAACTATCATGAGGGAAAGAGGAGAGATCGAAGAATAAGGATTAGGATAATCCGGCTCACAAGGAAGAAACACATGCATATCTAAGTGCCTTACATATACATAACTATCCATTTAAGATTTTTAAATAGTTAACACTCAAATACAACTTCTATATTCTTTCTCAAACTTAAAACTCAATTAAATTCCAAACAATAAGCATGTTGTAAACTACTGCATACAAGTAGGAAGTAAAGCTTATCATGCCAAAGTCACACAAAACAACATGAAGCAATCACTTGCACACCAGTTCACCAATCTAAACAAAATCATGAAAAGGATAATCTTAATTTAAACACATGGAGCTCTACTCAAGACATCAACAAAAAGTCAAAACCTAATAGTCGACATGACTCCATCTCTTTAATTACTCACGTTCATCATACAGATGACCAAGACATCCCTTCTCACCTCCACAACTACTTGAGCCGAGATTATCAGCATTCACAACTGTAAGTTGTCACACTCCCTCCTAACCTGAACAGGTCATTGAGGTGGCCAGTCCCACAGTCCTGTACCAGAGTAGTTAGAAGCACATCAGCCTTGCCAGACTTCAAAACACCTAAAGCGGATCAAACTAGACTCGATATGACCATCAGACCCAAACTTCACAGTCCGATTGGACCGAACTGCTCTGATACCACTAAATTTAATACTCTCATCCCATGACGGGTATTACTCGACTAACTCGATTGCGGTATGTTAATTTATCTCTTAATAGAATGAGGAAAGTTGGTGATTGTTTTTTTTTGTAAAGCATATTAATAAATTATATTTGGGATAAAACAAGAAGAAGTACATTGGTACTAAATATATCATTCCATTACTAATCAAAATTACAATGGAAATAAAGTACATCTAGGTTGAAATTTTAGCATGCTACACTACAGAAGAAGTGAATCCTCTATTTGAATACACTTTATCTATATAGAATATTACTGTTCATGTACACCCTTAAACACTACCATTTGATTTAGACAAGATCCGGTTCGAACTGAACACAACACCTATCTCCAGAATAACGTGCATCCTTCCAGAGTCCATGCCCTTTTAGGTGCCAAAATAATAACGGACAACAAAAGAAAGACAAGGGGGTGAGAACACTTTACATGAACTCACTTAACACAGGATATGATAACTAAAGTAGACAGACACGGGAATTCACACAATTCACACAACAATAAATCCAATCATTCACATAGAAGGTCACAACGTCATAAAATGATGTGATATGCTCATGCAATGCAAATAACCACGTCAATCACCAAGGATCTCAAGCAACTACTATGTACCATGCAATGCATGAGGGCCCAGGGAAAATCACCACCAAGTGCGCACAACAACTGCCCGACCATATATGTACAACGTATCAGGAGTTAGAGTCCGTACTAGCGCCGGTACAAAGGGCATTACTCATATATTTTGGCCAAATCATTTTATCCGTCTTCCAGATAATCTCAACTGACCCCGAAAATCATGAGAGCGACAGGAATAGCTAAGCTGGGTTCCACGATCTCGACAGTAAGGAGCTAACCTATGTCCTCTGAGATCTTCCAAGAGCTAGGCTATCCTCAGGGCTGGCGTCCCTTTTGAGGACCCGCTGGCGTTCTTTGCAAAACCCAGGGCACCCTTCCAAGCCGATTTCACACTGTACCAAGTGTCACTTCCATATAGGTCGTAAGGTTTTCAACCTTGAACATTATCAATGCTTTATGAGCATGTCACATAAACAATGCTTCTCATCATACACATCCTTACAGGCAAAGCCCATTGAATCATTCTACGTCACCACTCCCCGTGGTACGGCCCGATTCAATGTCTTTCCTTCACAAGGAAATCCAAACAATGCTTTCTTAGCATACACAGTCCTTATAGGCAAAGCACATTGAATCATTCTACGTCACCACTTCTCGTGGTACGGCCCGATTCAATGTCTTTCTTTCACAAGGAAAACCACACTCCATCTTGGGTTGAAACCGAACTCTCTCACTAAGCTTCTCAAGTCTTATGCAGAAAGAGCGTGTTGGTTATAAGCTTTTAAGGGGGGTTTGTACTAATGTTTTTCTTTAACTCAATGATCACTTTCACTTAAGTCCTATAGCTTACTAAGACTTATGGTTGTGTCTTATGAATAGTGTTTCCTATCTTAATTCATCTTGTATGTATAATTAGGATTAAGTTCAACCCTTAATCATGATAATTTTTTCCTTAACTAGACTATTATTAAGCCTAATCCTTCTTAATTAAGTCCTAATCTTTACTTAAGATCCTAATTATTCCTTAATCTCTTCCTTAATCTTGGATTAATATTTTAATTATACTTGATTAATGTTAATCACAATTAACTAGTTCTTGATTACTATTAATCCTTAATTACTTAATTAACTCCTCATTAGTGACTAATGATTTAAGATTAATGTTAATCTTCATTAGGGTTAATTACCTTTAATCTTAATTAATTTCCTTCACTTAATTAACTTAAGAGGGTTGAGTTAATTAACTTGGGCAAGTTGGATTAATAAGCCCACTAATTAAATTCTATGTTTTGATCTTAAAAAGATGGATTAGATTTGAAGCCCAACTCTAACCTAAGCCCAAGTCCACTCAATATTTTTGGTTGACTTTATGATAAGTCTTTTGACTTTTTTTTATGGCATTGGGCCTAAACTAAAGGCCCAATGGTTAGGTAACCCATAGGGTCTAATTTTTCACATTTCCATCAACTATTATGATTTTTAAGGGGACTTTTAAAGGGGTTTATTTTTGTACCCGAATTTGATGTATGGAATTACCCAAAAACTTGCTTCCTTTTAATTTATTTATCACTTTAAATGGTTACCATTTAAACTTATTGGGCCACTAGGGCCCATAAACACCTTAACATTTTTCTCATCACCAATTCAAGATCAAACCAAGACTTTCATGAGTTTCTCATGAATGTGTTCAAGAACATCAAGAACACAAGATGAACACTATGAATGTTCATAAGGAATCATCAATTCCAACAATCTCCAAAATTCACCAAATTCAAGCATAATCATCCACAAGCACATTAACAAGCAATTTTATCAATAAAATCCTAAATATACAGCTACTGTGCGAACCAAATACCTCCCAACCCAGATTTTTATCAACGATCCAACCGTTCAAAATGAAGAACCAGATGTCCCAAACCCGCTGTCAAAATTTCAGCCCAATCGAACGGTGAACGAATCTGCAGTCGCTATTGTACAGTCGCAGCTCTATGTAAAAACGGGAAAAATTTCTTTCCAACCAATTTCATAACTTGCATGCATCCAAAATCACCAAACAAGCACATTTCAATCATCATAAAAGTTTTTAAAACACACATACGAATCAAATGCAAACAACCGAACCATTTCCTCAAGGAAATAGGTTCCAAAAATTCATTTTTACAAAAGAAAAAGGGATAGGGACAAGGATCAAGGGTAATCCTTAACTCTAGTCAGCAATTCTACTAGAGTTCAATGTTCTCCCCCTTTATCTAAGGAAATTCTCCAAGAGATAGGTGCAGCCATAACTTCAAAGCAGCCCCTCCTTTGAGCTCCTTTGATCACCAAAGCAAGAATCTACAAGGTTGGAGGCTAGGTTTTTGAATCTTAAGGTTCAAAAATGGAACCTTGAGCTTAGAAGTGTTTGGGAGAAAATGGAAGATGGAGAGAAAGGGAGAGGGTCTCACGGCTCTTGGATAGAGAAAATGAGAAATGAATTGTGTTCTTCCCTTTTTACATGTAGGAGAAAAGAAGAAATGGACAAGTGTTTAGGTTTTCATGACATTAGGCTTCTTTTATGACACTTGTCTTGAGAAAGGATGAGAAAATAATAAGTTTCCTACATGCACACTTCACACACATGCACGACTTCTAGGGGAAGGAAAAGGAAGGATGATGCAGAATTTTCTGGCTTGGATCAAGAGTATTCAGGCCCGGCTCCAGGAAAGTAGGGATAAAAATGGCAATTTTGCACCCAAAATTCCAAAATTTACCAAAAATTCTAGAAAAATTCTTATAATTGCTCTAACCTATTGTAAGCCTAAAAATGTGATTAGAACTTACTTTTCACTTAAACTTTCTTATTTCCCAATTTTCCCACTCTTCACACACAACGGTTAATTTTTAATAAGAGTAGGCGGATAGAAAATTATGGTTTTACATACAAAAATTCTATAAAGTTATAAATATCATTTTCAATCCACCTTTAAGGTTCAAAGTATATTTTCCATATTATTCCACAAATTTTCATATGTTGGTTAGGGTTATGCTGCTAACCAGGGGCACTTTGGTCTTTTTGCCTAAAAACGCCAGAAAATTCTAAATAATTTTCTAAAACTCATTATTAATTATATTAAGACTATTTTGACTAAAAATATTGGTCCTTTTAAGTTTTAGCTATTTTTCATAATTCAATTCATATTTTCCTTAACTGTATAATTACTAAGGGTATCTTAGGTCATTTTCTCCAACACCTCTCTAGAAACTTTTTATTTATAATTATGGTTGGATAACTTCAAAAATATAAATTTGATTATTTATTAACAACTCCCAAATATTTCATAATTAAATTATTATTATTATTTTAAAACTTTCTCTATTTTATTTATATACCGGTAGGGGAAATTGTGGGTGTTACATCTCTCCCCTCCTTTAAGAAATTTCGTCCTCGAAATTTGAAGTTCCTATTGTTGGATAGGGCTAAATCTAGTTTCTTAAGCTTTAAGAGTTACTCTTCTAGTTGAATCATATAAGATCTTCAGGGTTCCCTAAAAGTTGGATGATCATTTTAAACTACTCGTGGATATAGGGATGATACCTTGAATTAAGATAAACCTAGCTTTCAAAGTCTTACTTCTCCTCTAACAACCAGTAGCGAATTTTGAAACCTTTACCTAGCACCTTACCAAAAATTCTGGCACGATCTAATATTCCATAAGATTTGATCAGAAACATCTATTTTCGATGAGCAGATCTTGTCAAACTTCCCACCATTATTCAACTACCTTATTTCTAACTAGAGTGCTAAGTTAATCCTTTAGGAGGTGTGCTACTACGCTACCCTGTCTCCTTCCTCGGATATTTGACAAACAACTAGACACTCCCTTTCAGCTTATAATCGACATAGAGTTACAATACCTAATGAAACACACAGTTTTAATCTGTAAGTCAAATTGCTAAATTTTCCTATAAAAATTATCTTAAGAATCACCAAAGTATGTCCCTTACAATAACTATTTTCCTTAACATTTTCTTTTGATTCCTAATGACCCCTCACAATATCTTATTTTCTTACAACTCTAAAATGTTCATTTTCCTTCACCATGTATGGATATCTAATTCCACAATGGTTACAAGTGTTGTTTATCATTCCCATGATTACATTAGTTCCCTCGGTCTGAATATCAACACTATTACTGATCTAGTTAATCTTCCATCTCTTCCCTATATAAAGATTCTAAGTTCTTTCTCTCTTAAGAATATTAAGTTTATCTCTATCCCATTAAGGTGAAATCCTCTGACTCACGAACCAGTTTGCTTTTGCTTTATCTATCACTGTATATTGTTGTAGGATCCTTCTACCTAAAATATCAATCAACACTTATAACCAAGGCTTAACTCCATAAGTTGTTACTCCCAAGAAGGTCTCACCATCCATCACCACCTTTTGTCCTTTTCCTAAACAAAATATGCCTCCAGAATTTTTATTTCCATCTAACTAAGACTTATAATTAGACAACTCCACTTCTAACCTACTTCTCCTTAATAACCCCAAGGTTATTCCAAAGAACTCTATACCTTCCGTTGGATCCTAGAAATAGGCGGGAACATTGCATGTAAGAATGAAGATAAGTTGGCTTGAATGAGGCTAGAATATTGGGTTCACTGAGGAGGGAAAGGAACACCAATGACAACCAGTCCAGATGGAATTACTAAACACTTATAGCCAAAGTCACACAAAACAACATGAAGCAACCACTTGCAAACCAGTTCACCAATCCAAACAAAATCATGAAAAGGATAATCTTAATTTAAACACATGGGGCTCTACTCAAGACATCAACAAAAAGACAAAACCTAATAGTCGACATGACTCCATCTCTTTAATTACTCACGTTCATCATACAGATGACCAAGACATCCCTTCTCACCTCCACAACTACTCGAGCTGAGATTATCAGCATTCACAACTTCAAGTTTTCACACTCCCTCCTAACCTGAACAGGTCATTGGGGTGGCCAGTCCCGCTGTCCTGTACCAGAGTAGTTAGAAGCACATCAGCCTTGCCAGACTTCAAAACACCTAAACCGGATCAAACTAGACTCGATACGACCATGAGACCCAAACTTCACAGTCCGGTTGGACCGAACTGCTCTGATGTTAGAACCACAGGCAACACTAGAAGGGGGATTGAATAGTGTTTTAGACATTTTAAGACAATTTTGGAAATCTTTATTTTAAATCAATCACGTTAAGTGATCATTGTGCGAACCAATCTTAAGATCAGAGTTATTTTAAATACATGCGGAATATATGAAAGATTTAGGTTGAAAAACTTTCTCTTACACTTAAGATTGTTTTGATTTTAAAAACTTCTCTCAGGGTCTTCTGAAGAATATTACTAAGAGTACCTTCAGAACTATTTCTGAAATACTTTAGATGATCAGAGACCATCTATATCATGTGTCTGAACTGAGTTCCTGTTGGGCTCACTTCAGACAGATATTTCAGACATCCCTCTGAATATATTCTTCTATAATACTTCAACCTACACTGGAGATGTTTTAATGTTATGTTTGTATGAAAACTTGTTTTATTGAAATCCTTGAGTTAAGCTTGTTATGAAAGGTACTTTTCAATCCCCATAGTAAATATAAAACTGTAAATAAAAGAGATTAAGAGAAGGAAAACTTAGACACAGAATTTATCCTGGTTCACCCACAACCCCGTGGGCTACATCCAGTCCCAGAGGCAAACCACCACTGGCTTTTCCACTATCTGAAACCACAGATACACATATTAACCTCTCCAGGCCAATACAACAAGTATTCTTTTCTATCAAGCCTCTCCAGGCTCTACCACAAGTATTCTTTCTTCCACCAAGCCTCTCCAGGCTCTCAGACACTTAACTAAGTGTAGAGTATTACTACTCAATCTAAGCTAGATGTTCGCTAGAACCTCTCAACTCAGATTCTTCTTGTACATAGAGATTACTGAGTACATACTCAGGATACAGTCATTACAAACTAAATACAAGGATAGACAGTGATACAAATGTTTGAGTTAAGTACAATCCCTGTCTTTTCAATGAGGAATACATCCTCTGAGAGTAGGCTAACTAAGATATGAAATTAAGCTCCAGCCTTATTCTCCAACCATTGGTTTCCATGGGCTACATTCTCACCCGTATCATTGGAATACCAAGGTATCTTCAAAGCTTCAAACCGTACCCAGTTTGATAGTCATTTGTACAGCACGATTGCCTTCCTGACAACCAACTCACTTGATCAACAGACCAACTGTACAATCTAACTAACTGACCAGCTGATCAGTAGCCCGATTGAGAATTAACTCTCTGATCAATCGTTGTTGACATTTTCATGATGTATTTAAGCTCGAGTCAACTCTTGTTAACTGTAAGACACTCAGCCTAGTTAACAATTTTCATGCTGATTGATTTCAAGAACCTTCTTGAAAAACAATCCCGATTGATCCAACTTGGTTGATCATTCTGACCAACTCGGTTGTAGGTCGGCTGCCTGGTTAATATGCTCAGCATGCCAACTTGGTTGCAACAGCAGCTGCATGGTTGTTTCCAACAACCTGATTGATTGTTGAGGACAACAACTATGGCTTGATTGATCTTCCAACCAACCAGCTTGGTTGTTCACCACAACAACAACTTCAACTTCTTTCTTGAGGCTATTTATATGTTCTTCTTGAATATAGCCGTTGAAGATGTTTCATAATACCGTTGAGCTTTTGATGATGTGGCTCATATAGCCGTTGTGTAATAGCTTCTCAAACGGTTGCTTCTCCTTAAGCATATAAAAAGAAATGAGAGATAATAAAATAAGATAATTAATTTTATTACTCCCCCTATCTATATTACTCCCCCTGAGACAGACATTGATTCTTTTAGATATCTTCTGAAACAATTAAGTCTTTAATTAATCAATTCCAATTGTTTCTATATTACTCCCCCTGAGACAATCATTGATTCTTTTAGATATCTTCTGAAACAATTAAGTCTTTAATTAATCAATTCCAATTGTTAAATCTTTATTAACCACTGTTACAGGTTTATTGTTAATATTTCAGATATTTTAGATAAACGACTGTTAAAATTTTTCTTGTTAAGATTTCGGATACCTATTGTTATTAGAACATTTCAGATACCTATTGTTATGACTTATTGTTATTCTTATTTATTATTAGAACTCTTAGTTTGTTATCTTCTTCTATATTTCTTTGCTATTTATTTCTTCTTCCTATAATCTCCCTATATATTCCCCTTTTTGTTACATTCTTTTTAGTATTTTGTTAGTTTATATTTCTCCCCCTTTTGTCATTGATTAAAAAGGTTCATATTATAATTACACCTATTGTTATCATTTTCATTCAGATACCACACAATAAAAATCAACTGTTAATAAATATAAAACAACTTCTTATACTAATTGTTATTAAATAATTCTTTAAACAAGAAAAACAGAGATACACAAGTTTAAATTTTCTCAAAACATTTGATATTTACAAAAGCAGGTTTTCACAAAAAGGAAAAGAGGTTACATTCCAAAAATAGAATGCATCCATCCATTGCTTCCTTTGGAGATTCCTTCGAAGGCTGAGACATAGCCTTATAGACTTCATCTCTTTCAAAGCTATCCCCACTCCATTCGCTGCAAGAGCTTCAGGAGTTGCCTCAGAGCCCCAGACTTCATCCCAGCCGTGCTTTGCTGCACGCATTCTCCTTGTGACAACTGAAACAGTGGAGGTGCATCGTTTAGGACTGTGTTTCGACCAGCAGTCACCACCTTAATTTCAAGAACCACTATGTCAGTAGTTCTCTTCATAAGATTGACTATTCCGGGATCTCCCGGTGGTCTTCCAGTCAACCTGTGATGCAACAAGATCACCATGGTCCAAGTATAGAGAAACGGGTTTTCAGATGAACCCTTTCCCTTACTCTTCATTCCATACATCATCCAAGACGACTTGATCTTTGCCTCAACATGTTCCAAGATACTTTCTGCTATTTTCCTTTGCTTCTTTATCATCCTATTGAGAGCCACTAACTCAGAACCTTAGACAAAGCTATTGAAGAGCTTTGAAGATGTGAGTTTGTGTGAAGAGCTCTTGTGAATTTATAGGACTTTAAAGCAGGGGTAAAACAGAGAAGTAAGGAGAATGAATCCATTGGATTGTTGTTCACGTGATGTATATGGGCTCAGGTAGCTTTTAATGATGACAGTTTCAGACCTTGAGGGTATCGAAACGTACATCAGTGTTTGGTCATAGATGAAGCACCATAAGAAACTGAGTCATTGGCATGGTTAAAGTAAGTTTTGGAAAACGTTTTTGAAAGACAATTAAGAAGAAACATAAAAACATATTTGAAAATATTTTTGAAAATACGTTTTCAGAAACAAAAAAAAAATAAAAGAGAAAATGTGAGAAAACATTCAAAAGGGAAAAAAAAACTTTTATGGTATCAAAGCAAAGGATATTATGATTATTATTATTATCGGAAAAGCTTTTAAAATTTTTGAGTCTTTAAAAAATTTTATTTGTTGATTAAAGTTTTTACTAAATTTTTTACAGATATTAAAGTTTTAAGATGAACTGATGTTACCAGGAATTCGGTTATTGTTCATTGGATAAAGAAGTCTCTTCTGACATTACTTCTTGCTTGAAAGACTTTTCCTTCATCTTGATGCCTTTTGATGTCTGCACGTCTGCTTTTGTCTTTTGCTCCAAAGAATCTTTAAACAGTCATCTTAACCTACCCCTTTACAATTGAGTTGGATTCTAATGACTTGAGTAACTATCCCTTAACATTTTAGACCCACGATTTCAGACAGTCCATAAGGAGCCTTCTTAACGGGTTAGATGAATAGAGATATTACTAAGTTAGTATAATCTACTCAGAGATTGAGTTCGGTTTGAACATAGAGTGTTAACTATCTTTAATATTGATAACCCACGCTTTCAGAGAGTTCATTTTGAACTTCCTGAATAGGTTCAGATAATAAAGATGTTATCACATTATGTTCTTTTAGATGATGTTTCTTAGATGGTCTTCTTAAAACCTGTTTCCTGAAACATTTAAACTAGAAGTACCTTTCAGTAGCACCTGGTTGTAATTTGTTTAATTATTTAAATTAAGTATTTTAAAATTACAGATAACATTTTATCAAATTTAGAAATTATCTTATTAGGTTAATTAAATTTATCTTTTAGAAATACAATTTGTTAATCAATTAAGGATAGAGTTATGTTATTGATAGACTTAAATATGCACAAAAGGAAACACATATAAACAAATAGAACACATAGAATGTTAATATTAAGAGAAACACATAAACAGAGATAGAAAGTGAAATGGACTCAAAACAGAAAGACATAGATACAGAGACTTAAAAAAAGAACACAAGTGTATCATTGATCTTCAACAGGTTTGTTCTCATTGGCATTGACTTTCTCCTTTTGTGTTTTCAGCATCTGCAGTTCTTGTTGATAGAATCTGAGTGTTTTTTTCCAGCCGTCCGATGCGTTCATTCAACTTCCTTATGTTACATCTTCTGAAAATTTCTCTTAAATTTCCATGAACACTTAGATAGTCAGAAGATTCTATTTTGCTTTGGGTTGACGACAAAAGGCTTTGGGCTTCATTTTCCTCTGCTGATGTTCCCTTGATATGCTCATATTCTTTTAATGTGAGGGAAGGGGATAATTTTTGGTCGAAGAATCTTTCGATAGGAAATCCTCTGTACTGTAGGATTTTCATAATCAGTATGGTGTGAGGAAAGTTCTTGACTTCCTCTAATTTTCTTCTCATCATATGATAAAGGATGATTCTTGGAAGATTTAATCTTTTCCTTTGAAGGAGATGTATCAGCACGAATCTTTCCATATCAGAGATGATGATTGTATTCTTCCTCTTGGGTAGAATACAACAATTAATGATTGTCAGCAGAATTTTGGGAATTTCCAGTAGTTGTGAACATATTGGGGTTTGAGAAATTCTGCGACCAAATAAAATTTGATCATGCATCTCTTCCTTTTTATCATTGATCTCCCAATCAGAAGAAAATTGTATTCCGGTTGCTTCAACCCCAATGATTTCCTTCAGAACCTTGAAGTCCACTCTGATAGGCATTCCCATTACTGAAGTGTTTATACCACTTGTCTCTTCAAGAAACACTTCTGAGTTGTTCCAGAAATCTAGAACACTCTGCTCATGCCAGGGGAACGATGCCTCTTCAAGAAAGGAAATCCAGCCAGCATCCTTGAAATACTCAGAGATTTTTAATCCTTCTTTGTCAAAGTCGCTTAAATTTACTCCCCTTGTGGGAATAATTCTTTCATCATACTTGCGTAGACTTTGAGCACATGAGATTGCTGATCTTGATGCCATTGAGATAGATTATGGTGAATTGGAAGGAAATGAACTGTGAGGTTGTTCTGATGATCTTCCAATCCTTTAAATAGGCAATCAAGCATCGCTTCATTTCATGAAAGGAGCGGTTCTATCCACTAAGCAGTTATGGAGAGATGTGCATCGTGTCAATTGAGAGAAACCGGTTGATGATTCAATGATTCACATCGTGCCGTTTCATATTTTTAAAAACAGTTATGACTAACACACACACACGACTCTTCATTTACTTAATTTAAAAACACAATTATTACTTTACTAAGCATGTGTGACTATTCAACACATATATTTAAATAAGTAGAGCATACATAAAATGAATCATAAATTTCACACAGTAAACATAGTGAAACACATAGCATGCAGTGATTTATTTTAACACAATTTAAAAGCATGAAACAATTATATCATGTATTCATATTTTTCACAATTTCAATAAAACAAATCACGCAACAGATTAATAACTATATTAAAATTATAACTTAAATATAGATAGGAAATGTGTTACCCGTTTGTGATCTAGAGATAGATTCACTTTCCTTTTCCTGTTGCTTCCTGTGCTTTAGCCTTATGAATAATGAGTATTGGAAAATGATTTTCCTATTCTCATTATCATTCTTCAGAGTTGCTTCAGCTTGGTGAGATTTCCATCTTCTGAGGATCTACTCCTTCTGCATTTGTTAGATGCTCAACCCGAAGGTGAGCTCTGATACCAATTGTTAGAACCAGAGGCAACACTAGAAGGGGGGTTGAATAGTGTTTTAGACATTTTAAGACAATTTTGGAAATCTTTATTTTAAATCAATCACGTTAAGTGATCATTGTGTGAACCAATCTTAAGATCAGAGTTATTTTAAATACATGCGGAATATATGAAAGATTTAGGTTGAAAAACTTTCTCTTACACTTAAGATTGTTTTGATTTTAAAAACTTCTCTCAGGGTCTTTTGAAGAATATTACTAAGAGTACCTTCAGAACTATTTCTGAAATACTTTAGATGATCAGAGACCATCTATATCATGTGTCTGAACTGAGTTCCTGTTGGGCTCACTTCAGACAGATATTTCAGACATCCCTATGAATATATTCTTCTATAATACTTCAACCTACACTGGAGATGTTTTAATGTTATGTTTGTATGAAAACTTGTTTTATTGAAATCCTTGAGTTAAGCTTGTTATGAAAGGTACTTTTCAATCCCCATAGTAAATATAAAACTGTAAATAAAAGAGATCAAGAGAAGGAAAACTTAGATACAGAATTTATCCTGGTTCACCCACAACCCCGTGGGCTACATCCAGTCCCAGAGGCAAACCACCACTGGCTTTTCCACTATCTGAAACCACAGATACACATATTAACCTCTCCAGGCCAATACAACAAGTATTCTTTTCTATCAAGCCTCTCCAGGCTCTACCACAAGTATTCTTTCTTCCACCAAGCCTCTCCAGGCTCTCAGACACTTAACTAAGTGTAGAGTATTACTACTCAATCTAAGCTAGATGTTCGCTAGAACCTCTCAACTCAGATTCTTCTTGTACATAGAGATTACTGAGTACATACTCAGGATACAGTCATTACAAACTAAATACAAGGATAGACAGTGATACAAATGTTTGAATTAAGTACGGTCCCTGTCTTTTATATGAGGAATACATCCTCTGAGAGTAGGCTAACTAAGATATGAAATTAAGCTCCAGCCTTATTCTCCAACCATTGGTTTCCATGGGCTACATTCTCACCCGTATCATTGGAATACCAAGGTATCTTCAAAGCTTCAAACCGTACCCAGTTTGATAGTCATTTGTACAGCACGATTGCCTTCCTGACAACCAACTCACTTGATCAACAGACCAACTGTACAATCTAACTAACTGACCAGCTGATCAGTAGCCCGATTGAGAATTAACTCTCTGATCAATCGTTGTTGACATTTTCATGATGTATTTAAGCTCGAGTCAACTCTTGTTAACTGTAAGACACTCAACCTAGTTAACAAATTTCATGCTGATTGATTTCAAGAACCTTCTTGAAAAACAATCCCGATTGATCCAACTTGGTTGATCATTCTGACCAACTTGGTTGTAGGTCGGCAGCCTGGTTAATATGCTCAGCATGCCAACTTGGTTGCAACAGCAGCTGCATGGTTGTTTCCAACAACCTGATTGATTGTTGAGGACAACAACTATGGCTTGATTGATCTTCCAACCAACCAGCTTGGTTGTTCACCACAACAACAACTTCAACTTCTTTCTTGAGGCTATTTATATGTTCTTCTTGAATATAGCCGTTGAAGATGTTTCATAATACCGTTGAGCTTTTGATAATGTGGCTCATATAGCCGTTGTGTAATAGCTTCTCAAACGGTTGCTTCTCCTTAAGCATATTGAGTGTTCAGAATACTCCCGTTCTCTCTCTTGAATTTTTTTTTGCTTTCTTGCATCTGTTTTATCCAGCTTGCATCTGCTTGCTCCAGCTTGCATTATCTTGCATCTGCTTGCATCTGTCTTTATCTGTTTTGTCCGGCTTGCATCTGCTTGCTTTCTTCTGCTCTGTTCCTTTTAAGAGATTTTCTTGATATTCTTCTGCTAACTCTCTCTCTTGATTTTCTTCTGCTTTCTTCTGCATTCAACTGCTTTCTTCAGATTTCCTCTTATTTTCTTGGGAGTGTATATGAGTAGGTATCCGTTGAATTTGTCTTTTTGCTTATTCTACATATACTCCTTTTTCATTTGCTCCTGACACCATTACTTCTTTGAATGAGATGTCTTGACCAATAGTCGTTGTTTGCAGATTCCTCTTTTGATATTTAGATAAAGATGTTGAATTGAATATATTTTATTCAAACATCTTCCTTGTTGCTTTTGCTTAGTCTCCTGAGCTTTTCTTCTGCTTTGTTCCAGATTGCACCAATGAAGAAATGTCTCGTTGAAATACTATCGTTTAGAGATAGCAAATAGTCTTCTTTTAATCCGTTGTGAGACATGCTTCTTGAAAGTTCTGACATAGTACAACGTTGGTGCTGCAGTAAAGCTGCCACCGTTGTTGCTGCGAATGCTGCGTTGCAGAGATTTCCTCAGTGGTGTATGAACTTTAAATGCACCAGGAAAGGCCTCTATGTTTGTTGCCACAAATGTGTTCCAAAACGTACGAGCAGCAGAGACTCAGAAAAGTCTTCTCGCAAGGTTTCAGCAAAGATGCCACGTCATTACTAAAGCTTCAGACGACTTCCAATCTTCAGACGGGTTCCAGTCTTCAGACGGGCTTGGCTCTTCAGACAGCTTCAACACTTAAGACAGGTTGACCACTTCAGACAGTTCAAGTCTTTCAGACAACTTCGTTGCTTCAGACAGCTTCTTTTGCTTCAGACATGTTACGTACTTCAGACATGTTGCGTACTTCAGACAGCGTCAATACTTCAGACATGTTGCGTACTTCAGACAGCTTCAATACTTCAGTCCGCTTCATCTTGTATTCATTTCTTCAGTTCATTGTTGTTCTTCAGACAGGTGTATATTTGAATCTGTACTTCTTCATATATCTTCTGCCTTCAGTTCTTCAGATAGTCTTCTTAGTCTTCAATTCTTCAGATAGTCTTCTAATCTTCAATTCTTCAGATAGTCTTCAAGTCTTCAATTCTTCAGACAGTCTTCAAGTCTTCACTTCTATTCTTCAGTTGCTTCAACTCTGTTAAGGATTATTCTTCTTCAGATTCTGCACTCTTGTTCTTCTGATTCTGATCACAAAATCTTCTTCTTCTTCTAAAGAGTATTCCATCCTGAAACATAATTAACAAACCAATACCTTTCTCAGTAGAACCTGTTTATATAATCTAATTGGTTCTTTATATAATCTTATTTGTTCTTTATATATTATTTGTTCTTTATATAATATTTTTTGTTCTTTATATAATCTTATTTGTTAATCATTAAAACTAAAGGATGTTAAGTCTTATAATCATGTTTAAATACTTAAACTGATTTATAGACTTCACATCTGATACCACTAAATGTAACACCCTCATCCCATGGCGGGTATTACTCGACTAACTCGATTGCGATATGTTAATTTATCTCTTAATAGAATGAGGAAAGTTGGTGATTTTTTTTTTTTGTAAATCATATTAATAAATTATATTTGGGATAAAACAAGAAGAAGTACATTGGTACTAAGTATAACATTCCGTTACTAATCAAAATTACAATGGAAATAACGTACATCTAGGTTGAAATTTTAGCATGCTACACTACAGAAGAAGTGAATCCTCTATTTGACTACACTTTATCTATATAGAATATTACTGCTCATGTACACCCTTAAACACTACCATTTGACTTAGACAAGATCCGGTTCGACCTGAACACCACGCCTATCTTCAGAACAACGTGCATCCTTCCAGAGTCCATGCCCTTTTAGGTGCCAAAATAATAACGGACAACAAAAGAAAGACAAGGGGGTGAGAACACTTTACATGAACTCACTTAACGCAGGATATGATAACTAAAGTAGACAGACACGGGAATTCACACAATTCACACAACAATAAATCCAATCATTCACATAGAAGATCACAATGTCATAAAATGATGTGATATGCTCATGCAATGCAAATAACCACGTCAATCACCAAGGATCTCAAGCAACTACTATGTACCATGCAATGCATGAGGGCCCTGGGAAAATCACCACCACAGTGCACACAGCAACTGCCCGACCATATATGTACAACGTATCAGGAGTTAGAGTCTGTACTAGCGCCGGTACAAAGAGCATTGCTCATATATTTTGGCCAAATCATTTTATCCGTCTTCCAGACAATCTCAACTGACCCCGAAAATCATGAGAGCGACATGAATAGCTAAGCTGGGTTCCACGATCTCGATAGTAGGGAGCTAACCTACGTCCTCTGAGATCTTCCAGGAGCTAGGCTATCCTCAGGGCTGGCGTCCCTTTTGAGGACCCGCTGGCGTTCTTTGCAAAACCTAGTGCACCCTTCCCAGTCGATTTCACACTGTACCAAGTGTCACTGCCATATAGGTCGTAAGGTTTTCAATCTTGAACATCATCAATGTGACACCCTTCTACCCCAGCTCTTATACAAATAATAAGTCGAAATATTTTTCAAAAACTGTACCCCTCAACAGGTAATAAGGCATTTAAAAGTGTTTACAAAATCCTTCCTATCTAGTAACATAAAGAAAAGAACCCCCAATAATGTGCCCTGATGTCACATGTACCAGAGCAACACTCCCTTTAATCAAAATTCGACACCATTAGTGTCATCATCATCACCTGTAAAATAACCACAATGTAACGGTGAGGAAAAGAATACTACTCATACATACACATAGGAGGCTACCCTATCCTCACCCTCATGTAAACAACATCATCATTTATCATACCACATACTCAATCATCAAATAATTTATCAGATAATATCACCTATAATTCATCATATAACAATCATCAATATCATCATATAATTCTTCTAACCCCATTCACTAAATAATTTGCCTACTCTATTCTCAGCACCTATTACTCATTTCATCATTACAAAATCATAACATCATCATATATAAGACATATTCATCCATCATTATATACACCAACAACATCATCAATATCACCATAACCATCATAATCATCAATATCACCATAATCATCATACTTATCAATATCATCATAATCATCGTAATTATCAATATCATCATAATCATCATTCACCTCCCTGAGTTGTACTTCACCCACTCTAGGCTTGTACACCTCAGGTACCATATTCAATATCATCATAATCATCGTTCACCTCCCTGAGTTACACTCAAGTACCATAATCAATATTATCATACTCATTGCTCACCTCCCTAAGTTATACTCAGGTACCATAATCCATATTATTATAATCATCGCTCGCCTCCCTGAGTTATACTCAGGTACCATAATCACCTCCCCGAGTTAGACCCATGTACAATACTCACCTCCCCGAGTTAGACTCAGGTACAATACTCACCTCCCTGAGCTACACTCCACCCCTCACCGGGCTTGTGTATCTCAAGTACAACATCATATACGCTCAAGACATCATAAAACATCATAAGATTAGTTATATCATCATCATCATCACCTCCCTGAGTTAGACTCAGGTACACTATTCACCTCGCTGAGTTAGCCTCATGTACAACATCAACATCATCATCATCAATCATTCTTATCATAAATCATCATAAATATCACCAATCATCATCATCATAAATATCACCAGTCATCATAATTATCATCATCATAAAGATATATATACATCATCATCATCAAACCTCATCATCATACATCGTCAAGTATCATTTTATACATCATCATTTTCATCATTAAATATCATCATCATAAATCATCATTTAGCATCACCAAATATCAACAATCGTCATCATATAATGCATCAAACTCAATATGAGCAATCATTCATCACAAGAAATCACCAATCCACACGGGTAATCGATTACAAGCCTCATGTAATCGATCACCCGCAAATAAAGTCTCTGGTAATCGATTACCAACCCTTGGTAATTGATTACCCGCAAGTACACACTCTGGTAATCGACTGCAACATCTCTATAATCGATTACCTGCAAACAATCACCCTGGTAATCGATTACCAAACCTTTGTAATCGATTACCAACACACAAACTCTCTGGTAATCGATTACAACATCTCTGTAATCGATTACCTGTGAGCAAACAGTCCTTCTGGTTGCCCAGAAAGCTCTGGTAATCGATTGCCTTCCCTGGTAATCGATTACCCGGGACGCAGATCGCAGTCCTTGCGATCTCTACCAATTCTAAACCTCTCTATTCAATCTCTAATCAATCCTTTTCATCAAAACATCATTTATATGCGTTTATATTCATCAAACTCCACCAAAGTATCAATCTTTAACAATTTTACAAGGTTTTCCCATCAAACCCCAAATCCTCAAACCCTTATTAATCCCCTTTTCTCTATTCATATTATTAATTTCATTCAATCCACTCAAGATTCATCAAGAATCATACAATCAACCATCAATCTACAGTTTTCATCATCCATACTCAATATATCAATTATTAATACAAATTTAAAGTCTTAGGTTACTACCCAAGCACCCCCCACATGCACATATAAGTAGCACCCTCTCCCCCACCGTACCTTAGAGACGACAATCCCAAAAGCGAAAGGTGGCTCCCTCTTACTGATCCACGCTGCAGCACCTTCTCCTTGTGGAATCGTTTCTCCCCTCCTTAAGGTTTCACCATCTAACGTTTTGAAAAATAAGGATTAGGGTGAATTGGTAACCCCTCCTTACTTAAATACTTAACTGGGTTGGACCCACCCTCAACCCACTCATCCTTATTTTATTAAATAACATTATTCATAAAAATATTAATATTACTAATACTATTATTTATTCCTCTTATTTAATCAATTAATATTATTAAAAATAATAATACTATTATTTCTTCCTTTTCTTTTATTTTATTTATTCGTTTATATTAGGAATTATTAGTATATTACGAAGTCCTTAACCATCTACATTCAAATTTAAATTCCAATCTTATAATTAAATCTTATCCTCAATTTGTATTGATCCTTATCCTTAATCCTCGTCATCTAATTATTCCTATTTTAAAATCTTATCCTAATTTAAAATACTAACCATATCTCTCTCGTAAGATTATCATTACTAATCCTGATATTATTTTATTAATATAATAATTACTATATTTATAACAATTAATTTTAATTGCTATCTTATGATTTATCTCTTAATAATATTATTATTATATTCAATATGGTCATATTTGATTAAGATCCTAATAATCTGACATCTCTCCTCATATTTATAATATTTTATAATTATTATCTCATAAATAAACTTATATTAATATTCGCTATTATTATTATGTAACTTCTATTTTTTTACAGCTAACGTCATCTAAATGTAATTATACGTATTTAAATTATATTTCTAATTTTCTAAATTTTGGGATGTTACAATCAATGCTTTATGATGCATGTCACATAAACAATGCTTCTCAGCATACACATCCTTATAGGCAAAGCCCAATGAATCATTCTACGTCACCACTCCCCGTGGTACGGCCCGATTCAATGTCTTTCCTTCATAAGGAAATCCAAACAATGCTTTCTTAGCATACACAGTCCTTATAGGCAAAGCACATTGAATCATTCTACGTCACCACTTCTCGTGGTACGACCCGATTCAATGTCTTTCGTTCACAAGGAAAACCAAACCCCATCTTGGGCTGAAACCGCACTCTCTCACTAAGCTTCTCAAGTCTTATGCAGAAAGAGCGTGTTGGTTATAAGCTTTTAAGTGGGTTTGTACTAATGTTTTTCTTTAACTCAATGATCACTTTCACTTAAGTCCTATAGTTTACTAAGACTTATGGTTGTGTCTTATGAATAGTGTTTCTTATCTTAATTCATCTTGTATGTATAATTAGGATTAAGTTCAACCCTTAATCATGATAAATTTTTCCTTAACTAGACTATAATTAAGCCTAATCCTTCTTAATTAAATCCTAATCTTTACTTAAGATCCTAATTATTCCTTAATCTCTTCCTTAATCTTGGATTAAGCTTTTAATTATACTTGATTAATGTTAATCACAATTAACTAGTTCTTGATTACTATTAAGCCTTAATCTCTTCCTTAATCTCTTCCTTAATCTCTTCCTCATTAGTGACTAATGATTTAAGATTAAGGTTAATCTTCATTAGGGTTAATTAACTTTAATCTTAATTAATTTCCTTCACTTAATTAATTTAAGAGGGTTGGGTTAATTAACTTGGGAAAGTTGGATTAATAAGCCCACTAATTAAATTCTATGTTTTGATTTTAAAAAGATGGATTAGAGTTGAAGCTCAACTCTAACCTAAGCTCAATTCCACTTAATATTTTTGGTTGACTTTATGATAAGTCTTTTGACTTTTTTTATGGCATTGGGCCTAAACTAAAGACCCAATGGTTAGGTAACCCATAGGGGTCCAATTTTTCACATTTCCATTAACTATTATGATTTTTAAGGGGACTTTTAAAGGGGTTTATTTTTGTACCCGAATTTGATCTATGTAATTACCCAAAAATTTGCTTCCTTTTAATTTATTTATCACTTTAAATGGTTAGCATTTCAACTTATTGGGCCACTAGGGCCCATAAACACCTTAACATTTTTCTCATCACCAATTCAAGATCAAACCAAGACTTTCATGAGTTTCTCATGAATGTGTTCAAGAACATCAAGAACACAAGATGAACACTATGAATGTTCATAAAGAATCATCAATTCCAACAATCTCCAAAATTCACCAAATTCAAGCATAATCATCCACAAGCACATTAACAAGCAATTTTATCAATAAAACCCTAAATATACAGCTACTGTGCGAACCAAATACCTCCCAACCCAGATTTGTATCAACGATCCAACCGTTCAAAATGAAGAACCAGATGTCCCGAACCCGCTGTCAAAATTTCAGCCCAATCCAACGGTGAACGAATCTGCAGTCGCTATTTTACAGTCACAGCTCTATGTAAAAACGGGAAAAAATTCTTTCCATCCAATTTCATAACTTGCATGCATCCAAAATCACCAAACAAGCACATTTCAAGCATCATAAAAATTTCTAAAACACACATATGAATCACATGCAAACAACCGAACCATTTCCTCAAGGAAATAGGTTCCAAAATTCATTTTTACAAAAGAAAAAGGGATAGGGACAAGGATCAAGGGTAATCCTTAACTCTAGTCACCAATCCTACTAGAGTTCAAGGTTCTCGCCCCTTTACCTAAGGAAATTCTCCATGAGATAGGTGCAGCCACAACTTCAAAACAACCCCTCCTTTGAGCTCCTTTGATCACCAAAGCAAGAATCTACAAGGTTGGAGGCTAGGTTTTTGAAGCTTAAGGTTCAAAAATGGAACCTTGAGATTAGAAGTGTTTTGGAGATAATGGAAGACGGAGAGAAAGGGAGAGGGTCTCACGGCTCTTGGAAGGAGAAAATGAGAAATGAATTGTGTTCTTCCCTTTTTGCATGTAGGGGGTAATCCTTAACTCTAGTCACCAATCCTACTAGAGTTCAAGGTTCTCCCCCCTTTACCTAAGGAAATTCTCCATGAGATAGGTGCAGCCACAACTTCAAAACAGCCCCTCCTTTGAGCTCCTTTGATCACCAAAGCAAGAATCTACAAGGTTGGAGGCTAGGTTTTTGAAGCTTAAGGTTAAAAAATGGAACCTTGAGCTTAGAAGTGTTTTGGAGATAATGGAAGACAGAGAGAAAGGGAGATGGTCTCACGGCTCTTGGAAGGAGAAAATGAGAAATGAATTGTGTTCTTCCCTTTTTGCATGTAGGAGAAAAGAAGAAATTGACAAGTGTTTAGGTTTTCATGACATTAGGCTTCTTTTATGACACTTGTCTTGAGAAAGGATGAGAAAATAACAAGTGTCCTACATGCACACTTCACACACATGCACGACTTCTAGGGGAAGGAAAAGGAAGGATGATGCAGATTTTTCTGGCCCGGATCAAGAGTATTCAGGCCCGGCTCCAGGAAAGTAGGGGTAAAAATAGGAATTTTGCACCCAAATTTCCAAAATTTACCAAAAATTCTAGAAAAATTCCTATAATTGCTCTAACCTATTTTAAGCCTAAAAATTTGATTAGAACTTACTTTTCACTTAAACTTTCTTATTTCCCAATTTTTCCAGTCTTCACACACAACGGTTAATTTTTAATAAGAGTAAGCAGATAGAAATTATGGTTTTACATACAAAAATTCTATAAAGTTATAAATATCATTTTCAATCCACCTTTAAGGTTCAAAGTATACTTTCCATATTATTCCACAAATTTTCATATGTCAGTTAGGGTTATGCTGCTAACCAGGGACATTTTGGTCTTTTTGCCCAAAAGCGCTAGAAAATTCTAAATAATTTTCTAAAATTCATTATTAATTATATTAAGACTATTTTGACTAAAAATATTGGTCCCTTTAAGTTTTAGCTATTTTTCATAATTAAATTTATATTTTCCTTAACTGTATAATTACTAAGGGTATCTTAGGTCATTTTCTCCAACACCTCTCTAGAAAATTTTATTTATAATTATGGTTGGATAATTTCAAAAATATAAATTTGATTGTTTATTAACAGCTCCCAAATACATCATAATTAAATTATTATTATTATTTTAAAACTTTCTCTATTTTATTTATATACCGGTAGGGGAAATTGTGGGTGTTACATCTGAAAGGACCATTCAGACCCTAGAGGATATTCTTAGTGCTTGTGTGCTATAGGAACAGGGGAGTTGGGATAGGTACTTTCCATTGATAGAGTTCTCCTATAACAACAACTTTCATAATAGCATATGCATGGCTCCTTATGAGGCTTTTTATGCTAGGTGGTGTAGGTCTCCCTTGTGTTGGTATGAGGTGGGTGAAAGGAACCTCTTCGACCTTGAGTTGGTCCAGGAGACCTCAAATAAGATCAAGGTAAATAGGGAGAAACTCCTGACTGGTTAGAGTAAGTAGAAGAGTTATGTTGATAAGAGGAGAAAGGATATAGAGTTTGGGGAAGGAGATCATGTTTTCCTTAAGGTCACCCCTCTCACAAGCATATGAAGGGCCATCAGGGCCAAAAAGATAAATCCCAGATACACAGGTTCGTTCCAAATCCTGTAAAGGATTTGTCCTATAGCCTACAGAATAGCCCTACCTCCTCACTTGTCCAACCTTCATGATGTGTTTCATGTCTCCCAACCAAAAAAGTACATTCATGATCATTCACACATCATTAGTTTTGAATCGGTACAATTAAGGAAGGATTTGACGGACAAATTGTTGACTAAAGCGTCAAAACCCTAAGGAATAAGTCGATATCGTTGGTGAGGGTATTTGGGAGGGTCAATCACCAGAGAAGACCACTTGGGAGAAGGAGGACGATGTCCGCGCTCAATACCCCGACTTGTTTTAGTGAGGTAATATCTAGTAACCAATTTTGAGGACAAAATTTAATTTAAGGGGGGTAACAATGTAACATCCTGATTTTCATAAATCAATTTATAAACGAAATTAGGAGTAGAAAAGAGTTTTATAAAAGAAACTAGGTGAAAATAGGTTTTAAAACTGGGTTTTAGGGAATAACACTGCCCCTTGCTCGTTCAAGCGAGAAATGGCTCGCTTGAGCGAGGAAAAATGGAAAATTGGAAGTTCCATTCTGGAAGATTTTCGCTCACACTAGGCTATTCTCGCTTGGGAGAAAATCTTATTCAAAATAGGTAAGTTTTGTGCTGATATTTTCGCTTGAGCGAGATTCCCCTCGCTTTAATGAAAAGGGGGACAGAGAGGGGTGGTGCTCTCCGGACATTTTTAGCTTAAGCGAGGAAGGCCTCACTCAAGCGAGAAACGTGTTCTTACTCAATCGAGGAGATTATCGCTTGAGCGAGAATGCGCGAGATCAATTTTTTAACTCATTTATTACACTTCAAATACATTCTAGAGAGAGGCTAGAGAGAGAAGCTCTCCACCATCTCTTGCGTTCTTCTCTCTTGGACTTGTGATTGGTGAGTATAATACACACACCACTTTCATTTCTTGCTTGTAATCCTCATTCATGATCCCCCTTCTATCTTTCCCCTTCCAATCTTTTTTGTGGTATGTTTATTGCTTAATGTTTGTGGTGTGCCCTAGTTCATTCCGTTTACCTAGGTCTTCATGTTGAATATTTACATCTAGAGATAGGGTTTGGTTGTATGAGGGTTTAAGGGGATATGGGATTTTTATGTGGTTTCACACCTTGCAATGGTATTTTCATGATTTATATGAGTTTCAAGAAAAAACCCCATTAAGTTTCATATTTTCAAGTATACAAGAATTAAGAATCATGCTCTATTTCGGTCTCACGGGTCTAGGATCATCATGTTCAAGTTAAGAAAAACCAATTTATGTTTCATGTTCGATATTAATCGATTCAGGTAATGGCAGAGACTATATGTCCCCAAGGAAGATATTCCTTGTAGTCTGAGCTCATGTCTAGCTTCATGTCAAGGGATAAAACCCCTGCTACTAGGTTTAGCAATTCATGATAAATTATAAATCAAGTTATCAGTCATGTGTTTATGTGGTTATGTCTTAGTCATCATGATTATGTTGTTGCATTGCATTTGCTTTATTCCCTACACTTGCATGCTTTAGTTGTGCTCACTGAGACATTAGTCTCCCCGCAAGTTTGTGGATTACATTTTAGATCCCCAGGATGGCCGTTGAGGACTTTGGAGCTGCTGGAAGATTAGTGTCGCATATTGCTTATGTAGAGCATTTGTCTTTATGTTTCTCATTTTGTAATACATTGATGTATATTCTTTTGATGGATATTTAGTAGATGTGTGTCCCATGTTGGGCATCTTTCTTTTGTTGAGGACACTTGTATTGTAATATCCATTCCATGTTATGTATTTAGACTACTCTAATTAGGTTTAAGTAAACGTTGGATTATTTAAGCAAATCAATATCATGTTTATCGATATCATTAATGTCACAAAAAATAATTCCCTAAATTTGGTACTTATGTCTATAATGGGCATAAGTCCTAAGTTTTCGGAATTAGGATGTTACATTTGTGGCATACTGGGTAACCACTGTAAGTGTCAAAAACCTCTATGAATTGGTTTTAATGATAACAAACCTTTAGATCAAACTTAAGATTTTTTTTTCTCAAGTTACTAATGTGTTTCGTGAGATTTGAGGTGCTTAAATGTGCATAAATACGCCAAGACAGTTAACAAAATCAAGTTAAGAAGCTTGATCAACCATG
The DNA here is from genome assembly GCA_026901365.1 of Sesbania bispinosa. Lineage (NCBI taxonomy): Eukaryota > Viridiplantae > Streptophyta > Magnoliopsida > Fabales > Fabaceae > Sesbania > Sesbania bispinosa. The sequence goes on from QLOH01000170.1 coordinate 1,198,871, forward strand.
CACCAAGCTTCATCATCTTAAGAAGCATCTCAGATTCAAGAATCAAGTCTGAAGCCGTAAAAAGAAAGTATCATTAGTTAACAAGACTTGAGTCAAGCTAAGAAGTAGAAACAATGGTTAAAAGCAAAAATTTATGAGAGTCACCCTCAAAAGAAATTTTTTTATCAGGGTCACGATCAGATGAGGTCACAGACAAAAGAAGACAATTCACAGACAGAAGCAAACAAGATGGAGTCACGGACTGAAGCAGACAAGTCAAAGACAGACTCAGATGCAGTCAGACTCAGATGCAACAATGTCAGACTCAGATGCAGTCAGAAGCAGATGCATCTAGGTCAGGCTCAGAAGAATCTAGGTTAGGAGCAAATGCAAAAAGGTTAGGTACTCGAAGGTTAGACTCAGACTCAGAAGCATAAGCATAAGTCAGACGCAGAAGCATAAGTCATACTCAAAAGCAGAAGCATTAGTCAGACTCAGAAGCAAAAGTACAAGTTACACTCAAACATATCTCACTATTGCTGAAGAGGCAGGAATATACGAAAAAGTGTTGTAACAGTCAGAAAATGGCTATAAACAACTATATTATTGTGAAATGTGGAGACTGATCACCTCAATGTTTCATTAATGATGTATTTAGGATTATGGCCAGCGAAAGACGAGGTTTCGAATCTCGATATTCTCCACCACCCGGTCAGGACCCTGACCATATAACAGCTGCTCTCAGGGAGGTTGAATAGATTCACTAAAAACTTATACCTTTTTACAAAATCTGAAATCGTTTTCTATTTTCTTTTTTCTTTCAAATTGAATTTTCAAAAGACAATTTTTCAGAGTTTAAAAACAATGTGCAGCAGATCAATATATTGAGAAGGGTAATTGATTACCAAGATTGATTCCTTAAGCGTTACAGTTTACTATTCAAACAAATTTAGTTTTATGAAATATCAAGAACGAAATTAGAACTTACAATACAGAACAATTATGATGCAATTCAATTTAGCCAATAATCTCAAATTGTAGTAGAGTAGGGATAAAGAAGATTTGGATAGTTGTTTATACCGGTTCAGCCATAAAGGGCCAACATCCAGTTTAGATTTAGCACACCACTAAACCTGCTTTCATTATAGAAT